>CAJQZP010000312.1:0-647500 GCA_907164705.1 Parnassius apollo | reverse complement strand
CTGTAGGTTTTTGTTAGAAAATTCTGCCGTGTATGTTTTGTCTGAAAACCTTATTTATTATTATAGTGGTTTAGGAAATTGCTTTTATATACAACCCACACTGATGATTTAATATACTGATAATGATTATTTTTAAAGGAATACGAGTGAGAAACGTACACACAGTCCATCTGATGGTAAGTGTATGCTGTGGCCCATAGACATCAACATTTATCCACAATTACGAGGGCGGCACTGAAAATTTCGGGAATCGATGAAGTGACAGAACATTACTATTTAAAAATGTATTTATTGCTTTTCGAAGTATTCTCCGCGAAATTTGACACATTTTTCCATACGATGGAACCAATCATTGAAGCAACCATTCCATTCGGAAGTTGGGGTCTCCAAAATGGTCGTTTTGTAGGCGTCCACAGCTACTTCACGTGATGAAATACTCTGTCCACGCAATTTATTCTTTATTTTAGGGAAAGTATAGAAATCATAGGGCTTAGGTCGGGGCTGTACGGCGGATGGTCTAATAATTCTATGTTTTCTTGCTTTAAAAACTCTTCTGTTCTGTGTGCGGTGTGAGAACTCGCATTGTCGTGATGGAGGATGATGCGCCGGTTGCAGTTCTCTTTACAGAGTTCAGAAACAACCTGTGGCAAACAAATCCTAGCATACCATTCTGCATTAACCGTTATTTGTCCCTCAAGAGGAAAAGTCGTAACATGGCCGGTTTTGGAGACAAACGTAGCCACCATTTTTTTTTGCAACACTCCGTGAACGAACAATTTTTGTTGGCTTTAAATCTTTTTCGAACACCCAAACTCGTGACTGGTTTTTTGTTTCGGGTTCGTACGCGTATATCCAGGATTCGTCACCTGATACGATGTTGTATACAGCATTTGAGGATCCTGCGTGGAATCTTTCGAGAGTTCTGATGCACCAAGTAATGCGAGCCGCTTTTTGCTCTTCACAGAGCGAATGCGGTATCCATCGGGAAAACAACTTTTTTACACCTAATTGTTCATGCAAGATTATTTGTATTTGACTCATGCCAATGTCTAAAGTTGCCTGAATTTCGCGGTATGTCACATGCCAATCTTTCTCAATCAGCTTACGCACAGCATTAACGTTTTCTTGGGTGACTGCAGTTTTTGGACGACCTTGACGGGGATCATCACTGAGCTTGACACGTCCACGTTGAAATTCAGCAAACCAGTGATAAATTGTGGTTTTAGATGGCGCTTCATCACCAAATGCAGAAATCATCCGGTCAACACATTGTTTTTATGTGAAACCACTTCGAAAGTCATAATAAATCATCGCTCTTGAATTTTCATTCAATTCTATTTTCTCATCGACTAAACAAGTTTGACAAAACCTTGTGACAAGACCAAGAATCTTTTTTTTAAATGAATAAATGGTATTCGATTTTTAAAACCAAGGAGTTTTCAATTAAAAATATTTTAATATGGCAGGAACAGTGGAAATACTCCATTCCCGATACTTTTAGTGCAGCCTAGTAAGATGCAGATGCGTTGTCACTCCTGAAGACTAAAAGGGAATGCCTCGGTTGTAGTTAAAAAGCTCTTCAGTTTTATACTCAGCATATAAAACACAGCAGCTTTAAGCTGCCATAAGTGCTACAAACATTAGGAGTATATAGCTACATGGTTGCCCTACCACGTATAAAAGTTCTGATGAATATAGCTACCGACTGCACAGAGGATATAACAATCGATCGATATTGTGGTTTTAATACATTATTAAAGGGCGTCGGGCACAACAACAAACCTGTTGCCCAATTTAATCCTTGTGAGATAAGTTCGGATACTTAGTGTTTAAAACACGGAGACAACCGTAACACAATCAGATTCAAAAACAAACGGCTGGTATTTAATTCCGGAAACTAGGCAACAGTGTTGTCGAGCTAAACTTGTACCGCAAGCAAATTTATGAGTTTTAACTAATGTTTGTAACTTAGTTTCCTTTGTCAGGTTTTCAATATTCAGCGCGGTGGTTTTGTATAGGTATAACTCTAACAGAAGGTTTGTTGTAAATGAACTTTTGAATTGTACTTTATTTGTGAAGGTTATATTATATACTAACGACCTGGCCTCGCCTGGGTAAGATATATGAATGTGGCGTTATTTAGACTTAAGATAAGCAAAAGCCATAATTTCATAAACTTTTCGTATATTTTTAATACATCCAAATGTTGCAGATCATCCTAGATCATCATTGCTCTCTGTCGGAATGCGAAATTTTATTGCAATCGGTTCAAACATTCCGAAAATTAGCTCAAACAGACAAATTAAAAAAATTAAACAAAGTATAAACCCCTTGTATAAGATTTGTTTTTAATTAAAAATTTGTACAACCAACTTCAATATAAATAAAATGACAACATCATCAATGTAGTCGAAGTCAATTAAATATAGATTATTAAGGATATCTCAAAAACTATTGGTCAGATTCTGATCAAATTTATATGGGAGCACATATGCACCAGCAACTTTCACACAACATATGCAACAGCTTTCAAATAAAAAGAATCATCAAATTCGGTAAAATACATATAAAAAAATTCTATAGAATTGAGAACCTCGTGACGTAATGGCATGCAAATGACCTAAGGCTCCAATATAAGGCAGCTATTTCGATATTAAAAACACGCACCTTAATTTAACCTTTTGATACGTGGTTGAGCCATGCTGCAGTTATATTAGTAGCGTAGTTGTAGCACGATTGGGTCGGCTCGACCGTGGAAGCGCCACGCTCTCACAGAATACCAGCGTAAAATAGTAGCTTAATGCTGCTGTGTATTGTATGGAGAGTGTAGAGAACCGGAGACCCTTTTTACTGCAAACGAGGCATTTCATCTTAGTCCTCACGGGTGACAACGCATCTGCATTTTGATTCGTAATCGAGTAGTATAGTAGTGTAGATGTCTATGGGCCACAGCAACTACTTACCATCAGGTGGACTGTGTGCTCGTTTGTCATCCTATCCTATAAAACAATAACTATGATTATTTTTGTAATATTTACATTTATGAAAGTTTCGCATGGCTTGTCTGCCAGCTTCATTGTGAGCAATCTGTACTATATATATATATATATATATAAATATATATATATATATATATATATATATATATATATATGTATATAAACTATAGTTATATAGTATACGTCTTAAAAATATAAATTTTTATATTATTTAATCTTATTGGAGTTTACTATATAGTGCACGATATAAAAAATGTTAACAAAAAGTGGAGCTGTTATGGTTTGCCTCTGCGCAACATACTCGCGCATCTCATGTGATAAAATAATGAATTATACGGGTAATATTATATTCATAATATTAATATAAGCCGATGTGTGTTCCTTTGCCTATTTTATATGTATATTTTAAGACAATTTTTAGGAGTAAACTCCAGTCATGTGTCGGGACTGACACGCACATTTTATTTCATCTGAATATTAAGAATATTTCAGAATATGTATACAACGCAGTTCATACTAAGTATACGTGAAATTTATCAGTGAATTTATTTGGTGAATTTTAAAAGAATTTAAAATTGTGCTCCTCATTAATGTTACAATAAGGGAGTCGATGTACGTGTTTTGTTTGAGACCATACTCGTACTTTGTGTCAACTGTCAATTTGTGGGGAAGATCTATTTCAGCAGTGGACTAGTGATGGTTAGTAAGACTATAATTAATTTTATTATAATGTGGGTATAATTTTTCAGTTCGGAAATGAAAGTCAAAAATGAAAATTTTAAATTACATGTAATTTAATGTTTATAAATTATAAATAACTGTAAATCGGGCTTAATATTAATAATTTGCTATGTACCGAGAATACATGATATATTAATGTGAGCTCAGAATAGTAAACCTACAAGAGAATATGTTTCGAGCGTTTAGGCGTTGAGTTCTGGTGGATTATTCACAGCTGGTACTGCACATTCCGAAGAAGGTGTCGCAGAGCATTCACCCATGTTGCAGAATGGAAGAGTTGGGTCAGTGCAGGCTCGTTGGAGACCACCAACTTTCGTGCAGACTAGCTTTGTGTTGCAATCCAAGCATGTGCTTCCAATTGCTGTGCATGGTGTCCACTGGGGATACCATGGCGCGGCCGACACCCATGGAGGTATCCACGGGTTGACAGCAACTCCACCCCAACCCCATCCACCGCCACCCCAACCCAATCCACCGTCGGCGGGTTGTGCAGGAAGAGCTAATGCCACTGTCATCTGAAAGAGAACTGCGAATTTTTAAGGTTTTCTTAGTCAATTTTTCTAATGTTATTTATTAATTGTGTTCAAAAGATGAGACTACATAAGGAAAAACATACGCAGACGTGTATGTTTTTTATTTTTGTGTTTGTGTTTATTTTTTTCGTTATGTAGTAGGCTTAATCGATTTTCATGATGCTTCCTTTATTAAATAGTTTACACTTTATGTGGTCACATGTAAATTTTAAGAAAACAAAACCCCTAAAAGGTGGTAAAATAAACGATGAATTTGTAATGTAACTATGAAGACGATATTCTAGTTGTTACATTAAAATACATAAATCAAAAACCAATGTCAAATAATGAAAAGAATAATAAAATTCACATATTGGCTTTTGAAGTAGGGGCGTTATTTTTTTGATACGCAATAACTTCAGACGGTATTTTGCGCACATTATTTCATTGTTAGGTTTTGAAGGTGGTTTTATTCTTTTCTTAAAAGTTGATAGTGATAAAAGTTTTATTGTCATATTATATCTAAATTAAAAACTATAATCGGTATAAGGAAAAATATCACCTATGTATTAACACAAGACATTTAAAAATAAAAACTGCAAACAAATTACTTACCATAACAGCTACCACGATTGCGATTTTCATAGCCATGTCTAAAATATAATTGTCTGTATAAAGTTTATGAATATTAATTTGATTGTATTATGCTTCAAGTGTTAATGAATGGTTCGGTGTTTGCTCGAGGAGTCTTATATACAGGCCTTTGTTAACTTAAGACTTAATGTTGACAACCCAAATAGATACTACTGATACGGATTTCCCAATGGAAGTGTATGCAAAACAGATAACAAAGACAGCGTAATAACATGCATCAAGCTGGGAAATAATTATTTACTTTTACGTAACGACATGAACAAAAAAGATAAAAGAGTTCTACATCAATATCGGTTTCTAATTCATCATCATCGTCATCATCGTCAGCCAGAAAAACTACTGCTGAACGCAAAGGGAGACGTCGTAGGGAGTATTTGCTTTAAATTTCACGCTTGGCCAGCGGATTTACGATCGCAGTTCCAGGCGTATTTTTGATGCTTTCGTTTTGATTTAAGCCCGACGTAAAGAGACGAATACACCGCCATCATAGAATCAGTAATAAGATATTTATTTATATTATTTCATAATATATATGAATATGATCAATATCATATTTCATTAATAACATTTCCCATACTAAAATTGTATTTCCTATAGTATAATTTTGTGGTAAAAATTAATCTTTATACAACTTTTATACATGATTTGCACTTTGTTTGAAATTAAATTTCTTATATTATTCATCAAAAATTTATGTTTTAAGATGAGTAATCACAAACACTAAACTGACTGTTAATCGGCTACTTTTAGTTATACGTCTCCGATAACATATTTCATATTAAACGTTTCTATAAAATATTGTTACGAGCTTGAGGTTCGTGACAATAAAAATTGCGGATAAAATTACCTAAATTAACACTTTAATTTTCTTTACACAAATTAAAACTTAAAACACCAATAATTAATCACACTGATTCACTTTATTCCGCTCCGAAGCTTCGCTTGTCTCGCCAAATTCAATACTTCCCCGATCGCACCTTGCAGCGCCTATAAATACACATTAGTACCGATTCATCCAGAACATTCAAGTAAATACGCGCACCAATCGACAAAGCGCCGAAAGTTCGAGAGTCAGCTTCCAGAAGCTTAGTTCTTCATTTCGACAACAGATGGCGCTGTCGGTTGAAAGATTAGTGATGTCATTTTCTGGAAAGCTCTCCCTACGCTCCGTTACCCGACACTAGATAGCGCTAGTGCCGTCGACTTAGGCGCGTAACAATATGACAAAAGATAATTTTTATTCGTTTACAATTATAGCAAATAACAATTAAAAGAATGGTTTCCAATCAGAAAAAATTATAATGGACATTTATTTTGGTGATATGGCGATGAAAGAAAGGAGAAGACTTAGCGCTGGTAAGACTATATTTGTGTAACAAAATTAAACGATTTTTTTGATAATATGTTAAAGGAAAGCTTTGTCACAGTATTTTTGTTCTTCTCCTGAAAAATCCATCCGTACACTTCGATAAAAATAATAACAACGTTTCTGAAGACTACAAGAATAAATTCATGGCTCATCCGTCATATTAGAATGTATTTTCTGTTAATTACGTTTTTGAGTAATTTTATTTTCAATGCAGTTTATTAAGTAGTCTCGTATTGATTATATCGTTATACGATACATATATAGGTTTGGTTATTAAATCCTATATGCGTCCCACTCCTGGGCAATCCCTTATCTCATTTCTGATAGAGAGTTTTAGGGTAAGGAAGTATTCACTACGCTGCTCAAATTTGTGGTAACATCAAGATATTTATTTATTTATTTCTCAAACATGCTGGTTTTCTTACTATGCTTTTCTTCACCGCCGAGCATGTGTTAAATCATCAATTACAGCGAGGGTTTAGCCCTTGAACTTCTACAGCTTTCTAAATACTGCATGCTTAAAAATAGCTAATACCTAAGAATTTAACTTGTTAAATATTAAAGGAATGCTGTGGCTATAGATATCTCGATTGAGAGTCAATATAACATCTGCTTTTGTTGTCACACTTGAAGATTTAGATAAAAAATCCACTTACCATTGAGAATTCAGCCGTATTATGCTGCTATTTTACGCAAGGATTCTGCAAAAGCGCGGTCTTTCCCGAGCGAACCAATGCAGTCACCCTGGCCATGACTGGGTCAGCTCGTCTGGCGCTGCGGATCATGGATTCAATCACTGCCGGGAACTAGTAATTTTGTGATCAAAATAATTGTTCCGAGTCGGGGTATTTATCCGTGTCCAATTTATTTAAGTAAAATTTCTACAAATCAAAAAGAAATCCCTAATGTTGGGTTATAAATGTACCTATAATAATAGAAAAAAATGTTTCTGAAGATAGTTGTTATGAAGCTGAAGCCATGTTCAGATTGGATTTTCATTAAAATCATTCAGAGATCAGAGATAGCGTTGTTGCTTTAGGCTTCCTATCACTATACGACTTAGGGACCTTCAAGAAAAGAGCTTATTCCTTTTTAAAAGGTCGGCAACCCATCTGCAATTTCCCTGGTGTTGCAGTAGTTTATGGGCGGCGGTAGTCACTTACCATCAGGTGAGTCGTATGCTCGTTTGACCCCTCTCCTATAAAAAATGCTGATTGTATAAAAAAATACGAATTTAGTAACGATGACAAAATGATAACGGTTCCTCTTGATCAATTTCGGTATCAAAATCGACTTCAAAATATTATCTAAAGGTTGACAATTGGCATGACATGATTATTGTTCAGTGTTTGTGGATACAAGTAACGCTGGTCGCAACTAATCCTTTTCAGTTAATCTGATTGGGTGACTACTGCGGCTCAAGGTTTCCTCTTTACAACTTCAAATAAAAAAGGCTAAATGTGGATTGTTACTTTAAAAAACTTAAAAAATGCAAAGTTATGCCGTATTGACGTCTTTTTGTAGGCTTTGTCTAATTTTTTAATCCTCGGTGCTCTCGTGCGGGTTGGTGGCATTTATATGTCCTTGAAATGTTTTATTTTCCTGACATGCAGGTTTACTTACCATGTTTCTTTGGTATATGGTAAATAGTCTAGGTAAACCCCATGGCTTAAGATAGATAATCATCACGTTTACGTCAGACATAAAATACCCAGACAGATTGGTAGCAACGTTATGGGTGTGCGACGTCTAGAATAGAAATCGCCAATCTGATTGCGATACGTGGCGATTAAAGCAAATCAGCAGGCCTATTTTCAACAGAAGTTTGAATTGATTGACTTAAACCTAAACAGCACAGTGGAAACAGATAATAGCAGCATCTATTAATGCCGCCTGTAATCAGGAATTTGACATTATTCCGAAGTTCCCAAGAAACTATAGGTACCGTAATTTTTTTGCTGGCGAGATTCTGGCGTAACACTAATTACTTATTTTGTTATGAAATCTTCACAAGATTGCAAATAGTCTTGTACCTACTGCTATTTCTCGGATTCGTTTGTTTATTTACATGTCAATATATCGTTAGGTACTTGTTGAGAGCTCTATATAATCACTTGTAAACTTGTCAGATCTTAATATGTGTTTACAACATTGCGTATGTTTTCCATGAGTCGTGTATATATTTTGCTTTTAACTGTAAACACTTTGGTCGAATGCTTACATGTCAAAAACATACAATTACAATATTATTTTGTAATTTTTTTATTTTTTTTTTTTTATATTATTATATATATATATATATATATATATATATATATATATATATATATATATATATTAGTTTTAATCGTAAATATTATAATTTTAATTATTATTTTAGTTAAGTTCTTTATTATAATTTTTGTAACTTAAATTAAAAATTATACATAATAATTAAATATTTTGCATAGTAAAGAACTTTTGTAAAAAATTATGTAATTGACGTGTTTGATAGTATTTAGTTTAGTCATTATTGTTAATACTGAGAGGTTTCTGTTCCTGTATAAAGATCTGAAATCTAGATTTTTTAACGAAAGGGTATGAAAGTAATAATTATATCCTCCTTTTTTCTTAGCAACTTATGAATTTTAGCAGGGATGGGAGATGTGATAAGGATATAGAACGAGTGAACGCAGGAAATAGAGTAAATGGGGCCCTACACTCTATTGTACACCCTATTGTGAAGAGTCAAAATGTGTCATAAAAGACACGTATGGCAATTCACAATGCTGTGTTAGTCCCTACTTTAACGTATAGTAGTGAAAGTTGGGTGTGGCAGAGGAATCACGAGAGTGGAATAAACGGTATAAGCGGTCGTTAAGGAGTATGTTAGGGCTTGTAGGCTGAATCTCAATGACAGGGTGAGAAATTGTGGGATAAGAGAAGAGTGTGGTTTGCAAGATGATGTTGTGACCAGGATTAAGAAAGGAAAGCTTCGGTGGTTTGGTTGGAAGAATGTGAGGAAAGAATGACAAAGAAAATGTATGTTGCAGAAGTGAATGGCAGAGTCGGAAAGGGACGTCCTAGGTGAAAATTTATCGACAAAATTAGCGACGTATTGAAAACGGGCCAAATTAGGAGTACCTTAACCGACGAGCATGTATGCGTACGTATATGGATGTGAAGGAAGCGTGAGAGGTGTTTCAGCATCGTGCCAAATGGAAGTCTGAAGTCTCTGCCGACCCCTCTGGGTGACAGGCGTGAGTGTTTATATTACTTATGAATTCACTGCTCAAACAATACGCCACGATTTTCTTCATACTCATCCTGCAGTGCAGGCGAGTTGATAAGCGCAGTGCTAAAACTAACTTGTTCCTAATGCTGATTTTCTTTTCCCTTCTATGGGATTTGAAATTGGCACATTTATACAGATTTGACTGCCTCGTTGGTCTAGTCGAAGTCGAAAATGCTACTCCTGATCACGAGGTCTCAGGTTCGAATCACAATTCATTTATTATTGATTTGTTTATTATCTATTCTTTGATTTCATTATTCATTAGTTTTGTCCATCGTATATAATTCTTCGATCTGAGCCATATGACCCAATGCCACACACTACAAATAAATATTTTAGGAAATAGCTGCCATGATAACAAACCAGTAAGCTGCGCTACTTTTGCATTGCAATTTGGTAGTCCATGATATGAATTCTATATAAATTTCGTGGCAGTGCACTGCCATATTGTTCCTTTATATAAAATATAACTAAAAATCCCGTCACTGCGAAATTAATATATATATATATATATATATATATATATATTATAGAAACGTGAGCGATTGTATTATATTATATTTCGTGACATGTATTGACGACAATCCGATTTTAACGGGTATTGTATATGCCACAAACAAAATTAATTATGAAAATACTGCTACTATACTCACTTCAATTAAGAAAATGCTAGCTTTGGGCTTACGATGTGTACCTATTAACTAACTGACTGCCTCGTCAATGCGATGGTCGTAAGTGCAACTTTTGATCATATGCTCGGGCTCGGGCCAAAATCAGTTATTGGGTATTTTTCTCAAGAAATTTTCAGTAGCAGCAGCAGCAGTTTGAGGTGTTTTGTCCTGGTGCCTTTGTCGTTAAGCCTTTGGTCCTACCCCTGACTTCGTCGTGTTGGATTGCCGCTCGATTGGACTATGAGGGTGAGGGAATAGAGATTGCTCCTGTGCTTGCGCATACACTCGAGCACTTTGATCCTATCCTGTGCAAATGGCCGTTGAGACCACCGCGGTAACTGAGATTTAATCTGGAGAACATTATTCATATTAATAACATTTAAATCTTCAATCCTTACCCTTGAAGTTATCTTTGTTTTGCAGAAGAGAGCCATAAGAGCAATTTGTAACATACTTTGGAGGAGTGTTGTAGATAGTAATTTAAAGAAATTAAATATATATTCACTTTAACCTCACAGTATAATTACGAAAATTTTATTTATGTAAAAATAAAAAATTGTTTTATTAAATATAGTCATGTAATGTGCTTTATATTTTGAAAATACCAGGAGTAAGCATAAGGTACCGGTATATCAGTATACCAGTTTCTTTACTCCAAAGAGTCAGGAATTCCTTTATGGATGGAAATGTAAGCAAAAATATTTAGCAAAAATTGTTTAATAGAGATTATACGTACTAAAGAGTACATGATTAATAATTACTCCTGGACATGTATTGACGGCTGCCATGCTTTTTGTAAATGTGTCTATTACCTTCGCAGAATTGCAAGCATTATGTTGACAACATTTTACCGCAATCTGGTGTACATTAATTTATTATATAATAGCTGGTCTCGGCGCATTGCAGCCAAAGAAGAAATAATTGTAGAAATATCGTTTCAAATTTAAAAGAGTTATATTGTTTTTTTACTGGGAATGATAATACATTCATTGAAATTAAATTATACATAATTTTCAAATAAACTTCTCAGTACGATACGCGCGCAACCTACTGTAAGTCAATTGTACTATGCCTATAACCTTCGCGAAAGTGCAAGCAATAAGTTAACTTAGTTTTAGCGCAATCTGATGAACTGTATGGCAGCGCATTAAATACGAACACACAAATGTAAAATTTTATGTATTAGAGATGTATTGTAAACGTCGTTTAAAATAAAATTCCAACTGGGTTTCTTGCTGGTTCGTCCCAGGACGGAGTTTTTTTTCCGAATCAGTGGTGAGCTTTATTGACTTTCAATAAGTAATCTTGTAACCGTGTAGTGGCGGTGTAAGGATATCCACTACAGCATATCGTCCCGATGACAGGCGATCGACAGTAGCATCTTCCTGATAATAACTCTAAATAATAAAAAACTGCGGTTGACAACACGCTTGCCAAGCGTGCCGACTATGGCAAAATCCCCCGTATGAGGCTAACTATGGGGGGAGGCCTATGTTCCGCAGTGGACTCTGATAGGCTGTGATGATGATAAATGATGAAGTCTCTTGTAATCTTTAAATAAAATAAATAAAAAAATAAAAAAGCATTTTTTTTCTTTCCGTAAATGCTAGTTTGCAAAGTTAATTAGTCTTGTTAGTATCAAAAAAATTTAGTAGTTTATTATGCAAAGAAACGTTTTTTCGTACTGACCACTTTGATCTGAAATATCTTCTCTTTGGTCAAGAATTTCAAATTCAAATTTGTAAAATCATTTAGCTGGTACATTTGAGTTTGGAAAACATTCATTCATTTGTTTTTTCCTCATTATTTTTTCTTTGGCGTCGCATTACTGCACAATGGAAAACATGAAATATCGGTATATTTACGAGTACGAGTTCTACCATGACACCAGTGCTGCAGAAACAGCTCGAAGGATTAATGATGTGTACGACGCTGATGTCGCAAAGAAAGCACCATACGATTTTGGTTTCAACGTTTTCGTTCTGGAAATTTCGACCTTCAGAACCAACCCCGTGGACGTTTGGAGACCAAAGTGGAAAATGAAGAATTAAAGGCTATTGTGGAAGCGGATTCATCACAAAGCACTTCAGAGATAGCTGCAGGCTTCGGGGTGAGTGATAAATTTTTCTTGTAAGCCTGTGTATTTGTTTCAGCTCCTTTTGTGGTTTTGTTTTCAGGTGAAGTTGAAAGCATTCTTTTGTTATTTCCAGCTGTTTTGTTTTCTCACTTATGACAAGCTTGTCGTATTTTATTTTTACAAGGTTTCCCTTTTCCCTTTCGATTCTTGCTTGTTCTTGGAGTTCTTTCCTCTTCTCTAGAGTATTTTGTGGGAAATCTTCCGTTATGTAGTAACCGGTATTTTTAGTGAACTTCTATTCTAAACGTATTTATTTTTATGCCAAGTGTACAAAAAGTGACAATTATTGGTGGAGGTCTTTCCCCTTTCTTGCCTATTCCCTTAACTTCTTGAATATCCATGTGGTCCCGTTCTTGAGAGAAATGTTCTTTGATAAACTTCACTATGAGACTTTCTAGCTTAAAATATATGTCGTTTCCATTACTTTTATTTCGAAAAAGACGATGTTGTTTTTTCTTGCCTGTTTTTCTAGAAAGTGCAGTCGTTTATTTTGGTTTTCACATTTTCCCCTTAGATGCTCGTATTTTTCATTGAATGTTTTAAACTTATCTTTAAATATGCAGTTTATATTTTGCGTAACTTTTTCCGTCACTTTTTTCTGTTGCAGTTTTCTGTTCATCTAAATCTCTTAGAATTTTTCGAGCTCGAGCATAATTTCCTCAATTTAATATACTTTCCGAATCGTTTTATAAATTGTATTACAAAAATTGAAGCGATTGTTATGTTACTGCTAGCGCCCTCTTGAGTTCCTGTTCCAACTTGCTAAGGTAACTAGCTTCTTGACGGATCGATCGTAGATCGAAGATTGTTCGGACTTGTATTAGTGATATGGGTAGCTTTCCATGGATGTCGTTAGTGCCTTTGTGCAAATGTGCCACTCCTTTCTTATTATTGCGAGTCACTTTTTGATATTGAAAAAGTAGGGTTATTTATATCACTTTTATATTTAATAAACGATTGCCAGGATTATGAAAGCTTACAATTTACTTCAGTTTTAGTTAGCCTTTCACTTCAAATGCATAAAGTATGGGGGATATGTTTGTATAAACGCGCAATACGACTGCTTCATAGTCGAGTCATTTTCAATGATTACATAGCGTTCACTCAATGTTACGTTAATCGCTTGTTAATGATTTCACTGTTGTCTTTTCCACTTAGTAAATGCACTTATATTTATATTGAGATCACTATTAGTACGGAACCGAAGTAAACATTGGCTTATAGCTCCCTCTCTTTCCCTTGTAATCTATATTGAATAAAAATATTCTACTTTACACTACAAGTATCAATTTTCATTCCATCCTCAGAAAATTGTATTTGATAAAAATCGAAATGAATATCTAATAACTACTAACTAAAAACTAACTATTCACTTCCGAGATTTTTTAACTCTACTCCATATATTTCTGAACGAGTATATCCTTGAGAATTAGCTCGACGAATGCGGGGCTGCTTGTTCGACGACCGTCTGATCCATCTTTTTGCTGATTTGTTGCAAACAAAATTATTGGATATAATTTTACCAAAACAAATCACAATAATTATCACATTTCAAATCAGAATGTTCCTTAAGAGGACGTAGCCCGCAACGCACACATTATTTTCTCACGGTCTTCACACTGAGTCACATACATAGTTTAGGTCACCGATCAGTCCATATAGATTACATAAAAATGCTGATTATTATTGATCATATTATCTTTATTTTTTTATAGAAGAGGGGGTAAACGAGCATGTGGCTCACCTGATGGTAAGTGACTACCGCCGCCCTCGAATAACCGCAACGCTAGGGGAATTGCAGGTGCGTTGTCGGCCTTTTAAAAAGGAGGAAGCTCTTTTTTTTTAAAGGTTCCAAAGTCGCATCGATCCGGAAAAATCGCCGGTAGTAAACAATTTGACAGAGAAGTTGTACGAGGAAGAAAACTCATAGTAAAACGCGCAGTGGTGGACCGACAAGCATCCAGATGGTGAGGATGGTATCTTGAATTTTGACGCGATGTGCGTTCATGGAATTTGGTGGCTGGGATTAATCCGGACAATTCCGCAGAGCACTCACCGTGGTAGATGCGATAGAAAATGCAAAGGGATGCAACATCCCTACGCAGTGCCAGTGAATCGGGCCGATCAGAAAGAAGTTGATCGTCGACGATTCAAATCGCTCTGCGCTGGATGCGGTCAAGTGGAAGGAGCCGGCACTGAGTTGCCCAGACCCAGAAATGAGAACATTATTCCATGTGACGTCGAACTTGCGCTTTGTAAAGTTGTAAGCAATGCGATTGCACGCGATTAGATATGTAGTATTGCCCAATATCGGTCGTGGTCTTGCAGTCTTGGTTTTGTTCTTGCATTTTTGCAAGACCAAGACTAGGCTTAGGGACTCTATGAGACCCAAAAAATATATTAAAAAATTTAGAAAAATGGACTTACGCGCATTACGAACAATACCATAAACATACATAGCGAATGAAAATATATACGGTAGATAGTTCAGTTGGTTAGAGCGTCGGCACGGATTGCATAGGTTATGGGCTCAAACCCCACCCAGTGACAGTTGAGTTTTCGAATTTCTCATTAAAAGTTTAGATATTTATTAATTTAGTTTGTATTTACTATGGCTATGTTAATTCAAGCTCAAAGTGTACCTACTCTGTTAAGTTGTTCTAAGATCTAAAGTAACGTTTAATAAATAGCAATAGGCTAATAGGTAATTGCCGCGTAGTGGCGGTTAAGGATATCCACTACCCCATATCTTTCCAGGGGTGTCGTAAAAAGCGATAGAGGGAAACAGACAGGAGATGGGCAGCAGCATCTTCCTGAACAGCAACTGTACAAAAAAATACTGCGGTTGCCAGCCCGCTCACCAAGCGTGGCAACTATGGCAATATACTAGGAACAATTACACAAATAGACGGCCCCCAGTCCCCGACGGCCCCGCTATCCCTTGCTACGGTGGCGACCATAGTAACGATGGAGCAGGGGGTGCTAAGAATCTCCGGTGGAGGTTCGGTTGCCACCTACGATGATTCGACCTAGCAACATATAACGCACGCATCCTGAGGGACCTGGGACTGACAAGAAGGTCCTGGAGCTGGAAGAAGAGATAGACAAGCTGCGCTGGAATATTATAGGATTATCAGAGGTCCGAAAAGAGGGGAAGGACGCGGTGGTTCTCGAATCCAACAACTTGTTCTATGACCGAAAGGGTGACCATTGTCCAAAGGAGGTGTTGGATTTATCTTCCACAAGTCTCTCGTTAACAACGTTGTAATAATAATTGGGAGTGTATCAACGAGGGTTGCGTTCCTTATACTCAGAATCACCAAAAGGTATTCGCTCAAGGTCATACGGGTTTACGCTCCAACCTCGGAACATCCCGGTGAGGACGTGGAGGAAATGTATGAGGATATTTCCAGAGCCATGCATTCCTCCAAAACCCACTATATGGTGTTGATGGGAGACTTCAACGCAAAACTGGGCACAGGAGAAAACCGAGAGCTGAAGTTAGGGAAATTTGGAGTAGGGCAACGGTACCGAAGGGGCCAGAAGCTGGCTGACTTCATGGAGAAAGAGGGACTCTTTACGATGAACTCTTTCTTCCAGAAGCGGCCCCACAGAAAGTGGACCTGGTCGAGCACCGACGGTTAGACAAAAAATGAAATTGACTTCATTATGGCGACTAGACGGCAATGTTCAGTAATGTCTCAGTGATCGCAAGGGTGAAAAATGGCAGCGATCACCGAATGGTTAGAGGCACACTGAACCTAAACGTTAAGCTGGAGAATCTCGTCTAGTGAAGTTAACGCTCCGTCCCCCTTATGCTCTAGTCCAGAATCCCGAAACTGTTCAGCTTGAGTTACAAAACCGCTTTCAGTGCCTAGAAGATTGCAATGCAATGGATGATATAAATGACAAGCTCGTGGAAACTGTCCGTGCGGTTGGAGCTAAGTTCTGCAAGACCCGCCGCAGAAGAACACAAAAAACTCTCCGATCATACTCTTAATCTCATGGCTGTTAGACGGGAGATGAGGCTGCAATCGTCAACAGATTTGACAGCATACAGGCAACTGAACAGACATATCTCCAAATGCATGCGGCAGGACTTACGCAACTTCAATACAGTTCATATTGAACAAAGTAAGCGAGAAGCGATTGAGCGGAACCAGGGCTCCAAAGTCTTTGCCAGATATCTGTCTGCCAGAAAGAGCCAACTATCAAAACCGAAGACTGAGTGTGGCAGCATCGTTTCCGGGACATCTGAGATTTTGATTGAGATTGAGAGGTTCTACGGGCAGCTATACACATCATCGTTGGAGCCACACGAAAGTGTGAGTAACGATCCAAGAGCAAGTCTTATCCGACACTATTCTGATTATATCCCGGACGTCAGTCTGAGCGAGATTAGAATGCTCTCCAGCACCTTAAAAACGGCAGGGCCCCAAGCGAGGAGGGGGTTACAGCGGAGCTTCTGAAAGCGAGTGGAATACCAGTACTTAAAGTCCTTCAGAAGCTCCTCAATTCCGTCCTCCGTGGTGGCACTACTCCGGAGGCGTGGAGCAGAAGTGCGGTGGTCTTGTTCTTCAAGAAAGGTGACAACGCTCTCTTGAAGAACTACAAACCGATTTCCCTTCTGAGCCGTGTCTACGTGCTGTTATATAATAATATAAATATAGACAATACTGCGGAAGTACAGGGAGTCTGTGTTATAGTAGAGCTAAGATGGCTATCCGAATACGACCAGAGTTCACCAACTGCAAAAAGGTGTAAGAAAGGGTGACGTTATATCTCCAAAACTCTTCACCGCTGCATTGGAAGACGTTTTCAAGCTACTGGACTGGAAAGGATACAGTATTAACATCAATGGCGAGTACATCACTCACCTTCGATTTGCCGACAATATAGTCCTTATGGCAGAACCGCTGGAGGACTTAAGCACTATGCTCAACGACCTCAATGGTGCCTCCCAAAGGATAGGTCTTAAGATGAATATGAACAAAACAAAGATCATGTTTAATGTCCATGTCACACCTATGCCGGTAGTTGTTGGGATAAATAGTCCGACTAGGTAAGTCCAACTTCGACCGAGAGGTCAATCGACGGATTCAACTCGGCTGGGCAGCGTTCGGGAAATTACGACACATATTCTCGTCAGATATAGCTCAAACTTTGAAAACTAGATTGTACAATCAGTGCGTGTTTCCAGTGATGACTTGCGGATCTGAGAGAAGGACCACGCCTTCACTTCTGGCCGTATGAGAACACTCAAAGTCGCTTAGCGAGCTGTAGAGAGGGCTATGCTTGGGGTTTCACTGCGTGATAAACTCAGAAATGAGGATACCCGCAGTCGAACCAGAGTAACCGACATAGCCCAACGGATTAGTAAGCTGAGGTGGCAATGGGCAAATGGGCAAAGCGGAAAAAAGGCCACCCACTAGATGGAGTGACGACCTGGTAAGACATGCAGGAAGTCGATGGATGCAGGTGGCTCAGGACCGTGCTTTGTGGCATACCTTGGGCGAGGCCTACGTTCAGCAGTGGAGTTAAGAAAGGCTGTAATGATGATAATGATGATAATAGGTATTTGCGAGACTTGCGAGACTCTTACTGCAAGACCAAGACCAAGACCAAGACCAAGACTGGGAGCGCAACACCAACACCAAGACCAGGTGTATTGGCCCAAGACCAAGACCAAGACTAGCTAAGTCTCGTTTTGTATTTGCATTTGGGCAACATTATCGATATGTCGACGCCGAGGATTGCGATGCTAGCTGATGCAGCAAGGGGAGTGCCTTCAAACCGAGGAGATACGACAAAGCAGATATTTTTAGCGGTAAAAGCGCAAAGCTGTGTCTTCTGGGGATTGAACTAGACTAGATTTAGTCGTCCCCAATCCCCCAACCCTACATTTATTCGATAAATTTATGTTTAATGTGAATATACATAAATAATCGAATAAATGTTTAATTCAATCAGTATTAATTTAAAAAAAAACTTCAGGATTATCATGTTCACGATATTGCCGTGGGAGATCAGATGGTTAGCGCTCGCTTTGAACTTCAAAGTACGCGAGCAACCCGGGTTAGAACTTGCATATCTGAGAAATAAGAAAAAGATATTTAGAAGACATGTGAAGTTTGCCAACACACATGTGGCAGCGCGACGAACACATCCTTGCCCTAAACCCTCTCATAAATGAGAGGCTTGTGCCCAGCAGTGGGACGTATATAGGCTGTAACTTTTTTTTTATATTATCATCTTTATCTTAGAAGACTTTGCACTAGTGCTGTTAAACCTAATTGAGACATATAAAGTGAATTCAATACATTGGTTTTCATAAAAAGATACTTTTTTATAGAATAAGTGTGACAAATCAAACGTGAGCACGCAGTCCAATTGATGGTAGGTGGATGCTGGGTGCTGGATGCTGGGTGCTGGATGCTACATCTATCCTCGATTGGACTACTCGATGAGGTGTAAAAAGGAATGCTTCGTTTTCAGTGAAAAGTGAAAAGTGACTCCGGTACTCTACATTCACCATATGAAACACAGTTGCATTAAGTTGCTATTTTACGCTTGTATTCTGTGAAAGCGTGGTCCTTTTACAGTAAATTTGAATAGCTGTAAGATATAATAGTCTGACGACAGAGATTGTAGGAAATGACAGAATGCTTTACGATAAATAAAGTTATAAAATTGAGAAGTTTACCAGCGATGATACGCAGCGTCAAAGGTGTGAGACTGGATTCTCAATGTGTACCTACTAGGATTGCCAAATCCTGTTCCTGTTTCTGTGGTGGGAGAAACCTTCATCCAACAATGAACGTTAATAATATAAAGAACGGCTGATAAAGGAGAAAAGCACAAAGGCATCAACTTTTTTAGGACACAGGACATACGCTTTTAGTATGTATAACTTCAAGTAGGTAATATTTTTAGATAAATAAAAGGTTTTATTAAAAAGGTTTTAATGAATGCCGAAATTTTTCATTAATTTATTGTTGAAATTGTAAGAACACGATCATAACAATGGCATCTTCGTTTTAGTGTACATTGCTATTGATCAAAAACGTCTTTGTCGATTTCAGTTTTCCCAGACTTATACGACGTTGAGCTTTTTAAGACAAGATTAAATATGCTGACGTGAAAACGTGAGTTAATATACTATAAGGATACTTTTAGATTATCTTCTGTATAAGTCACAAGATTTCATTAGCAAGCGGACTTAAAATCGTTTATTTTAATTTCATCATTTGATCTGTTCTGAATAATTTATTTTAATATTAAAATTGTTAGCACTGACTGAATTTCATCTTAAGAGGTTTAACGATGTTAAAATGTTGTAGCTTCATATGATTTGTACAGTTAAACGATGCAAATTACAAAGAAGTAAAAATTACATTTACCAACTTTCCACGACAGAATATATCGTAATAAATATTTAACCGAGCATTTGTATATTTTATAATACTAAGCTTTTTCAGATTATCTTTATACTAGTCAGTTTTGTTTTGGGGCCGGGGGCTTTTTTGCGGTGCCTGGGGGGGGGTCCTTTTTTTTTTTTTGTTTTTTTGTCATTTGCTAACATTCCATCCAAAAAGTACGATCCTGAGCTCCGTGTATCCATCAAGTCATAACTCCAACGAGTGGGGGGTCACCCATCGCCTTGCTTGCCAGTTGCCACTCGAGAACTTTTATTCCCCATCTATAGTCGGTATTTCGAGCTATATCGTATATCAGACACGAAGATTTGTCGCAATTTATCGAATGAATATTTAATTGGAATAATAATTTATATCAATTATTATTTTTGTCTTCTAAATCAACTTCCACAGATATCGGTAGCAACAAATACATATTACAATTTGTCTATCTAAAAAATTAAATATCTAAAAAAATTCAGGGACTCGACAATCTCTTCGAATCGTATCAAGTTACCGTTCACGACCTACCTGATTTCATTCCCCGCCGATATCAATAATATTATTTATTGCAATTTTATGTCCTGACTTACTAAGTTTCTGGCGGAGGAGGAACATATCCTGAAGAAACCTGCCAGCCTAAATTAAAATGATTTCGCCATTTCCAACACTCATTGAGATAGTGCGACGGACTTATCTATGGTCAAAATCTTTTAAGAAATGAGTAGCGGTGGTCTAAGAATATCCCCACTCGTGGGCAGCGCATTTGCAACAAAAACTGAAAAATAAAAAACTGCGGTTGCCAACCCGCCTGCCTGCCAACATGCCAAGCGTGGCAACTGTGGTAAATATGTATCAATCTCACAGCTATGTTCAGTAATGGACTTTGGATAGGTTGTTACGGCAGTAGCAATTTCGATACTTTACTTTTCTACCAAAAGCTTATTTAGGAAAGTTATTTTTTTATAGAAGAGGGGGGCAAACGAGCATGCGGCTCACTACCGCCGCCCATGATCAACCGCAACACCAGGGGAATTGCAGGTGCATTGCCAGCCCTTTAGAAAGGAGTAAGCTCTTTAATTGATGGTCTCTAGGTCGTATCGGTCCGGATTAATCGCCGGTGGTAAACTATTCCACAGAGAGGTCGTACGCGGAAGAAAACTCTTTCTGAAACGTACAGTGGTGGACCGCCAAGCATCCAGATGGTGTGGATGGTATCGGGACGTTTGCCGCGTAGTGCGTTTACAAAATTTGGCGGCTGGGATTAATCCGAACAATTCCTCAAAGTACTCCCCCGTGGTATATGCGAAAGAAAATGCAAAGAGATGCAACATCTCTTCGTAGCGCCAGTGAAACGAGCCGATCGGAAAGCACTCGGTCGTCGACGATTCGAGCCGAGATCGTAGCGCTGGATGCGGTCAAGTGGAAGGAGCTGGAACTGGCGAACCCCAGCCCAGAGATGGGAACAGTATTCCATGTGCGGCCGAACCTGCGCCTTGTAAAGTTGCAGGCGGTGTGCGGGCATAAAATACTGTCCCGCTCTGCTGAGCACGGCAAGCTTTTTTGAGGCCAATTTGGCCTTCTCTTCCAAGTGACCACGAAACTCCAATGTCGACGACAAGGATTCCGATACTGGTTGAGGCAACAAGGGAAGTGCCTTGAAACTGAGGAGATACGACAAAGGGGTTCTTTTTAGCGGTTAACGCGCAAACTTGTGTCTTCTGAGGGATATACTGGACTAGATTTAGTCGCTCCCAATCCGAGACTTTGTTCAGCAAAGACTCGCCTTCAGACACAAGTTTGTCCCAGTACTCGAAGACGTTTTCCGGCCGGTGTACAGAGTATCACCAGGGCTGTCATCTGCATAACAATGAATGTTACGGGCTTGCGACATATCATTGATATGCAGAAGAAACAGCGTTGGCGATAGCACACAGCCTTGTGGAACACCAGGTTAATAGGTAATGGAGTTTGCACCAACGATTTGATGCTCTGATCTGCAAGAAAGCTGGTGATCCAATTGCACAATTTCTCGGGAAGCCCATAGGAAGGTAGCTTCGAAAGAAGCGCTTTGTGCCAAACCTGACCGAAAGTCTTTGCAATGTTCAAACTAACGGCCAAAGCCTCCCCCTTGGACTCTACTGCCTCCGCCCATCTATGAGTCAGGTAGACCACAAGATCACCAGCTGATCGACTACGACGACATCCGTATTGGCGATAACTAATCAGATGGTGATCCTCAAGGTACCTCATGAGCTGGCAGTTTGAAATGGACTCCATTGTTTTGGAGAACAAGGATGTGATGGCGATAGGCCTGTAGTTGGACAGGTGAGAGCGGTCGCCTTTTTTAGGGATCGCGTGGACGAAAGCCGTCTTCCATGATTTTGGGACTACACCTAGGGAGTAGGAGTACCGGAAATGATGCATTAAAACCGGTGCCAACTCTGGAGCAAACGTCCTCAGCACAATTGGGGGGATTCCGTCAAGCCCACTCGAATTGTGAATGTCCAGGGAGAGGAGTGCTTTGCGAACCGAGCGCTGTGTGAACTGCACCTCCGATTTGATTCGAAGAAGTTCGGCTTCCTCCTTTGCGGTATGGGCCAGTGAGTCGTCCTCCCTGTGCAGAGATGGAAGAGATGGTTGACAGAAATTCCCCTGGACAGCCTTGGGGAGAGACCAGAATGCACGGGTTCAAGAAGGAAAGCGAACTAGTTTCTCGCCAATTCTGCCTATGTGCTCTGACTTTGCCTTGCCAATGACTCCTTTGAAGCACCTAGAGGCAGAATTATACTTCTTTTTTAGAGCGCTGGTGTTTACATCCCGGGACGTTGATGCATCAGCCCAGGCATGGTAGCACTCCTGCTTATGGCATGATGCTATTTTACAGGAACGACCAAACCAGGGCTGAGATTTGCCTCCGATGGGCACCACAGAGGAAGGAATAAAAAGTTCCATACCTAAATACCATAAAGTACCACATCAGGGAAGAATCAAATTTTTACATGCACCTTATAAATTGTAGTAAAAAAGCTTGAGAAACATTAGCGAATATTAAAGAATTGAAAATCGAACATCTGAAAAAATATTTCACTTGAGTAAACATGGCCATTAATGGATTTGAAAATAAGTAGGGGTTAGGAATGAGGTGAGGCATTTCGTAAGATTTTAATTGTTTTATAAATGAGATATCTAAGCACTCATTTTCATATATATTACTTAACTGTATTTACATCTTATTATTTATTTTGAAGTACTTAATGGAAATATTGTTTTTGTAATAATAATGTAATCATTAATTATATTAGGTTCTTATTTATAAAATTGTCATTTTGATACAGTGCCCAGCTTGAAGTTGGATATTGGTCCTGGTCGGGTCGTGGAATGTGTGTATGATCGTAACCTTTAGTCTGCAAGACAATTTTTGTAATATAATTGATAGAATCAGGCGTTACTTTGCGGAAATCCATTATAGTAAAGATATTAATTAATTTGCAACCTTCCGCTAACTAAATACAATGATGTGTCTTACCTGGATTGAAGAGCACCTCCCGCCCTCCCAGTGGTGCCGAGAATAGTTGTGTTGAGAGTAGTGGTGCTGGGATTAATGGTGACGGGATTGGTGCACGCAATTGAGAGAGGGCGGGAGGTGCTCTTCAATCCAGGTAGGACACATCGTTGTATTTAGTTAGCGGAAGGTTACAAATTAATTAATATCTAGTTATTAATTTTTGTAATGTTTTGCAAACCTCGTTTGCGAACCATCAGTAGCGTGTAAGAAAATCCTACTTGATGTGGAGCCCTGTAGGGGATAGATTCTGGAAAATAACTTATGATAATTGGCAAAGAAATTTCATTACCATCTGTGTGCAACAATCGCGAAAAAGAAAAATGTAAAAACAAAAAAGAAAATCGATTGCAACACGATATTTTATTCATCTTCACTTTTTTATTACCCTTGAAAGGAACCAATATTTGAATCCAATAAGCTTTTGAAAGCAATTCAGTTTCTGGTAAGATATTAAAAAGGAATTGAATAGGTACTCAAAATCATTATAGATCGTAAAAAAAACTTCTATAAATTTATTTGCTCTTTAAAGAGCTCCGCTGATGGCTTATGAACCCTATTATATAAAGTATAGTTTATCTAGTTTTTAGCCGACTTCGAATAAGAGGAAGTTCTCAATCTAAATAAATTATGTTCTTTTGTTCATATATTTGTTAAGCGATATCTTGGTTAATTGTGTTGTTGTTAAATGATTTTTTTAATTAGGCAATATGCTTCAGGTTCCACAAAAAATTTTACATTATCCGTCCAGAAAGAGATTGATAGACCCTCACCTTATATGAAATGGAATAAAAGAGTTATACAATTTAAACAATTTATCATTAATTTAAATAAAAGATAAAATACAATACAAATTAAATTACATAACAGTACACAATAGCTTTGACATTTCTGTTACTTTATAATAATTCTTTTGACCGGCTTTTGTCCATTGCGGCACGGGCCAGTGAGTTGTCTTCTCTATGCAGAGATGGGAGAGATGACTGGCAGAAGTTCCCTTGGACAGCCTTGGCGAGAGACCAGAATGCACGTATTCTCGAAGAAAGACGAAATAGTTTCTCGGCAATTCTGCCGATGTGGGCTGCCTTGACAATGACACTTTTGAAGGACCTGGAAGCAGAATTATACTTCTTTTTAGGAGCGCTAATATTTACGTCCCGAGACGTTGATGCGAGCCCAGGCCTGGTAGCACTCTTGCTTGCACCAAGGCTGGGTTCTGCCTCCGATAGGTACCTTAGATGATGGAATAAAAAGTTCCATTCCCTGTAGCACCACATCAGCGACAAAACAGAATCAGCAACAATGCTGGGTTCACCCGGTGAGAAGCAAACCCGCCTCCAAGTGTGGGATGCGAAAAAAGATCGCATCCCGTCCCAATCGGCTGACCTATAGTACCAAACACGGCGGCAACCTGCAATACGCAACCGCGATGGGAGCGTGAGTGGCAACGCACTCTGGATCAGACAATGGTCCGAGGAGCCAAGAGGGGCATCAACAGAGACCTGATATTCGTCCGGATGAGGTCAGCAGAAGGTCCAACAGGAAAGGTACATGATCTACCACATCTGGGATCCGCGTAGGCGAGGTAACCAGTTGTGTTAGACTATACGCCAAAGCAAAGTCATAAACAGATCTACCCGCATGATTGGTTAAACGAGAACCAAGCCATTCAGCGTGGTGGCTGTTAAAATCACCAAAATTTGCAGTAGCTTTTGAGTTAACATCAAAAAATTATTAGTCCGTTTGCTTCAAATTGGGAAGGTAAGAAAGCTTGACAAACGGGTGCCCCACAAACTCAATGATCGTCAGCGCGAAGTACGCGTTGAGACTTGCCTTGCACTGCTCAACAGGCACACAAACGAAGAAATTTTGAGCCGAACCTGCGACGAAAAATGGATTCTGTTTGACAATCCTGTTAAATGTTAGGATCATGGCTCAGTACTTAAACAATGCTCTAAACGAAAACTTACACCTAGAAAAGTGATAGTCATCAGTTTGGTGGTCTAGAGTCGGTATGATTGATCATAGCTTCTTGCCAAACGGGATGAGCATAACTGCTGATGTGTACCGAGTGATGAGCAAAGAAAGACTAAGACGAAGACTATGACTGTCTTGGTATCAGTCTCAGCCTTGCTTGTTCGGTCTTGGTGTTACTCAAATATTTATCTTGGTCTTGTTCTTGCACTTGCGCATTCTGTCTTGGTTTTGGTCAGCACTGGTGATGCTTTATACACCGGCCGTGCCAATATTTCTCGGGAAAACGTCGCCGATTACTGGGATAAACTTGTGTCTGAAATCGAGACTCTGTTGAACACAGTTTCGGATTGAGGGCGACTAAATCTGTTCCAGCTCAATCCTCAGAAGATACAAGTTTGCACGTTTACCGCTAAAAAGAACCCCTTTGTCGTATCTCCTCAGTTTCAGGGCACTTTCCTTATTGCCTCAGCCAGTATCGGAATCCTCGGCTTCGTCGTATCGAGTGACGTGCAGTTTCGTGTTCATTTGGAAGAGAAGGCCAAATTGGTCTCTAAAAATTTAGCGTGTTCAGCAGAGTTTTATGCCGGCACACCGCCTGCAAATTTACAAGGCGCAGGTTCGACCGCACATGGAATACTGCTCTCATCTCTGGGCTGGGACTCCCCAGTGCCAGCTGCTTCCATTTGATCGCATTCAGCGCAGAGCTGTTCGAAGCACTGTGCGATTTAAAAGAAGTTTACTCGCACAGCTTCCTCGACTACCACCGTAGATTTTTCCGGACCGATACGACTTAGGGACCTTCAATTAAAGAGCCAACTCCTTGTTTAAAGGCCGGCAACGCATCTGCAATTCCTACGGTGTTACAGTTGTTCATGGGCGGCGGTAATCACTTATACTAGCCATATGCTCGTTTGCCCCTCTCCTTTTAAAAAAAATCAAATTAGAATTCTTAGATAAACAAAAATTATTTTGATTTGAAATGACCAGTACTGCAGAACGGCAATTTCATAGGTAAAGAACTATTATTATGAGAGTAAAGTAACCACAACCACCCAAGATAGACTAGGACAAGTAAGTGTCTGGTAAACTTATGGACTATAATATAAAAATAATAGGATTCGCACATAAGAATGAGGAAAAGTCGTCGTGTACACACAGTGCAATATGTCACAGACAGTGACGTACTTTCTATTGTAAGAAACGTTCACACGCAACGTGTTTATTAATTTGATAGTGCAAATAGATTGAGATGATAAACCGACAGAAATTAAATAATGTAATAATACTTGTTGACTGTGAGATAGTTCCACTCATATTTCATTACATTTCGTTACGTAAAGAGATGTTGCCATTACCATTACAGCCTATAAAACTTCACCGCTGAACATAGACCCCCCATAAATTGCCTCAGAGGGTGAATTTTGCCATAGTTGACACGCTTGGCGAGTGGATGGTCAACCGCAATTTTGTTTATTATTTCGAATTGTTATTAGGAAAATGCTGCTACAAATCAGCATAGACGTGGTCCTTTACTGCTGGGCATATGATGACGCTCAAGGTCGCTCAGCGAGCAATGGAGAGGGCTATGCTTCGAGTTTCTCTGCGTGTTAGACTCAGAAATGAGGATATCCGCAGTAAAACCAGAGTAACCGACATAGCCCCACGGTTTAGTAAGCTGAAGTGGCATGGGCCTATAGCTCGAAGAACCGATAACCGATGGGGAAGAAGGGTTCTCGAGTGGCAGCCTCGTACCGGTAGGCATAGTGTAGGGTGATCCTCCACTAGATGGAGTGACGACCCGGTAAGACATGCAGGAAGTCGATGGATGCAGGTGGCTCAGGACCGTGCTTTGTGGCATTACTTGGGGGAGGCCTATGTTCAGCAGTTGACTTGTGAAGAGCTGTAATGATGATGATGATGTGGTCTAAAGTAGACCTTTTTAGTCTATAACTTTGGTACTATTTGTTATATGATTATACGATATTATAATGTCACGAAAATTGATAGTGAATGTCATAGCTAAAAACTGCCTCGTTGGTCTACTGATTGCAGGATTGCTGACAGTGTGGTCTCGAGTTCGAATAACGAGTATTACTAAATATTGGCTATTAAATTCTTCTGGCAAAAAAATTTGAAAAGCGGTCCGGATTCAGGAATTGGCCTGTCCGTCACTTCCGTGCGTCGCGAAACCTGTGAAGCCGAAGCCGAGGATTTGCGTCTGATATTTGTCTCTTCGTATTAGATAGTCCAATCGACGACTATGAGAGTGAGGGTATAGTGAGTTCACCTGTACTTTAGTACGCACTCTTGCACTATAATCCTCGCCTGCGTAGATGGTTAGGCCGCCGTGACAAAAGTTCGTTCTGGAGGAAGTTTTAAAATAATTATAGATAAAGAAGAGGATTTCTTAGTAATGAAAATACAATAAAATAATTACAATTTTCAAATACCAACAAAAACGGAAAAAATAGTAATTAGAAATAAAAGTAAAGTACAGTTAAGTAAAGTTGTAGCCTATATACGTCCCACTGCTGGGCACAGGCCTCCTCTCATTTCTGAGAGGGTTTTTAGGGCAAGGAAGTGTCAGCCGCGCTGCCCCAATGCGTGTAGGCGAACTTGACATGTCTTCGAAATATTTTTTTTTAATTTTATTATATTAAAATCTATAATTAAAAAAGCTAATCTTACTTCATAAGATATTGTTTGTGCAACAGCTAGTGACCCCCCCTAATTAAGAATAATTAGAATTTGAATATCACCCTGCAACCATAACAGTATAAACTCCTATTCTTGTACAACATAAAAAAATCCTAAATTAAATCTAATTATATTAAAATAATAAGGAATTATTATCCACACTACTAAAGATAAAATAAAACTTATAATAGGAGTAGAAAAATAATAAGAAATGTAATTAGAATATATCGGAAAAACTTGTTGATTAGTAAATAATTTAATAGCATCAGAAAAAGGTTGTAAAATTCCTATATATCCAACTTTATTAGGACCTTTTCGAATTTGAATATAACCTAAAACTTTACGTTCTAATAATGTAAGAAAAGCGACTCCAATTAATATCCCTAAAATTAAAATTAACATTACTAAAATTATTATTATTATATCTTTTAATACCGTTTACTACATAT
The DNA here is from genome assembly GCA_907164705.1 of Parnassius apollo. Lineage (NCBI taxonomy): Eukaryota > Metazoa > Arthropoda > Insecta > Lepidoptera > Papilionidae > Parnassius > Parnassius apollo. Next base: position 619,040 of record CAJQZP010000312.1, on the reverse strand, counting down.
ATAATCAAATTATATATTTATGATTTCTAAAATCATTAAATTTTTTCTATCAAAATAGTCATATTTAAAAATATTTACTATTAATAAAATTCTTCCAAATAAAATTATTTTAAATATTCGATCCTTTCGTACTAAAATATTTTATTAATCTAAAGATAGAAACCAACCTGGCTTACACCGGTTTGAACTCAGATCATGTAAGATTTTAATGTTCGAACAGATCGAAAATTTTAAACTTTTGCATTTAAATTTTTTGTAACATCGATGTTGGATTAAGATAAAATTTAAATTCAAATAAGAAAAAAAGTTTCGCAAACTTTTTTTCTTATTTGAACTAAAAAAAATTACGCTGTTATCCCTAAGGTAATTTTATCTTATAATCGTGAATTACGGATCATTTATTCATTTATTAATGTAAAATTATAAAAAAGTTATTTTAATTTTTCTATCACCCCAAATATATATATATATATAATTTTATATGTATTAAAAATTTTTAATTTATATAAATATAAAACTCTGTAGGGTCTTTTCGTCTTTAAAATATATTTTAGGTTTTTATAAATTAAAATGCAATTTTAAGTGCTGATTTACCACGTGCTCGGCGGTGAAGGAAAACATCGTGAGGAAACCTGCATGTTTGAGGAAGAAGAGACATGTGAAGTTCGCCAATACGCATTGGGGCAGCTCGACGGACACTTCCTTGCCCTAAAACCCTCTCAGAAATGAGGGGAGGCCTGTGCCCAGCTGTGAGACATATATAGGCTGTAACTTTACTTCTGGTAATAGGCTTCGTCTTACCTCAAAGAGGGTTATGGCGAAATTAGGCCGTCACGCTGAGCCAATGCAATGTTGGCGGGCTTCACATCATGTATTCGAAAAGCTGTAGAAGAACATTGAGGTTGCCTCTCAATGTTTTCCTACTACCGAGCACGTGGTAAATCAGAATTAAAATTGCAATCATCAAACTGACAAACGACCTGAAAATCCACCTGATGCAATGCATCTGCAGAATGGTTACTGTACTGCAGTTTATAGATTTCAGTACTCGATCGGGTATTATTACACATGATATTGAAGTAGCTGTTTATGAGATATGGGGGAATCAGAAAACTTAAGAGTACATATTAATTTCAATATTTATTCGTTTAGTGATCGATTTGATGCGATGCGATAAGTACGTAAATAACAACCAACATAATTTTTTACTTTCAAATAAATTATTGCGATATTCTATTCGAGAAAAATCAAAACAAATCAAAACAAATTTTGGAGGCACGAAAACTTACGTAAAACTCAGAACTTTTACGTAAGTTTTCGTTCCTCCAAAATTTCTAAAGCATAAATAACGGTTGGCAACTCTTGTACAAAGTTCATTAAAATAGGCCAAACTAACATTGCAGAGTAGGAGCGAAACTTTATAGAAATGAAATTATTATTTTGTATCCTTACTAATGCAATAACAGTTTAATTGAGTGGTATGATATTTGCAAATTTGTTTTAGTTTAATGATGAATGGAATTGGTGCGACATAAAATAAGTAGGAAAAAAAATAAGAAAGTAGGTTTTTATTGGCCTAATATTTTTATAACATTAGTTATAATATAATACTGCAATAATACATAAAATTGTACACAGTTTTGTTTAAATATAACAGACGTATTTTTGTATAATTAGGTTGTCTTTAACAATGAATTATTTACTGCATAAATTAATACTTTCCATCCTCTCGGTGCTGAATTAACAGGCAAACAATCAACGACTAAAGAAAACAATGTAATCTCAGAGATAAGTTTTTAAACACAACGTTCATGTGACTCCTCGCGTTACATAATCCAAACATGATTTATATATATCTAATATATCTTATTACCAAAAATACATTAAAGAAACACGTAATTCTTGAAAAATAAACATCTTAAGGCTTTCCTTAAGTTGTTTGATTTTCAAGAATTAATAACATGGTTTCTTACGTCTTAGAAACTATGTTATTTGTTAAATTCGTAATCATCATTACATCATTACAGCCCTTCACAAGTCCTCTGTTGAATATAGGCCTCCCCTAAGGAACGCCACAAAGTACGGTCCCAAGACATCTGCATCCACTGACTTCCTGCATGTCTTACACATCTAATGGTCACTCCATCTAGTGGGGGGATGCCCTACACTTCCCCTGCGAGCACGAGGCCAATGGGGAAAAAAGGTTCGAGAGTGGCAGAGAACCATTCTTCCTCATCGGTTGTCAGTTCTTCGAGCTAAATGGCCGACCCATTGCTACTTCCACTTACCAATCCGTTGGGCTATATGTCGGTTACTCTAGTTCTATGGCGGATATCCTAGTTTTTAAATATATCAGAGAAACGTCAAGCATAACCCTCTCCATAGCTCGCTGTGGTGGTAGTGAATGACTACGTCTCAGATGCAAAGATCGTCCCTGGCAACACACACTGGCTGTACAATCTAGTTTTGAGGTTTTGGGGTATGCCTGACGAAAAGATGTGTCGTGATCTCCCGAACGCTGCCCAGCCGAGTTGAATCGATCGATTGACCTCTCGGTCGAAGTTGGACTTACCTAACATACTCGTTAATAACTACAAGTTTAGAGCTCCCAACAATTACAGGCATAGGTGTGTTCATCTTAAGACCTATCCGTTGGGAAATACTATTGGGGTCATTGAGCGTAGTGCTAAGGTCCTCCAGCGATTCTGCCATAAGGGCTATATCGTCGGAAAATTGAAGGTGAAGGATATACTCGCCATTTACGTTCATACCGTATCCTTTCCAGTCAAGTAACTTGAAAACGTCTTCGAATGCAGCGGTGAAGAGAGCTTAATGATTTGAGCTTGAGCTTGATTCCTGTCGTTCCGTTAGTATCGCTTAGGCTTTGAAGGGAGAAGTTGTGTCGCTTACGATCAGAATATACATTACGCAACAGTACGACGTAAAATTAAAATGGGAAATAACCGTGATAAAAATAAGAAGCGGCTGGCTTGGCTTTAAGAAACAGGCATAAATATGATAAACCTAATGAAATAAGTGTCTAACGACCTTTCTACATACAGTATTAGTGATTACAAATATTTCGGTACATAGCATACGACGCGCGGGGAAGTGGGGGCGAAATTAGAATTTGAGCTGACTTACTCTAACCTCTTAAAAGTCTACTGCTGAATATAGGCCTCCTCCATATTGCCACACTTCACATGCGCGCTGGCAATCGTAGTTTTTTTTATCATTTTTAATTCATTAAAGTAAGATGCTGTTACCCATCTCCTTTTTAGTGTTCCTCTGTCGCCTATTACAGCACCCGCGGTACGAGTGGCAAAGTCAAAATGATTTTTTTTGTAGGAATCGGTGATTTTTTTTCGAGGATTTATGGTTAAATCTGATATGTCAGGGGTGATCCTGTACGTGTTCACAGACTGCAGACTTCCCAGAGCGTCAATTCTTCACCTCAACCATAATTTGTTTTTACCAGGGTTTTTATTAATCTTTTAGTTTGTTAAACGAGAACCAAGCCATTAAGTGTGGTGGGAATTAAAATCACCAAGCATCACGATTTCTGCGGATGGGACCAGTTGTAGCACGTAGTCTGCAGTCATCTGGACGTGGTCGATGAGTCGGTCTGTGTCGGCATTCCCATTTTGGGCGATTTACCACTTTGGGATGTCTACGGGCAGTCATAAGATGGATAGGTCGCCGAGGCGAGTCTTCATGTGTGACAAAGCATCTGAATTTTGTTTTTTAATCGAGGATAAATTTTAAAATTGAATTTTTTTTCAAAACGCCAAACGATGCAGGCGGTTTTCTGAGAGCTATTCTTAATTAGATCTGCCTAATGATAAACATATTATGTGTAACACAATTCATTAAACGCCACCAACCTATCCTTTCGTTTCATTTTATTCAACAAAGTATAGTCTTCAGGGTGACAATGCGTCTGCTTTTAGATTCTTAATCAAGGATAGGTGTAAATGTCTATATGCCGCAACATCCTCTTACCATCAGGTGAAGTTTGTATTCGTTTACTTATATACTATAAAAATCAGTTTTTACGACACATTATAATTTAAGTTTAAATTTACTACCATTTAAATATTTTCTTCTGTATCGAAGGGGCCGTGGGCGCCGTGGTAGCTAGATGGTTAACGCTCGCTGTAAATATAACAGAATGCGAGTAACCCGGGTTCGATCCCCGCCAGCACCAATGAAATTGTTATTTGCAATTTTAAGTGCTGATTTACCACGTGCTCGGCGGTGAAGGGAAACATCGTGAGGAAACCTGCATGTCTGAGGAATAAGAAAAAAATATTTCGAAGACATGTGAAGTTCGCCAACACGAATTGAGGCAGCGCGGTGGACACTTCCTTGCTCCAAAAATCCTCTCAGAAATGAGAGCCTGGAGCGGAGGCCTGTGCCCAGCAGTGGGACATATATAGGCTGTAACTTTACTTTACTTTACTTTATCGAAGGGGCAGTTTACAACGGTTAATTATGGGTCATACAATTACTTTTTCCGTGCGGGATTCAAACCCGCGGCCCTTAGTGCTGCAATTCATGGCCAAGCCACTGCACTAAGAAGCTAAATAATTTTGTGAGTTAAATAATTAATTATTTGGTTAATTTAATTACGCACATTATTTACCGTTTCGACAAGACATAAGTATTGTCTAAATTTCCACTAAACAGTGAGGGCTTAATGTTGCCGTTTAATGCGTTAATTACTGGTAAACATCCGGTAACTTATTGATACTTTTGTATTTCTATAGCATTACTAAATTATGACAGTAAGAACATTGTTTATTTTGAGTCAGTCTTCGCGAAAACACGTTGTTTGGTTAGGAGATGTGTACTTGTCTATCTTACAATAATTATCTTGTGTTATCAATGCTAACTGTTAAGGTAAATATATAAGACTGCTTTAAAGTAATTTGGTATTGTTAGTTACGAACGAGCTTCAAAGAAACACAAGTTTTTTTGAACTATTGTGATACGAACGAAATTCGAAAATAAGGAAAGTTTAGTTAAGTCACAATGAGGATTTTAATTTTGCTGCTTATTGTAAGTAATGATTTTCTCTAAAATATTTTAATATCTAAATTGAATCTTGATTCTATAATTAAATAATAATAATATGTAAAAGAAATTTCGAAAGGAATGTTAGCTCATTATATTTAAAAGAATACTAGTAACGCTGATATCATTACTAACACTACCGTTAACTTAAATTACTTGTGTTAAGATAGTAGTCGAATGAAATTAAACCCTCGACTTTTCGAGTTAGCGATCGCTACCCTTAAATCATTAGGTAACCCTTTCTTTAGATACTTATTTATTATTTTGCTGATAAATCATATCAAACTTTTTTGTTATAATTTATTATTAAATAATTAAATATTTTAACTTGGTTAAATTTGATTAATTAAAGAATAGAACAAAATTAAATCTAACTAAAAGGAAACATAATATTAAAAAAATTATTTTAAATGAATCCGCCGAAATAATTTAAATTAAAAAATAAGATCCACATTATATCTGTTCACACAGTGAATTATAATGATTAGTAAATTGATTTACAATATTTAAAAGTTTAAAAAGTATAAACCGATTTTAAATAACTAAAAAGAATGTGATGGCAATCGGTTGACGTGGTAAAGAAATATTTGGCCATTTGTCGTGCTGGTAGGCCTTTGCAAATTTATGAATGGAATCGAATAAAATAGAATAATTTTTATATAATATAGATGAAGAGAATACCTATTGAACGTCATTTAAGTGTTACCACTGGTTCGGGAAAAAATCTCTGTCCTGGGAAGAACCGTGTAGTGGCGGCGTAAGAATATCCACTATCTCGTACCGTCCCTTGGTGACGTAAGAGGCTACAGAGGGAAATAAACCAGGATTTGAGCGACAGCGTCTTTCTAGTAACGAGCAAAAATAAAAAACTTCGGTTGCCAACCCGCTTAGAAAGCGTGGCAACTAAGGCAAATATCTCTCCAATGAGGCAATGCATGGTAGAGGTCTATGTTTTAATAGGCTGTAATGGTAACAGTAACAGGAAGTACCAGCAAGAAACCCCGCTGGACTTTTTAAACATTGATTTGTAATAGTATTCAATTGTTAAGTTTGATGATATGGTCATGACCATAATTATATGGGATTACCCCTGAAGTACCCGATTCTAACAATAAAACAATCATGTCCTCACATAAAAAAATTCCGACGAATTGAGCACCTTCATCTTTACTTGAAGTAGGTTCAAACATAGTTTTGCAAAAAAAAAGTTACTACTCTTTAAAATAATTCTGAATCTGCGAACCTTGTTCTGCCCTTTCCGGTAGTTGTCGCAATGTGTTTGATTTGTTTATAAAATTAAATTTAAAGTAATTATAACGCGACTGCAGCGCAACCTATCCAATCCGGATCATGTAATTTTTTATTTTAGCGGTAAAACAACCTATTTCGTGAATATGAGTAATTTCGGTCTATAAAAAATAGTACCCGGTTGACCGAGCTTTGCTCGGTATTTTTCGCTCGATTTTTTTTTAATTCGTGTGTTTTGGAAATTATATTTAGATACAAATTACATACTGATGAAATATAAATAATATTTTTTGATCTTAGCGACATAACAGAAAAAACGGAACTGGTTATTTGAATAAAAAATCATGAGTGCAATTATTTTAATTTAAATTTTCGTGTTTTTAAAAAAATACTAAAAAAGGGCTCGAAAAAATAGTTTTTCTGAAAAAAAGAAAAGAACTTAAAAAAAATTAAAAAAAAGTCGGTCGGTCTGGGCTCGAGAACCGGGGTTTTACGATTCTGTGACCGCCCATTATACCAATTAAGCTATTTATTATTTATAATCATTAACAATCTGTCACAATTTACCTTCTTATTGTAACGATATTGTAGCAGTTTTCATTGCCTAAAAACACGGACAAAAAGACATTTTCTAAAAATAAATCCTAGCTAGATCGATTTATTATCCTCTAAACTCCCTGGACACTAAATTTTATGAAAATCGTTGGAGCCGTTTCCGAGATCTCGATTATATATATATATATATATATATATATATATATATATATATATATACAAGAATTGCTCGTTTAATAGTATAGGATAGAATTTGTCAATACTCGTACTTGACAGCGTTACGTATCGGATCCAAGCATAGCTATGAGCGATTCATTTCTTAATTCATTCATTACGGTATATAAAAGTCCAATGCAGAATATAAGCCTCCTCTAAGTTTGCTTTATATAGGTGCTATTAGCTATAGCTGTCACTGTTCGATGGCGTGTTGGCATGCGCAGTTTTTTTTTTAAATATTGTAGTTGTTGTTAAGCAGACGTTCCTGTCCATATCTTGGTTTGTTTCCTTATGTCACCTCTTACGACACCCACAAGACGATACAGGAGTAGATAGTAGATAGAGAGTAGATAGTAGATAGTAGATGCTCTTACACCGAAACTACATACTATGATAATATCGATTACACAAAATAAATGTAATGTAATAAATTAATCTGCATAAATATGAAGGTTATATTAAACTTATCGAAAAATCTAAATACACACTAGTATTTAGTTTTATTAAAATCCTTTAAAATTACGCTCCAGATCTATTCCTTAGGAATCGTGAATTTAACGGGGATAAAACATGTCACTCTACGACCCAACTATGTTCATGCAAACAGTCATGTCGATTTGTTGCTCCGTTACTGTGTAAAGAAAGGACGAACCAAGAAGTTTTTCTCTTGTACTTTCGCATTTATAATATTATTAATGATACCTATATACTGTAACTTTTATGTTGCAAACGCAGCGTATTTTCAGTTTTAATTATTGTTATTTTATGTTAAGAATCATAGCGGCAAAATACCTGGCAACTACGTCACTAGTCTCGTTATTCCACGCTTAGTTAACACCAAAAAATTATTGCTTCTGATTTTATTTTGATATTGAGTGTGAAAATTTATCCCACTTGATGGTACGTACCAACTTTTAATCATATTATGTTAGAGTTTTATATGCTGCTCCACGGAAAAAGTAGAATATCCAATAATACTTGGGCGCTATAATATCTATTGTGCAGTTGATAGCTTTCGAAGCTTCGATTTTATCGAAATTAGGTAGGAGGATTTTATATACTAGTTTTCTTGTAGTAGGCAATACATTTTTCTTTCTACCTTGTAAGAACAGGCTTCAGTTTTAGATTTATATTTTAAAGTAATGACTTGGCAGTATTTTATTTGTGTCGTACAAAAATCTTAGCGCGGTTGCGCAAATAGTAATTTGTATTTGTGACAATTTATTCGTTTCAACAAAGATTATTTGGTTAAAAGGATTTAGGTTAATTGAATTCGAAATATTTTATAACCATTAACTGTATTTGATTTAAAAACTTTTATAATTGCAACTGTTCAATTATTTATGTTATTAACTATTGGATTAGTTATGTAACAAAAATACTATTAAAGTATACACAGTATTATGATTTTAATAAATTATGTTAAATCTATATTGTTTCAGGTTGCAGCATTTGCAGTGAGTGCAAAGTATTTACCGGATAGTAATGATCCTAATCAATTATTAAACCGCTACAAAAGATCTGACACCGAAGAATCTGTAATGTCATCTAAAGACAATGATTCAAATAGTAATGATGATGACAATGATGGCGATGATAATGAAGATGTCGGCGAAGTTATTCTCCAAGAAAAATTCAGAAAAGAGCAATCTAAGCGCCTAATAAAGCTTGAAAAGTCTAGGTTAAAATTATTAGAAAAACAAGAAAAAGAACAACGAAAACGTGAAGAAGAGCAACGAAAGCTTGAAGATAAAATTGCCAAGGAATTGCGTAAAGAAGAAGAAAACAGGCGAAAAGAAGAGCAAAGACGTGAAGAAAAGTTAGAAAAAGAAAGGCGAAAATTGGAAGAAAAAGAGAGAAAATTGCAGGAAAAACATCTGAAAAATGAACGAAAATTGCAAGAGAAGACTGAAAAACAGATGAAAGAAATAGAAGGAAATATGTTTAAAATACAAAAAGTGAATGTTAATGTTTCAGAATTAGATTCAGATGATTCTATAAAATTAGGAGATTTTTGGAAAAACCATATATATTCAAAATACGGTATAACTGAGTTCAATACGAATTTAGAAAAGCTAGCTGCATTAAGGAGGTACATGCAAGAAGAACTAGGTTTGAAAGCTAACAGCACGGCAAATGAACGTCGTCAAGCAGTGCTAAATCTTATTAATAGAAAATTACAAACGATATCACAACGAAATGAATTACATAATCAGTTGGTTAATTATATAACTAAAGTGGGAGTTCAAAAAATACGCGTAAACTTGGAAAAGGATATTGAAGAATTAAAAAATAAGACGGAAGTCCTTAACAATGTTAATTTACCATGGGTTACAGTTGCGAAACAAGACTTTGCCGATCATTTATTATTCTTGGAAACTGTAAAGGAGCTTTTATCAAAAATATTGCCTGACTGGCTTATTGAAAGTGAAACACAAGTAGATACAGCAACTAACAGTGACATTGATTCATCTATAGTTGAGGCTGTTAGCATTTTAAATGAAAACTCTTCTCCTCTTAGTATAACTTTTGATTCCAAGACATTTACAGACGATATAAAAGTTCATAATCCAGCTTTAATAAATAACAACTTCAATAAAAATGTGGAACATATTTCTTCTAGACTTCCTAAAACTGCACATAATCTCCTAGTGCTTTCTGCAGAAAATAGCACATCATCTGCTCCCTCTTTTAAGAAAAATGAAAACGCTGCGGCAGTTTCAAATGATTCTTCAATAGTTTTAAAGTCATCATCAAGTGGATCAGAAAACAGTCAAACGCCATTTAATGAGTTAACAAATTCTAAAGACGTATCTATGACAAGAAAAGAAACAGATATTTCTTCATTGACAATCAATAACTCTCATGACATTGCTTCATCCAAAACTAAAGTGCCTACTAATTTTAAGAAGACATTTAGCAGTGAAGGTATATCCAATATTTTAATCAGTAAACTCGCCGATTCAAACTCAAATAAAATTATTTCGTCGGACACTGCACAATCCAAGGGTTCCAAAAACGTCATCGAATCAACTTATATGAATAATGAAAATTTGAACATAAACACCCCCAATGTTTCAACATTAGAGGGCAACGTTTCTGATTCAAATTTAAATAGTAATAACACTAATGAAAATGTATCTAACACTGGAAATAATATCTTTGTGGTTTCTGCAGATAACATCACATCATCTGCTACTGTTGAGATAACTGGCAATGCTGTCCCAGTTTCAAACGATGAATCTAATATCACTGAATCTTCATCAAAAAATATCAGCAGCTCTCCGTACAATTATTCATCTAAAGTGGCTGCTGACAGTCAAAATTTATCCAGTGGTCCTAATAATGTAATCACAGATTCAAGCTTCTTTGGAATTTCATCATCAAATACAGTCCGACTTGGGGATTCCTTAAACGAAAATAATACGGATTTAAGCCAAAACAATTTCAATATTGCTAGATTTGATATCACTTCGAATTCTGTAGATAATATCACAACAGCTAATCTCCCTTTAGACAAGTCTGAAAATACTGTCTCAGTTTCAACTAATTTATCCAGTGCTTCTGAACCATCATCTAATAATCTGGAAAGCAGTCAACCTTCAGTTATTGGATTCTTAAATTTTAATAACTTACCTCAGATAATCAGTGAAATAGCTACTTTTCCCCCAACAACCGCAGGTATCACTTCTGATACTGTATCACCCTTCACTGAAGTAGCTTCTGACGCTAATAGTTTATTAAGTAGCCAAAGTGATTCTATTGGTATTGTCAATACTATCACAAGTTCACCTCACAAAATTATTTCACTCTATGAGCAAAGTGAAGGTTCTGAAAATGGTACTAAATCAAAGAAAATTGATAGTATGAATATTTCTAATTCAAAACCTAAGGAAAAAGGAAATATAATTGCCAGTAATGAGACTGATACAGAAAACTATTTACCTACATCTGAGAGTTCAATAAATGATAACAAAATTCAACAATCAAGTAAATCTGAATACACAGATGCTACTAAACTTGTACCTAAGGAGAGTTCATTACAATATTTTGAAAACAGCGCTACTACTGCGAACAATACAAACTCAACTTCAAATTTATCAAATGTTTTGAGCGTACGTTCTAAAGACCTAACAACAGTTTCTGGTAACTCAAGCGTCAGTGTGTCTGATCAATCTGGAAGTTTTACTGTTGAAACTGCTGACAATTTTGTATCTCCTCATACCTTGGAATTAGTCCTAATAGATAATTCGCAATCACATCATGAAAATTCTAATGTTACTGTAGCTGATAATAACGAGAGCTTAAATCAAACACCTGATTCTCTAATTATTTCTAATCTAGGCTCTACGAGCTCTATGTTAGTCCAATCTGAAATGAAAATAGCTACTTATGGTGCAAACATTGGCATGGGTGATATTTTGTCTTCGGTAACAAATACCCCCATAATTGTTACAAGTAATGCGGTTCTAACAGAAGGTAAAGTTTCAATTACTTCAGCGGATGATGGTATTTTGTCTAATTTACTGCCTATTAATGACACAACACAAGTTAAACACACTATTGTCACCGATAGATCAAATATTTCTAATTTGAATGATAATGTTACACAAAAAACAATCACGGAAGTTAGTAATATCGTTAATGAAGTAAAAGCACCTAACCTCTCTAGATCTTCCAGTGAAACTCAAACGTCAATTGCTAGTGAAGTATTCGAGGTAACACAACAAACCCCAATTGCTGCTGAATTTACTATTCGTGTCGATAATGCCCAATTAAACACAGAATCAATAAATTTAAAACAACAATCAATCGATATAAAAGTGACAACTGATGAACCGTTTGTTAAAACAAATATTGTATCGGAAGTTAGTACAGAACAAACTATCACAACGCAAGTAACAGAACAAGTAATCGCTGATGTATCTACAACTGTCGAGTCAGATATATTGAAAAATGACTCCATCAATGGAGAAAAGCTATCTATTTTGAATGTTCCAGTTCCAGATGAACATGGTGCCTTGGTGATAAATATAACGAAACAGTAAATAATTTCTACTAAGTTTTTAAAAACAGCAACTTTGAATACTGCATTTTACATAGACAAAAAGTATTCAAAAGATGAAACACTTTAAATTGATGACTGATGAATGAACGTTAATAGTGAAAAATTTGACCTCTTCTCAGTTTTTTAAATCAGCAAACAAACGTCTGCCTTTAAATTAAAAACAAAGTATTGTATTAGAATATTGTCTCGTATCGTGAAGGCGGTGTACTCAATATACATAAAATTATAGTATGTAATAAATTGCACAAGGACACAAATCCTGCCTACTGTATTGCTTCTATTTTGTCATAATTTATTTTCAAAAGATAGAAAAGGTTAAATAAATAAATAAAATTATAAATTATAATTTCAACATTTTGTTTTATTCTTCATATTATTTTTTCCAGACATCAATATGAAAAAGTGGTTAGCATTTTAAGATCTTATTAAGACTTACGTTTATTGTAATTTATACTTGTGGATAAATTTAGAACGCAAAAAAAATTGAGTACGTGATATTTTTTCCAGACATCAGTATCAAAAAGTGGTAAGCATTTTAAGATCTAATTAAGAGTTATGGTTATTATCATTTATACTTGTGGACAAATTTAGAGGAACGAATAATAATTGAGTATAAAACAAAATATCAAGGATATTTGTGACAATAACGTAAGTTTATTAATTTGGATTTAATTTATTCGTTTATAATTAGTTATTTAATTCGCATTCGTTAAATTAAGCTTAGAAACGTCGAAAAATAACGATCTAATGACATTAATTTATTCCGGCCGATTTACTTATTGAACTTCCTGGAGCATCGTACTAATCTTAGAAAATAGTTACGGACCGGTCTCTAAGCACGCTGGTAACGATGAACCGGTCATCTCTGGCTACAGTTTTCCGTTTATGTCCCTATCGTGCAAGTAACAGCCCTAGCAACTAGCGTGGCGTTTAGATCTGGCATTTTCAGTTTGTTTACAGTAATAACTTAACACGATAAACAAGGCAGTCAAGGCAAACATTTTAACAAGATCTAAATTTAAGCTCAAATTTAAATTTGGCACAAAATGTCGCATTGTGAAAGAATGCAATAAAAAAAACAAATGAAATTCTGAAAAAATATACATTCCAAGATTTCCCTTTTTTTAATTGCATTTGATAATATTTGTGGCCAGTACGCATGATAATTATATAGCACCTGTAAAGTACCGTACCTTTCTGAAGTACTGACCATTTCAAATGAAAATAATTTTTGTTTGGCTAAGAATTCTAATTTTAAATCAATTTTTATAAAAATAAATAGAATTCTTTTCCAAAACTATTCGTTTCTTTATTAATGAGCAGTATGTTTTCACCGCATTTGAAACTTTTTCTTCATTATGGACACGTTAAAATTCGAGTGATTATGGAATATGAGTACCGTCGTGGCAGCAACGTGGCACAAGAGGCACGCAACGTCAACGACGTTTACAGAGCTAATAGTACAAACGAATTGGAATTGGAACAAATTGGAAACCTGTTTAATGGTTTGCCCATTTCCGGTTTGGAAATTTCGACCTGAAAAATGAAAGGAATATTGGTCTAAAGGTCTGGAAGATAGGTACCACAGATGATGAAATTAAAAATTCCATTCCCTGCTGCACCACATCAGCAACAAAATCAGTAACAATGCTGAGATCATTCGGCAGACAAACCCGCTACTACGGGTGGGATGCAAAAAAAGATCGCATCCTGTCCCAATCAGCTGACTATAATGCCAAACACGGCGGCAACCTGCAGAACGCAACCGCAAATGGGAGCTTGAGTGGCACCGTACTCTGGATCAGACAATGGTCCGAGGAGCCAACAGGGACATCAACGGATACCTGATATCCACCCGGATGAGAGGTCAGCAGAAGGTCCAAGGAGGAGGTACATGACCTTTCACTTTTAGGATCCGCGTAGGCGAGGTAACCAGTTGTGTCAGACCATATCGCAAAGCAAAATCATATGCAGATCTACCCGTATGATCGGTTAAAAGAAAACCAAGCCATTTAGCGTGGTAGGCTAAAATCGCTAAGTACTCTATAGTAGTATCCATGCGGATTGGACTTGTTGTATCATGGAGTCAGCAGGCATTTGGATGTGGTCGATGAGTTGGTCTGCGTCGGCATTACCACTATGGGACCTATAGAGGCACCCGTAGACGCGGGGATGGTCGTCGCTATCTACGCGCAGTCATAATATGGACAGCCCCGTACCTTCAAGGCTGCCGAGGCGCAGAAAACAGATGTCCTGAAGTGCACGCAAATTCCAGCCCGGGGCACAAAGGAGTGTTTTAATTTGTACTCCGGGTATGAGAGATACGAAGTATCAGCTGGAGAGGACACCTGTGTCTCCGTCAGAAAGAGCAAAGCTGGCTTCGTCGTTTCCAGATTGTAGTGCACGGAATTGAGGTTTGAATGGAGTCCCCTGATGTTGCGGAAATACACAGATAACGTGGGAGGGGGTGCCTTTGACTGATTGCTCCGTTCGCTCCGAGCAGGTTTAGTCTCGAGCGGGAATTCGTCTCCCCCCCAGATTACACGGGGTAACCTGAACACCCACGCTCAGGAAGAGTAAGTGAGCTTGGGCGTGGATGCTCAGCGAGGGATTCTCCATCACCGAGGGTGCCAGTACCCTCCTGGTGTAGTCTTTTATTTTACTCCGCTACCATGTTACGGGGAGCCGGGGGAATGGGCCTTCAGTCACTTGCACTCACCAGATGAAATGCAGAAGCAGATCACGCTGTGAATTCGTTGTTCCACCCCGTTTCGAGCTTGACGCTTGGAAACGAAAATTGGAAACGATTGATTGTGTTGACATTTATGGGTGTGAATTGACATGTTAGTAGCTACACGGGCTCCGCCCACTGCCCCGTTATATTTATTATGTATATAGGTATTATAGTATTCTATGGAGCCGGCCCATATCTGCAACAACAATGCCTGCCGCGTGGCTCTACCACCGTTAAAAAAAGTTAACATAATAAAGAACATATCGCGTCCGGGTAGTGGCGGCGTAAGAGAATTCACTCATCATTTTTCATTACAGCGCTTCACAAGTCCTCTGCAGAAAATAGGCATCCCTTTTGGAACGCCACAAAGCCACCTACATCCATTGACTTTCTGCATGTCTTACCAGATCTTCACCCCATATAGTGAGGGGATGCCCTACACTTCGCCTGCCAGTACGAAGCTGTTACTCGAGAAACTTTCTTCCCCACCGGATGTCAGTTCTTCGAGCTACAAGGCTTACTCTAGTGCTACTCTATTACTCTGGTTTTACTGCGGATATCCTGGTTTTTCATATGGCTAGCAGTGAAGAACCGCGTCTCAGATCCATAAGTCATCACTAGCATCACGCTCTGCTGTGTCGTAACCTCTCGAATGCTACCCGGCCGAGTTGAATCCGTCGATTGACCTCTCGGTCGAAGTTGGACTTATCTAGTCGGACTATTTGTCCCAAGTAGACATACTCGTCAAAAACTTCGAGCTTAGTGCTCCCAACAACTACAGGCATAGGTGTGACATGGACGTTACAAATGATCTTTGTTTTGTCCAATTTCATCTTAAGACCTATCCGTTGGGAGACACTATTGAGGTCATTGAACGTAGTGCTTAGGTCCGCCAGCGATTCTGCCGTAAGGACTATATCGTAGGCAAATCGACGGTGAGTGAAGTACTCGCCATTAATGTTAATCATGCCATCGTAGCCCTACTGTACAAATACTTCAGCACTTCGTCATACTGACAGTCAACTTGGCACCGCTTACGAGACACATTTCGACGAAATCAAGGGCTTTCTTATATTCCACATACGCAAGACAAAGTGGCAGATTGTACTCTTCGGTCTTCTGTACAATTTGCCGAATGGTATGTAAGTGGTCTATAGTGCTAAACATTTTTCGGAAACCGGCTTGTTAGGGAGGCTGGAATTTGCCGAGTCTGCGTGCGAGATTATTCGTAATAACTCTCGAAAACTCGGTCTGTACTTCATCAAGAGAGCGTTGTCGTCTTTCTTGAAGAACTAGACCACTGCACTTCTGCTTCACGCGTCTGGTGTATTACCGCCATGGAGGACGGAATTAAAGATCTTCTGAAGGACATTAAGTACTGATTTTCCACCCGCTTTTAGAAGCTCCGCTATAATTCCATTCTCGCTATGGAACTTGCCGTTTTTAAGGTGCTGAAGAGCCATCCGTAATATCCTTGCTGCTGGCCGTATGAGGAAGCTCAAAGTCACCCTGCGAGCTAAGAAGGGCATGCTCGGGGTTTTTTTTTTGCGTGATCAATATAGTAATGCGGATATCCGCAGTAGAATCCCAGCAACCTACATAGCCCAACGGATTAGTAAACTGAAGTTTTTTTTTTTATATGATAGAGTGACAAACGAGCCAACAGTTCACCTGATGGTAAGCGGCTGCTGTGGCCCATAGACATCTACATCTATCCTTGATTACGAATCAAAATGCAGATGCGTTGTCACCCCCGAGGACTACGATAGAATGCTTACTTTCCAGTAAAAAGGGTCTCCGGTACTCTACACCCACCATACGAAACACAGCAGTAGCAGTAGCAACAGTATTCTGTGAGAGCGTGGTCCTTCCCCGGTCGAGTCGACGCATTCGTGCAACGTACTACTAATATAACTGCAGCATGGCTCTAACACGTATAAAGTGAAGTGGCAATGGGCCGTCCATATAGCTCGAAGAACTGACAACGGATGGGGAAAAAAAGGTTCTCGAGTGGCACCCTCGTACCGGTAGCCGTAGTGTAGGATGACTCCTCACTAGACAGACTGACGTTCTGGTAAAACATGCAGGAAGTCGATGGTTGCATGTGACTCAGGACCGTGCTTTGCATTCATTTAGGGAGGCCTTTGATCAGCAGTGGAATTGTGAAGGGCTTTAATGATGATGATGATAATGATGAAGAGCCATTCTAATCTCCCTCAGAGTGACATCCGGGATATGATCGAAATTAGAATCTAGAGAGATCATAACAATTATAGATTCAAGAGAATTCACTACCCCATATTTTTCCGTAGGGAAAGAATCAAAGTGAAACTGAAACAGGAGATGGGCATTAGCATCTTTCTAAATACAACAAACACCATAAAATAATAAAATAAACCACCTGCCAAGCGTGGCAATTATGGCAAATAATCTCCCTATGAGGCAATCTATGGACTGCAAGAAATAAATTTTTAAAGAATAAATTCAAAGTATTTTTTTTCAACGTGATTATTTGTAGCTAAAATTCTTGTTCGTTGTCTTTAAAACCTTCTTAGTAGATCTATATCTCTGCGGGATTTGAACCCTGCAGTGTCTCAGCTAAAGACCTTAGCCTTTACGGTACCGAAGTGTTTCTTCCTATTATTTATAGAATATATATTTTTTGGAAACTATAAGCAGTTTTAATAAAATTGTACATTATGCTTACGTAAATAGAGAGACTGAAGTTACGTATTTATTTTTTATCTCTTTTAATCTAAGAGCTTAAGGATTTAGGTTATAAATTTCTCATTCGTTTCTTCTGCCTCTGCAAAATATAAATTATTTTTGTCATATAAGTTTCCTCATAGAAAAATATTATATAACATATTATGTTAAAATAAACTAATATTTTATTGAATACCTAATTCCAACGCAACTGAGACTTTTTATTTTTCTTACAGCTTAGTTTGTTTGTAAGTTCCTGAATGCTAGTTTACCTATATGGGGTACCCATTAACGTACTAATAGAGTAGGAATATTTTACAATACCCCTAGCATTATAGAAAACCTTTGGAATTAAAATGTTCTGTATTCAGCAGCAGAACGTACGCCCGCTGTTTTTTTTTTTCAGAAAATCTTCATTACCATCACTTTGCTATACCTTATGTAAATAGATTTTAAGACATCGATAAATTGTGTGTTTCTATTATGTTATATTTAGTTTTTCATCTTAGTTTCTTCAATTTGTCATAACCAGGCTTTTTTAAAACCCACGTCCTTTCCTTAACATCGACTGAAAAAAGGCTTCGAAATAATTATGTTAGTTACTTTCTTTTGATACCACAACTTTGTGAAATTTGAGTTAATTAAATTAATCGGTCGGTTGCCCTCCGTCCGCCAAACAGCAGGGTATACTGCTTACAGGTAATGTTGGTATATAGAGAAAGGGGAACCTTTTCCTCCTTGCAGTGACTTTTTTCCTTTTAGAACTGTAATAAGGAAATGCCTTTGTAGTATCTTCATTATAAATTAAATGTATATTTATATTCAATTAATCTGTAAATGATATTGTAATATAACCGTCTTGTATTTTTATTATTTAATAACTTTTGAATATTTGTAGCAGATTTTCAGTAATATAATGAAGTTTTAGGGTTACTATTAAGGCTTTACTTTGCCATAATACTTAATATTCAAAATAAATATATTTAGACTTTATGCTTATCAATGCATTTTACTTGTTGAAAATATTACTCTTATGATATTTTTGGAAGATAGCATATGTATATTAATTATTATTTATTACTAATAATAATGCGCCGACACAATATGATAAACACGTAAAACTTGTCTGTAATTCTAATATTTTATAGAAGAATAATCTCAAGGGACTATATAAATCATCATCATTATTAATACCCCTTACAAGTCAGATTAAAGATAGACTTCCCCAGGTATATAATAAAGAACTTCCCCTAAGGAATGCCACAAAATACGGTCATGGGACGCCTGCATCTATCGACTACTCGCATGTCTTACCAGGTTGTCACCTCGTCTAGTAGGCAGGTACTGATATCGATATTTTGGAAAATCCGATACTTCTCTATTAATATCGATATTAGTATTGATAACTCGATTTATTAGGTTCTGATATGCGTTGTGTTCTAACGGTATAAAATACCGATATCTTTACCGATATCGGGTATCGATACTTATAATGGCTGCGCGACGGTGCCAGATTTTGCGGCACATGTCACGCGAAGTGGCAACGCAGCGTTCGGCACCGACAAAGCGGCTGGTGGCGGTACCAGAGCGGAGTTGTAAATGCATCAGTGCTTATCTAGTTATTGTTTTTATTTAAAAAAAAGTTAGAACATTTTCTTAGCACAAAACATGTGGAGGCTAAAAGCAATATATACCTTATATATATCTTATAGCATGTGCCCACATGGATTCGGGAACTTGGATGATGAAATTGCTGTGTTTGTTAAGGAACCTCTCTTAAGTCGATAGAAAACATATTAAATCACTGGGGGTCTGAAAAAACACTCATTCTCGTCTCTACAAATTAGCATGTATTGTTTTAGCTTGTCCAGCCTTTGAAATTAGTAGCTTCGAAGTACCGTTTAAATTTAAAAAGCAATTTAATCGAAGATATTATATTTATTCAGAATAATAAAATATATAACAAAACAGGCAAATAATTTGTCAGAAAATTTCTGTTACCTATTTATTAACAGATAGTTTTGCTAATCATATTATTTAAGAAAATAAGAAAAATTTTAGCAAAACTAGCAATTCTTGTAGTATTAGTAATTAAGTATATGTTTTATTTGGCAAAATCAAGAGACTTAATCAAAATTTACAATTGTTTGCAATCCGTCCCTTACTCCCTAATTATAAGTGGGTACATACATTTTTATTTAGCAACTATCAAAATATTCTTCAGAAATGAAATAATTTTTTGACTTCCCTTACAAATTTGTCAGCTGAATAGGATGTTTTGTTTGGATTTTTCAATTCAGAAGAAAATTTCAACAAAAAGTTGCTTACTTTGACGATTTGAATTTTGGTTGAATAGTATCAATAAATGTCAAAATATACTAAAACAATTTGTTTCATTTACAATTTTATTTTAAAAATTAGCATCTTCAAAAGTTCTGTTCGGCAGTCGTAGCACGTAAGCATTTTTTATAGAGTAGCGGCAGCCATCTGTTACTCTTGCAGAGAGTACCTTTATATATACTGAACTTTTGCTACCTGCGTGAAATAATTACCTACAATCGCGAATCACCCAGAGTAACTTACGCAGTCGGGGCTAACGCGTTGTAGGCGGTTGAATGTAAAAGTTTTTAACGCTGTTTAACTAAATAGTTTTTTGTAAATACTTGTTGAAATAGTTTTTGTTTAGTGTTTAGTATATGTAATTGTAGGACAAAATTAAAAAAAGTTCATTGTAATTTAAAATTTATACATATTATGTATATTATCTATTTAATAAATTGTAATAGCAAAACGTTCGTACTATACATAATTGTTGCGTGGATAGATGCTAAATAACCAACAAAAGGTTTCAGATAGTTATATCATTCTTTTTAAGTTACCGAAAGATTTTAGTAGGAAGTTATAAAAGGTGAATTTATTTATTTTTTGTAAGATAGGTACTTATAGCGAAAAGATTTAAGTAATAATTTATCTACAGAAGTAATACCTACGTACTTTATTACAAAACTTAGTTGAAATTTACTTCACTATCCAAGTATCTACTTACATACCTGTACTTGTTTTTTGTAATTAAAATATTTAAAGTTATAATAACACATAACACTGAAATTATAACTTTGTTTACTAGTAAGATTTTTAACTAAGTCGAATACGGTCACATTTCTGTTAGGGATCGTATTTCAGGTTTATTTGTTGTTCACACTATCTATCTATTTCTTAAGAGCCAAGCATCGCGATTCCTGACGAATGTCCTTGCAATTTACATACGTTGGGCATCGATGAACTTACATAGATGCGAAAATATAATAGATAGTCAGACGATCATAGTCAGAATAGGTACTTGGCCTAAGTAACTTAATTAATGCTCCGCAATGTGTATTGTTTTACTCTTTATTGACATCCTTTAGTAACCACGGAAAATCCGCCGTGACGAAGGAAGGGGAGAAGATGCTAAGTAATACGGACACTCGCGCACAGCGATAAAGTTTTATTCACCTTGCAATAATTATGTATGCTATCAAAAGTCAGAAAGCAGTCAACATCAAAGTACTGCAACTTCTGTACGTAGTAAAAGTTACAGCCTATATACGTCCCATTGCTGGGCACGGGCCTCCCCCCATTTCTGAGAGGATTTTAGGGCAAGGAAACCACCACCCTTACCACAGAATAAATAATAGTACGTAGTACTATTATTTATATAGTACGTAGTACGTAGAACATTTATTTTATCAAGTTTTATTTTTTTATTTTCCTAGTTTTTGAAAAAAAAATTCGTGAGGTTTCATTGCAATCGGTTAAGCCATTCCGAAGATTGAACCCCAAGAGACAGACAGACGGACAGACAAAAAATTAAAAAAATGTTTATTCATGTCTTAATGGAACGCAAGGCAGTTATTTCGATATATTCAGACAGACACTTCAGTTTTATTTGTATGTATGAATGTATAAATTAAATAGATATATAATATTCAAAAAGCTCTACGTTACATTCGAATAGAATCATTATGAAAAGAAACTTCTAATTAAAAATCATAACCCTCCATTTCGCACTGCCACAATCGGATAGAAGTCCATGATCGTTAACTTACTAACATACAGACAGACGAGCATGCATAGAGACCAATTACTAATTTTGCTTCACTATCCTTTATATTATATATTTGATATATACGACATAGCTCAAACGATCAATGAACTAAAAAGGCAATGGGCCGACCATATACTTCAAAAAACTGACATCCGTTAGAAAAAACAGGCCCCCCACTAGCAGGGACTGTAATACCGATATTTTGCAAGTGTTGATATCGGGTTATCGTTATAGATACTGATATTTAGGTATCGATTTATCGGTATTAGTATCGATATTTGATTTCAGTACAAAAATATCGATACTTGGATTCAGTTTATAGATATAGATACTGATACCAATATATCGATACAATAAAATAAATTCCTCGTTCACTATTTGGCATTGTACGCAATCTGAGCAAACGCAATTTTGAATTTGCTGCGCCGATGACAGTTTATTTTCACACTTACATATGACCTTACTTTACCTATGACCGTTGATGTTAGAGAGAGAGTAAATAAGACGCGAGCCACTACGCGAGTAAATAACCACTCGTAAATTAAACAACAGAGTGACTTTCAATAAGTATTATCTATAATCTATATTCAATAAAAAGTTTCCGTTTTATTTCTGTTTCTGTTCTTCTTCCAGGTCGAAAAAGAGTCATCCGGATGAATTGAATGATTTATAAAATAGTATCGTTCCTAGTTGCACCATATTAAATGAGCATTGAGCATGCACTTTACTGGGAGAAACTTGTGTCTGAAGTCAAGTCTTTGCTGAACAAATACATCTCGGATTGGGGGCGACTAAATCTAGTCCAATTTAACCCTCAAAAGACACAAGCTTGCGCCAAAGAACCCCTTTGTCGTATCTCCTCAGTTTCAAGGCACTCCCCTTGTTGCCTCAGCCAGTATCGGAATCCTCGGCGTCTACATATCGAGCGACGTGCATTTTCGTGGTTACTTGGAATAAAAGGCCTCTAAAAAGCTTGGCGTGCTCAGCAGAGCGGGACAGTATTTCATGCCAGCACATCGCCTGTAACTTTACAGGGCGCAGGTTCGGCCACACATGGAATACTGTTCCCACCTATGGGCTGGAGCTCCCCGTGCCAGTTCCTTCCACTTGACCGCACCCAGCGCAGAGCGGCTCCAATCGTCGACGACCGAGTACTTTCCGATCGGTTCGATTCACTGGCGCTACGAAAAGATGTTGCATCTCTTTGCATTTTCTTTCGCATATACCACGGGGAGTGCTCTGAGGAATTGTTCGGATTAATCCCAGCCGCCAAATTTCATGAACGCACTACGCGGCAAACGTCCTGATACCATCCACACCATCTGGATGCTTGGCGGTCCACCACTGTACGTTTCACAAGGAGTTTTATTCCGCGTACTTCTCTGTGGAATAGTTTACCACCGGCGATTTTTCCGGACCGATACGACCTAGGGAGCTAGGGACCTTCAAGAAAAGAGCTTACTCCTTTCTAAAGGGCCAGCAACGCACCTGCAATTCTCCTGGTGTTGCGGTTGATCATGGGCGGTGGTAGTCACTTACATCAGGTGAGCCGCATCCTTGTTTGTCCCCTCTTCTATAAAAATAAAAAAATGCATGTTATGTCTAATTAATAAAAACATAAATAGATCGTATAAGTATATTTTACTATTGACTTTTAGAAACAATAAATTTTACAATTTGGTTTTATTATGGGTACTTATGCTTAAATGGAATGTTTAACAGAGGTATTTAAATAATTATTTTTAAATTCTTATAAATAAATTAATCTTTAAGATACTATAAATTCAAATAGCTATCATTCTACACGTGAACAATCTTATTTTATGTCAAACCCAATACTTATTTGTTGTGTTAGGAGGATTAGGGTAATTATGTTGATTAAGAGGATCCGGCACGCTAGGAAAAGAGTAAGGATCGTTCATGTATTTGTATTCACTAGATAAACCAGCTAAGCTCATATTCAGAGAACTGTGCGATGGGCTCCAGTTAGTAGATGAAGATGGATCGATAGATACCTTGGAATAGTCTGTAGGAACTTTAGGATATTCACTAGTTGGTAACTCTTTGTTAAGGGCATAGTCACTTGCTGCGACTTTAACGTAAGATTCTTCTCGTGGTTCTATAACCTCATCGCTAGCAACTTTGTCATCTCCTTCAACTTCCTTTGATAAATAGTTAATAGTTTTATTGTAAACTTCATTACCAGAATACCGTGGATAATCGTTTCTAGGTATACTTGTGTCTAATAATTGACTATGAGTTGGACCACTGGTGCCAGTAACTAGATGACCAAATGTAGAACTTGAAGTACTGGGAAAAGCAGCGTTGTGAAAAGCTTGATTTAAATGTTGGGATTGAGCCATCAGCTGATTATAATTTGAATACTTTTGGTGATGCCAGCTTTCAGCGTGTTGAGGATGATGTTGAGAGAGAGTGGATATTTCTCCAGCAGGATAAGGACAAGGTATTTGTGGCATTGGTATGGAGGAATAGCTAGCAAGCGTTGGTGTTGTATTAGATCCAGTGTGCTTTCGGAGACGTGCTCGGCGATTGGAGAACCAAACCTGTAATCACACAAAACAAAAATAAGTAACGTAATATATTTTCATTAACCGAATACCTTCTCAGTTTTTTTATCGCCTTTTTATCGCTGCTAATAAATAAAAATACTTTCGTTAGCTATTTGTAACGTCCCCAGAAGACACAAGTTTGCGCGTTTTCAGTTTCAGGGCACTCCCCTTGTTGCCTCAGCCAGTGTCGGAATCCTCGGCATCAACATATCGAATAACGTACAGTTTCGTAGTCAAAAGGAAGAGAAGACCAAATTGGCCTCTAAAAATCTTGGCAGCTTGACGCAGGTTCTGCCTTACTTGGAATACTGTTTCCATCTCCGTGCCAGGGCTCTCCAATGCCAGCTCCTTCGATTTGATCGCATCCAGCGCAGAGCGGTTCGAATCATCGGTGACCGAGCTCTTTCTGATCGGCTTGACTCATTGGCGCTGCGCCTTTTTGCGTATTCTATTGGTGGTAGATAACCACGGAGAGTGCTCAGAGGTCAGAGGTACTCGAACTAATTTCAGTCACTCAATTTTACCATTACACGTTGGGACAAAACTGATAACATCCATACTATTTGGATGATTGACGGTCTACCACTGTGCGCTTTACACGAAGTTTTCTTTCTCGCAAAACTTCCTTGTGGATTCGACCTATCACTGGCAATTTTCTTGAAGCAACTTAAGGACCTCAAGGAAAGAGCTTACTCTTTTTTAAAAGGCTGGCAATGCATCTGCAATTCCCCTGATGTAGCAGTTGTTCACTGGCAGCGGTAGTCACATACCGCCAGGTGAGCTGCATGCTCATTTCCCCCTCTCATATAAAAATATATAATTTCAACACTTATACTGATGGAGATTTATTATTAATAGAATTGAATCGAACCGTGGAGGATGAAAGTCTTCAAAATTGCATAATTCGTAAACAAACCGAGTTTGATCCCCGCCGAAATCAATGAAATTTTTAGCTGCAAGCTTATGTGCTGATATACTATATACTCGGCATTGAAAAAATACTACTGTCTGAGAGATTAAATACTGCATTCGGTAATAACGCCAAAGCACGATATTTTCTGACCCTAAAACTCTTTCAAAATGGAAAGGAGGGTCTGTGCTCAGCATCGGGACACATTATATGTTGGCTGTTGTTTTACCTTTTTAGAATATTTAATAGAATCAGATGTTTTTTTAGGTGAAACTCATTATATCAAAGATGGTAAAATTAGCTAAGATCTGTGTCAAAGACTAAAGTTGTGTCTTTCCTAGAATTTTTCTAGTGTAGGGGTGTAGAAGAAAATGGTTTTGGATTTAGTGGTGTCATCAATAGTATCCACAATTCTGTAAACTAGGTAAGACACACCATTTTATTTTTCACGAGGAAATAATTAATGTGCACACCTTTAATTTACTTCATTTTATTAAGTTATCGTCACTCTGATGAGTCTGCAAAGCTATTCTCTCTATTAGATCATGATTACCAACTCGGGGCATCATATTTTAAGACGTTCATTATATTTAATGACATCTAACTGAAGTCTGTCGGAAATAATTACTTTTACTGACATTTTCAACAGTTTATATTTTTACGATGATAATTAAATATCGCTGTGACCTTTTAATTTCGCATAAGCTACGTACTCTTATCACTTTGAGATTTTAAAACAAAGGCACATTCATCTTTAAATTAATCGAATATGTATTTTGTTTCTGTTGAGGAACAAAATCGTTGGGGAAAAAAGGTTCTCGAGTGATAGGCGAAGTGTAGGGCGACTAGATGGAGTGATGACCTGGTAAGACACGCAGGAAGTCGATGGATGCAGGTGGCTCAGGACCGTGCTTTGTGGCATTCCTTAGGGGAGGCCTATGTTCAGCAGTGGACTTGTGAAGGGCAGTAATGATGACGTTGATGTTGATATGAACTATTGTAACAACATAATGACTTATATAGAATACCAAAAAAAAATTAGTGTTAAATTTACTTAACGAGACTGCACAAATTTAACTAATAAATGTAAAAAATTACCTGAATCCTGGCTTCTGTAAGTCCAGTTTGTAGAGCTAATTCCTCTCTAGTATACACGTCTGGGTATTGCGTTCTATGGAAAGCTCGTTCAAGGGCATCTAACTGTTCTCCAGTAAATGTGGTACGAGAGCGACGTTGTTTTCTCTTTAGGGTTAAGCCTGGCTCGGATTCAATGTCCGAGGAATCTGAACCTCTGCCTGCAAAAAATAAAATAATTTATAGAAATCAACATCTCTTGATCTTGATATAGTAGTAGTAGATATATATAGATAGATAGATAGATAGGGAGAGAATTTGCCGTTATAACTGCCCAGCATACCTCAAACGCTGATTCTTTTGGCTACTCTTAATATTTCATGTACCACCTAAATGGACGAAAAGTAAATATTTGAAAATGTTTGGAGTAACAGTTATAAACACGTACTATATAAATGTTTATATTATATGTATTAATTTTCGTTATTAAAACTAAAAAGGTCAGCTTAGAATTTTATGTTTGTAGATTTTTGCAACAGCCAGCAAATGTTGAAACTAGCAACCGATTTTTAATCATAAATATATAGTAGAATTAAAATCTTATTATATATAAATTACGTGTCACGTTGTTTGTCCGCGATGGACTCCTAAATTACTCAACAGATTTTAATCAAATTTGCACACCGTTTGCAGTTTGGTCCAACTTGAGAGATAGGATAGTTTTTTTGCCCATGAGTGACCCACATTTTTTTTGCGAATTTATGGTTTTTTAATAGGACATGACAGGGTCATCGAAAAGGGCAGAACAACGTCTGCCTGGCAAGCTAGTATGATATAAATTGTCGTTTTATTTTCGTAACATTTTTATTTTAAGAGCGTTTATGTGGTTCAATTCACCGTGGTCAAAAGAAAAATAACCGACATTCAATTGTTTTATTATATAACTAAGCAATATACCTTTTTCAAGCAATATTATTTTTGAGTATTCAAAGTTAGGCAGTTGAAACAATTAAAAATTGACTTTGATTTGATTGCAACCAAATCATTAAATTCATAACAAAATAAAAATAAAGTATTCGCGGATACTTCACTTTTGGTATGTAATAAAATCTAATATTTAATAAAAATCAGAAAGTATTTTAATTTTTAATACAATCTTCAATAAATAATATGCAGTTGTAATTTATTTCACTTCGCATTATAGCAATTTGTCTTCATCTGTTTTTTTTTTCATAGGTTATTTATTAACGGTGTGTTTTTTTTTATGTAAACCCACATCACGTTTTAAATTCGCCTAAATCAAGGACCGTCAGCGTCGCGGGCTGAGCGATCTCATTTATAAATCGGTAGCGGTATCCTACGGAAACAGATTTAAAAAACTCCTGCAACAATGCACGGCTTTGCCCTTAAAACTGATTTTAAAAAATGCGGCTTATATTAATAGCCTTTTGAGAGAAGTCAAAATTGAATGAAATGAAAAAATAGGGGCTCAGTGTGGCTCAGTGCGGTGGAATAAGGAACACCCAGTGCGGCGGTTTCTTTGTCGGCGTCTTTGCCGTCCGGGTGACATTTTGGCACCATTCAATATTTTGGTGTCGCGATCTGGATTTATGACACAAAAGGAAATATTCGCGTGCTTAAACGTGTTGGACATATTTTAAGTTTAATTTCCATTAGTGAGCAGCACTTCTAGATTGTTGTTTTAATCATTTTATTCGCGGGTACGCTAGCTTTTTTGGTACGTATGGCATTTTACGGTAGATAAGCTTGCAATTTTGGTCTACTCTTTTATAGGTTATAATTAACTTATAATCAACTGTTTGTTTTAAAATTAAGTGAGAAAGCAATTTTGCATGTCGATTGTATTTATATATATTTATGGTGAATGGAGACTAGCTTTAAATCTCAAATTTTTACCATTTATGCTCATTTAAATAAAGGGTAAGGGCAGTCATCCTGGGAAACAAGGTAATATGTTAGAAGGCTCGAATTTTTACGAATCTATTTTAATAATAAATAAAGATATATTAAGGCATCTTAAATAGTTGATAGTACGTAAGTATTTAAATTTCTTTACAATTCTATACACTAAATTAACGACACACAAATTCACTATATTTATATACTTAAAATATTCATTACATTGTTTTGTAAATTATTCCAGCTTTTTAATTCGTAATTTTGCACAAATACTTTTTTTTTGTTATTAGAATGTGTGTACAATATGTATAAATATTTTAAAAACGTACAACATAAACCACAAAGTCTGCAAAACCAAAGAAAGAACGAAGTTTTGTAATAAAATGATTTACATTGCTTAAATTCTATGGCTGGCTCATAAGACAGGGACAAAATTATTTCTTGGTCTTTTTTGTACCAACTCTGATCATAACGTATAGGGATAAATAACTCTCATGCATCGCACGAAACTATTCAAAACTTTATGCCGTTGGTAATAGGGATCATTTTGTTTATGATTTCGGAATTTAAAATAAAACTAAAGCTGTAAAGGATTTTATATTCGAAGAAATGCGAGAGGTTTATATGTAAAGTGTGAGTGGGAGAGAGTGGGAGTATCTTTGGCAATTGCCGAAATGTGACCCCGTGAAGACGCCGGCTCAGCTCAAAAGTCATAATTTGAGAGTTGAAAGAGCGGCGGCAGCGGTTTAACACCTTCATAATCTGGGTTCATTAAAACGGTCGGGCCGGCCTTTGTTTCAGCGGTTTGTTCCGATGTTAACAGATGGCCGGATTAGCACTGTGAGGCGGGGGCGTACGCTCCTCATTTTTCATCGCAATTTTGAGTACTTTCTTAATGCTGTCATTAAATTATATATTTTAAAACGAAGACACTAAATTGCAGACAATTATTTTCATTTCTATATCTATGGGATGGTTTTTGTTTCATAGAATATTTAAATTACACATTTATCAAATTGTAGTAATATATGTATCAATCGAATATTTATGGTACTAACATAACGCAAAGATTAGGTGAAATAACATTATAGACATATTGAAATAAATAAAAAATATTTGTATTTGTTCCTTATAAATCAACATCTATATTTTTTCGATATTTGAAGAACATTTAATTCAAGTACTTGGTTCATTTATAAAATGCAATCTAAGATTTATTAGAGGTTATTTTTTCAATTATATATTTAAAAGAAAAATTACACATTTTTAGCATTGAGACTCCATTTCCGGAAAAGCTCGTATCGTTCTGGGAGGGCTCACATTAAATAATGTGATGAGGCAAAATCGTGTTGAATGCAACGTGACATAGTAAATGGACGCTGACTGTTTGTGACAGTATTCGTGCTGTTGACCGTTAGGATTACACAATGTGAAAGCTAAATTACGAAACAAGCACAATTGACATTAAGACTAGATCTATGGAATAATTTTCCTTCATTGAGTATATTCCTATAATGAAAGATCTATTTAAGACCATAATGAAAGGGCAACATATAGTGTAACGTGCATCACATCTTAGCCTTGACAAACGTTCGCGCTTAAACTAATAAAAAATATGTTCTCATAAGTCTAACAGCCAGTTCAAGCTATCTTTTAAATATAGAGTCTACGTGACATGCGAGTTGCAAATAAATTATTTCAGCAGTAAGTGATGAATACCTTGCTAAGTTGCTATCGTTAAAGAACAGCGAATACGAGTAAGCGATGCGTATTTTCCGAATAATTTGAAATAATAATTTTTTTATAGTATTCTGAACGTTGCATTATTAAAAAATTTAAATTGCAATAGTAGATTCGTCGCTGTTAAATTAAGTCTACCCTAGATAACTGACAATGCCGAATCTTTATCTCACTTCTTGACTTGTATTTGGCCGGTTTTTATTCTTAATATTTAAATTTTATATTCAAGTCGATGTTTTAAATTTTAATAATTCAGAATCAATAAAAGAATTACGCATTTCATTTGATTTCAACTTTATCAATATATTAAGTTGTATTGATATATAAATATATATAAATTAATTTTTCGATATAATTGTTTTTCATTTACCCACATTTTTATTTTATATTTTATGTTAGTTTGTATTTGAAATTATTTTAATGGGGGGGGTTTGGAAAAAAAAGCGCAGCGAGGTAAGCAAAGGGCGGCGTGGGCGTGTCATTTTTTCTTCAGACTTCAACGCTTATATTTTTTGTAATATTTAAAACACCCATAAATTTTAATAACTGTATAATAGTTTATTCATGTCATTATATTCGTTGAAACTAATTACACAAAACAACTTATAAACTCTACTTCAAAACAAACAAAATAAATAAGCAAAATGGCGGATTGTGTCAGCGCTACCGAAGTTAGCAAACGTGTCCTGGCTGAAAACTGTCTAGTTTCGCCATTTTGCTTACAAACGCTTCCTAGCGCTTTTTTCTGCCAAACGCAGCCAATGTTCTTAAAATAATGATTACTCAATGATCACTTATTTAGATGTAAATATATTTATCTATTATAAGTCAATCTTGTGTTTCTCAGACAAATGAATGTTCTATTCTTATGAGAAATAAATTTCTTAAACCACAATATACGGAATATTGAAAACAACCGCCTAACGTTTTTTTACAAATCTTAAGTAGTGTTGCCGTCAATTGCGTTATCTACCCGGAGGTTCTTTGTAATAGTCCATCTGTGGCTCTACGGCATTACATTAGTTGATTCTAACGAGCGATGTTATTAAACAAATGTGAGATTTTATCGCTAGCTCTTTTTGTATTGTTCAGATGTGATGTGAAAGTGGATCGCTTGTTTTATCTTGATGGCATTTACGATGCGACATCACTTCATACATAATGCTTAAAATATGAGTTTACAAGTTCTGTAATTTGCAGTTACATATTTAAATAATCTGCGATGAAATAAATAGTAGAAATACAATGTATAAAACTTGAAATTACTGTAATACTTCGTTATGATTTTTTCGTAATGAGTTTTTCTTGTAAAGAGTGCATTTCTAAGCAAATGCTAAATTCTTGCTCGCTTTACTGTATATTGTATGGTATGGTAAAATTGTGAGATAATTCTGTAAACGGCTCATTCTCTTTTCTGGCGTCATATTTAAAAAAATATTTATAACTAGCAGCAACCGAAACTAAACACACGTTGGTGGGCGAATAGAAACTCGCCCGTAATCGAATGTAGTGTTCAAAATTTCAAAGCAATCGATAAAAACTATCGATCATTTAATATTTTGAGCAAACGATGCACTTGTACATATTTTTTATTTTTATACAGTAAAGTGTGTATATTCTATGTTCACCGTTCAACACGAGTTAAATCAGCACATAAAATTGCAATTAACAATTTCAGCGACGCTGGTACGCGAACTCGTTTTGCTGGCAGACTAGCTGGTATGAAATTTTAAGGCCAGCGCAAAATTCAAGCCCAGGATTAGGTTTGGTTCCAAGATTTAGTGTATATATATATATAGTATATGAATTAATATTTTTTGATATAATAATTATTAAAATGTGGATTTTTCTTTAGTAATCAAAGGGTTATTCTATATGGGTCTGTTCCAGTCATAAATATTGCCAATGGGTTGAAGCACAACAAGGTGGATACTAAACAAAACCATGTTTGTGAAAATAAGTACTTGTTCGGACAAATCAAAGTCGGATGTGCCGTTGATACAATAGACACACGTCGCTCGAATGCAAAGTGTAACCAACTTGGCGACAAAATATATGACCAACGATAATGGAACAGCCAAAACATGTTACGTCTTACGTCAATTGTTCGTGTTTTCAGCACTATGAAGAGGCGCGACGGGTGACCGCGGCGCACTTTGTCGGTTACATTTATAAAACGCTTCGCAAACGCCAGCCGCCCTTTAACGCCTCAAGAACAAACTCTAATATTTCAAATAGCAACAATGACGAAGTAAGATTTGTGTGCGGAAATTGATTTTTTGAGCGCTCTCGTGAGAATGCTTTGCAGGTTGCCGCTATTGCAAAATGAGTTTTTGTTAAGTCCGGGAAGTTATTGTGCAACATCAGGGCAGATTTGTTTGTGTGAACCTGTATACTTTGGGGATGTATGTAAACTGCAGAATATTTTGCCTTTATGTTTAGTTTTTAAACCTTTCCTTATGGAACTTTGTAAGAATTTATAAGTTAAATTGTTCTATAAACGACTAGAGAGATAGTTTATATACATAAATTACGCAAGGACAAACATCCAAACCTGGAAGAATTATTTTGTGTGGAATTTGACCTCGCGGCATTTAACATCGCAAATCAATACTAGTCTAATAAGCCACGGAATCGTCAAATATTTAATTATTGAATCAAATATGTTGGTGAAGTATTTATGTATCAGAAAATCTAGAGAGATTAGGTATAGTACGGGATCTGGCTGCAAGATTACCATGTCCATGTAGTTTTTATATCTATAATAATTATAAGTGGGTATAACTATTTTTGCCTGTCAAAATGTAGCTGCAAGTATTTTTAATTAAAATAATATTAATTCATGTTTACGACAAAAATTCCTTCACTTGTTTTTTAAATAAATTATATACCACTTCACAGGAATATATGTAAAGAACTTAGAAAGGTTTGGTTGCAGTAACGCACTTGGCCGCAACCTCTCCGCAGCCAGGTGTAAATACTTTGTTACAGTTATACGTTTATGACGTATATTCTCCTAGTAAAAATATATTTTCCTACTTATAATTACATATTAAAATTAGGTTTTGATTAAAAACTTAATGAACGTAGTAATTGTAATGACGCACACACACACGCACTCTCTCTTTCACACACACACACACACACACACACACACACACACAATACTCGCACATACACACACACACACACACACACACACACACACACACACACACAAAATCTGTAGTACTAAAAAGTTAAGAGCAAATTTTGCTTTCTGATCACTTTTGTAAGGGGGGTAAGGGACTGAATCTCCTTAATACAGGCTATTTCTTAGTCTAGCAAGGAGAACAGAACGTCACCCTCACTAGTATTTTTGTAATGTATCTCATGTAAGATTTTTTTTATATGTACTACAAGTTAAAGTTTTTAATAAATTATTATTATTATTATTATTATTATTATTAAAAAAATTGTGCTGTCGATTCTTAGACTATTAGAGATAGATATATCTATGAAGATTAAAGCAGGTTGAAAATGGCATTTATAAAAAATAAATAAAAATATAGTATCTAAACAACTACTAAATACATACATTACATATGTTAGATGGGACACATAGAAGTACACGATAACACAAATGAGCTTTCACTACTGGGAAAGAAAGCCGCTGTCCCAGCACAGAACTAAAATAAACTTACAGCCTATATACGTGGCGGGGCACAGGCCTCCTTTTATTTCTGATGGGTTTTAAAGCAAGGAAGTGTCCGCCCAATGAGTGCTGCCGAACTTAATATGTCTTTGATAGATTTTTCTTTTTAATATCTTAGACATTCAGATTTCCTCCTATTATTTTTCTTCACCGTCAAGCTCGATTTTTACTTCTCTTGTAAGACTACTGACGGAGTACAAACTGCTGTTGACTTTCCGTTTCGTTTATACCCTATTACTACATTTTGTTTACATTCATACTTTTATTATAATTCCGGCCTTACCTAACATTTTACAGTAGTTTAAAAAAATGCTATAGTTAAAGTTAATAAGTATCCATATCTAATTAATTAGTACGCCAAGTAGTGGCGTCGTAAGAGGATCTACTGTATTATATCATCCAGTAGGTTTTTTTATAGTATAAGGGTTACAAGCGGGCACACAGTCCACCTAATCGTTAATGGATATTGTGCCCCATGGACATCTACAGCTATCCTCGATTAAGAATTTAAATGCAGATGCGTTGTCACCCCTGAGCACTAAGATAACATGTCTGCTATCCTGTAAAAGGGTCTCCGGTTCTCTACACTCACTTTACGAAACACAATGAGCTCCTATTTTACGCTGGTATTTTGTGAGGGTGTGATCCTAACCCGATCGAGCCGACCCTTTCATCCTACAACCATAATATACCTGTAGCGTGGCTCTACCACGTAGAAAAGATGTCGTAAGAGGTTACATAGTTAAAATTAAACAGGAAATTATTAGCACCATTCCGGTTGCCAACAACGTGGCCATTATGGTAGATATCCCCTTCATAAGGTGATCTAAAGGGCCTTCTAAGTTCAACAGTGGACTTTACTTTTTATAGGCAGACGTGGATGGATTGATAATGGAATTAAAAGTTGATGTAAAAGTTAATATTATTAGAACATTGTTTTCTAAAACTTACCTCCAAGAATTCCGTCAATACTATAGTCTTTCTTTCCATCTGGATCTCTAGAGCCTCCACGTAGCAATCGTGAAATCGAAGATATACTTGGTGGGTCCGTTACGCCCTCCTGAAAGTAAAAAACGACATGGCTAAATTCATTTTAGAGTGCATCTTAACAACAAAAAAAAAAAACTTGAGTAAATTTGGCATCGTTTATTTAATTTAAAAACTAGCAAATTCGAGTAATGATTCAGATAAATTAAATGATATTAAAAAATATAAATAAAAAAATTGAAAATTAAATTATACAATAGAAAGAGATTTTTCTCAACCCGCCTGTCAACCGTTGCAAATATGGCAAAATATCCTCTACGAGGCAATGTATAGGGGAGGCCTATGTTTAGCAGTGGACTTTTATAGGCTGTAATGGACGCATGAATAGAAATATATTTAAAATAACACCAGAAAAGTATTAAAATAAAATAATAGTTCTATCACTTTGAGTTAATGTGAATGTGACACCTCGAGAGTTAACGGCAGCTTAAAATTGAATAGCGTTTGAGTATTTGGGCATTAGAGTATGTAAAATTAGAGCCTACGTACGTCCCACTTCCCCCCTTTCCCCAAGGGGGGTTGCTTCCGATACTGCTGAAAGACCTTATCAGGTCAAAGCCAGTCTCAGGTGGTGTTTACTAGATAGGCACTGAGGTTTCTCAGTGAGCCCCACATAACCACGCAGCCGGCTGCGTGTTAATGCTTAGAGCATTGACCACCTCCCTCCCCCGCTTCCCGGAGGGTAGCCCTTTATTTTGCTTCTGGGTGTAAAAAATAAAGGAAATGTTTACCGTGTTGCTATAAAGTTGTTAATGCATAAATTATTGTTGATTGGTATATATAATTTTTAATTTTTTTAATATAAGCAGATTTTCTTATGTATTTCTTCACCACCTAACCTGGAATGCTCGCGTACAGTATAATTTAAGGAGAGCGTTTAGCCCCTAAGCTACCTCTTACATTTATTGGTTGTATATGTTTATGTACATGGATTTTATTTTATGTAAAAACTATTTTAAAAATTTCCTCATTTCTTCTATATTTTTTTTCATTACTAAACGATATTAAAAATTAATAGAACTATGTAATTATTAAAGAGCGATAATACGCGGTCCACCGTATATAAAATCGTATATTAAAATATTTACTCCATTGCCAATGGTACAGCCACGCAACAGAATATAGGTCACAGTAACCATTTACCATTCAGCGGATTTTATATTCGTTTGGCACCCTCAATCTTACTTCTATGAAAAAATCAAAATGAAAAACTAAAACACTTAAGAATTATGCTAGCGTGGTTGATGTTATGCTTTGATCGTTAATACACCCGCAGAAATTGCAAGTATAGTGTTGCAAAAATACATATTACTTTGAAAATTTATTTATCTGGGACTGCTAAGGAACCTAAATATGAAAGAAAAAGAAAATAAAGCACTGGTAATTGACAAAATATACTTCATCTTTCTTTTTTGTCTCTTTTTCATTTTTGTGAATGGTATTCTAATGTATTTATATTAGAATACCATGCTTGGCAAGATTGGCGATATCAGTCTCTTTGATAATAGATGATAGAAGATGGTGATTACATATTTTGCCCCTTTGCTGCTATTCTCCGTCACCAGTTTGGCTATTTTAAATCTGCCATATATGAGATGGTGTGGCGTCATTGATCGGAGGCTATGATTTGGTTGTTGAGTGTTTTTAGTCCTTGGTCGCCTTTTACGAAATCCAAGAGGCAAACTAAATTGACAAATAGTCTTCGGCATTACACGGCAAAGACATGCCATAAGTTTTTGTTTCAAACGGATCTAGTTTAAATAGTTAATTGGGATAAATATCATAGTTGTGTTCTTATACCGAAAGTTTCATAACCAAGTTTCACAAATTGGCAACCGCAATGACCGCGTCGAATATCGACGGAGCGTGAACTTAGCTAATATCTTTTCTGTAATAAATCATCTTTAGTTTACAGACGACTTCAATTTCACCATTCATCACATCAAGCTCAAGGGTAAGAGTGAAATAATGAGAACAATATTTATAAAATAAAGATTTTGTAATCATTTATGGACTAAACGACAAATAGTGAATTAATTATGAAAAAAGTGTCAAAACTAGTTTATGCTTTAGAAGTGGATGGCAGATTTGGTAAGAAATGCTATAGTGGAAGTTTATCGACCAAAATTTTTTTTTTTTTTTTTTTTTTATAGAAGAGGGGGCAAACGAGCATGTGGCTCACCTGATGTTAAGTGACTACCGCCGCCCATGTTCAACCGCAACACCAGGGGAATTGCAGGTGCGTTGCCGGCCCTTTAGAAAGGAGTAAGCTCTTTTCTTGAAGGTCCCCAGGTCGTATCGGTCCGGAAAAATCACCGGTGGTAAATTATTCCACAGAGAGGTTGTACGCGGAAGAAAACTCCTTTTGAAACGTACAGTGGTGGACCGCCAAGCATCCAGATGGTGTGGATGGTATCGGGACGTTTGCCGTGTAGTGCGTTCACGAAATTTGGCGGCTGGGATTAATCCGAACAATTCCTCAGAGCACTCCCCGTGATAGATGCGATAAAATACGCAAAGAGATGCAACATCTCTTCGCAGCGCCAGTGAATCGAGCCGATCGGAAAGCACTCGGTCGTCAACGATTCGAGCCGCTCTGCGCTGGATGCGGTCAAGTGGAAGGAGCTGGTACTGGGGAGCCCCAGCCCAGAGATGGGAACAGTATTCCATGAGCGGCCGAACCTGCGCCTTGTAAAGTTGCAGGCGGTGTGCCGGCATGAAATACTGTCCCGCTCTGCTGAGCACGCCAAGCTTTTTAGAGGCCAATTTGGCCTTCCCTTCCAAGTGACCACGAAACTGCACGTCACTCGATATGTCGACGCCGAGGATTCCGATACTGGCTGAGGCAACAAGGGGAGTGCCTTGAAACTGAGGGGATACGACAAAGGGGTTCTTTTTAGCGGTTAACGCGCAAACTTGTGTCTTCTGGGGGTTAAACTGGACTAGATTTAGTCGCCCCCAATCCGAGACTCTGTCCAGCAGAGACTCGACTTCAGACACAAGTTTGTCCCGGCACTCAGAGACGTTTTCCCGAGAAATATTGGCTCGGCCGGTGTAAAGAGCATCACCAGTGCTGTCATCTGCATAGCAATGAATGCTACGGGTTTGCAACATATCATTGATATGCAGAAGAAACAGCGTTGGCGATAGCACGCAGCCCTGTGGAACACCAGCATTAATAAGCTTGCAATCGGAGCTTGCACCGTCTACAACAACCTTGATGCTCCGATCTGCAAGAAAACTGGTGATCCAATCGCACAATTTCTCGGGAAGCCCATAGGAAGGGAGCTTCGAAAGAAGCGCTTTGTGCCAAACCCGATCGAAGGCCTTCGCAATGTCCAAACTAACGGCCAATGCCTCCCCCCTTGGACTCTACTGCCTCCGCCCATCTGTGAGTTAGGTAGACCAGAAGATCACCAGCTGACCTACCACGGCGAAAACCGTATTGGCGGTCACTAATCAGCTGGTGATCCTCAAGGTACCTCATCAGCTGGCAGTTTACAATGGACTCCATTGTTTTGGAGAACAAGGAGGTGATGGCGATAGGCCGGTAGTTGGACGGGTCTGAGCGGTCGCCTTTTTTAGGGATCGGGTGGACGAAAGCCGTCTTCCATGATTTTGGGACTACGCCTAGGGAGTAGGAGTACCGGAAAAGACGCGTTAAAACCGGTGCCAACTCTGGAGCACACGTCCTCAGCACAATTGGGGGGATTCCATCAGGCCCACTCGACTTATGGATGTCCAGGGAGAGGAGTGCTTTGCGAACCGAGCGCTGAGTGAACTGCACTTCCGGCATGGAGCACTCACACCGCGGGATGGTCGGCGGCGTACTCCCCCCGTCATCGAGAGTCGAGTTAGACGCAAAGAACGCGCCTAGAAGATCGGCTTTCTCCTTTGAGGTGTGGGCCAGTGAGTCGTCCTCCCTGTGCAGAGATGGAAGAGATGGCTGACAGAAATTCCCTTGGACAGCCTTGGCGAGAGACCAGAATGCACGGGTTCCAGAAGGAAGACGAACTAGTCTCTCGCCAATTCTGCCTATGTGCTCTGACTTTGCCTTGGCAATGAATCTTTTGAAGGACCTAGAGGCGGAATTATACTTCTTTTTTAGAGCGCTGGTGTTTACATCCCTGGACGCTGATGCGTCAGCCCAGGCTCGGTAGCACTCCTGCTTATAGCATGATGCTATTTTACAGGAGCGACCAAACCATGGCTGAGATTTGCCTCCAATGGGCACCACAGAGGAAGGAATAAAAAGTTCCATACCCTGAAGTACCACATCAGCGACAGAATCCGCAACAACGTTGGGATCATCCGGCGAGAAGCAAACCCGCCCCCAAGGGTAGGATGCAAAGAAAGACCGCATCCCATCCCAATCGGCTGACCTATAGTGCCAAACACGGCGGCAGCCTGCAGAATGCAACCGCGATTTCAGCGTGAGTGGCACCACACTCCGGACAAGACAATGGTCCGAGGAGCCTAAAGGGGCGTCAACGGAAATCTGATATCCGTCCGGGTGAGAGGTCAGCAGAAGGTCCAACAGGGAAGGTGCATGATCCTCCACATCTGGAATCCGCGTAGGCGAAGTAACCAGTTGTGTCAGACCATATGCCAAGGCAAAATCATGAACAGATCTCCCCGCATGATCGGTTAAACGTAAACCGAGCCATTCGGCGTGATGGGCGTTAAAGTCGCCGAGGATCACGATCTCTGCGGAGGGGATCTGCTGTAGCAACGAATCTGCAGCCATTTGGACGTGGTCGAAGAGTCGGTCTGTTTCGGCATTACCGCTATGGGACCTATAGAGGCACCCGTAGACGCGCGGATGGTCGTCGCTGTCTACGCGTAGCCAAAGGATGGACAGGTCCGAACCTTCAAGTCTGCCGAGGCGTCGAGAACAGATGTCCTCTCTGACGTAAACGCAAACTCCAGCCCGAGGCACAAAGGAGTGTTCTAGTTTGTACCCCGGGCAGGAGAGATACGAGACATCAGCCGGAGAGGACACCTGCGTCTCGGTCAGAAAGAGCAGAGCCGGCCTCGCCGTCTCGAGATGGTAGTGGACGGCGTTTAGGTTAGAGTGAAGTCCCCTGATATTGCAGAAATTCACGGACAGCGTGGCAGGGGTCGCCTTGGTCTTGCTGCTCCGTTTGCCCCGAGCAGTTTTAGTCTTGAGCGGAATATTGCCCCCCCCCCAGAATACGCGGGGCAGCCTGAGCACCCACGCTCAGAAGTGGAGAAACATGGTCGTGGATGCTCAGCGAGGGATTCTCCAGGGGTGCTGGTACCCTCCTGGGGTAGTCTATCATTTAATTCCGCTACCATGTTGATGGGGGGGGGGGATTTGGGCCTCCGGCCACCTGCACTCACCAGACGAAACGCGGAAGCAGAGCTTCCACTTCACGCCGGTATTCTGTGAGGTCGTGGTACCACCCCGGTTTGAGCCGGCCCATACGTGCGACAGCAAAGCTGCCGCGTGGCTCTACCACTGTCAAAATGGTCCACCTTAACCGAAAAACATGTATGCGTAG
This sequence comes from Parnassius apollo, assembly GCA_907164705.1. Classification (NCBI taxonomy): domain Eukaryota; kingdom Metazoa; phylum Arthropoda; class Insecta; order Lepidoptera; family Papilionidae; genus Parnassius; species Parnassius apollo. Next base: position 578,870 of record CAJQZP010000312.1, on the reverse strand, counting down.
AAATTTGGATGTAAATTAAGTAAGGGAGGGGTGTCAGTATTATGTCAATTGGAAGGCGTGACAATTTATGTATGTACGACAAATAATCACCATTATTACCGGCTTGTTTCAAGGTCACTGCTGGAAAATACATATCCAAGAATATGCCAGCTGGCATGTGTTTCTTGGGTGGTTTGCCTAAAACCACTACCCTGAGCAGGCGGGTTGGTGAAAGCGGTACTAGCCACCTTCATGCTGGGAATGCTGTTCTGCATCATTGTATCAAGTTTGGGTCAAGTTTGGGTTGAGCATATTTTGGATCTTTTTTATTAAGAAAATATTGACCTTACACGAAAGTTATGTAAAAGTGAAGGGATAAACAACTAATATTACCAGTATTTTTGATCCTTATAACTGTTTAACGATTACGTATGATATATGTATGTCAAAAATTCATAATCGAGATGAGTCTTCGAGACTTGGGTAAATGTAAATATAAATATGGAAGTTAATATTAATACTTCGAGTAGTTGCTAGGACTACATTGTTACGTTCTATAAGTATTATATTGTATCATTTTTCATATAACATTTTTGCGAATTTTCTTATGATGTACCTACAAAGGTTTGATAGTGATTTCTTTTATTAACGGACAGATATCTTAGTGCTCGAGTTTATCCAATTATTTGCCCGAGTACCATTAGGCAACAGTAGTCCGATGGTTAGTGTGCAGACCGTGACCTTGAAAGTCGTTAGCTCGAATTCATCGTTACTGGTGTGAATCTAAGGACGCAAACATCTTTAATCAATCTTAATGTGGTTAAAGGGAATATTACTAATATAAAAGCATCCCAAATATAGTTTTCAAGGAAAATAATTAGTGTATTTTGGTCAGGATGAACGAAAGTACCAGTTCAACTTAAGGGCGTGACTGACTGACGTGATCATAATCAGAACTAAACCGTGAGCTGTAACACAGAAATTCTTCAAACTCCTTACTGTGGTTAAAGGGAATATTACTAATATTAAAAAGCATTGCAAATTAATTTTTTAAAGGAAAATGATTAGTGTATTTTGGTCAGGATGAACGAAAATACCCGTTCAACTTAAGGGCATGACTAAAAGATCATAATCAAAACTAAAACGTGAGCTGTAACACAGAACTTCTTTAAAATTCTTCCGTAGAAGTGTAGATTTTTTTTATAGGATAGGTTGACAAACGAGCACATAGTCTACCTGATGGTAAATGGTATGGTAAGCCTCGTTTCCAGTAAAAAGGGTTTACGGTTCTCTACACTCACCATACGAAACACTAACGACACACTTAAGTTACTGTTTTACACTGGTATTCTGTGAGAGCCTGGTCCTTCCGCGGTCGAACCGATCCATTCGTGCTGCAACCATAATATAGCTGCGGCATGCCTCTACCAATAGTAGATCACGTAATTCAGATGTAGAGTGGTTCTACATATTATCACATATTTTCGTTGCATAGTATGCAATCGAAAATGAATTGAAATATATAGTTATTAGTTCTATGGCCTACAAATAATTTTTTCGGGTCTGAATGTTTGTCCTTGTGAAATTTATATATGTAAACTGTCCAGAGAGAGGAGAAAATCCTATTGTGGAGGTAACGTTTTTTTTAAAAAAGTTGCATTCTCTTCCAAATTTTAATCACGGAGTATGAATACTACTGCAAAAATCAAGCGTATACAACGTTATATGTTGCACTATTAAATTGTAACGTGACTCTACCACTTGACAAAACATTGCTCATTAATATTTAAAAATTATAAAAAATAATTAGTGTTTTTTTAAGATACTGGTACCTTAATTAATTTCTCTCTTATTTCCCACGAGAATATCCCTGGATTTTGTCGCTTTAGCTCTTCAATCCTTGCTTCCACTTCAGGAGTTGCTACCCTTGGTTTCGATCCGCCAATAACGCCTGGTCTGATTGACCCCGTCTCCTAAGCAAAAAGAAGATATTGGACCTTTTTAAAACAACCTGTAGTCTATAAACCATCTGAAAGTGCGATGTAGTTAAAATTGTGGGAATATTAAAATTATTAAAGTATGTGTGAAATTCTCCCATAAATATGTATATAATATTGATGACATAGTTAATGACGGCATAATGTATTATGTTTGCGTTAACTGTTGCTGATTAATAAGTCTGTTAAAGGTTGATTGATTGATTTGGTTTGTTTCATACAAAAGTCGCGGAATAAATATTTAGAGAACCGAAAATCGATGGGGAAGAAGGGTTCTCTAATGGCAACAACGTACTGTCAATGGAAGTGTAGGCCAGCCCCTCATTGGATGGAATGACGATCTGGTAAGAGATGCAGAACGTTGATGGATAGGTGGCAGGCATATGTTTGGACTGTAACGATAATGATCATGATGAGTACTTAATTACTTAACGATCTAGTACATTCTCCAACATACTACTCAGTTCGATGTACAGAGTAGGACATACATAGAAGGAAAGGTTGTCACCTGTCTTCTAGGCTGCACTTGTATTTATTGTGCTTGGGTCTGCTTAGTGCGCGAAACGTCTTAGAAGTGTCACGTATGTAAAATATTCAACGTGAAAGAGACCTTTACAACTGTGGACCTTTATATAATATAAAGTTTTTGTCTGTCTACGTTATTATCACACTAATGGGTTCATTACACAACTTTTCATTTCTGCTGGCGACCGAATTATTAGTTTAAAGGGTACGATAACCAGTATAATTACAGGCTACAGCCTGTATTTATACTGGTTCTCAGTAGGCATTTCATTTTAGTCCTCAAGGGCTGCAAATACACATGTGGCCTTCTTTTTTAGAATTTGTTTGCTGGTATTTATAGACTATAATGTCCTCCAGACTGAATTTCGATCTCGGCGGCCATCTGCGCGGGGGATGATTATAGTGCCCGAGTGTAATGTGCAACCACCGGCCCACTCTCCATTCCTTTACTCTCATCATCCGATGGGACGGTGATCCGACATGACCGGAGAGAGATCAGACACAGGACCAATGGCTTTTTAGCTTCTGAGAATTTTTTAACGGAAAAAGTCAATAACTGATTTTTTTTGGTCCGGCCCGGAATTCGAACCCGGGATCTCATAATTTGCAGTCGTGTTTACAGCCACAGGACCAACGAGCCAGAGAGAGAGACTTTAGTAGCCACTTATCAATAGAAAGAAAGAGTTTACCGTAAACATATAAGTTCACGATATAAAGGAATATATATATAAATCTCTATATATAAAAATCAATTAATGTCTGTTAATTTCGCTAAAACTCGAAAATGGTTCGACTGATGTTGACGAAGTGTGTCAGAAGCTCACTCAAGGTTTCCGGATGGTTAAAATTCACAATTGGACCCGGTAGGTAGTGCTGCTGTCGACATCCAGAAATCACCCGCGTGAAGTAGTAGTAGTAGCCAATGGGTGCGTTTGGCAGAAAAAAGCGCTAGCAAGCCCTTGTAAGCAAAATGGCGATCGTAAGCGGTAAGCGCTGTCAAATCGTAAGTAGCTATTTTTCTCCAGGACACGATGTTAGTTTTAACCGGGGAACCTAACCTAATTTAAATATATGTTTGTAAAGTATTCATATTAAAAACTTACCAATCATGAATTTTTAATAACATGTATATGTTTATTCATGTCATTATATTACTTAAAACTAATATAGCACAAAACAACTTATAAACTCTACTTCAAAACAAACAAATTAAATAAGCAAAATGGCGGATTGTGTCAGCGCTACTGAAGTAGCAATCGTGTCCTGGCCGAAAACTATTTCAGCGCTTATAGGCGCTTGCTAGCGCTTTTTTCTGCCAAACGCACCCAATAAAAGGAAGTTTCAAAATGATCTTAAAACCAACGTCAGAATGTAACGGACTGCATTAACTGAAGATGATTGATACTGCGAAATGTATACCAGGAGAGATAATAATGGCATAGTTTTACGTTATGCTGACGAAATAAATGGAGTAATTTCATATCATCTATGGATATCCAAAATTCGGTACATAAGGTTTTATTGTTTCATTTCTTTAGTGGTAGTATATAATATATAGAAAATAATTTACCTTGCCCGTTAAAATAACGAACTTACAATTCATCTGTGAGTGAACTACTGGTTAGTGTCTATTGGAGCCCATAGATCAGCCTGCAATCACCTTCAAGCAAAGAAGACTACAGATGCGTTGTTACCTCTGAGGATTAAGATGGAATGGCTCACAGCTAGTAATTATACTAGCTGTGTTTACCCTTCAGACTGAAACACAGTAGAGCAGGCATTGCTATTCAGCGGCGGAAATAGGCTGGTATGCACAGAAGGAACGATACCACATATTAAGGGATATTTTAAATAAGTTTTGTATAAACTATTGATTATTGATTGACGATGAAAATTGCGTAACAGACTTATGTATAGGAAAACCCTACTTTGGTAAAAGTTATATGTGCATATTTACGAAAGTTTTAACAATAAATAAATTGAACAAAACTTATTTTTAAGAAATTTTTTTTACAGGCCTAGGGCATTGCAAGTTACTCTTCTAAAGATGGAGAATACAAAATAAGTTCAAATCCGATAAAAAATAACTTTTATTTAATGAGTATTTCAGTAAGTAAATATTAGAAATAATTTAATTAAAAATACTTTACTTTGAAGTGGCTGCCTTTGACTTTGATAAAGGCCTTTCAACTCACTGAACAAATTTGTGAAATTACTCACCAGTTTTGAGGTAAATTTATTTGCTAAACTAAATTCTTGACATTTCTCGAGACACTCAATTTAGAGTAGTTTCTGTAGCTGTATAGTGGCGGCGTAAGAATAATACTCTAGTCCATACTATGCCGTGGATGTCGTAAATGACAACAGAGGAAACTCGGAACAGTGGATTTGATGGGCAACAGTTTCTGTTGCCAACCCGCCTGTCACGCGTGGCAACTATGGCGAAATCCCTTTTATAAGGCAATCTGTGTGGGAGGCCTATGTTCAGCACTGTAATTAAGATAAGACAAGAAAAAAGGAGGAGAGGAGAAGAAAAGGAGACTGGAGATAAGAGAAGAAATAAAATATTCTCTAAGGTTACATAAAACTCAAGACTTCGTGTTTAGCTACTTTTTGATCTGTGCTGGACAAGAGCTAGTCAGTCTTAGAAAAGTCATTTTTTTGTAGGATAAGGGTGACAAACGAACACACAGTCCACCTGATGGTAAGTGGTTGCTGTGGCCCATAGACATCTACATCTATCCTCGTCTATGACTCAATATGCAGATGCATTGTCACCCGTGAGGTCTAAGACGGAATGCCTCGTTTCCAGTAAAATGGGTCTCCGGTTCTCTACACTCACGGAACACAGCAGCGTTAAGCTGTTATTTTACGCAGGCATTCTGTGAGAGCATGGTCCTTCCCCGGTCGAGCCGACCCATTCGTGCTACAACTATACTACTAATATAACTGCAGCATGGCTCTACAACAATCTACAATTTTCAGATGCATTGTCAACCTTGAGAATTAACAGTAAATTCGGTACAAAAAAAAAAAACAACACACAAACAGTAAAAAAACTCTCTTGTTTTTATCATTCATATTTTTATATCACTATATTTGTATTACGACACATCTTATCGTCAGGTATACCTCAATCTCTGAAAACTAAAGTGTACAACCAGTGCGTGTTGCCAGTGATGACTTACGGATCAGAGACGTGGTCCTTCACTGCTGGCCGTATGAGGACGCTCAAGGTCGCTCAGCGCGCTATGGAGAGGGCTATGCTCGGAGTTTCTCTGCGTGATAGACTCAGAAATGAGGATATCCGCAGTAAAACCAGAGTGACCGACATAGCCCAACGGATTAGTAAGCTGAAGTAGCAACGGGCCGGCCATATAGCTCGAAGAATCGATAACCGATGGGGAAGAAAGGTTCTCGAGTGGCAGCCTCGTACCGGTAGGCGTAGTGTAGGACGACCCTCCACTAGATGGAGTGACGACCTGGTAAGACATGCAGGAAGTCGATGGACGCAGGTGGCTTAGGACCGTGCTTTGTGGCATTACTTGAGGGAGGCCTATGTTCAGCAGTGGACTTGTGAAGGGTTGTAATGATGATGATGATGATGATATTTGTAAGGAATGCTCTTTTGTTGCTGTTTGATGTGTTCTGTATAATGTTAGTATTCTGTAACGGCTTGGCTCTACCACTTAAACAAGGTGGAGTGTAAACGATAGTTCATAAAGGACCATGCCCGTATTAACTTTTCAGCCAATGATAGTATGAGTTTTTCAATGATTTACAACAGAACTTTAGAGAAGGTTTTCATTTTTACAGTCCATCTGATGGTGGGTATATGCTGTGGCCCATCTAATCTCGATTAAAAATCAAAACATAGATGCGTTGTCACCCCTGAGGACAAAGATTGAATACCTCGTAATTAGTAAAAAGGATCTTCGGTTCTTTACAGTTGTTATGAGAGCACATCAGTTTAAAGCTGCTATTCTTCGCCGGTATTCTGTGAAGGTGCGTCCTTCCCGATCGAGTCGATCGATTCGTGCTGCAATTAGCTACTGGCATGTGACTCTACCACGTTGTTATGTTTGTGCAAATACAAATATGTGAGCAAAATTGTATGAAAAAATAATAAAATACGAATTTTAATTTCTATAATCTGAATTTCATGACTTGTAAAAAAACGGAAAGTTATTTCAAGGCGGAAGTAATCATGGTACCCATAAACGACATACATATATTTGAAGCAACACTATTACTTCGTCAATGAATGTTAATGGGTTAGTGGAGGTCGCAACAGGGCACATGGAGCGTAAATAAACGTTTCCTGGGCGAAACAATCACCATTATTGTGGCACGTAGGTACATAAGAGTATTGGTGAAAACAAACCTTCAGGCTTCGCCGCGCAGAAAATCAATGGCGATTGTTTCACAAGTTGTCAGGAGAAGGCGCTGGAAGATTGACGTTCCTACCTAATTATCTTATAATTAAAACCAATCTCAACACCTTTATATTGTTATAATGTTTATATTTATAATATTTTATGAGTAAAAACGAACACAGTCAACCTCATAATAGGTGGGTGCAGTATTACGTATAAGTATTTTACACACCCGTACGTATTATTTCAGAAATTAGAATATGCGATTGAAAAAGAATCAATTAATTGGACTAAAAATTAAAACAATAGTAAGTTAATATGTAGCTTGTATAAAAATCTGACAAAAAATCAGAATGATTGCATGTATATTAATATGGTTTTTACATTGCGTTAAAAGGAATTTTAAAAGGTATCTTTGTGATTTTTTTTTCTATCGTATCAAAATAGTAGTATCATGTTTTCAACACAGTACCTAACTAGCATATATCCAAAAAAAGTATCATATATTTTTTTGGTTTTGTTTACTGCAGTGGATCATATATCTTGAGACATTATAAAACATGCGTTTAGCTCCTGTAGTCCCCTTAATTAAATTATGTCGATTTTTTTCCTTACGTGAAAGGCATATGACGAAAATTTGTTCTATTGTTATTAAAGTAACCGAAACACATATAGAAAACATGTATTTAAACTCCTAATTACTAAAATGTCTCATTAATCTTCATGCGAGTATTAAGGTGCTGCTATTTTATGAGAGTATTAGTGTGTTAGCGGTGACAGCAGCAGAGTCTACTTCACCTCAGGATGCCTCGTGTAGAAGCGAAACACGTGTCGTATTATCTAGGGTGGTATGTCGTTCCTAGTGTAGTGGTGTTGAGAGTGGTAGTGCTGGGAGTGGTGTCCCTGGATTAGGTGGTAACGGGGATGGTGCACGAATTTAATGGCCAATGGGAGGTGATCTTCAAATTGGGCAGGATACATAATTTTATTTAATTACGCGGAAATAAGCAAATTAAGTAAAAACAACTTTAGTTATTTTATTCTTGCTACGATATAGCTATATTATGGCAAATCTGAAACATCTCACCTGGTACCTATTTAGTATTTTGGAGACGCAGCCGTGGGACACTCGAAGTTGCCGAGATATTACGCATGGTCGAACCCCTGCTGCTGCCATTTCCACAATTTTCAGTCTGATGTGGTTTGGAAGTGGCCGCCCGTTGATGAATAAACCGCCAAGCTGGTTTACGCGACCCTGTCCTAATTCAGTACAAAAACACTATAATGTTACGTAGAAATATAACCAATAGAATAGATCGACTTTGTTTTAATACAGATTAGAAATTATTAAGAAAATTGATTTGAAAAAGATTTTACACAATTGATAAGAAAAATATATTTTAGAAAAAATTATAAAATAATAGTAATTATCTCATTACGAAGTTTATTAGCAACCATATATTAATTAACACAATACCTTTGCACAGTCTTTATTTAATAAAAAGTTTCAATAGATCAACTGATGATTTTATGAAAGGACGATTTTTTACCATCTGAAAAAAAAACTTGTATAACAGGTGAATGGAACCGAAGCATATGGCACTGATATTTTACATTTTATTTTATACATGTTATGAAATTGATTTACTAGCACTAAATACTACTAATTGGGTACGTGTTATTTTTATTTCGATAGTTTTTAATTGATTTATTTATTTAGTTCTAAAATTTTGCCTTTATTTTTTTATTACCTAAAGTTTATTTCAAATTAGTAGCATATAGTGATAGATCAATTTCATAATATTTTAATGTAAAATAAAAAATAATGTAAAAGATCAGTGTCATAAGCTCCTATTTCATTCACCTGTTACACCCTTTTTTCCAGCCGATAAAAGTAACCCAGTTTATATCTACCTAAATTTTCTTATTTAAAGCAGCAAGAAAAACATGTATAGACGATACTGTTATCTCGTGAAGGTACTCATATCTTCGTAAGGTATTTTAAATTTTCAGGAAATTTTATTAAACAAGATTTAGATTTTAAAGTTAAATTATGTATGATTATAAATAAGTGTTATCTTAAAGAACAAAGGCAATTAAATAATGTTTTAGGTACTCAGTAATCTGATGATTGATGGATATTTTAGTATTTGCTTCGTCGTAAGAGTTTAATTAGTGTTTTATTGTTATTATTTATAAAATAATGAGTTCAAATATTTTTGATAGTGGTAAAATTTATGGTTAAATTCGTAAAATATGACAAAATATACAAATAATTATACTTTTTCAGTTTTTTACCGTGTATTTATTTGACGTGTAGTGGCGGTGCACGAATGTCCACTACACCATATCATCCCGTGGGTCTCGTAAGAGGGGACAGTGGGCAACAAATCAGGAGATGGGCAGTAGCGTCTTCCTAATAACGACTAAATATAAAAACTGCGGTTGCCAAGCGTGGCAGCTATTGCAAATATATCCCCTATAAGGCAATCTATGTGGCAGGCCTATTCTCAGCAGTGGACTTGAATAGGCTGTAACGGTAACGGCAAAATTTTACCTTTTGAGTTCATTTCATTTACTGCTGGATGGAGATTATCATGATACTTAATAAGACAAATTTGTAAAATAAATTATTGTACTTATTATTATTAATTATACAACAATGTTTAAGGTTAGGGTTCTCCTTATTCCCTCTTATGTGATTTTTATCATAAAACTCTTCCTTACCCTTTATTTATATGGTTATAATGTATATGAACGACTTTCAATAAGTATTACAAATAATATATATTGAATAAAAACGATTCTATTATGTTCTGTTCTGTTCAGTTATATATTACAATTTATATATTATGTATTTGTAATAAGATTATTTAAATACAGAAAATTGTATATACTCATTTTTTTATAAAATGTAATGCTATTGAAAGCATAATTGCTATTCTAATCACATTTATAGCAAAATGGAGGTAACGTTTAAGTTAAATTGGATTTTGGTGCGGGAAGACTGAACAATAAGCCTTTGCGACCATCAAGTGTGATTAAAAATAAGACTTTATACTTGTTTTATAAGTACCTTTAAATTTCGAAGAAAAAAATGTCTGTCATTTTAATTAATAATAATGTAGTAGTAATGCATATGTGATCATAATTGAAGTATATGCCTTTTGATTTATTAATCTTGTTAGTAAGGAATTGTAATATAATATAATATACTGTAATGGACTTAAGCATGCTCCTCTAAAATTTTGTGGAATATAAAAATAATTACATTAATCTTAATAGATATATCTATGTCAAATTCTTATGAGATAAATGAAGAAAAAAATACTTCCGAACCAAGTTAAATTTACATTTTAATTTCTTTTATTAACTGGCTTTACGGCTCTGGGTTCTAGCCCTTCTGAGTCATTTTTATATTCTTTTTCTTCACAATATGCTGATGCGGCACATTGCGAAGCCCTTGGGAGATTTTGATGACAGCTCAACCCAGCGGACAGTTGATGACAGCCACTCAAGTTCATAAGGCGCCCAAGCGATTAAAATAACTTGAGGTTTATATCGACATCAAAGCACTTGTTTCGTCGTTTTCTCTAATAGTTTACACGCGCGGACACATAATTCTTAAAATCGCATCGCTTTACGAATCAAAATCCACTTGAAACCATTAGTCAAGCGACAAAACAGGAGCGACAATCCGTCTACGGCCAAGTTCCCGCCAAAACTCCTTTACATTTTACAGTTACATAAATAAATAGCAACATTATTTATATACCCTTACCTACCCACACATCCATACCATTTTGGTGTCGTTCCATAATGGTATGACGGTCAAGTTGATATTCTCATCAAATAAGTCTTGTCCACCAATCAAAAACACAAAGGTCGAAAGCCAAACATTTTAATGACACACTTCTAAATATTCTTTAACAGAAACGTTAAAGCGTTTTATCGTTAAAACTGTAGCACCGTAAAGACGTCACTAATTATGATAAATATCTATTTACATTAAATTAACCGGACTAAGATCGAGGCACATAATTTAAATTGATTATCACCCATTTATATTTACATAATTAAAACGACATGTTTAATTAATTACGCTGTCATAAATATTGTGATCGAAATAAATGTCTCGGGTTAAGACGACGCGTTCGATTGTAGTCGTCAGGCTTATCCGACTATGGCTATGAAGCCTATCAGACGTTTTTTTGTTAGAAAAAAGATCGATAGATCGCGTTATCTTTTTTTCTGCGCGTGAGTGCAGTAGAGGAGGTTGTATGGAACTGAGAGTGCTGCTTGTGTTTGTACAGATAGGTTTGTTAGAGGCAGTGTGCGTAAGCTAAGCTCTACCAAAGAGGTTTACTATAGAGGTCCAAGTGTTAGTGTGTGAGTGAGTGCACACGGAACACACCCACTTGTAGTGTGAGTTGAGTAGTATAACCACGGAATGATGCTTTTAGGATTAGTTTTTTTAAATTCTTTTATTACTGTACTTTACAACGATATTAATAGCTTAAAAATTTATCTTATATATTGCATTATTGTTGTTGACTTATTTAAACAAGTAAAAATAGTGTGATGATCAAAGTAGAAGTTTTTAGGAATGACGTATTAAGTAAACAATAAAGATTATTTTTATTTATATACTTTTCCACTTAAATCGATTTTTTTAATAACTAAAATCTTTTATTTTGTGCTTATATTAAACTTTAAATAATTTTGCTATTTTAAATGAAATATCTTTTAATAATATCTTTAATATTACCGCCTCTGTTTATTTGATAAGACGAGAAGATTTAGGTACTAACATAAATTATAAGTTTCCTTTTTACTAACATATTATATGGATTACTTGGATATCTGAAATAAAAAAAATATTATTATTTTGGGGTATTAGTAGTGTATTCTCAACTGGTTGGGCTGAATAAATATATAAAAAGATTAATATAAAATAATAATAATCTTTTATTTAAATAAGTGATTATTATTATTATATGTGTATCTGTATAGTTTTCTCATCTGGTTGGTTTCTATAAATATATAATTATAAATTAAAATGAAAGGATAAATATATTATTATTATTATTATTTTGATGCGTTAATAAAACAATATTTTTTTTTTAGTTGAATGTACTACGTATGTTAAGTTACGATATTAGTACGCAATATTCTATATTTTATTATATTTTAACCTTACAAATGTTTGTCACCCGAGTGTTGTACCAAAACAGCCGCTAGCGCATTTGGAGGGGGACAGAGTTCTGCCCACTCATTCATCGAGAAGCTATAGAAATATATACATCTCCCTCTGACTGAAGAACGAAAAGATGACTTATTTCATCAAGTTAATCCTTTCTAATTTAAAACTAAAACAAGGATTGGTTTATTTTTCAATACATCAACTTATTGTATTAAAAGCTAAGTTAATTAATCAACAATAAGTTTATATTTTTTCATCAGGAAGTTTATTTTTTGTGAGATTTTTATGAAAGTTGAAAATTTTCTTTCTTATCATGTCGCTTTTTCAAGATGGCTTTTATGAACGACGATCGCAAGGAAGAATATTAACAATGCGGCAAAATTCTATCATAAAAGGATTTTCCCTTAGTCACAAGGTTTTAAAATCATTAATATTATAAAGCTTTCACTGTTGTCTTTATGAAAACGTGAGTCTAGACTAGTCTTTCAAAAGAAATTTCGTATTTTTAAGATTTTATCAATTTTTTTTGCTGGTTTTATATACATTTGGTTTTTACATTCAACCAATTATGTGAAGGTTTTTTAACACCACGTTCTTCTTCAGATTTTTAAGTTTATTTCTGAGTGTGGGATCCAAGATATGCCAGTAGCCATGCATAACTAAGAAGCGTTGTCTACATGCGCCATTTTAGGCAGGAGGGTTATTGCGGAGATTCAATATCCCATAAACAACCTTTTAGATTTGAGTTCGATATTTTTTAATCGTGCTTTTGCTGTTAATCAGTCCCAAGCCATATACATAATAAATGTAACAAGGACCAATTATTTTATAGAAATAACAAGCACACTGACCACCTTATAATAAATGGACGCATAGATATCAACATCAATTGTTGATTAAGAATCAAATTGCAGATGAAGGTAAAAAGGAGTAGGTACTCAATTTGAACGTATATTTTATTGCAGGTATGTTACATAATATATTCGTCAATTCGGAACCAATTTTGATGATGCTTTTTAAAATAATAGATTATACCTTAGGGACGCTCCTGTATACATTTGTAGAAAAAAAAACTTCCCCTAAGAGTGGAAAAACAAAGAAGACAAACTTACATTAACTAACTGACTGTAACTAAAGATACATTGGTAACTACATATTTAGATGACAATCTAGTTATTACATTGAACTTGTGATATTTCTTAGTTGATTCAAAAGCAAAACTATGAGAATCTGTAGTATAGGTATATCATCATCATCATCAGTTACAGCCCCAAGTTCACTGCTGAACATAGGCCTCCCCCAAGTAATGCCACAAAGCACGGTCCTGAGCCACCTGCATCCATCGACTTCCTGTATGTCTTACTTAGGGGGGGGTCGCCCTACATCACAGGTTATCGGTTCTTCGAGCTATATGGCCGGCCCATTGCCACTTCAGCTTACTAATCCATTGGGCTATGTCGGTCACTTTGGTTTTACTGCGGATGTCCTCATTTCTGAGTTTATCACGCAGAGAAACTCCGAGCATAGCCTTCTCCATAGCTCGCTGAGCGACCTTGAGCGTCCTCGTACGGCCAGCAGTGAAGGACCACGTCTCAGATCCGTAAGTCATCACTGGCAACACGCACTGGTTGTACACTTTAGTTTTCAGAGATTGAGGTATACCTGACGAGAAGAAAGAGAAAATACAACGAAGCCGAGCACGAATTTTGTTTGGCCAACTTTTTACAAAAAAAATTATGATCCAAAAATCTTCAACTGGGTTTATGTTAAGTAAGTCATATTATAATATTTTTTTCAAAGTTTTTACAAATTATGTTTGAACATAAGTCGGTAAGATTATAATGTGCTAACATACTACACATTCTCTGAAGACATAGCACCAAGTTCAGAAGCTATTATAATAAAGCCCGACTTTATTTCCGAATTTTTACACAGTAGTATGCTTAAATTTAATGTAACAGTTTATAAAATGTCTCTTAATACGGCGCGGCTTGTTAGACCTCCTCTAACAGTCTAAGTCCTAAAATCAGAGGAATTTTGTCTTCTCAACTCCTTTTTGGACATCCTTCTCCTTACTAGAAGTCCCTTGAGTACCATACAGTGATTTGCTTGAAACCATTTATTTGTTTTGAAACGTAGCATGTGTTCTGTCCAACTCCATTTCTGATGATCAGTAGGGGCAAGTACGTCAGCGACTTTGCTTTTATTTCTTACTTCAATATTTCTAATTTTATCTCGTATCTCTCTTAATTTAATAAACCTCGCGTTGAAGTAAGATATTTGATAATAATCAATTGATAAAAAATAATTATAATTTGTTTTGTTTGAGCATTTCACAATACTTATGACGGAAGCTACACCGGAACCAGATTAGCTCAGAAGCTTTGCCTTTTACTTAAAAGCTTAATTTTTTTATAATGTGTAGTTTAGCCTAGTTCAACTGAACGAAATTACAATTATTATTTCATACCTGAAAAGATGTGAAACCTATTGAACAATTAGGAAGCGTATGGTCTAACTAATTGTTGGACTTGCAATTATTAGTATATTCGGCCACACGCCGAATACCGAATATTCTGAGGGCTTGCAGGACAAATAGCCGAATATTAGGCAAAAGCATTCGGTCAGGAAGGAAGTAGTGAAGTATCTAGTGTTTATTCAGAGCGTCTTTTCTCTGAAGCTGAGATTACTTACGAGAAGAAAAGGAGTGTACTGCCTGAAATTGCAGAAAAAATATTTTTTCTACACCATAATCCTCCACATTTATTTGATATATTTTTGTTAATTTTTATAATACAGAAGTTGAATTTGTACCTATGGCTACTTTAGTTATTACTAGAAATATAATATATTATTATAAAATAAATCCATATTTTCCATATTTTTACCAATTATTTTCTGACTACAACAGAGCATTTTACTTAAATATTCGGTATTCGGCCGAATAATACCGAGATATTCGGTATTCGACCGGATAAGATAAAAGTAGTTCGGTAGACCAAATACCGAATAATAGCCGAATATTCTTTGTAAGTCTACTCATAATTGTATACATATTAAAATACATAATTGGAATTTGTGGCCAAACTGATTTTGTTATTTTAATAATAATATTAAATATTAATAAGATTTAGCCAACCTATAATAAACGAACTTTTTAATTTGACTGTTCCTGTCTGTCTGTCTATCTGGATAAGTATCACTCTCTTACTTATTTTTACTGCCTAGCAGCAATGCCTCTACTACTGTGTTTCGATCTTAAGGGCGTAGAGAGCTTCGAAATTAGAGGAGCCTTTTAATTCGACTGTTCCTGTCTGTCTGGTCTGTCTGGATAAGTGTCACTCTCTTACTTATTTTTACTGCCTAGCAGCAATGCCTCTACTACTGTGTTTCGATCTTAAGGGCATAGAGAGCTTCGAACTTAGAGGAGCCTTTTAATTCGACTGTTCCTGTCTGTCTGGTCTGTCTGGATAAGTGTCACTCTCTTACTTATTTTTACTGCCTAGCAGCAATGCCTCTACTACTGTGTTTCGATCTTAAGGGCATAGAGAGCTTCGAAATTAGAGGAGCCTTTTAATTCGACTGTTCCTGTCTGTCTGGTCTGTCTGGATAAGTGTCACTCTCTTACTTATTTTTACTGCCTAGCAGCAATGCCTCTACTACTGTGTTTCGATCTTAAGGGCATAGAGAGCTTCGAACTTAGAGAAGCCTTTTAATTCAACTGTTCCTGTCTGTCTGGTCCGTCTGGATAAGTATCACTATTTTACCTATTTTTACTGCCTAGCAGCAGTGCCTATACTACGGTGTTCTGATTTTAAGGTCATAGAAGGTTAGTGTAAATACAGGCTGTGTGGCATTCCATTTTAGTCTTTTGAGGTTACACTATATGTGTGACCTAAAGATATTGTAGCTTTTTAGAGTTGGTTTCAGATGTCCACTGCCTGCTGTAGCCACTTACTATCAGGACTGTAAGTTAGTTTATCACTTCTATTTTGTAAAAAAAATATGAAAATATGAATAATATTTTCATGACATGTAATTTTATTTTGATTTTTTTCTGCAACATATACTTCACAAAGTAACTCTCTGATTAAAAATAAAGTTTAGATTAAGTTGGTCTGTACTTGCCTTGATGTTTAATTTTATTTCTTAATTTTCAAATAAAAATGTGTTCATAGTACCTAAGGTAGCAGCAAATTATAAAATCTTTTATATAACTTCAAGCAAAATCTAGTTGGTAATAAAATCAAAGCCCACTTACAGGCGTCCGTTTGCGGTTACGTGTGACTGACACTTGGAATTAATTACGCGTATAGTCGTAAATTTGGGTGTTTCGAATGACTTTTAGCATTATTTCGGGCGGGAATTTAATAAAGTGGACCGATGAAACTTTTGATAGAGTAAAAATGAGTAACGAGATTTTTTAATCGTTTTTAATAATTTAGGTTTTTTTTTCTGCCTAGGAGTGTTTCAGGTTTGGTATGACTGGCATACCAATTTATGATTTAGGAGGTAAGAAATAGTTTACATACAGACTTCAGGGCATTTTAGTCTTTAGAGGCGACATCATAATCACTTCATTTGTTTGATATTGGTCACTGAGTGCATTGTACCAAAGTATCAAAGGTATAGTGTGACTCGTAAGATCAATCGCTAAAAGTCCTCACAAAACTGATATTTACTGTCACCAATTCAGAAATAGACAAAAGAGCGTTTATTCCGAATATAAAAAGAAAGTATATGGGGCCTACGGTCACCGTCCGATTAAGCTGTAAAGTCTAGTTTACAGCACTAACGTCACAGAAACTAGATCACACTCACCACAGAGGGTGCTAATAATAAGTCGAATAAAAGGTGACGTTAACACAGCCCATTGCCCTGGGGAGATGCATAGTTGATACGCCTGGCAGACGGGTTGGCAACCGCAGTTTTTTTTTGTTGTTTTAGTCTTTATTAAGAAGACGCTGCTGCCAATCTCCTGGTTTATTTCTCTCTCTCTCTCTCTCTCTCTCTCTCTCTTTTTTTTTTTTTTTTTTATATATATATATATATATGTGATATTACACCCAGAGGCGTTATGGATTAGGTAGTGGATATTACCGCCACTAGCTACAAGGTTTAAATAAAGCTTTTAGTTCACACATATTGTAACTCAAAAAAATAATATTCCTTTTTTTCTATTAATTATTTAAAACATCATCACAATTATTAAATTCTCGATAACCACATTTGAGTACATTTAGCTTATCATGAGCAAATGTTTGATGCAAAATACAGAACCTTTGTGTTGCTCTATAACTTAAAGTATATGGTTTTGGGAAGTGTATGGCCCATATTTTCCAATATCTGTCCTCCATTCAAAATAAAAATGTACCTAGATGTGTTGTAACCCTAAATACTAAAATAGAAAACCTCGTTTTCTAGTAATGAGGAAGCTGCCGTGTTTTGTATGAAGGTTTTCCAAATATACGCCAATACGGCGCCTTTAAGTTGGTATTTTGTGATTTTTGTGATCTTGCTCGGTAGAGCCGATTTTGTACATATATATACAGGGTTATTTTTCAAAGAGTAACCAAATTTGAAACTTAAGTTAAAATATGTAAATAATGATATACCGCCATCGCAGTTTTTGAAAATACGAGTAAATAAGGTTTCTACTTTTATTTGAAATTATCCCAAAATGAATGTAATTTATGGGCAACAACTTGTGAAATGATCCTGTATGGCTGCAGGGGGGCTCTACAACGTTAACTTATTAGTTCCTTTAAATTTTACATCCAAAAAGGATGGTGAGTTAATTTTAAAAGTAACAAATGGAACATGACGTTATAACTAATACTTTGCACTGGTGGTGAAAGAATATCAATTTCCACATATCTTTCCGTCGATGTTATAAGAGCCAACAGGGAGAAACAAACCTGGATATGGGGAATATCGTCTTCGTAGCAGCCAAATAATTAAAAAAAAAACTGCATTTGCTTACCCACCAAGCAGCCAAGCACCAAAAATTACAAATATTTCCGCTATGAGTTAATCTATGGGGGAGGCCTATGTTAGACTTTTGGTAGGCTGTGACGGTCACTGTATCATGATATATACGTACGTACGATATGTTGCAAATTAATGGTAAGATATTTTTGCACGGTTGGTACGTGTCCGCGTGGTCAGGATGTATTTGTATTAAAGAAGTTGAGTTTATTTTTAGAGACTTAAATGCTATCTTACTTTGACAAGAACTTAGTTTTAGACAATTCTTTAAATACAATTTTATGTGAAAAGTTCATACGGTTATAAACTTACGATATAGACGAGACCACGCTAAAATTTAAACTATATAATACGACACCTAACAGCGTTGGACTTACTACTGTGGCGATTTGGTGACCTTGATGTGGTTAAAACCAATCTTGTAAGTTTCAAAATGATACATTCCAGAGGGTGTGCTCCGGAATTACATGATTTAATTCTTTCTCATATTTCCTTTCCTTTCCACCTTCGGACAACAAGAAGTTCGGCGGATCCCCACCCTTATATTGTCAATATTTCACGCATTCAAACTAAGCTATTTGCTTCGTACAATAAAGGACTAGAAAAATTTGTCAGCGTTTGTCGTTCCATGCGATTTCAATGTCCAGGTTTTATTTAACTAAAACGGTGGATTTACCATCCAGCATTTCCTGGTGACTTACCACCAGGTGAGGTTGCAGCCGAGCGCTGGCTAATAATAAGTGAATTTTTTTTTTAACAAAGAATCGGAAAATAAAGGGCAATTGCAGTAGCAGAGTAAAATTGCAATTTGTACGGTATAGACTGCGAGTGGCGGTAGAAAATCGGCTCTAAGCTCCTTAATTAATTTATTCCAAACAGAAACGACCCCACGGAGTGTTATCGTAGCATCTAATTTTGCATTAAATTACCTATTTCCACGGCACAGTAATTTGTAACTGTATCGGTACAACTTACAGTTTTTTGTTCATAATAGATAGATTAAGTACATGACTGACGACTAGATTAAAAGATTTTTCTCACGCTTTTGGAAAGTAAATTGTAATCTAGCTTTCCGTTTTGCAAAAAATATTAGCTAGATATGGCTGCAAGATAGGTTAATTTGGAATACTGTGAAAATTATTTTAATAAAGCATAAAATAAACTATCAACCCTAACTTATCTCGTGAATGTTTTAAGAAACAACTTAGGGAAGGGGCCTGAATATTATATATATAAATGTCGGTATAACAACAAAGGTGCAAGTCGTCTTGTTACTACCAATGCTCATTCGTCTACCTAATTAGGTGATTTCAGCAAATTTTCCCCCTATGGGGGAGTCTCCCCTCTGACTGACTGACTAAGACCTTACGGGTTGTTAAGAGATAGGTAAAAGTATCATAAATTTTTAGTGTTCATTTTTATAAGAATATTATTTCTATTTATTGTAGGTATATCACACGAATTTTATCGAGTTTAATTAACTTACTTTTAATTACAGACGTTTCGAGTGATTTACAGAGCCCATGGGCGAGGGGGGGGGAGACAGATGTTTAACGTCTTAATGTCATAGTTAGCCCCGCTATCTTCCGTTTTTAAATATTAATTTTTGGTCCGATCTACGTAGAACGAGCTTACAGTATCTTGAAGTCTTGCAGTGGTATGCTTGGGCTTGGATTTAATTTTGTTAATTATAGGATCCCAAGCAGATGGCAGCACCCATCCACTTTCTCAATATTTCTACTTCAATTGCCTCGCGTATCATCCTTGGTAGAAGGAGATAAGAATCAAAATGCAAATGCGTTGTCATCCCTGAGGACGAAGAAGGAATGCCTCAATTCCAGTAAAAAACATCTCCGGTTCTCTACACTCACCATACGAAACATAGCAGCATTACGCTTCTATTTTAAGCTGTTGTTCTGTCAGAGCGTCGTCCTGTTGAGCCGACCCATACAACTACCCTACCCTATACCATAATACGAGGGTGGATTGAAAGTACTCGGCCTAACACAGATGCATTCAATTCTAAAAATCAAATCTACCCACATTATTTAGTTCAGTTCAGACTAGTTCATTGTGTGAAGTTCGAAACGTGTGCGATAATTAGTTGTGATTTTATAAATTTATTAACAAAGTAATCGGACATAATTTCCGCGAATGGAGCAAATCGAGCAGCGTGCCGTCATTAAGTACCTCCATAAGAAGGGGCTATCATCAAAAGCCATCCATGATGACATGGTCAGTACATTAGGCGATCAAAAAATGGATAGCAGAATTTAAGCGTGGTAGAGAGAGTGCGAAAGATGAACCCCGCTCTGGAAGGCCTTCGACGTCAACTACAGACGAAAATATTAAAAAAGTACTTGATTTAATAATGGGAGACCGCAGATTAAAAATTAGAGAGATAGCCGAGATTATAGGCATCTCTTATGAATGAACTCAAAACATCATTGTCAACGAGTTGGGTTTCCACAAGGTGTCTGCGAGGTGGGTTCCGCGACTGCTTTCAGTTGAACAAAAAAGGACGCGATTGACTATTTCACGCGACTGTTTGGAGTTATTTGAAGCCGATGCAGATGATTTTTTGAATCGTTTTGTTACTATGGACGAAACATGGGTTCATTACTGTACACCCGAAATAAAACAACAATCAAAACAGTGGAGAAGACCTGGTTCACCACCCCTAAAAAGGCTAAGTCGATTTTGTCGGCAAATAAGGTGATGGCTTCAGTATTCTGGGACTCGATAGGTGTGATTATGATTGATTATCTTGAAAGGGGTCAGACTATAAACTCTGATTACTACTGCACCTTACTACGTCGTTTACGAGAGGAAATAAAAGAAAAACGTCGAGGAATGCTCAGAAGAAAAGTCCTGTTTCATCAAGATAACGCCCATGTTCACACGTCAGTACAGTCAATGGCTGAAATTCACAACTGTGGCTTTGAACTGTTACCGCATTCGCCGTATTCACCTGATCTGGCACCATCAGACTTCTTTCTGTTCCCTAACCTAAAAAAGCACTTGGGAGGTCAAAGATTTTCGACAAACGACGAGGTCAAAGCAGCTGTAGACGCATATTTTGACTCTAAGGAAGAATCATTTTTTTTCAACGGTCTAAATGCTTGGAAGGGGATGTGGCAAAAGTGTACTGAACTTGATGGTGATTATGTAGAAAAATAAAAATATAACTGATTTAGTATGTGTTTATTTTCTTGGTTAGGCCGAGTACTTTTCAATCCACCCTCGTATAGTTACAGCGTGGCTCTACCATGTACAAAAAGCGTTACTTTGTATATGTGTAGGCTTATTTACTAAATAATGGCTCTTGATTTGCGTATACACTTGCGGCGCTTTATTTGGTGAAATCGATGGTCTTAAATTAATATATTAGGATGTGCCGCTGTGGTTCAAAGAGGAAAACGGCAGTTAAACGTTTTGAAGCATCCTCATAAAACTGCACGGAATGACAATCGAATTATACAATGGTAAAAATACGTATAATTCTATTAATGAAATATCTTCCTTAATTTGCGTTTATTCTCATAATGTCCTCGATATTCAAATATGTATGTAATTGACTTTCTCAACGCTCGTGAGATCAGCTTCTTGTAACACTGGTAGCATGAAACTTATCAATGGATTCCACGGAATGAAGCGCTATTGTAAGATCTTTTGGTTACGAAAGGAAGCATTGGAGTTTTGACGAAAATCTCATGACTCTAATAAAGTTATATTAAGGCCTACATTCGCTTGATAGTTGGGGTGAGGTTTTTTAGAGACAAACCTACGTCAGAGGCTATCAATGAAGTCCACTATAGTGTTTGTGTTAAGTCATCGTATTTTAATGAACCGTCGATGACATGCTGTACGCGTAATAGACTCACGGTGTTATTCTTTTTAGCGCCGAATTTTTTACTCTCTTACCTTTGGTCTGTTCTTGGGATGTGGTGAGTATAAATAATAAAAAGTGGCCGACCTTTTTACAATTTATTTTTTAGCATACATTCTTAAATTTTCTTCTTAATTTACGCTTCCATTTTTTAATTTGAACCCCATATCGATACTACTTATATAGCTTATAAGCTACTAATATAGCTACTAATAGCAATTTTTTTTGCTGGCTATATTTTAAACATTTCTGATTATTTTTATAGACTGATCTATAATATAATTATAATAACTTTTGGAAAATTTACTTTTTTTTTAGAATAGGGTGACAAACGGCCACACAGTCCACCTGATGGTAAGTGATTGCATCTATCTACATCTATCCTCGTTTACAAATCAAAATGCAGATGCGTTGTTACCCGTAATATCCAGCTGGTTCTCTATCACCATCAACACAGCAGCATTAAGCTACTATTTCACGCTGGTATTCTGTGAGAGCATGGTGCTTCCCCGGTCGGGCCGACCCATTCGTGCTACAACTATACCACTAATATAACTGCAGCATAGCTCTACCACGTATAATAAAAACAGTTCAATATACATCTTTTGTATAACCTTCATTTGATACAATTTATAAATTCTTAAATATACATTATGTATTTTAAGTAAAAAATAAAAAAAAATCTGAATGTCTTATATTTATTTCCTAGTAATTTGTCGACGTAGACAACACGGTAATTAGGTAAAATCAAATCAAGGCAGGTGAGTTTGCCTTTGAGTTGTGTCATCCTGGTCAGCAGCCACCGGAAGTCCCACTAAGGGCACTGGAGCGACACAAGCTCGTTACCGACCCCCCTTGATGATTCCTGACTCATTTCCTTGTCGTTTTTTCTAAGGACTTTAGCCCAAATTTAGGCGTTCACGTTGATTCCCACAGATTTATCAAAAATTTATTATTAAATAGCTAATAGATGACTTGAATTTATTGTAGGATTTCAGTTTTTGTAAAATATATAAAGTTTTAATATTATTATTTTTGAGTTCTAAGGCCAAATCATTAGTTTTAAGCGAATTTGGAATGTTATTTTTCTCATCAAATCATGTCATATTATTTTTGATAGAATCTTTATCATCGAATGTTGAACTAAGATAAACAGTGCTTATAAAAAAATAAACAGATGTATTGAGTCAGCCGTGGTAGCGTTTCACGTCATTGAACAACAGCTTTAATTTTATTTTCATTCCACAACAAGAATTTTTAATTTCCGGGAATAACGTTCCACAAACATTTTTCATTCTTACTTTAATGTTACAATATTCATATAATTGAAATTGGAATATAATAAAACATTACAATACATTTATTTTCTCTTCACAAATTGTAATAAAGGTTCTAAACTGTAATAAAGGTCCCAGGCTTCCTATCAATTTTAAAAAGGTTATGGAGTGATTAGTCTGCAGAGTTTCTCCATTGCGTATTGGCAAAATTCACTTGCAGGTTTCCTAATGATGTTTCCATCGCCGTAGAACACGAAGTAAATTAGCACTTAAAATTGCAATAATTTCATTGGTGCGGGCGGTGATCGAATTCGGGTTGCTTGACTACTATGAAATTTACGGTGTGAGATAAGACCCTGAGCTACTACGGCGTTTGTTTTAAATATATTATTACAATAATATATTTAGATTCTGAAGTATTTAATAATATAATATGTTCGTATTAATATAATATTAACAGCTCTGATTATAATAGTAATATGTTTAGGTTGTGCTCGTATATTTCATTTTCTTACTTTTCGCTGATTAATTAACATAGAAGTATTCTTGTTAATTAGCAGCTACCAAAAGACATATTACTTACACGTGGTGGAGCCATGCTGCAGCTATATTAGTAGTATAATTGTAGCACGAATGGGTCGGCTCGACCGGTGAAGGACCACGCTCTCACAGAATACCAGCGTAAAATAGCACATGCTGCTGTGTTTCGTGTCGTGAGTGTAGAGAACCGGAGACCCTTCTTACTAGAAACGAGACATTCCATTTTAGTCCTCACGGGTGAGAACACATCTGCATTTCGATTCGTAATCTAAGATATATGTAGGATCTCTATGGGCCACAGCAGCCGCTTACCATCAGGTGGACTGTGTGCTCGTTTGTCACCCTATCCTATAGAAAATAAATACATTAATTAAGTACTTAGTTATACTTAGTTACCATAAGGCTTCGAATAATTAATATTCATAGCTAAGTTAGTCATTTAGCATAAAGTTATTATAAGCTAGTATTTTTACAAATGACATGGGCACAGTGTCTTCCTAATAACTAGGAATTTAGCTTCGGTTGCTGACACGTCCGCAAAGCGTGGTAGATATGACAAATATCCCCCTTAGCAACCTATGGGGAGGCTTATGTTCGGCAGTGGGCTCTGATAAAGTGCTATATAAGAACGAATGAAATAAGTTAAAACCAAGTTGAAAAAAGATACAAGAACCTAAAGTCTGAAACCAGAGCCCAGTTAATAATTGCTAACGTTTATTAAGAATTAACACTTGTGAAGGACTGCAATGATGATCATAAAGATTTGAAATTAATAACGGTTAGAATGGATTTCTTAATTAGATTTTAATCTTTAGTTTTCATTTTTATTTCATTTTTAGGTATATAATCAATTGAAATGTAATTTAAACAAAGGTGATCTCAAGATTGATCTTGGTCTATAATGAAAGGTTGTTCGGGATGTAGACACGAGTAAGAACATTAAGACAATCTGTAATTATGGACTTGAAGTCACGGGAGGTAACGTGTTTGTATACGCATAAAAAGTGTTCTATCGGTCGGTCGGTCCTTTGTTAAATAAATTAGTTTCGGTATCTACCAAATTACGCCTCCAACCTGTCTATATGTATAGCGCACTCAATCTTGGCAGGGGAATATGCTCTGCCTATTATTTCACAACGAATATATTAACATACATAAGGAAACCTTAACAAAACGAACATGAAACAATAGCAGATCGTTTAAAAAAGCTTTTGGGAACACTAGTAGCCGAATACTATTTGTTTTCATTGATTTATTCATGGTCACATATTGGATACAAGGCGCCGGCAAAGACGGCCTTTTTGAAACCCATCTTGTTGGAATTGGTAATGAAGTTCGTTATGAGCCTTTACAAAAATAAATCGTCACGTGTTAACTATATGTAAAACTAAGCAGCAACTAGAAGTATAAGGGCTTGGAATTTGACATAATTGTAGGACATAAGACAAAAGTACTGTGAAATTTACAGCACTTTTTGTAGAGTAACCCGGGTTCGATACCCGCCGGCACCAATTAAATTGTTATTTGCAATTTTAAGTGTTGATTTACCACGTGCTCGGCGGTGAATGAAAACATTGTGAGGAAACCTGCTTGTCTGAGAAAAAAAAATTCAAAGACATGTGAAGTCCGCCAACACCCATTGGGAGAGCACGGCGGATACTTTCTTTCCCTAAAACCCAGTTAGAAGTGAGCGGATGCCTGTACCCAGCAGTAGGACGTAAATAGGCTGTAACTTTATCTTTTTTAAGACAAAGTACTTAGTTGTATTATAGCTATGTTTGATAGAAGGTATTCAAATAATCCATTGTTTATTTAAGTTTCCTTTGAATATAAAAATTATAAGTGCGTCTTGTGATAAGGGCACATGTGATAAATTGCCTGTTTCATGAGGCGTTCATTAGAAGCGTGCAAAATGCGCTCCGTTGCGCAGCGATAACTTTACCGATAACGGTTTTATTGCGTCAAATATTACCTATTTTCATACACTAGGTTGGTTTTTGCTTTTAAAAACATCATACAGACAGAAGAAAGTCTTAGAAAATATTTCTTGATTATGTTTTATAATACATGTCTAAATATAAAATGTATTGGGTCCATTATAATTCCAATTCAATTGTTTTAGTGCGTGTAGTATTTTTAATATGTAGATACTTTTCAAATTTATTATATTGTATTTTAAAATAAAGTTGCGGATTACAATGCGGATTGCAATACAAATCAAAGTCGTGCTAATTGGGCTTCCCGTGTGGCCTACTCTAAGTTAAGTTATTCAGAAAATCTTAAGAGGTCGGGTCAAGTGATCTAGATACATGCATACATAAACACTCACGCCTGTCACCCAGAGGGGTAGACAGAGACTACAGACCTCCATTTGGCACGATCCTGACACACCTCTCTCGCCTCCTTCACATCCATAATCCTCCGCATACATGCTCGTCGGTTAAGGGTAGGTACTCCTAATTTGGCCCATTTTCAATAAATCGAGGAAGTAGATGAGTTTGTATATTTGGGTTGCGTATTTAGCAGGGATGGGAGATATAATAAGGATATAGAACGACGAGAGAACGCAGGAAATAGAGTAAATTGGGCCCTACACTTATTGTAAAGAGTCAAAAAAGGCACGTATGGCAATTCACGATGCACTGTTGGGTGTGGCAGAAGAAGCACGGGAGTAGAATAAACGCGGTAGAAATGCGGTCGTTAAGGAGTATGTTAGGACTGAATCTGAATGATAGTGTGAGAAATTGTGTGATAAGAGAAGAGTGTGGTTTGCAAGATGATGTTGTGACCAGGATTAAGAAAGGAATGCTTCGGTGGTTTGGTCATGTGGAAAGAATGTCACTCTTTGACAAAGAAAATTTATATTGCAGAAGTGAAGGGACGTCCTAGGCGAAAATTTATCGACCAAATTAACGATTTATTGAAAACGGTACAAATTAAAAGTACCCTTAACCGACAGGCATCTACTATATGTATGTACTGAATGATAATTATTTGCCTTATTACAATTATTTTAGTTTTTTGTCCATATTAAATCATGATGATTATGGTGATGATGATTACATTAAATCATAGAACACAAGCAATCAGTATCCATCGACAAATTTGACGAATGAAAATATGAGATTTTTTTATTAAGAAAGTGATAAGCTGATAAGCGTCTAATTCATCCTGCATTTTTATTCACAATTCTTTTTGGATGAATTCATTCAGTTTGTATTTTACGTATATAGTTTCTTTTGATTAAAGAATGGTGAAGTTTCTAAAGGAACTACTGACTGTTAAGTTTTTTTTTTGTGGGGGAATTTTGTAACAAAAAAAAAAAAAAGTGGGTAATTTGTTTTGGAAGAATTTTTTTGGTTTTTTTTTTTTTTTTTTTTTTTTGGGGTTTTTTTTTGTTGGTTTTATTTTTTTTTTTTTTTGATAATAAAGTTAAAATAAAAAAAGGATAGTTTTTTTTTTTGGTTTTTGTTTGGGGCATTTTTTACTGGGGTGTATTTAAGTTATGTGATTAATCTTAAGTCGTTAATAAAGTTAGGTATTATATGAGAAATAATTGCTACCACTTAGTTCGCAATTGAAATACTAAGGAATGTTAATTTGGTTAACAAATAAGATTTTAATATGATTATGTGATTTTTGTCAAAGTATCAACAACGAGTATGTAGCTTGTAGTTGTCAATAGTAGTTTATAGTAATCTAATTTATTGATGTCACTTTCTTAACTAAACTCTGACCTACTGACTGATGTGACGGCTATTTTAACGTAGGCATTCCCAATAAAAAAATAGTGACAGTTGGTTGCAATTAGGGACAGTGAAGAGAGGCATTCCATCTTAAGTCCTTTGTGATGACAACGCTTCTGTAAGCCCTCTTTGTTTGAAGTTAATTGAACACTTTACACAAATAATAATTTATTTAATATCTTGTACATGAAATATGATTTAAGATTTTTAATTTATATGTATGTACAGTTTTATAACATTTGTGTTATATACTGCTTTTGTAATCATTTTAGTAAATTCATGGTATGTAGGCAACCCAAATTCGATCCCTGCCACCGCTATAATTTTTATTTGCCGAAATATTTCAAGTTTCGATTTACCACGTTCTAACCACGTTCTGGTAGAACGTTATAAGAAAACATTGCAAGGAAAACTGAATGTCTGATGAGTTAAAAAATATATTTAACGCTTTCCCTGTTTCGTGAATCATATACGAACATTCCAATAGTTATACGATTGTCTATTTCGCAGACAGAGAAACTGCTAAAATATTTTTATATGTGAAGTCGCCAAAAAGTCAGCCATCCGCGTTGGGTCAGCGCGGCGAAGTCTTTACTGCCCCAAAACCCTTAGTAGTTGGAGGTATGTAGGCATAGCATGAAACTTTAAATATTCTAATTTCTGCGTTTTTATTATATTATAATTTATAATCACAAATGAAAACTTCTTAACTCACAGCACAGCATACGAGTCAAAGGCATTAGCCGACTTACATTACGTTATTCGATTCTTTAATTAATTATCACAGAAGGTTCTCGATTATAAGAGATGCAGCTACTCGGCTTTTGTATCTATCAAGTCTTCGTGATAAAGTATTATCCTACATGTTTTCTTGTAGTCAAAAAGTGATCTTAAAGCGGTGTATTAAGGATTATTGTTATGTAACGATGACAGATTGAAGTCAATGTGGCGACTAGCTGTCTCAAGATTTGAAAAGTTTTTAATTTTTTTCAGGTATGCTCTAATTTGATTTATGGAATTGTACGAAAAAATTTTAAATTAAAAAAAATAATCAAGATGGATCAGAAAATTAAACTGAATGTTTATACCTCTTGCAAATTGCGGATATATGTCCGTAATTTGAAAATTTGAAAAAAGAAATAAAATATAAATGTATTTTCTATAATTTTCATAAAAACATAGGCAAGTAAGATACTTATATTCATTCGAATTAAGGGAAATCGATGTTACAATATTGCCATTCAGTACGCATTCTCTGGAACAAGATTAAAATAGAATCGAAGTCAAAGGCGATGTAATCAAGTTCTCCAGTCATTCATAATAATGTGTTTCAGATAATAACAAAAAGGATTCATATATCAAAGGTGACAAATCAAAATAAACAAGTCACGCATTCTCGTACGGCTGTGGTAGCAAGAAAGCTGAAATCAAAGATCGAGGTCTGAGCTCCTAATGTATATTAAATATGAGTAGACGCCTCGCCACATGGCATTCAAGTGAAAAACAGTGCAAAAACAAGATGGAATTGCCATTATAGCTTATAACTCAATCAGTCGTGTCCTGGCGGTGCAGCGTGATAGGAATTTTACACTTTTTCACCCATTATCTGCATTCTTGCAATGGCATACTTTGGTATCAGAACGAACATTATGTTGGTCGAGCTACAAATACGAACCTAGAAGCGAAAGAACGTAAATGTAATGATACGAATTCCGCGCATTTCAATGTACGATGTTAGGACTTATTACACATCTACAAATGCGAAAAGAGTTGGTGGATTTTGTTTATTTTTTTCTGTTATCTACTTTAAACATAAGACTACAATAGAATACCTAAAGGCAACGTTTTATTTTATTATAGCATTAAAGTAATTTATTTCTGTTTTAAAAACTGATTATCAGTTATGAATAGTATTGGTTGTATGCAGTTTTTTTTTGTATAGTAATAATGTTTGAGTACACTTTGGTATAGAGTGAACCAAATTAAATTTATTTACCTTTTATAGATTTATTTAATTTTAAGATAGGTTTTTAAATAATTCCAGATTACACTAAAAAGTATCAATTAATAAGTAAAAAACGTTCCATATAAATTGCATACAAGCCAAGCAAGAATAATTCGGTTTGAGTATTTCTATTTGTAAGCATAATAATTTATCCAATAGACAAAAGTACTTTAAAGATTCGGACTGCTTTCATTACTATTATTATTTTACTTTCCAGCATTTTTTTTTCGTATTTTATTTCGAAAACATACATTTTTTATGAAAATAATTAAATAATATGCTTTGCAAAAATATTTCATAAAGTAAAATGTGAAAAGATTTATAAAAAGACTAAACTAAGCGAATTATCACGAGGACATCGAAAGGAAATTCCTGATTGTCCCCTTCATCAGTGTAAAATTTTATCAGGTGCCGCAAAAAGTTGCTGCAAATCAAAAGCTACTGAACTTGCCCATATGTATGGGTATGTTGAGACAGTTTTGAAGGCGTCGTGAAATGATGGACGGTCATTATGATGTCATTGACATCATTTGTTTCATCCGTCCTCTTTTACTTCGTGTTTCAAAACGAAAAACCGCAACGTTTTCATTGACGCGGACGGCTTCTGAACATTTAGTGTTCGTATTAGTTTATTAAAACCACTGTGTTTAACATTGCTTGTGGTTCTAGCACTATGTGGTTTTGTAGTGCAGTGTGGTTTTTTAATTAGATGCTATATATTGCTCAATATATGGCATGTTATGGTCATTATTGTGACGCAGTGTGGTGCTGGTAGAATTAAATGTGAGTAAAAATTACATTTTTGTTCTACATTATTGTATTAATTGTAATAAATAAAAAAAAATAATAAATTAAATTCAACGTTCCAGGAAGTCTGCAGTGTGTGATCATATCCTAGACGGCCCCAACTATTACATCAGATTTGATAGACCCTAGAGATCCTCGCGAAAGAACATCGATTTCTACCAAGTATGATACGTGAGGCTCTGTGAGGCTATTGAAATTAAAAAAACATCCTAATTTCAATAGAGAAGGAGGCTGGGTACTGGGTGCTTGGGACCCTATAATCAATAAAATTAAAACTAAACCCAAGTATACCACTGTAAGACCTCAAGACATAGTCAGTTCATTTTGCATAGATCGGACCATAAACAATAATTAAAAGAGCTGAAGTTACTCCGGGTTTAACAATGACATCGGGACGTTAGTCACCTCAGTCCCCCGTGACCATGGATGCTGGAAAGCACCCGAAACGTCGGGATTTAAAAATAAAAATAATTCAAATTAAACGCGATAAAATCCGTAAAAGTAGTTTTAATCAATATGTAGTGTTCGCGTAAATATAATAAATCATTATTGTATTAATTTAATTATAAAATTTGTCCTCACCGTGGAATTTAGTTTTAAATATTAGATATATGTACTAATTGTGTATAATCTTTGTCGAGTTTTCTTTATGTTTACTTGCAAGTAAAACGTTGTATTCCAATTTCGGATCAGTTATCCAGCAATGCTGCATCATCGGTGAACTAATCATGTATCAGACGAGATTAAAACAGGCCGGTCGGATCGCATCAAAGGCGGTATCACACTGTTATTTTGACTGATTGATCTCCTTCGACAAAAAAAGGTTGCAGCGCTACCGAGATCGACAGTAGCCGAGAAAAAACAAATTAGTTGGCTAAACCTTTTCATAAAGCATTGTTATTATCACCAACTACCCACACTTGCACGTCTTAACACCAGTTGTTTCGCCTCGAGCGTTTTATTCACTTCTGTTACGACTGCGGCGTAGAGTTCAAAATTGTTTTTTCTTTCCTTTTTAACACCAGTGACTTCGTAAGTATATTGGTTTGTGATCGTACTAGTTGAAAGGCAAAAATCATGCTGCGTTCGTGACCTTGTGTTTGTTACAAAAAATGCGATTTATTTTTTGAGTGAAATGATTTTCGGTGTTAGATATAGCGGCCCGAGCTTTGATTGTCGATATTCTCATATTTAGTTTTAATTGGTGGCTTTATCGAGTTTACATTTTACGGTCGGACTCGATGAGAGGTTAATAAGCGGTCTTTTTAAAGGTATCTCAGTTTTTAGAGTTCCGCACCTGTGGACGTATCGTTTTCATTGTTAGTAATAAGAAATAAAACGTGCGGGCAGAGCGTGCCGCTGTAAGCCTAATAATTGTAATTCCGTTTTAAGAAATATGAAAAATACTTTTCTGAACAATGGAAGAAATTTATTTATCATTCAAACTTAAGAATATAACTTTTAAATGATTTTATTTTTTCAAATAAGATTAAACGTAATAAAAAGTTTACGGAACCGTTCAAGGAATATAATTGTAATGCGCTGTGCCCAATTTTTTATTGTTTAGGCAATAGCCGATATTGATTTCGGGTCTTTGATTCCGACGCATTATTGCTTGTTTTATTGATACCTGGGAACATTGTAATTAACCATATCGGGACTTTTTTCTAATCTTTCTGGATCCTTTCGTGTCTATGGGCCATTATAATGTGAGACTCACCTTGAAAGGCGTATGCGCCGAAAATTGGCCTCATATTGTTCATCGAAGATGTGGTTCCTGATGAGTAATCCATTCCAAAAGTTTAATTGTGATCCAATTTAAACATTTTTTCACTTCACCGTTCTAATCACATCAAATCAATTTTTTTTTACTGTCACCATTACTATAAAATAATTAAACTAAACTTTAAATACATTGCGTATTATTTATTTTATTGATTCACAATAATATCTATAAAATATTATATATCAATCCATGGGAAAGACAGCGTCCTATATGTGTAGAATCAGCAAATCAATTACTGAGTCAGTGGTAGCGACTACATGCATTATTTTTGGACCCCATTCGTAGCCCATATTATAATAGCATTTCGCTCCACCTCTTTGCTCCCCTACTACTTTTATATACTGGTAATAATAGTAAATCATTGGCAATAGTCCCGTATGTGATTGTGACGCGGACGACGATCTATCTACAGCGTTAAAATATTTGTTACATATTAATAAAGCATTGCTCCTATTGACTCTGCCAGTCTCTAAAATAATAATGTAATTATAGTGTATAAGCATCTTAAGTTAAAAAAATTATGGGAAAATTTTCTGTATTACGATGCAAAAATAGACAAGAGGTCAACAATTTAATGACATTTGAAAATTAAGTAACTACGATAACTTTTAATGTAAATGTTTACACTATAACTATTTTATCTACTATTATTGTATATAACTATCTATAACTTATCCATTACCAATTAATATCATCGCTACAGCTCATCACAAGTCCGCTGCCGAACAGGACTGTGTAAAAGTTTAAATTTACCATATTAAATGAGATTTCTACGTGTTTATATATTTGTAATGTATAGTTTGAATTATATATTTTTCAATTTTAGCGACTTGCGACACAAAATTAAATTTAATATTTAATTACAAAGTATTTTTTATTATTAACATTATAAACAGCGTTTAAACAACATTGAAAACTTTAAATTTTTGTATTATGTATTTTATCTTTTTATGATTATAAATTAAAAATAAAAGTTTTAGTAATAAAATGATAAATTCAGACAGCAGCTGCCAACTTCATGTTGACAAAAATTGAGAAAAAACCGTCAAGCAAATTATCGACTATTGTATCGATGTATTGTAGGAATCAAAAGCACGTATGTGAATGTCCTGCCACTACTACGCGATTCGCTCCGCATCTAATTTTTAAAGGTATTTTATGAAACAGCTGTTTTGGAGGTTTTTTTTATTGTTTGTCACACTATTCAATTTCAAAAATTTTATAAAATATTTTGGTATGTGACAAATAATAAAATTATTAATAAATAGTAAATAAATATTTTACATATAAAACTAAAATAAAAAAAATATTTTTTATTATATATCAAGTTCTTAATAACTCGCTTTCGCTACTTTTGTAGAATTTTGTAACTGATTTTAAAATAAAACTTTTGATGAGCTTCTCTTGAAATTTTGAACATAGCTCAGGATTGACTGACAATGTAAGAATATGAAGAACAAAACTTGGTATATAAAATAACTTTAATACATAATTTACTTTTAATTTTACTTGTTTAAATCTAGGTATGTAAATGTACGTGACAGCACAGTACCTACGCGACGCAAGTAAGTAAAGAATTTCATAGTTTTTTTTCTATTTTAATATTAAATTTTAAGACGCTACACGACTATATACAGTGACAGAAATTTAGCGTACATTTTGCGATTGTATAAATTGTATAAACTATGTTGTATAAATTGTACAAATATATGCTAATTTTATTCAAGACGTTATTTTATTCATCAAATTCAAAAATTTACTTGACCAAACGAAAATTTTATTCAAATCTTTACTCATCAGCTCATCACTGCAATACATTGAGTTACATTGAGCTCCCTTGCGTAGATTGGATCATAATTAGGAATAAAAAGCTAACTATGAATTCAGGACATGAAACAACTAATTTGATCATGAGTGTTACGAAGCACGCAAAACTTCGGCAGTTTTAAAAGAACTGTATACTTAATAAACTAGCAACAGGATCACAGAATCGAAATAGTTTTAAAGTTATACTTTAATAGATGCGTTGCAGTTATACAATGTAAGTTGCGCGAACATACTCATAAAAGTAAAGTGAAGTTAGAGCCTATATACGTCCTGTATACGTCTCTCACTTCAGAGAGGGTTTTACGGCAAGGATGTGTCCACCGCGCTGTCCCAATGCGTTTTGGCGGACTTAGCAGTTCTAAAAAATATTTTTATATTTCTCAGACACGCAGGTTTCTTCACGATGTTTTACTTCACCGCCGAGCATGTGGTAAATCAGCACTTCAAATTTCAATTAACAATTTCATTGGTGTCGGCAGGGATCGAACCGGGTTGCTCGCGTACTGTGAAATTTGCAGCGAACGCTGAGCCTCTGAGTTACCACCATTCATACTTATAATAACGTCCTCCAGACCGAATTACGGCCACGGCGGCCTACCTCAACGGAGGCTAGCCATCGACGCATACATATATATATTCATACTTATAGTGAAACGCAATAAAATGTATCTCAGGTTACTCTTTAAAATTTACCATATATTTTTAAATATGATAATTTACATACATAAAGTTCACACTTGTTACCCAGAGGGGTAGGCAGAGGTTACAGACTTCCACTTGGTACGATCCTGACACACCTACGCATATTTGCTCGTCGATCAGAGTACTTTTTATTTGGCCCATCTTCAATATGTCAATAAAATGGTCCATTAACTTCCATCTAGCCGACTCTGTCACTCACTTCTGCAACATAAATTAATATGGTAATGTTTGATTTCAAATTTCCTGTGTATGTAATATTGAAAAGTATCTATATAAGAAATGACTGCGATGTAACAGATAAATGATATAAGGGATATGGAACGAGATATTTTCTCAACGGGATTGCTTCAGTTACTGTTCATAGACTTTAAATTTCGTCCACATTGAAAAGGAAGAGTTGGGTGGAGAGCGATATTTTAGAAACAAGTAAACAGTCCAACTGATGACAAGATGGTCTCCTTATTTTCACCATTATACATCTTTTACGTTAATATCTATAACGTTAGATAATATTAGAATAAAATGATGTAAAAACATGTTAGAAATAATAGAAGAAGATATGTAGAAAGCATTGAGTAGAATGGTATGCGTATAAATATATATAATAATAGAAGAAAATATGTAGATAGCATTGAGTAAAATAGTATTGGTATAAATATAAATCATTAATTGGTAGGTGTCGTAGTTTGTTCAACTGGAATTGGAATTAATAGTACTTTTTAAGTAATCAAGTTTACTGACTTAAATCTCATTGTTGTTAATGATCAGGAATTTGGCCAATATTGGTAGCCTTTAATCTCGATGATAATGAAAACGATTCTAGAAATTCCGGAAAATGTTGCTTAATAAATTTTATTATACTTGAGACGACTTGAGAAGATATTGTTGTGTTAAAGCTTATATAGGATTAATAATATATAGGATTAATTAAGCAGGTTTTAATACATCAATATTTTTTTATATTTAGATTACCAAAAGGCATAACTTAGCTATAACCGATAACACTACTTGGTTTCGAGACCAATACCCTAAAACTAATATATGCATGTACAATAATTGACATTATGTTAAAAGTATTACAAATACACTTATGCCACAGAGCCAATTTATGCGAAGTCATGTTTCGATGTAACTTCTCATTCACATTTTACAAAAAAACCGTCTGAATGAGCATTTCGATGATGTTTTTGTTGTCACAGGAATGTATCAAGTGGCATGTACAGTGGCGACATCGATTCTGATAGCTTGGCGTGTGTCAAAACAAAATCGAGTGGTGTCTGGGGACAACTCGAGCAGTTATGTGAAACTTGCCTACTGTGTCGAATAATAATTTCATAATTTATTTGCCTTTGGTTCAGCTTCTACTTGTTGTTTGATTGTAAAGACAGAAAATATAAGTAAGATAATTTATACTTATTACCTGTAGAGTGGGCACGTTTTGTAAGACCGTGCCGTATTCTGACCATAATCAGGTTGATGGAATATGTTATCCTTCTAGTTGACTGCCTCGTTGGTCTAGTGGTTGTAGTAGTGCGACTGCCGATCATGAGGTCCTAGGTTCGAATCCCGGGTTGGGCTAAAAAAAGTAATTATTTAGTTTTTCCGTCAAGAAATTATCAGTAGCTGCCCGGAGTCAGAAAGTTGGAGGTGTCTCACCCCCGTGCCTCGGAAAGCACGTAAAGCCGTTGATCTTGCGCCTTATCTCTCTCCGTTCGTGTCAGTTTACCGCCCCATCGGATTATGAGAATGAGGGAATAGAGAGTGCACCTGTGCTTGCGCATACACTTGGGCACTATAATCCTGTCCTGCGCCGATGGCTAGTCTCCGTTAAAGCTGGCCGCCGTGAAAATTCTATTTGAATTACGTTATATTATTATTATTATTTTATTTTTCCTTAACTTTTTATAAGCCAGTGATTGACCACAACCCCACCTGGTGGCAAGTGGTGATGCAGCCTTAGATGTTAAATCTTGCTGTCTTAGCGTAACAAAAGCCTATTCACTCTTGCTTTCAAGACGCCCAGATTGTATTCGGACTGAAAGATAGACGCCGGCAAATTACTACTATCTTTCTAGTCGGTTTGTGACCATGACAATATCTTTATAATTATCTTTTTTTGTACTTCTTTATCAGCTCATAAAAGTGAACCGCTAACGGTATGCCTCTCCCGCTGTATGAATGCGGATTGACTATCGCACTAACAGACATCTCTCACCTTTAACCCTTCTCTCCGTCATCGGTCCAAATATTTTCTGTCTGATTTGCGTAGAATTATTAATATTCCATAAATATACGCGTGAACGCAAATGCACTTGCTTTGAATCACCAGTGCCTAATGTAAAGCTTATTTTTTATAGAATTAGGGTGACACACGAGCACGCAGTTCATCTGATGATAAGTGGATGCTGTAGCTCATAGACATCTATATTTAAGATCAATTAAGAATCAAAATGCAGATGCAATGTCATCCTTGACGACTAAGATGGAATGCCTCGATTCCAGTAAAACGGGTCTCCGGTTATCTGGTGAGAGCAGAATCCTGGGATGCAGTAGCAAAAACAGGAGGAATACCACAGTATATCCAGACCTGAAATTAATGAATGTTGGCATTGGCAAGGATTCGAATTAAATATCTGCGGCGCACTTGCAACTTTACTCTAATCATTAGTTCACGCGGTTGTCGATTATAAATTTTTACATCGAAAATTTTGCTGTAACTTGTGAAAAGAACAAAGTTTTACGTCTTAAAATCTCTCCAGGTTAGTTCATATTTGCGCAGAAAGACGTTTTTCCATTGTTCCATTACGTGCGTTGCTTGTTAAAGGTACTCGAATGCCGGACAACTTTCACCGGCTCGCATGCAAATTGGTTGAAATGCGCCTGCATTACCGTCATTAGGGTTCTTGAGAACGTATGCTTAGTCGCATATAATCTTATAAGAACAAAGAGAAAAGGATAAAATCCCTTGTTGGGGTATCTAGCAGCGACCGCAATATTTTTAATGATTAGTAATACTTTGTAGTACTACTTACTATTACTATAGTAGTACTTGAAACGAAGTTTCAAGTTGGGGTATCTAGCAGCGACCGCAATATTTTTAATGATTAGTAATACTTTGTAGTACTACTTACTATTACTATAGTAGTACTTGAAACGAAGTTTCAAGTTGGGGTATCTAGCAGCGACCGCAATATTTTTAATGATTAGTAATACTTTGTAGTACTACTTACTATTACTATAGTAGTACTTAAAACGAAGTTTCAAGTACTACAAGTTCAAATTCAAGTTTGTTTGTATATCACTTTGAAGACTTTTAAAATAACGTTTAGATCTACAAAGTTATATTAATTACTTTTTGAAAAATATTTTTCCAAAGATTCATAAAAATGTCTTACAGGTATTGTGATAATTAATTAACTCTATCAAATGAACAAAACATAATATTATTCATGTCAAAACAGCTACATCCACGACCTAACTCAATGCACTTAAATCACAGTAACACATATATGAAATTAATAAAATATGGGAATGTTAATTTAGGTCATTAGCTAAGAGCAAGTGGAGATGCCGACGTAAATAAAAAAACTCTACAAAAAGTTTGTGTGATCGGGCCGCTAACACACCGTCCTCCTTTAACCCGTGTTTGAGGAAACAGGTCAAGTCAAATTTATTAAATATGGAACCACAAAGATTAAAACTTTGTTTATAACCACTGGAAAAGATTACGTTCAACTTTAACATCTTTTTTCAATAAGCTAAGTTCTAAAAACTGTAGGAAATTGAACTATATAGTTATAAGATTGAAACGACCTTAATAAGTCAATTAAATTAATAAAATTTAAAATTGATGTTGCTAGATGTTTAAGTATCGCTAAAGTTG
Organism: Parnassius apollo; assembly: GCA_907164705.1. Taxonomy (NCBI): domain Eukaryota; kingdom Metazoa; phylum Arthropoda; class Insecta; order Lepidoptera; family Papilionidae; genus Parnassius; species Parnassius apollo. The sequence goes on along the minus strand of CAJQZP010000312.1, from coordinate 540,340 downwards.
GTTAAAATAATTAAGAACGCAGTTCTGCAGGGCTTGATTTGTCGCATCCACGTATTGAAGTTCTTTGTAGAGCCCATCAAGTTATTCAATTCACGCCAAGTGAACAGGATTTTCTTTGCTATAATGGACTCTAATCCGTCGTCGCACATGTATCGTAGGGCGGTCTAATGCCACTCTTGCATGGCCCGAGTTATAATTTTTCGTAACGGATCATTACAATATCTCATAGTGACACAGAAAAATTTCACATGTCATTTGGATTCATTTATACGAGTGTTTGTTTTTCATTGAAGGCGGGCCTGATTTATGAAGCGTTAAATTGTTCGTTTTTTAGTTTTTTCTTCAGTAAAATGCGTTACTTTTGCCAAAGTAAGTTTTACAAGGTGGAAAGAAAGACTGAAAAAGTAACATTTTTCTCTTAGATATAATATCGATGTCCACTTTCCTTTTATCATTTTCTTACGTATTCCTGCCGCCAAACCGAAGTACACCTAGAGCTAAGTTACGGTTTGAAGAGTAAGAAAGCTAAAGGCTCTGAGGTATTTATTCATAGTCCTCGGAGTTACCAACAACCCTGTAGAAGTGAAGATTCTCACTTATCATCAGTTATAATGTTACCACGTTTTATTAGTATTAGGCTCTTTTTTCTATAAATATTAGATGCTCTAATTGATTGAAATACAAGGAATTCGTATTCCTGATATTTCAATCAATCTGCGCTTTATTATGTATGATAATGCAATGATTTTTTGTTAATACTATATTAACATAACTCTAATATTATTTGTATATGTAGTTCTTACATCTAAAAAGGAATTTTATACTTACCTAAAGTAATAAAATTTACTATAGGTAGGTACTAAGAATGTGTTCGTTAACATTTACTTTGGTTTTTGTCTTTGAATTAAAAAGTGAAAGAAGAGCAGAAAACTAATATAAGAGAGAAATTTTGATGTTGTTTCAGTGTTTATATATCCAATGCTAGATATTTCTAGTAAAAGTCGCTCATAATTATCACGCTGAGTAAGCAAGCTGGTATGCGCAGAAGTCGAGACCCTCGCGCTGGTATCTCTCATCACCAGTTGGGTGACACAATGTTAGCGTTACGGTTGCAGCCTATTAAAATCCTCTGCTGAATGTAGGCCTCTCCGTAGATTGTCCCATAGGGAGATATTTGCCATAGTTGCCACACTTGCCATTCGCCTGTAATACAGCATGGTACATGTTAGGTCGAGAGGTATAGGAAAACTATATAATTGTGTTAATTAATATTTAATGAATAGAGAATACATTATAGACATTGTTTTAGTTATTTTATAGACAGCGTATATTTAATTTAATAATGATTCATAATTTGTATCCCGGAACTCATAAAGCAGATCGAATTGTTCTAATTATCGGCGTAACCCTCAGAGCCGTTGCGACATGTGGCTTGTATAAGTTTAGCTTAAGTTTGTGTAATGATCATTAGGACTTAATTAAAATTTGTTTGAGTATACTTTCAAAAGTATGTGTTTACAAGAAAATATAATCTATTTAACGATAATATTAAGGTTTTATTTAATAGATATATATGATGAAGGTCTTGTATTTTCTATTACTAAGTTATAAGCATATAACAAGCCTGAAAGTTGTGGCGTGTAGCAGATGGCGGAATATTTATACTACACCAGACCTACAATACATTGATTAGTAACAGGGAGTGGCATCGAAGTTTGCAAACTTTTTTTATAACTATTTTTATAAAGACGATAGAAGACCGGATATCGGTCACTTCACGTCTTAACCGAGACTAGAACCTGCGAAGGACAGAATTATAGTATTGTATGTACAAGCACACTGTGAATTGAAAATTGGGTAGAAAGCTTTATCACTTATACAAATGTCTCAAGGGTTCCAATATATGTGTGTGTAATAATATATGGTGATAACACCGTCCAGTATATGCCAAATGAAAATACTTGTCTGAGACGGAGAGCATTATCAAAGGTGGCATATCACGAAAGTGGTAGAATCACGCTGCAGCTAAATTACGAGTATGGTTATAGCACGAATGGATCGGCTCGACCGGGGTAAGACCACGTACTCACGGAATATCAGCGTATAATAGTAACTTAATGCTGCTGTGTTTCATATGGTGAGTGTAGAGAACCTGAGACCCATTTTAACTGGAAACGAGGCATTCCATCTCAGTTCTCAGGGGTGTCAACGCAGTAGCATTTTATTTCTTAACTGAGAATAAATGTAGATGTCTATGTGCCGCAGCATTCGCTTACCATCCGTAGATTGTGTGCTCGTTTACACCCTTATTCTATAAAAAATGACACCATAGCAAATTATTACCACCATCATCATTCTTTTTCTAATACAAATTTGATTTAGATTAAAAAAAAATTTAATTAAATTTCAGTTATATTTCAGATATAAAACATTTTTAATTTTTTTTAAATTTAATTAAAAAATTAATTTAATTAAATTTAGATGAAGCTGTAAAAAGCCAAAAGGCTAATAGCACTAATTATTCAATGACAGTAAACTTTTGTGGGCTGTCGTATAAGAAAAAGATTAAAGTAAGAATATAAATAGATTCTAGATAATTTAACAAAACGAGCTTTTTTCTAAAGTTTAGATATACATGTAAACGAGTAACATGTTCTCCGTTTGGAATAGATTTATAATTCGATTCCAACATCACTAAAGCCGTCCATGCATATTCCAAGCGTTAATTTACTCTAGAACTAGCACTGAATATAATATTTTGGCGAAGTGCCGATGTAAGAAATAAAGGAATATCTTTATATTATTTAAATGCCATCAATCAAGACCGGAGCTACGAAACGTAATTTAAGTGGTAATGTTACTTATTGCTATGTGATGGCGGTATACGTGGGTATTGTAACAAAAGCGCCACAAAAATTTTATGGCCTCCGATAGATCGCGGTAATTTTCTCATAACTACTTCTCCCACGTGGTAGAGCCACGCTGCATCTATGTTATAGTTGTAGCACGAATGGTTCGGCTTGACCGGGGTAAAACGACGCACTCACTAAATACAATACTCACAAATTAGATGCATTTTGGAAAGTGTGCACAGGAATTATATGCTTTAATTCCTTCCTCTCATTTTTCCCAATCGCACAACCAGTCGGTTATAATAACGGGCATTATAACCAAACGGTTTGCTTCGTTGTTTGTAAAACGTATAGCAAAGTATTGGAATAATTTGCCGGCGTACCTATGTATGTCTTTCCGTCCAAATACAATCTTGACGTCTTCAAGGTAAGAGTGAATAGGATTTTATTACGCTAAGACTATGCGATTTATCATCTAGGACTCCATCACCAGTCACTACCAGGTGGGATTGTGGTCAAGCACTGGCTTATAATAAGTTAATAAAAATACCAATGCAAAATGGCAGCTTAATGCTACTGTGTTTCGTATGGTAAGTGTAGAGAAAAGGAGAAGCTTATTAATGGAAACAAGATATTCCATTTTAGTTCTTGGGTTTTCTAATAGGATAGGGTGACATACGAGCACACACTCCACCTGATTGTACGTGGTAGCTGCGACCCATAGACATCTACATCTATCCTCGATTACAAATCAAAATGCAGATGCGTTGTCATCAGTGAGGACTAAGATGGAATGCCTCTTTTCCAGTAAAAAGGGTCTCCGGTTCTCTACACTCACCATACGAAACACAGCAGCATTGAGCTACTATTTCATATGGTATTCTGTGAGAGCGTGGTCCTTCCCCGGTCGAACCGACCCATTCGTGCTACAACTATACTACTAATATAACTGCAGCAAGGCTCTACCACGTATAAAACAAGGTAACGTAGGTGACAACATATCTGTATTTTGATTCTAAATCTGGGATGAATGTAGATGTCTATAAGCCACAACATACACTTACCATTAGGTGAACTGTGTGCTCCTTATTACCCTTATTAAAAAAAAGGTAAAACACTAAAGCCCGTAAGAGGGAAAAGCTCCATAGATAACAGAGAACTGCAACCGTTAATTTACCTGCTGATTATTTTAAATTCTCCTCAGGTACTGTAGGAAAGGCTCATGCCCAGCAGTGGACTGTTACGAGCTAATAAGGAAGAACATGAAGATTGCACCCTTAAACGTAAGAGGGAGGCAGAACTCTGCGTTTGAAGTTCTAAAGTAAAAATATTTCAAAAATGGCTATAGTAAAGTAGCTAATGAACATTAAACGTGCAAACAATTTAAAAAAATATGGGAAACGTTTAATGGAAAAGCAATTTGAATAACCCTCCAACATGCACTAAAAGCATTGGGTTTACATAAACCTTTTAGTGATTCGAACGTACAAAACCTCACTAGATTGATCTGTAGAGATTTCGTGGAAAACCAATATTAGATTATTATTATAATAATGGAGGTTCATGGGTATAAATTAAGCTATTTTAAATTTATTCTTGAAGTTCAGCCGCGCCACAAGAAGCCTCTTTTTTGCAATAGTTTACTTTTTATCATAGACTGGCACTGGCAACTTTTATAAAAGTTTGGTCATATTTTTTAACATTTTTAAAATTAGTACCCGGATGACCGAGCTTTGCTCGGTTTTTTTTAAGTTACATTTATATACAATTTGCATGAATAATAGTTTTTGATCTTATTGACATAATAGAAAAAACTGAATTGGTTATTTGAATAAAAAATCATGAGTGCAATTAGTTTAATTAAAATTTTCGTATTTTTAAAAAATACTAAAAAAAAGGGCTCGAAATAATAGATTTTCTAACAAAAGAAGGGAACTTGAAAAAAAAAAGGAAAATTTTCGAATAGTCGGACCCAAGACGGGACGCGAACTACGGAACTCTGATATCACGCCCGAACAACATCCCATCTGAGCTATTACGATCGTTGGTAACCTGTCAAAATTTACCTTCTTATATTGTAGCAGTTTTTTCATTGCCTGAAAATACGGACAAAATGACATTTTCTGAAAATAAATCCTAGCTAGATCGATTTATTGCCCCCGAAACTCCCTGGACACTAAATTTTATGAAAATCGTTGGAGCCGTTTCCGAGATCCCGATTATATATATATATGCAAGAATTGCTCGTTTAAAGGTATAGGATATGACAAACTTTAATACCCACTATTATATTTTTGAGCCTTGTTAGCTCTAGTGATGTGCGCTCGCCTTAGTACGTGAGTAACTCAACTTCGACCCTTGTCGATAGGACTAAAATAGTGGCAGTGTGTTAATTTTTGACGTCAAAGAGGTAGAGAAAATATCGTGAACATAATATTTTCGATAGATGTAAAGCGGGCTATCAAAATAGGCGCGAGCCATTATTGAAAATATTTGAAATATGACTACAGAGAGGTTTATGGAATGATATTGTAATTGAACGTTTTCAGAAATAAAGCTTAGTTATTGAAATATCAATCTGTAATTCATTTCTCAACTTTTTAAATAAACCTACTTACGATTTAAAATATAAAACTGAGAATATTTAAATCCTACGGTGCACATATCACATGCACAATTTTTGTGTAAATAAAGTAAAAACTACTTTGCGTACATCCGCCTAATTAAATAAAAGGTGTTCCTTAGTCCTGTTTTAATCCTAGTAGGAGACCGCTTTCCGCCCTCCTTCGATTGCGTGCACTATCCCCATCAATATTAATTCCAACACCACTACTCCCAACACCACACTAGGAAAGACACCACCGACGATAATACAATGCGTGTTTCGCCTCTACTCTAGGTATCCTTAGGTGATGTAGACTGTAAATTTCTTAGTAGTATTAGATTATGTTAGGTGAGGTTACGTCAATAGTTTATAAACATTCATCACTATATGTACGTCACTAATACACAATACTTACTTTTTAAAATTGTTCAACTAAACATATTATTTCAGTGGAACTTTAATTGTTGGATTTAGTAGTAGGACCTCTTTTCTGTCTTGAAGTCCGTTTGGGTTGGTGCTATCCTCTTTCTGCACTTATTTCTTCCGTAAAATAGTGCTTGCACTGCTGTGTTCCAGTCTGCTGGGAATAGAGAGCCAGTATTTTTTTATAGGATAAGGTAAGGACGGTAAGTGGTTGCTGTGACCCATAAGCACCGACATCTAACCTCGATTACGAATCAAAATGCAGATGCGTTGTCTGGATGGAATGTCTGGTTACCAGTAAAAAGCATCTCCGGTTCTCTACACTCACCATACGAAACACAGCGGCATTAAACTGCTATTTTACGCTGGTATTCCGTGAGAGCGTGGTCTTTAGTCCTAAGCCAGTCTAACAGACCCGTTCGTGCTACAACTATACTACCACGTCTAGTATAATTATAGACTGTGAGGCATTCCATTTTAGTCCTCAAAAGTGACAATATACTTGTTGCCTGCAAGTGCAACTTACCATAAGATGGTAAGTGTTTTTTAATTCATTTTTTAATCTGTAATTTAAAAAAGGAAATGAAAAAACTTAATGCATAAATACAATAATAATTTGCTGGGAGAATTACTACAACGTGCAATAGCTAATTTGTCGATATATATTTAGATACAGCTGAAATATGACATAATAAAGTTTTAATGATATGACTTCATAAAAATAGTGAATAGTAAACATGACGTAATGATTTGAATATTTATCCAGTGTGTAAAATAGGTTTATGAAAATCATTTTATAAGCATAGGTATTGAAATTCATTTATGTTAAGAATGGTTAATATATGTTCTTCAATAAATATAAGGCAGACGCCACTGTCAAACGAAACCGCATGATAAGTAGTAAATTAAATTTGGAATATGCTTTTATTTGTATATAGCATTTCGGAATATTTCATATTGATTATATTATGCTAAACTTCTTCATAGAAAAGTAGTCTCTAAATATAAGTTTAAATGGTTTTAAGTGCTGTGGGTGGGTGCGGTCGCATGCGACCGCTTGGGATTTGCCGGGCGGGACTGATTATTATATATATTACATGGGATTTTTACGGCGCTTGAAGGGTTAACAGTAGCAATTTTTAAAATTAAAAATTAAACAAAGGAATACAAAAGGTGGATTTAATGCCATGAGACATTCTCTACCACTGAATCCATGGAGTTGTAAGAATTTGACGTATGTGTAACTTAATATTGATTTTTACCTCTATATTTACAATTTACATTTTACAGATAAATAAACTATACAAATATAACTCATATGTAATTCTATCGCTTCGCACGGGTGATTTCTGGACCTCGACAACAGCACCACCTACCGGATCCGAATATGAATCTAAACCATCTAGGGATCTATTCAAACACAAAAAAATTTCAACAAAATCAGACGAGCGGTTTTGGAGTTTAGCAAGACTAACAGACAACAATGGATTTTTCATAAAAAATCATAAACACTCACGGCTGTCACCCAGAGGGGTAGGCATATAGACACCCAACAGCACTGTGAATTGCCATACGTGCCTTTTTTGACACATTTTGACTCTTCACAATGGAGTGTAGGGTCCCATTTACTCTATTTCCTGCGTTCACTCATCGTTCTATATCCTTATCATATCTCTCATCCCTGCTAAATACGCAACCCAAATATACAAACTCATCTACTTGCTCGATTAAGTCCCCTGGATTTTTATATATGGAAATGATTTAAACCGTTATTATTACAGCCTATTGCTGCCCATCTGCTGATATGTTGCCCTCTGTCGCCTCTTACGACATCTACGGGTCGTTACGAGGTAGTAAATATTCATACACCGCTACTACTCGGTAAAATATAATATATACAAAATTATAAAATATAATTAGTAAATTCAAATAACTATGAACTGAAATATACATCTGTTTAACAATACTATGATTTACTTGAATAGTTAATGTAACAAGCATTGTCGTTAATAGGTGATCACGAACCAACTTACTTGGTGCTTTCTGAAGTCATCGGACAAGACAGTTTTTAGAAGTTTAAAAGACACGTAGCCTGAACTGTAAAAGAGTTACCATAGAACATAGTTTTGTTGTAAAAAGAAGAACGTAGAACTCGATCATGAAATAAGGAAATAGTGAAATTTACTCTTTATCGCTCCCTGATTCACTCATCACTTCGAAGTGACTTAGATACCTGAAATGTGGCATCAAAGTAGATCATAAGCCTACAGGAGTTTCGAAAACTACAAATTATCGATACTAGGTGTCGAGTGTTAGTTTGATAACATTACCTACAGTTCCTGAAACTAATCGCAGCCGCAATAATAACTTAATTCTTGTAGCTTCAATTGAAAAAAAAAAATAGAAATTATTAAACTTTGAATGTATTTATTTAGGCTAATAATAGGATAAAAATTTTCAAAAATTATATACCAAAACATAAATGTGAATAATGGGCCGAATGGGTTGAATGGTCTAAGGGTACAAACGACGCTCAGGATTGTTGGCTTCGCTTATAAAAGAGTTGCGATTTGAACTGGTGCCAAGCTCCTTACTAGTTCCCTAAATCATCTTTTACATCAATTGCAATAAAACTTTTCACAGTAATTTGGTAAAATCAGACTTAAGTTTGTTACATATGGTTGAAGTTTTTTAAAATAAAAGCAAGTAATAACAAATAAATATTCGTTCGTGGTTAAAGACAAACTGATAAAGAAGGGTCTACATGACTCTACATTTATAACAAGTTTTATTATTACCAAGTGTCATTATTATCATCGTCATCGATAGTTCAATATTGGATATAGGTAGATTGCATAGGTATTCTGGTGGCAGATGGCTGACAGATAAAATAAAATTTACACATTTATATTTTATCACAATTTAATTAATTTTTAATGGAAGAGAGTGTTAAAAATTGAACTGTAATAATAAACGATTATTAAATAAACTATTATTTTTAATGAAATGCTAAAAATAAAAAATGTGATTTAAAATTTTTATTATAACCTATCCGAATAGATTACTAAGTGATGGAAAAGTAGATTTACGCATTACTTAATACGCCAATAAAACAAACAACACTTACACACGCACACACAAACACATAGACACACAAACACACACACATTCTAAGAGAGGTAGCTATTATTGTATAATAGTTACAAATATACAAACTTGTGTGGGTTTATACATTTCGTATTCAATCTTAGCTTGAAACTTTTTATACATGTTAGTAATTAGCGGATAGTCGCGTGGTCATGTCAACGCATCCGCGTTAATAATTTATTACCGCTTTGGCGAGCACCGCCCTCATTAGTGCCGTCTAAAAAACTGGTCTGCGAATTTATTTTTGCACAGTAAGGTCCGCCACTTATTTAAATCTTTTGCTTGGACATTACTCATTTTATAATAAAGATAAAATATTGAGCATTAAAATTTTGTTTCACGTAGTTTTACATTTAATTGCGGCATCTGATTGTTTATTAATATTACCTGATATTATTGGTACCAGAAAGTGCTCACAGTGCTATAAATCTAAAAAAGGAAATCTTATATTTATTTGCAATTTTCTTGAGTAATATTAAATTAATGTTATATGCAGTTTACATATGACACCATCAGTCATTTATTAATATTAAAAAATCTTAAAAAATAAATTTAAATATTAACGTCAGTCGTATGCATATATTGCTAAGAATATTGGTTAAGTTTCAGGACAAAAAAATAATTTCTCACTTTTGCCACTAGCGGTACAGATCATTTATCGTTTGAAGTTAATTCTTCAGAAGCTTAATCGTACGAGGAATACATATCCATTGCACCTGATATTACTCTAAATTTCGTGGTGGTAGTTTCGAGATGAAAGTCCATCAATATACTACTCAATATACTTACTATTGGTCAGCAAGTACAAGTTCACTGAGGAACACAGGCGCTTGGCAGACGGATTGACGATCGCAGCATTAGACTCGTCGCACCTTTGATGCTACTTTTCTTTTAATCCATAAAAATCGGACATTTTCGAAAGACTACTCCAGTCTTCTCTAGCGACATTCACGGGACGAAATGTGCTATTTATTATTAGAACTCAATTCGCCCACAGAGAAAAAAATTTTAAAAATGAATTTTGAGGAAGAGTTAACAATATATTTTTTTTGGACTCACCACCAGTTAGCACGAATTTTAAAAGCAAAATTATCAATTATGAAAGCATGTCCACGAAGATTCGACGACTTTATCACAATAAAAATGTGGTTGACAAACAAGTCCTCTTAGTTAGATTCACATTCGAAGGTTGGCATAAAGTTTATACGCAAGAATATTTTTAATACCATCTAGTATTCTTCGTGCAGAAAGCGAAAAGTTATTTCGATTTTTTTTATAATCGATGAACTTTTAGATTTTAATTGTATGTTGAAAAAATATACTTACAAAAAAACAATAACGTATTCTTATAATATAATAACTTATCATTAAGATTTAGTTCTATACAGTTTTCTAATCAAAATTGAAACTGCAATTTTTGTATAAAAAACCTTCAAATGCGGAAGAATTTACTTATAAAAAACTTGTACGTCCGTGAGAACTGTAGATTCATAGCCTCCCATCTATGAGTCACCAGCTATCCGATTTAATACGATAGTTGAGATTTGAAATGACGTCTAACCAGATGTTATTTGTGTCGTTTCCATATTGTTTAAAGTGTCTTTGAACGTTTCGTAGTAATGTGATGAACGGTGTAGGAGATCGGGGATCATATATCGTTATAGTGGAACGAATATTATAACCGGCAACCGATACCTACATTTATTGGGACATAACATTATGACTTGCAGGCTATAATGCTATTGCATGCAATACTTATGATATTTTCAACTTATCTACTGTGAGCGGAACACGATACGTATTAAGCGACGTTCGAAAAATGGTAAATAAATTCTTTAGCGGAAATGTGTAAATATTAACAAAATATACTTTAAAAATACCTACTGAAGAAATATCGCTGAAAAATATAATAATATATATAACATTGCGGTGGATCCCGTCTAAATGTCAGGAACCCATTAGTCGAATTTAATTCCGAAGATGTCGTGAGAGGCGAATAATGGAAATGCTCGGATAATCTTGTGATGTTTAAAAAATTTGATATAATTATTCATATTTATAACATCTCATCTACAACCTTTTAAAGTACATTGTTGGGCATAGGTCTTTCCGATAATGGGTATACTGGCAAGTATCACTGGGATAGTTTGCTCGTAAACACGACCCTGAGCAAGCACAGAGCTGATACTCTCGCACTGGTGATGGACCATCCGTTTGTACATTTAGGTTTAGCATTTTTGGATGGATTGAATGCTTTCTCTCGGGTGCCAGGAAGTCGTATTTCAGTCGGCAGTGTGTTTCAGTGGCAGGCGGGGTTTATATTTAAATAAAAGGGTGCCATATTCCTGCCGTGTATAGTCGGCGTAAGATAATCTACCCCATACCTAATAACCTATGGGTGTCAAAATTCAATGTAAATAAACGAAAGCAGCATAAAAATGCGAGGCGTCGGTTGATTTTTTTTTTTTGATAGTATATCTGTTGATCGGGCGCTTTCTGCAATTTCTCTTTACTATGAGAGAGACAAATTTATATTCTCTTCACTAGTGAACTCCAATCGTGGACCGTTTATAAACTGATAAGGATAATTATTAATATGAAGCTTATTGAACTTAATTTTATACTCCAGCACTGAGTCTCTATTTCTGAAGGAATCAGTCAAACAAAAAACATGAGTTACTGAAAACATTTTCTTAACTAACACTCAAACAAATATCCAACTATTAACTTAATTTTTTATTTAATTTAATTAAATTGCTAGTTTAAGCTATTTAATAGTAGTATATTTATATACGTGGTAGAGCCATGCTGCAGTTATATTAGTAGTATAGTTGTATCACGAATGCGTCGGCTCGACCGGGGCAGGACCACGCTCTCACAGAATACATAGGTAATCATAATAACATACATAAACACTCTCGCCTGTCACCCACGATGGCACATGGCACGATCCTGACACACCTCTCTCGCCTCCTTCACATCCATATACCTACGCATACATGCTCGTATGCGTAGGTTTATGGATGTGAAGGAGGCGAGAGAGTCGTCGTCACAGAATACGTGCTTAAACTAGTAGCTTGATGCTGCTGTGTTTCGTATGGTGAGTGTAGAGAACCTGAGACCCTTTTTACTGGAAACGAGGTATTCCATCTTAATCCTCACGGGTGACAACGCATGTGCATTTTGATTCGTAATCGAGGATAGATGTAGATGTCTATGGGCCACAGCAACCACTTGCCATCGGGTGGACTGTGTGTTCGTTTGTTACCCTATCCTATAAAAAAATGTAAACTTTACTGCTGTACTTGCACTACTGTGTTCCAGTACTGTGTGTTAGTGAAGGGTATAGAGAGATACTAATAATTACAGTCTGTGAGGCACCTCAAAGGTGACAAGGCACATTCTTTTGACACATACCCTCGTGTAGACTGTAAATTTGTTTGTCAGTAGTTTTATAAAAAATATCATTACTAAATTTATTTGTAATTTTTTTAAATCATAATTTTAACGTTTAATTAGGAGACCCCACACACACGGCATTTGTTGATATATTGATCGTAGTTATGCGTGTAGTCTACGTCTGCTATTTTCCCTTCGTGTGCGGCCCATCAACGCGTATTTTCAGCGGCGTCTTTGCCGTGTAATGGGCCCTGAAGCGTTTATGCAGCGATTTTAGCGCGTTTCACGCCTATTTTTTCTTCCTTGCTGTTCGTATGAAGATTCTTATAGCGCGTGAAGTGTCAACCTGAGTGTTAATTACACGGATAAACAAAATTAGTTCTGTTAACCGTGTCATGTTAATTAATGTGTTAACCACACAACTTGAAAAAGAAAATGGGTGATGGGTTATATAGGATTCACCATTCCTATCAAAGTTTGCTGTTCCACCTAGAATTGCTTCATAGAGGGGATTTGCCAAAGTTACCACGCTTTCCAGGTGGGTTGGTTACGTCAGCTTTTTTATTTTTCAGTTATTATTAGAAAGACGCTGCTACCCATCTCCTGGTTTGTTTTTTTTCTGTCGCATCTTACGAAACCCACGGTACGATATAGGATAACGGATATTCTTACATCTATCTATATTCTCGATTTGCCATACATCCATTCATTATAGCCCATAAAACCCACTGCTAAACATCTGCCTCCCCTAGCATCCCCTATAGGCAATCTATAATGGGGTATATTTACCATAATTGATTCGCCAACTGCAGGTTTTTATGATTTTGAGTTGTTATCAGGAAGATGCCGCTGCCCATCTCCTATCCACTCGAATGTCGGGGTCATTTCGGCCAAAATGGCGCATCTGTCGAGCACTTCCGAAGTACTATACTTTCCGAATACTAAGTATCTAACAAGTATACTAAGTATATATACATATATATATATATATACATACATATATATATATATATATACTAAGTAACTATATTAAAATCATATACCAATGGAAACGTTATTAAATAAGCTATCATATTATGCATAACAGATATATATGTTATATATATGTATGTTATGTATATCATATATATGTTACAAATAGTTTCCTATCACTCGACGCCATATTATGGCGTTTGACAGATTCGCATATTATTTGAGACGCCAGAATATGGCGTTTGGACAGACGAGGGGCTATTTCAGTTTCCCTCTGTCGCCTCTTACGAGCACACGAAACGATATAGGATTATAGATATTCTAACACTTCACAAAGGGACTTTTAAAAGTATCTAAAATTGAGCCACTTACGAAATTTGAATTTTCCTGATATTTATCTAATACTTCATTTTATTTAGACTTATACTATATAAAAGGGCTATGAGGGAGGCCTATTTTCAGCAGTAGACTTATGATAGGCTGTAACGCATAGAATTAGTTATTGTATCATCCCTATCTTTACTCATTTATTCTAGAGGTGAATTCAAGCCGTTACGAGAATCTGTAATCAAGGGTACATACATATTTCTAAAAAAGAAATGCGTGTACCTACTTATCCCGCTAGATAGATGTGCTGAACAGAGTGGCTGAATACCATTAAAATATTTTTGTGTAGGTTGATGATATTTATCATAGGAGACTTTAACACTGACCTATTATTAATTTGATTATGATATCTAGTTAGCTCTTTTTTCTCATTTGAATATCTCGTCTTCATCTCAGGAATTGTTCCATGTTATCTTTGAGGGCGCCAACAGGCCGTGAGTACTGGACATGTAATATCAGACTGCTGTGATGTGTTAATGGGCATCCATCAAGGCGGTATTATCTCTCCTCTTCTGTTTTCCATTTTACCAATCTCATCACATTAAATCTCAAGTGCTCTTAACATCTGTTTTTTCGATGATTTGCAGTTTTATGCGCAAGTGGAACCCTCAAAAATCTTTAATGTTATCTTATTAGTAAATGATGATTTGAATGATTGATTTGATGATTTGATATCTCTGAATGGTCCACGGTATATGGCAAAAACGTGAACCCGTCTAAATGCCAAACCATCCATCTTAGGTAGCCCAAGATTATTATCTAAACTAGATATTCCCACCCTAACTCTGCCATCAATTATGTTTAATCATAATGTCATACCATTATTTACCTGTAAGTGACTGACATGTAAAGAACCATGGTCTGTACATTGATGGTTGCTTAACATGAAATAAACATATACAGGAGGTGAGTCGCAAAATTACTGCATCTCTATATCAATTAAAATACTTTCTTCCCACCAATACAAAGATTTTACCTGTCTAGTCACTTATTCACCGATTAATGATTATGTCGATCTGTGTTGCTCAGACCTGTCTCATATAACTTAATACATCGGATCGTCTGCCTAACAACTACATCAGATACATTTATGGTCTTTGTAAATACGACATGGTCGTATTTACGAAGACCATAAATGTATCTTCTTTTCGTACTTAGCTAAACTGGCTGTACTTAGCTAATCTGCGCAAATATGTTAAAATACTCTGCACTCTTTTCACGATTCTGAACGATCCTTGTGGTCCCGAGTATCTGAAATCCAAATTTTAGTACCTGGGAGATTCTCATAATTGTTCTCTCCTTTCTTCGGTTAATCTTAAATTGCTCACTTATTTACACAGCACTGGTTATTTATCTCACTCTTTTGCCTTCACGGCCATCAAACTCTGGAACGACATCCCTCTTGACATTTAAAAAGCTTCCAACCAGTTTGTTTTTAAAAATCAAGTCCGTAAGCGTGCGAAAAAAAATCGTTGCTCATTTGAACTAACACAGGTCTTATTTTCATATATATTTCATATTTTTCTGACATAGATAATATTTATACGTATTATATATATATATATATATATATATATATATTATATACTAGCTTGCCAGGCAGACGTTGTTCTACCCTTTTCGACGAGCATTTTGTCATGTTCTAACCCTTAATTCGCAAAAAAATGTGGGTCACTCATGGGCAAAAAAAACTATCCTATCTCTCAAGTTGTACCAAACTGCACACGGTATGCAAATTTGATTAAAATCGGTTAAATGGTTTAGGAGTCCATCGCGGACTATATGTCGCGGTATATATGTATAATATATATATGTATTTATATATATATATAACCCTTTCTGTTTTGATTATTTCTGCATCGCCTCTTATATGTCTTTCTCTGTTTAGCCTAATGGTTGACTGGGAGAGAATGACATTAAGTCAATCTTACTTTGTGCATGAAAGTATAAACAAATATTTGAATAAAATTTTCATTTATTTTAATATAATGGTACCAAGGTTAGTATTATTAATTAAAAGAAAAATAAATAGCGTTACGCAAAAATTTCAAACCAAAAAAATTCCTAGTTAATATTCTTTGCAAGGTTCACTTTATTTGTACTTTAAGAAGTTCGGATAAAATGATGAAGTTTGATAAAAGATTTGTAAATAAACGGGCCACTAACAAATTAAAGGGTTTTGCAAACTGAATGTTCGCTGAAGCGTTGCTTGATTTTTAATTAAAATGTCTAAAGAGCCGATGAAGGTTATCGTTAATGATTAGACGTTTTCCGATCGTAATTATTGCCCGCAAATAACTATTTTCTACTTTTTGAAATTAAAAACAATTGCAAATGGCATCAAAACTCAGATACTACCTACCTATGTTACGTTGCTCGCGTACTGTGAAATTTATTCTTAGTTCATGAGCTTTCACGGCTTACTTGAATAAAAAAATATATTTATTTTAATTTTATTGTATGTATATTAATTTTATTTTACCTTAACTAAAGGTGTTTCAAAGGGCGGACTACCTTTAGCCATTCCCTCAACGTCAACCTCTTGAATAGAGAAATATAATGGCAGTCAAACTAATATCAGTTAAAAGAAATAAACAAAGCAGCAATAATTATAAATCATTATCATCAGCATCATTACAATCCATCAAAAGTCCACTTTTGAACATGAACTTACCCATAGATGCGGATAACCGCAGTCTTGATTCAAGTGCATCTATCGACTCTTTGCACGTTTCATCAGGTCGTTACTGCATCTAGTGCTCGAGATTTACCCGAGGACCTTTCTTACCCATCGGCTCTGGGTATTCCAAGATACAGTAAAACTTGGTTAAGTGGGACCTGGATAAGTCGGAAACCTCCATAGCTGGAACTCATACTTAGTTCCCGACACTTTAGCACTGAATTTCCTCTGTTACCGGACAAAACGAACCTCTATATCCGGGATTAGTTCTTTCGATTTTATCGTCATAATTACCCCTATAATTGGGACTGCGTGTGATTTTATCTCTGACTGATAGTATATTTTACTGATTAATTCTTTCGATTTTATTCGTCATAATTACCTCTGAATGACAGGGTGAGAAATTGCGTGATAAGAGATAAATGTGGGATGAGGATTAAGAAAGGAATGCTTCGGTGGTTTGGTTATGTAGAAAGAATGAATAAGGAAAGAGTGTCAAAGCAAATTTATATGGCAGATGTGAACGGCAGAGTCGGGAAGGGACTCTCTAGAAGAAAGTTTATCGACCAAATTGGCGATATTTTGAAAATGAGCCACATTAGAAGTATCTACCCTTAACCGACGAGCATGCATGCGTAGATATATGGATGTAAAGGAGGCGAAAGAGGTATGTCAAGATCGTGCCAAATGAAAGTCCGTAGTCTCTGCCTACCACTCTGGATGACAGGCGTGAGTGTTTATATTTTTTAAATTATATTATATTAATTACCTCTATAATTGAGACAGCGAGTATTTTTTCCTCTTTTACTAGGACTATATTTTGTGTACCGTTTTGTTTATTAATTCTTATTCTACCCGCAAATTCCGCTCTTGGCTAATTGTGTAAAAGTGACCTCCAGTTTAGTTTGGTTTTGCTATCGTCCGGATGTTTATTTGGAAATGCCGAAGCGAAGGCTTATTGTTATATTTTACAAACTACTTAATGTTATGAGGTGAAGTTACCAAAATATAAACTTATTTATTTATTTATTTATTTATCCTTTTTTGTACACCACAATACAGAAACATCAATATAGTTAAAACTAATTAAAGTATGTACAATAGGCGGTCTTATCACTGGAAGTGATTTCTTCCAGAAACCGCGTAGAGATGTGAACAAAAGTTACAAATAGAGGGGGGGCATACAAAATAATAAAAAAATACAACAATACATACAAATAAAAGTAAGTGAAAGTTATATATAAAATATAATATAATAGATTAAATGAAAAGAGTAAGAGAAAGGTAAATTAATTTATCTAATAGCGTTCTAAATAATACGATTTAACAAGAATTTTGAAAGAGTGAAGAGATTTAGCACGACGAATATGGAGAGGTAAGGAGTTCCACAATCGCACAGCGGTTACGGTGAAGGATTTCTTGAAAAAGGAAGAAGAGTGCAAAGGTGTAGAGAGAGAAAGATTGATGGAGGATCGAAGGAACCGATTATGGGTTAAGAAAGATACTGGAAACGGTTTTTTAAATAAAGAGGAGTAGAAGGATTAAACAGCACACTATACAACGCGGAGAGAATGTGAGTATTCCTGCGAAGGCGGATCGGGAGCCATTTGAGCTGTTTGCGAAATTCGGAGATATGATCATATTTGCGAAGCCCAAATATAAATCTAATGCATACATTTTGAATGCGCTCAAGCTTATTAAGCTGCTCCTCGGTAATTTCAAGATAGCAAATATCAGTATAGTCAAGGATAGGCAGAAGAAGAGACTGGGCGAGCGTAACTTTAGTTGCTGTGGGAAGGAAATTACGTAATCTACGTAAAGAGCTTAACGCAGCAAACATTTTTCTACTGACCTCATTAACCTGTGAGGCCCAAGACATACAGGAGTCAAGATACAACCCCAGGTTTTTAACCTTGTTACTGTAAGGGATTAGAGTGCAGTCAAGTATAATAGGGGGTAGGGAAGACCAGTCAATTTTACCAATTAATCTAGAACTACCGTTGACAATGACCTGAGTTTTCTTAGGATTAATTGTTAAACCATAACATTTACTCCAATTCGAAATACAAGTCAGATCAGCGTTCATAGTGTCAACTGCTTTAGATAGATCTTCAAGAGAGGACTGAGTATAGATTTGGAGATCATCAGCATACAAGTGGTAGGAAGAGGACAAATTATGACTTATAGAGTTAATGAAAATTCCAAAAAGGAGAGGAGACAACACGCCACTTTGTGGTACACCAGCAGCTGTAGTAATCCAGGTGGAAAAAACCTCTTGCACCTGAATTCGCTGTCGGCGACCAAACAAGTAACTTCGAAACCAGTCAACTACAGTTGGAGATATGTTGAGAGAGCGTAGGATGCTTAACAAGATATCAAAATCTACAGTATTAAATGCGTTACTAAAATCAAGCAACGTGAGAATAGTAAGCTTTTGTTTCTCCATACCATACCGAATATCATCAGTGATTTGTAAAAGTGCAGTAGTCGTACTATGGCCAGGACGGAAACCGGATTGCAAGGGATTTAAAAGATTGTGTTTTAAAAGATAGGTGCTTAATTGATTGTGCACAAGACGTTCTAGAACTTTGGAAAAGAGAGGCAAAATAGAGATAGGTCTATAATCGGAAAAACTAGAGGGATTTGACTTTTTCGGAAGAGGAACTACAAATGCGTCTTTCCAAGCTGAAGGGAAAAAAGCAGAATTCAGTGATTTATTCAGGATAGACGTGATTATAGGTAAAAGGAGATCAATGAGAGGGATGACCATTTTCCGACTAATGCAGTCACTACCAATCGAATTTGAATGGATGGACATTATGGCTCTCTTAACATCACAACTGTTAAATTGGCTAAAATTAAAAGCAGGGGTGTCCGGAGTGGGAGCTTTTGAAAGAGAATCTAAAGTATTATGTTTTGCTTTATCGTTAATGCAAGACGAAGATGAGAAATGCAAATTAAGTTGATTGAGATCAAGGTTATGGTGTGTGAGATTTTGTCGTAATTTCCCAACTCCTAAGGATTTAAGAAATTTCCAGACCCTAGGAGGATCAGGATCTTGTACTGATTCATGGATATGGCGTCGTTGTGCTTTTCTACACAGATTGTTGCAACGATTCCGTACTAATCTATACTTCTCTCTATTCAAATCGCTAGGGACTGACTTGTATTTAGCTTTGGCACAATTTTTAATGTGGATGATTTTTTTTATATCATCGGTCAGCCAAGGAGAGGGAGGATGCTTTACACGCACTGGTCGAACAGGAGCATGAACGTCGTAAAGCTGAATTAACAGAGAGTTGAACAAAGCAACCTGTTCATCAACAGTAGACGCATTGACGACTACACTCCAATCAATCTTTACAGCGTCATTTAAAAGCTGCTCAAAATCCAAGTCACTAAAGTTACGCTGAAGTAGTATCCTTGACTTAGCTTTAGGGGGACGGATTTTGTATGACAAGTATAAAAGGTCGTGATAGGAAAAAGAATCAGCAGCATGTTGCCCAAATTTAAGAACATGGTCAGGTAAAGACACAAACATTATGTCGAGAAGAGAAGGGGCACAGTTCGGGAAAAAGTGTGTGGCAGAAGTAGGAAGAAGTTTTAAATTTGCTGCTTCAATAATAGATTTAAGTTTTATTGATCTAGCGTTGTTTTTTAAAAGACAGGTATTAAAATCACCCATAATAATACTGTGACAATAGATAGGTGTAAGATTGAATAAAACTATTATTTACGGATTTTATCGCGTTTAATTACTTTAATTTATTTATATTATTATCCCGACGTTTCGGGTGCTTTACAGCGCCCATGGTCACGGGGGGGGACTAAGATGTTTGACGTCCCAATGTCATAGTTAGTCCGGCTACCTTCAGTTTTTTAATATTAAATTTTGGTCCGATTTACGCAAAACGAGCTTATAGTATCATGAAGTCTTGCAGTGGTATGCTTGGGTTTGGGTTTAATTTTGTTAATTATAGGATCCCAAGCAGATGGTAGCACCCAACCATCTTCTCTATTGAAATTTGGATGTTTTTTAATTTCAATAACCTCGCGTATCATCCTTGGTAGGAATCGGTGTTCTTTTGCGAGAATTTGTGGTTTATCAAATCTAATGTAATGGTGGGGACGATCTTGAACATGTTCGCAGACTGCAGACTTCAATAGAGAAGATGGTTGGGTGCTACCATCTGCTTGGGATCCTATAATTAACAAAATTAAACCCAAACCCAAGCATACCACTGCAAGACTTCATGATACTATAAGCTCGTTTTGCGTAAATCGGACCAAAATTTAATATTAAAAAACTGAAGGTAGCCGGACTAACTATGACATTGGGACGTCAAACATCTTAGTCCCCCCCGTGACCATGGGCGCTGTAAAGCACCCGAAACGTCGGGATAATCATCATCATCATCATCATCATCACAGCCCTTTACAAGTCCACTGCTGAACATAGGCCTCCCCCAAGTAATGCCACAAAGCACGGTCCTGAGCCACCTGCATCCATCGACTTCCTGCATATCTTACCAGGTCGTCACTCCATCTAGTGGGGGGTCGCCCTACACTACGCCTACCGGTACGAGGCTGCCACTCGAGAACCTTTCTTCCCCATCGGTTATCGGTTCTTCGAGCTATATGGCCGGCCCATTGCCACTTCAGCTTACTAATCCGTTGGGCTATGTCGGTCACTCTGGTTTTACTGCGGATATCCTCATTTCTGAGTCTATCACGCAGAGAAACTCCGAGCATAGCCCTCTCCATAGCTCGCTGAGCGATCTTGAGCGTCCTCATACGGCCAGCAGTGAAGGACCACGTCTCTGATCCGTAAGTCATCACTGGCAACACGCACTGGTTGTACACTTTAGTTTTCAGAGATTGAAGTATACCTGACGAGAAGATGTGTCGTAATTTCCCGAACGCTGCCCAGCCGAGTTGAATCCGTCGATTGACCTCTCGGTCGAAGTTGGACTTACCTAGTCGGACTATTTGTCCCAGGTAAACGTACTCGTCAACAACTTCGAGCATAGTGCTCCCAACAACTACCGGCATAGGTGTGACATGGACATTAAACATGATCTTTGTTTTGTCCATGTTCATCTTAAGACCTATCCGTTGGGAGGCACTATTGAGGTCATTGAGCATAGTGCTTAAGTCCTCCAGCGATTCTGCCATAAGGACTATAGCGTCGGCAAATCGAAGGTGAGTGATGTACTCGCCATTGATGTTAATACCGTATCCTTTCCAGTCCAGTAGCTTGAAAACGTCTTCCAAAGCAGCGGTGAAGAGTTTCGGGGATATAACGTCACCCTGTCTTACACCTCTCTGCAGTTGGATAGGTTTCGAGCTCTGGTTCTGTACTCGGATAGCCATCGTAGCCCTACTGTACAAACACTTCAGCATTTCGATATACAGACAGTCAACTTGACACCGCTGGAGGGACTGCAGCACCGCCCAAATTTCGACGGAATCAAAGGCTTTCTCATAGTCCACATACGCCAGGCAAAGTGGCAAATTGTACTCTTCAGTCTTCTGTACAATCTGCCGCAGGGTATGTATGTGGTCTATGGTACAGAAGCCTTTTCGGAAACCGGCTTGTTCGGGAGGCTGGAAGTCGTCGAGTCTGCGTGCGAGACGATTCGTAGTGACTCTCGAAAACAGCACGTAGACGCGGCTCAGAAGGGAAATCGGTCTGTAGTTCTTCAAGAGAGCGTTGTCGCCTTTCTTAAAGAACAAGACCACTGCACTTCTGCTCCACGCCTCTGGAGTAGTGCCACCATGGAGGACGGAATTGAAGAGCTTCTGAAGGACTTCAAGTACCGGTGTTCCACCCGCTTTCAGAAGCTCCGCTGTAATTCCATCCTCGCCTGGGGCCCTGCCGTTTTTAAGGTGCTGGAGAGCCATTCTAATCTCGCTCAGACTGACGTCCGGGATATCATCGGAATAGTGTCGGATAAGACTTGCTCTTGGATCGTTACTCACACTTGCGTGTGGCTCCAACGATGATGTGTACAGCTGCCCATAGAACCTCTCAATCTCACTCAAAATCTCAGGTGTCCCGGAAACGATGCTGCCACACTCAGTCTTCAGCCTTGACAGTTGGCTCTTACGGGCAGACAGATCTCTGGCAAAGACTTTGGAGCCCTGGTTCCGCTCGATCGCTTCTTTAATACGAGCAGTATTAAAGTTGCGTAAGTCTCGCCGCATGCATTTGGAGATCTGTCTGTTCAGTTGCCTGTATGCTGTCAAATCTGTTGGCGATTGCAGCCTCATCTTCCCGTCTAACAGCCATGAGATTAAGAGTGTGATCGGAGAGTTTTTGTGTTCTTCTGCGGCGGATCTTGCAGAACTTAGGTCCGACCGCATGGACAGTTTCCACGAGCTTGTCATTCATATCGTCCACTGCATTGCAATCTTGTAGGCACTGAAAGCGGTTGTGTAACTCGAGCTGAAAGTTTTCGGGATTCTGGATTAGAGCACGAGGGGGACGGAGCGTTGACTTCATTAGACGAGACCTCTCCAACTTAACGTTTAGGTTCAGTGTGCCTCTAACCATTCGGTGATCGCTGCCAGTTTTCACCCTTGCGATCACTGAGACATCACTGAACAGTTGGCGTCTGGTCGTCATAATGAAGTCAATCTCGTTTTTTGTCGAACCGTCGGGGCTCGACCAGGTCCACTTCCTGTGGGGCCGCTTCTGGAAGAAAGAGTTCATCATAAAGAGTCCCTCTTTCTCCATAAAGTCGGCCAGCTGCTGGCCCCTTCGGTTCCGTTGCCCTACTCCAAATTTCCCTAACTTCAGCTCACCGCTTTCTCTTGTGCCTAGTTTTGCGTTGAAGTCTCCCATCAACACCGTGTAGTGGGTTTTGGAGGAATGCATGGCTTTGGAAATATCCTCATACATTTCCTCCACCTCCTCATCGGAATGTGCCGAGGTTGGTGCGTAAACCTGTATGACCTTCAGCGAATACCGTTTGGTGATTCTGAGTATCAGGTACGCGACCCTCGTTGACACACTCCCAATCTTTACAACGTTGTTGACGAGAGACTTGTGGACGATAAATCCGACACCTCCTTGGGACAGATGGTCGCCCTCCCGGTGATAGAACAAGTTGCCGGATTCGAGAATCACCGTGTCCTCCCCCCTCTCTTCGGACCTCGGATAATCCTATAATACTCCAGCGCAACTTGTCTATCTCTTCTTCCAGCTCCAGGATCTTCTCATCAGTCCTCAGTGTGCGTGCGTTAAATGTTGCCAGGTCGAGTCGTCGTAGGTGGCAACCGAACCTCCACCGGAGATTCTTAGCACCCCCCTGCCCCGCCGTTACCATGGTCGCCACCGTAGCCAGGAATAGCGGGGCCGCCGGGGACTGGGGGCCGTCTATTTGTGTAATTGTTCATGGGGGGTATATTGCCATAGTTGCCACGCTTGGCGAGCGGGTTGGCAACCGCAGTTTTTTTTTTGTCGTACAGTTGCTGTTATCAGGAAGATGCTGCTGCCCATCTCCTGCCTGTTTCCCTCTGTCGCCTTTTACGACACCCACGGGAAGATATGGGGTAGTGGATATTCTTAACCGCCACTACACGGCATGTCGGGATAATAATATAAATAAATTAAAGTAATTAAACGCGATAAAATCCGTAAATAATAGTTTTATTCAATGTGTAGTGTTCGCGTAAATTTAAGAAATCATTAGGTGTAAGATTGTCAAGAATATTTTCTAACGTGGTGAAGTAGTCGACAGTGAGAGAGGGACTGTAAAAAACTCCAAGAAGTAATTTTGTATGACCAAGAAGAACTTCGATAAAGAGAAATTCAGCTTCGTTTCCAGTCTGCGAACCATTTGAAACTTGAATTACTGAAAAAGGTATATGTGAGCGCAGATAAATAGCAACACCACCACCACGCCCCGATCGGTACGGTCATTACGAATCAAATGAAAACCTGGAAGCGAGTAGGAAGTTGATGGAAGACATGGTTTTAACCACGACTCCGAAACAAGGATAGCGTGTATGTTTTTGCTATTAAAACTTGACAACATGTCGGGGTAATGAGCAGGAATACTTTGAGCATTTATGTGAATAGCGTTAAAGTTTTTGTTAGATTCAGAAAAAGTTGAATCTAATATAATATTTAAGGGTTCAATACCTTCAAAGCTGTCAATACTGCTTAATCCATCAGAGGCAGAATCAAAGGCGAAGGAATTGGAACTCCGAAC
Source organism: Parnassius apollo (assembly GCA_907164705.1). Taxonomy (NCBI): domain Eukaryota; kingdom Metazoa; phylum Arthropoda; class Insecta; order Lepidoptera; family Papilionidae; genus Parnassius; species Parnassius apollo. The sequence goes on along the minus strand of CAJQZP010000312.1, from coordinate 515,656 downwards.
ACTGTCATTTGAAGAAATCATATTAAATTATATCTGATTACTAAATATATGTAAAACTAGGTAAATATGTATTATTATATGTATGTATTATAATATATATAATTATAAAATAAATAATTCAAAAATAAATAAGTCATCAGTAAACTACCTGCCAGCATTATGGAAAGAAATGTTTAATTCACTTAACAATAAGTGAAGAAACGGAACGTTAACATACCATAGACACAAAAGTGAGAGGTGTTAATGTCAGATGAGTCAAAGTGTCAAAGTTACAATACGATAACTAGCAATTATCTACCTTACAATATACTTTTATCACTAATACTAAACATTCCAAAAAAACTTACAGAAGTATAATAATAAATAAATATATATATGTTTACATCTTCTTTAGGAAACAGCTGAACATCCTATTATAGAGAGGGTTTGCCTTTAAAGTCTCGCATGAGTCTGTCAAGCAAAACTTTTGAATTTTAACGTTAACGTTTGGTTCGTTCGTTCGTTCACGTTTCGTTCTTTTGACGCTCCTTACCGTCGTCAGTCTGGGCATTTTACGCCTGGCGTTACCTAGATGGTCTTAACGCCATATCTCGGAAGACGTAAGATCATTTTGGTATATCACTAACACGTCTCTTACGATACCCACGGGACGAAATGGGGTGATGGAATATCTTGCACCATCACCACGCGGCAAATATATCGTATATAGTCTTCGAAAGGCTGTTTCATCCATTGATTTTCTTCGTTTTTTTCTCTCTAAATTAACATAAACCCCACCCTTCAGGCAAGGAGTTCCAAGGTGGTTGCTTTAACAAAGAAGTCAGAAATTAGAGAGAGAGTTTAGCCTTTAACTAGACCCGTCGTGTATGAAGATAAAAGGGAGTGTTAGAATTAAATAACATTAAGAAAAGAATATTTAATATCAATAATCAAAATTAAAATTTACAATATCAATGATAATAAAGCGAATAACTCCCCACTAGATGGAATGACGACCTGGTAAGACATGGAGGAAGTCGATGGATGCAGGTGGCTCAGGACTGTACTTTGTGGCATTCCTTGGGGGAGGCATATGTTCAGCAGTGGACTTGTGAAGGGCTGTAATCGTGATGAAGAAAGCGAATAACTGGCTCTTTGCCACGTTAGTTAGAACGTTGCCAAGGTTCCCGTGATCAGCAAACAACTTTCTTGCTGATCACGGGAACCTTGGCAACGCCAACCATTCGTTTGTTTAATTTGTAACACGCTGTAAAAGCAGATAAGTAACAATTTATGGTACGTGGTAGAGTCACGCTGTGGCGCATTATGATTGTAGCATAAATGGGTTGTCTCGCCTGAGAAGGATCACGTTCGCATAGAATACCAACGTGAGTTAGCAGCATAATGCTCCTGTGTTTTGAATGATGGTTGACGAGAACCGGAGATCCTTTTCCTGGTAACGGTTATTCCATCGTAGTCCTCATAGGTTACAAATAAAATACGTTAAAGTAAACTTTCAACTGTTCCATTGCACAATTGATTAAAATATTGTCTTAATTAATGAACTTTGCAAAATGGTGTCAAGATTGTGTCAATTTTCTAGACTTTAATGAAAATTACGTTAGTATTAATACGGTAATTCCTTGCTTTAATTAAAATTACCAATTTGTACTTAAAGTTATAATTACGCTCTGAAAAATTGGTTACTTTATTAAATGTCGTTAAAAATGTTATTATTATTAAATGTATAAATAAATATTTATACAGTTTATGTCAACATAGTAAATTCATAAATTTTACGTGACAGATATTCTATAGAATAACTGCCTACCAACTATTTATTATTGGACACTATTTTTCTCTAATTTGTGTAAGAACAATACAAAAGTTTCAATGTGTGTTAGCGACTTAGTAAATTCTTTTACAATATTTTTAAGAGTAGAGTTTAAGTACTATGAAAAGTTTGCATGCATGGTATTCTCATAAACTTTTATTTACCTCTTACAAAATTTATTTTCTAAGATGTTGAAATAAACATAATTTTTCATTCTTCACGTGATACTGCAGTTATAGGTATTATTGTTGTAGCTCGAATGGGTCGCCTAGACTGTGGAAGGACCACTCTCTCACAGAATACCAGCGTAAAATAGCAGCTTAACTTAGTTTCTTATGATGTGTGTAGGGAACCGGGACTTTTTTTTACTAAAAACGAGGAATTGCATCTTAGTAGGTACTCAGGAGTGATAACGCATCTGCATTTTTCTTATTTTTTCTCGTGTATCGTGGAAGTATAAATTTTGGAAGTTCAAACGTCCAGTCCCGAAAAAATTAGGATTCTTAATCGCAAAGAGGTAGGTATAGATGTGACTATGGGCTACGTATCCACTTACCATCAGGTGGACTGTGTGCTCATTTGTCACCCTTATTTTATATTAAAATAAACTTCAAGTGTGATTTGGTACTCGCTTTTAAAATTTTGAAATATTTTGCAGTAATATGGCTGAAAATCATAAAACATTCCTAATTATATCGTATACGAACACAGAACGACAATGCAATTAACTCACACAGTAACACAATTTTAACGCTTATGTGTGTGCACACAAACTCCGCCCTGAATAGATTTTGACCAATCAACGTCCACTGTAGGCATAGATCGTTGTGGCAACACGCCTCGTGTTTTTCGTCACGGAGCACCGACTCAGGCGCGACTCACACATTGTTAATATAAACGCTGTTCGCCCCGAAGATACCGGATCCGAGGCTTCGTGCTATCTCCTTTGCACACCAGTCCATTTGTAAGGCCCAATAGGGATGCAAAATATCATAGATCCTTTAGATCCAACAGAAAACTTGTATTTAACTAATATTGTGAAATAAAAATTTTGTAAATATGTCCTTATGAATCAGTTTTATCTAGAATTTGATGGTAGGGCTAAAGATTTAAAGCCTAAGTGACAGTACTGAATTATAGCATTCGGGCAAAAGAAAGAGACAAGTGATCAGGTGGTGTTTTGTTGAAAACTGCGGAGGCGGCCAGTTTTACCACTTTTTGTTGCACCGCTGATTGTGAAAGATTACACTTGAGAGTCGAAATACATCTTTACATCACACGTCAGTGGGCACTGGGCTGTCTTCAAAGTAGCACGGATTAGACATACACCATTATCATCTACGAAACCATGCCTACGTGCATCTTGTGATAGTGAACGACCGAAATTGTGAACTTTTAGGACTTTTGTTTGTGTACGGACTAGCTTGGTGCTTGAAGCTGTTGTTTCATAATCGTCGGGCTAACACACCTTTGGGTCAATGGCAGTTTCAACACTAAACATGACACCATACTTTACAGGATATTCTTTTCAAGGTGGGTGCGACCTACACTAATATTCATGTTGATGTCCTATTTTGTTTGTATATTTCATTTATATCGTCCTGTTTTTTATTTATTTATTATAGTTGGACTTCAATTTTTTTGCCGTATTGTTTACACAAGCAGGTACCTACATTAATTCGTACTTAGGTACATATCCCGGGTTTATCTTTTACTTAAATAACATCAAAAATGAACTGTACTTTACGATTTTGCCTTTTTTGAATTATATTGTACATTTTACCAATATAATTTTTTAAAAAGTTTTTTTTTAATATATTTATATGGAATTCAGAGAGAAGTTCCTAATCGATATTAATATTGTATTAATTTTTAACTTAAGGGCAAATTATAATACGTATGACATTTAAGAAGGAGTAATAAAACTGTTTCACATTTTAGACCGGTATCATTAATTTGTGATCTGGAACCAATAACATGATTAAAGAATGGGAGTAATCTAAAACGATATTGTAAAATTTGGTGATTTCTTGCTCTAAACGGCACGAAATAAGCCATAAAACCATAAAATCACAAGGAAATTTTAAAGTTAAAAGTGCGTTTTATTGCTACTCATATAACAATAATTCATCCTCACGCGTCGGGATGGCGACTTGTTGGGAAAAAATGGAACAATATATTTATAATGTTTTCTTTATTAAGGGTCTTAGTCCCAGTTTCTGGTATGGTCAAGGACCGTAACTTATAGAAAGCGATTTGTGTACACTTCAATAAACAGTTTCTGTCACGACGAAACTATTGTTTTCAAGACGTCATTCTTTAAATGATCTTGATCTTAATTTAAGAACAAATTTTATTGACTTAAGGCCGATTTTTATTGCTCAGGTATCAAATCAAATTAATAGAATAAAATACGACGTAGAGAAATTATAAATTACTGTTATATGAATAAAATGGTTCATTTATCTCAGTTTTATATTCAGTCACGTTATAACTTATACGACGGATAACTTTTGTCAGGCGATTGAAAAATTAACCCTTAAATAGATAACAGTATGGATGTACATAACTGTTATAAATAAGTATCAGTTATCGATGGATAAAAGTGGCTCAGGACCGTGCTTTGTGCCATACCTTGGGGGAGGCCTATGTTCAGCAGTGGACTTGTGAAGGGCTGTAATTATGATGATGATGATGATATTGATATGTAACAGCTTATAATAGTTTTAATAAAAACAAATCAGAATACGAAAGTGCTTCATATCTAAAAGTTATAATACTGTAGTTCAGTATTATATGTAAACGCTGTAAGGAATACATATTATATTGGTTAAAAATCTACTCTTACGTTAAGGAAAGGTTAATAAATAGTATTGTAAATAGGTAGATTCGGTCGGACTGAAAGATTTTACAGCTATCTAGATATTTACAAAAAGTTACTAGTTGCACGTAATACATGTGATTAAATAACCTTTTAATCCATTCATCGTTTATTGCTTAAAATTGACCGTTTATTTTACAAATGAATTAAAACCAAAAAATTTAGTGAAATAAGATCAAAGAAGTCAAGTTTTATAAATACAATTTTTTTGAACATTTTAATTTTATTCGTGGGTTGGACTAATAAATACGGTCTCATAAAATTTATCGAGGAAATTTTGATTTTTCGTTGTAGTTTACAAAGGGTTTTTAAGAGCTAAATGCTGTAAAACATAACACTAAACTAAAAGTTCCAAAAAGCTCTCGCACTCACACGCTTTTACACATAAATCATTACCATACGAAAACATTTCGAGCGTATTGTTATAAATGTCACCACGACTTATGACCTGTTTCGTCTAAGCTAAATTTAAATGAAAAGGACAAACGAAGTAAAAGGGCTTCGAGGGAAGGAGATGTGAAGCGTAAAAGAATGCCGACGATAATCGTACTCGTATTCATTTTTAATTTCAAGTTTTACGCCGACTTTGAGTCAGAACTTAGTGTCAGGTAGAGCGTTTAAATTGAGAAGAAATAAAGGATAGTTTTTATGTTTAATTAAAAAAATATTTTAAAATATGCGAAATTCAACTTTAAAAAATTGAGTATAAAGTGTAAGATGGCAATGTTTGACAAGCAAACTGGCAATTGCAATACCAGAGTTTACGCGCTTTTAATGCTGCTTCATCATCATTACAGCCCTTCACAAGTCCACTGCTGAACATAGGCCTCCCTCAAGGTATGCCACAAAGTACGGTCCTGAGCCACCTGCATCCATCGACTTCCTGCATGTCTTACCAGGTTGTCACTCCATCTAGTGGGGGGTCACCCTACACTTCGCCTACCGGTACGAGGCTGCCACTCGAGAACCATTTTTCCCCAACGGTTGTCGGTTCTTCGAGCTATATGGCCGGCCCATTGCCACTTCAGCTTACTAATCCGTTGGGCTATGTCGGTCACTCTGGTTCTATTGCGTCTAGGAGACTAGAGCCCTCTCCTAGCTCGCTGAGCGACTTTGAGCGTCCTCATTCGGCCAGCAGTGAAGGACCACGTCTCTCCGTAGGTCATCACAGGCAACACGCATTGGTTGTACAACTTAGTTTTCAGGTTTTGAGGTATACCCCAGACTTAGTAAAAAAATTTTTTTTTTTTTTAAATTGAACATTAATTTGATTTCTTTTTTTTATTGGTTTGTAAAAAAAACAAATTGGGGGGGGGTTAAGTTTTAATTTGGGGTTTATTTGGTTTTTTCCTGACGAGAAGATGTGTCGTAATTTATATATATATATATATATATATATATATATATATATATATATATATATATATATATATATCGTAGTAACATTTTTTTCTACAAACGACTTTCTTCTTCTTTCAACTACACTTACAGTCCATCTAATGGTAAATGTCCGTTGATACTTCCTTAAAACAAAGAAGTTTACATGTGTGTTGTCACCTCTGAAAACTAAAATGGATGGCCTTACACACAGCCTGTAATTATAGGTACTGGCGTTGTTGTTTGAGTTTATGATATTTTTCTGGATTTTTAGTCGATTCTTATAACATGCATACACCGAGATGGGATGTTGAATACAAACACTCCTCGGACGCCGCCAACCATGATTGTAACTTTAAACTTTTATTTGATTAGAATTAAAATGTCAAAAATAGAGACCACTATTCTACGCTTCTGTTTTGTTTTCACATGGCAGTGTATTTATTTTTACATTTAATTTTCGGACACGAATCGATTTATCGCAAAAAAATTTATCTTTAAAACAAACAATTCCTAGATACCATGTCACATTGTTAAAAATTTAAATTGTAATATATTTGGAAGATTTCAGAATTTTCACCAATGTAATGACATTCAACAACCGCATTGTGAAAGTAGCATAAACATGCTAAAGTACTTTTTTTTTCGAATTATAGCAGCCTTTATGTTCTTAACTCGTCTCCGAATTTAATATTTTTAAACGTAAATCGGACTTAATATCATAAGCCGCTCAGACGTCTCTCGATTACAAGAAACATTTGTATAAAACGAAAAGCTGAAGGGAGATTATTCATAAGCGCGCCTCTTAGTGATTTGTTAAATCATAATTTCATTGTCTTCTTTTATATGTAACGCAGAATTAATCAGATTTATGATTCAGAGATGATGAAGAGCCGTGGTAGCTCAGATGGTTAACGCTCGCTGTAAATATAACAGAACGCGAGCAACCCGGGTTCGATCCCCGCAGGCACCAATGACATTGTTAATTGCAATTTTAAGTGCTGATTTACCACGTGCTCGGCGGTGAAGGAAAACATGTGAAGTTCGCCAACACGCTTTGTGGCAGCGCGGCGGACACTTCCTTGTCCTAAAATCCTATCAGAAATGAGGGGAGGCCTGTGTCCAGCAGTGGGATGTATATAGGCTGTAACTTTATGATTCAGATAAGTAAACATATTTATTACATAATGTTTTTCGTTCCATTCCTTGTTAGATTTTGCTCATCAAAAACTTCGAGAGAAAATTGAGCTTTATATTATAACAAATAACGCAATTCAAGTGTGCCAACGTGTAAATAATAAAATAAACTAAAACATGATGATAATTATTTATTCAATATTTTGTACGTGGTGGAGTCATGCAGCGTCCATGTTATGGTTGTAGTAGGAATGGGTCGACCGGGGAAGAAACACGCTCGCTCTCGAACATACTATAGAGTAAAATAGTTCCTTTATGCTGCTGTGTTTCATATCGTGAATACTGAAGCATGAGGCTCGTATCGTAAGTTAGAGAGCCGGCGAACTATGTTACTGATAACGGGGCATTCCATTTCCGTCCGCAGGCGTGACGACTGACAACGCACCTGCATTCTTAATCGAGAATAAAAGTAGCTGTCTATGAGCCACAGCATACATTTAGCATCAGATAGACTGTGTGCTCATTTGCCACTATAATCATATAAATAAATATAATATTCAAAATAAATAAATATAATATGAAAAAGTGAATATTACACGGGCGGCTTCGGCCTCTTTTTTATTTTTAATACGGTACGAAAATCATTTTGTTTTTATTTTTTGTTGACGATTCGAGATATAAAAAATAAATTGTATTCTATTCACGATTGAAATTCTTCATATATCCCGAAATATAATATACTTTATATATATATATATATATATATATATATATATATATATATATATATATATATATATATATATAAAGTATTATAAATACAAAATTGTATTACGATCATATTTTCATTATTTTCAAATGGAAGTCTCTTAATTTTGTTTAGCGTCAGAACCTCGATCGTTATTTGAATTATAGACGATATTTTTTATAGAATAAGAGTTACAAACGAGTACACAGTCCAAGTTTATCCTCGATTAATAATCAAAGCGCTAATGCGTTGTCACCCCTGAGTACTAGATGGAATGCCTTGTTTCCAGTAAAAAGGACAGGTATTTTGTGAAAGCGTGATCTTTCTCCGTCGAGCCGACCCGTTCGTGCGACAACCAGAATATAGTTACATCGGGACTCTACCACGTATATTACAGTATATATAATAAAATCGCCTGATGAGCTTGGAATTTGGCGAAGAAGTTACATACAGCGTATGAAATGGTTATGCTTTAATTATGCAAACGTAAAGTTCTATTAAAGATTAATATTATCAAAAGGAAGTCATTTTTTATTACTACATGCTTGACAACGTGAAGGAGTGAGTGCTCTACCCTCGATTAGTGGCCATACCTCAATTTCGCTACGTAAAATCGTTCTTATACTTTTAGCTAGACATCAAATCCATATTATCATTAACGTTACAATAACTACAGACATTGAATTAAAAGATTAGTTTATTTTTTAATTGATTCACCTTAGATTACATAGCAAAAATGTAATTGAAAAAATATATGGACTGCCGTCCGTTGGTCTGTGCGCCGGTTAGTCATCTCGCTTAATAGAAATATAAGCAGTAGATTGAGATATGTATATAGTATTAATTAAGATTCTATATATCCTAAGCAGGAGCCCTATTGATTTTGTTATTGAACTCAACACCGTTTAAAAGTTATTAATGAAAGTCAATCAGATTATCTGTTTTTTTTTTCTTGTAAAAATGATGGTCACTTTTTTTATATGATAGGGTGACAAACGAGCACACAGTCCACTTGATAGTAAGTGGTTTCTGTGACCCATAGACATCTAGATCTAACCTCGATTACGAATCAAAATGCGAATGCGTTGTCACCCGTGAGGACTAAGATGGAATGCCTCGTTTCCAGTAATAAGGGTCTCCGGTTCTCTACACTCACCATTCGAAACACAGCAGCATTATATTACTGTTTTACGCTGATATTCTGTGAGAGCGTGGTCCTTCCCCGGTCGAGCCGACCCATTCGCGATACTACTACTAATATAACTGCAGCATGGCTCTACCACGTGGTTACTATTTTCATCTCTTTAAATTTTAATTTTAAAACATAATAAGCGTGTGAAGCGTACACTTTTGGATTTTCCAAATATTTTGCTTTTAAAATCGTACGTTTGAGTCTTTTTTTACCATTTTTGGTGGTTTATGGGTCATTAGTTCAAGGTGACAACTGGAATGTTGTCCAAATAGTTGAAATAAAACCATTTATCCATTCATTACAGACTATAAAAGCCTACTGCTGAACATTGGCCTCTCCTATAGATCGCCGCATATGAGGGATTTTTCTACCGCTGTTTGTTACTATTCTGAGTTGTTGCTGTTGCCCATTCCCTATTTTTTATTCTCCTTCAGTCGCCTCTTATGACACCCATGGAACGATATGGGATATTGGATATTCTTACACTGCTACTACGCGGTGAATTCGGTCGCCTAATAGTCGACCCTGAATATTGAAGTTTCATCCCTTATTTTTCCATCTTTAGGAATAGATTTTTTGTCAAATTTTTGTGTGACCACACCTGAAATATAATCTATTTAACAAAAGTTGAAAGAATTCGGTGGTCATACATTAAAAATAACGTAAGCATTGAAACTTAAATTTTTTTAACTCGGTTAAATAGTAGTGTATGCCCTATGTAATCCCAAGTATCGATATCTAGTCACGTTTAGCTAACTACATAGATTCTATTTGTGTCTGGAAGGTGTCGAATTTGTTTTAATAGAATTAGGGTTACAAATAAGTACACAGTCCACCTGATGGTAAGTGGATGCTGTGGCCCATAAACATCTACATTTATCTTCAATTGAGAATCAAAATGCAGATGCGTTGCCAGCCCTGAGGACTAAGATGGAATGCCTCGTTGCCAGTAAAAAGGGTCTCCAGTTCTCTACACTCACCATACGAAACAGCAGCATTAAGATGCTATTTTACGCTGGTATTCTGTGAGAGCGTGGTCCTGCCTGCCTGCATTCATGCTACAACTATAATATAGTTGCAGCATGACTCTAGCGCGTAAATTATTAGAATTTAAGCAATGTTACTATTATTTAATCAGGTCAGATATGCGTGATGTGTAAATTAACATCGACGTTATAAGTATAGCATAACAACATGTTCGATGACGCTCGATGGTCGATCAGATTGCCTCAGGCTAGGTGACGGCGATGAGTCGCGATACGAATCGAGTCCGCGTCGACCGCGTTTGCGCCATGTAATTTCTCTGCGAATAGGCTTTTGTGATTTCACTAATCTGGCATTTTAGAGATTTAAAGCCCGTTAACATTATGATACGATGTATGATTGGAGGAGATTACATTTATTTGTTTTATAATACGTATCTATTTTTCTAATAGTTGATATACATAATGTTATAACAACGTCCGTTGACGTGACAGCCTACTAAAATCCACTGCTGAACATAGGCATCCCGCATAGATTGCCTCATCATCATCATCATCATTACAGTCCTTCACAAGTCCACTGCTGAACAAAGGCCTCCCCCCAAGTAATGCCACAAAGCACGGTCCCGAGCCACCTGCATCCATCGACTTCCTGCAAGTCTTACCAGGTCGTCACTCCACCTAGTGGGGGGTCGCCCTACACTACGCCTACGGGTACGAGGCTGCCACTCGAAAACCTCTCTTCCCCATCGGTTATCGGTTCTTCGAGCTACATTATTGCCTCTTCCTATTATTGCCCATTGCCACTTCAGCTTACTAATCCGTTGGGCTATGTCGGTCACTCCGGTTTACTGCGGATATCCTCATTTCTGAGTCTATCACGCGGAGAAACTCCGAGCATAGCCCTCTCCATAGCTCGATGAGCAACCTTGAGCGTCCTCATACGGCCAGCAGTGAAGGACCATAGCCTTTTCTTCATTTTTCATTGCCTCATAGAAGAGATATTTATATAGTATCATAGAGGGTAACTACGTCATGGCAAAATAATTAAGATTTTGTGGTAGGTATTTTATTATGTATATTTAGAAGACATACAAATTTTGATATTTATCAAAATTTGTTTCTACCATTCTTTGATTCATTACTAACGAATGCTTATTATAAATTAGATAAAGGACAGTCCAAGCTATTTAGAATGGTTGTTGGTGGTTAGGTACCGTATATTTCTATTTTTTTAAAAGCACTTCGGTAAAATTACAGAAATTACAGTGTCAGTAATGTTGACAGTATTAAGCTTTGTTTTTACTGTAAATATTGTTCTACTGTAAGGTTTATTTGGTTTAGAAAATATTTTGCTTCATCCAACAATTGCTTTGACTCAGAAAGGTATGTAAAATAATAAAAAAAATAAAATGTATAAAAATAACTTATTTTGTATGGATTCCATAATATATTGTATTTTCGACCTCCGTACAGAGTTCAATAAAATTATAATCAAGGTTTAGTCACATTCGTATGACGGGTGGACAGGCGGTGCACATCTCTGCGTTCACGCACACAGCTCCGCGGCGCGCGCTCTCAGATCAAAGGGACCGACAGGCTCTTTTAGCCGCATAATATGACGCGGCTACTCCGCCCTTCGCCCGCGACCCGCAAAATGCCTCGCTCCAACCTCCAGGGCACTTACTTGCCATTATTTATGCAGATCTATTAATAAACAAGTTTATATAACGGATGTTAAATTTAGTTCAGGTTAAAAATTTTGCATAACGTATTTTCAGATCAGAATGCTTCCTTTTGCCATTCTTTGTAGTTCTTTGATACACTTTTTATAGAAAAAGTAGACGTCGTATATACATTAGGCATTTACAAAAAAAAGTTGTGACTTATAAACCATCACCTTACGAGTTGATGTTAAGAGTTGCATATAAAACTAAAATTATCTTTTTAACAGTTTGTAAGTAGGTAGTACCTAGATTATTAACGATTTAATAGTTAAACAAATTTTGTGATATCATGGTATAAATTAATTTGTATGATAATTTTTATTACCAATTTTTAATAAAATTATGTAGAAGTCATTATTGTCATATTGAATAAGTTTAAATATTAAACCAATAAGCTAATGAAGTTTTTTTTCCTTTATCGCAAACTTCTTCAATTAACGGCTGACGGTGCTAGGAAGTGAAATAAGTATATTTTATTTTGAAACATTCCTTTTAGTCGCGAGGAGTGCCAGACAACTTAACAACACCTAGCGGCGAATGGACCTGTCAAAGAGAACCATTTCTTACAAGAAAAGAAAAGAATCCGTCAAATTAGTACATAACACGTTATGAATACGGAATGAGGTCAAACAGGGCATTCACAAACATACACCATTATATCGAAATAAAATATTCAGTTCCATTCATTACTTACGTAGGTACCCATATTCTATTCGGCGTTGACAAGCCGAAAGGCGTTCCTACGTTTAAACAGTTGGCATTAGGTTCAATAGAAGAGTTGTATTGCTTGTATCTAGGCATATTTTAAGTTAATTTTACAATCACATACATTACTTTGAGAAAAGATTTTTCGACATCGTAGATATAAAAGTTTAAAACTGTATGGATCTTGTATTAAAATAATTTAATACATTAAAATATTTATTAAAGTTTCTAATAGCTTTCACATTACGTCTGTTATTATCCTTATGCCTTATGTTATTAAATGTGTTTTTTTTTAAATCCAATAAGCGCCCTTTTGACCCTTTAATATTTGATTAATTGATGCAGAGCTATCGTATCACAGAGCCATCCATGCAAACAAGGCTGTAGTTTTTAATTATAAGAAAGTGACCGTATTAACCGGATGGCCATATTACCCTCACGTACAATATATTTATAACATGCGATGATAAAATTATCTATAAAAAAAATTTTACCTCATTTAATTATTAACATTTTGAAAAATAGACGTTTTAACATATTTTAGGTTGTCCGCCTGGGTAGACTACCACCCCTTTAATCTATTTCTGCTGCCAAGCCAAAGTTGGCTGTAGGTGTTCAATGGGCTGGAGTAGCCACTTAACATAAGATCGACTCGACTGTAAATTTGGTAGTAGTTTCAATTTAAAAAAAAAGAAAAACATGAAAGATACACCGAAATTATTTAATATGTACAAAATTACTAAAATCATAAAACTTAAATTTATTGGGGCTAACTTTGAAACTGTTGATTCCCAATAAAACAGTACAGTAAGCTCGAGTTTACTGAACTAGTCGACTATTGTTCTTTATACCTCGTGGCCCATATGTAGCTAGTAGCCAACACCTGTTTCTGGAGCATTATAAAAGTAAAATTAGAGATTTCCGTTCTGTAATTTTATAATCTTAATATATATATTTTCTGTGTCACGTTGTTTATCCGCGATGGACTAAACTAATTAACTAATTAACCGATTTTAATCTAATTTTCACACCGTGTGCAGTTTGATCCAACTTGAGAGATAGGATAGTTTTTGCCCAGGAGTGACCCACAATTTTTTTTTTGCAAATTTAAGGTTTTTTAATAGGACATGACAAAGAGTCGTCGAAAAGGGCAGAACAACGTCTGCCTGGCAAGCTAGTAATTAATTAATTTAGAAATATTTACCAAGAAAGATTTTAACGTAGATTATTTATTGAAAAACTAGTCCTCTTTAATTCAAATTTTTATATTAAGGTACGTAATGCACATATTACGTAATGTTTATGTACATTCGTTTTCATATTCGATTACCATACACTGCAATTGTGACCGAGCCACGCGTCTGTAGGCCACACAGAAAAGTTTGAACGCTTGAAGAAGGCTTAATGGAATGACACAGCCTTTGTGAATGCCGCCCAATTCTAATGCCTATTCAAATGGCATTTCTTCTCTTTGTTGCTTGATTTCGACCAGCAATAGGTTATTTTATTAGTGTATAAATGAATTTTAACAGGTTACGTATAGAAATCTCGTATCGATAATGAAATTTGATAGTCGTTTTGTCATATTAAGTCACGATAGTAGGTAACTTATTTCTGTTCAATATTTTTAGATTTTCTGTTTTTTAATAATGTCACTCGCCGTCGCAGTATGTTTTTATCGATTTTGATTTACTAGACCATGTTCTACAGGTCAGGTTGATAACCTATTGCAACTAGGTAAAATGTTTTATGAGGAAATATTTGTTCTATCGGATTGCGTATTTGAAAATTCCCGAAGCATATAAGATTGAATTTACACGATATTATTTACACTATCAGTTTAATTATAAAATGAACGTAATACTGTCTAAATAATTAAGCAAAACCTTGAACTACGACCAGGGTTCGTAGAAATCACTTCCCATTTGTACGGTTATCGCTGGCATAAACTTATGTGAAAGAAAGCAGTATGAGGAATGACGTAAAGCCTCATATAAATTTTACTATAGGCACATTAATGTCGCTACGTGAAATTGATTTGCAAGCAGAAACATATTATGATTGTGAAAACGGGGTTTACGATTTATTTACACAATACTATAACGACTTTTAACATTTAAAACTATCACTCTAACATTGTGAGCAAGTGTTAAAAAATACACAATTTTCATATCAATTTTATTGCTCTGATGCAACTAAGAAAAACATTTCAATTTTTTTTAGTTGCATCAGGTAGGGCCTTAATAATATAATTAAACAATTCTAAATTAATCAATCAAAAGTAAATTTAATAAGACGTTTACATACATCTGAACTTTCACTGCATTTCTAGCACATTTTGATATTGTAGGTAGGTCTCATTGTTTAACTGCACAAGTGTGTAAGTAATAAGCTGTGACAAACGTCATAAAAGTGGACGAATGATATAAATTTTCCTGCAATAAATTTTCTTGGTTTAAAGTCACAGGTTTCATCCAGTGTAATAATTTAAAATTTTAAATGATCAGTGTAGCTATAAAATTAAAGAAAATTAATGTACTTACATAAAGTTTAAATTTTTTGGGGTAAATATTAAAAAGTCAAGAAGATTAAGAAATAGATTAAGAAGGCGGTCAATCAGAAATCAAATCGCTAAAATTTACTTTGGAAATTCAATCTACGCTCGATAATCCTAATGATAACTTTAAAGTACTGCGGAGATCGATGGAAATGTGATTGCTAATTAAAGTTGACACAGAAATCTGAATAGTGAATTCAAAATCTTCATTTATTTGGTCACGGCTTTCCTCTTACGTTTAGCATTAAATGACTGACTCTGTTTCAATTTCGTCTAACACGAATGCGGCAGTTGAACGAATTAGAACATGATTATGTTATTGTAAGAAAATTTTATACGTTCCACAGTACGGTGTCTTATTCTTACGTTTAGTGTGAGATTATGTTTCGAAGCAACAAGTCTTGCAACTGCAATGAATAAAGCACGTGAGTAGCGTCAGATTTTTAATAAAAAAAATTAAAACTGCATTTCTCATTGATTTGACCGATTTAGCGAACACAAATTCTCAACTATCTTGGTGGTCTTTATATGTACAAATTGATGCATGATCAAACACTGCTTCCAGACGATTAGTTTTGTCGACATTATTTGAGCTTGTTGTTAACTTTGCCTCCTTTTGCGTTAATAGTGTTACAATGTTTGCGAATTCTATTACGCATTGTACGAATTATGTATTTTTTGTGGTCTTTGTGCTTTTTCATTGACTGTCAGCTTAGTAGATCGATTTCTATTAGAAGAGAATATTTTATTTAATAATGTGTACACCTTATTTTTTAAATACTTATTGGTAGTAAAAATAAATATCAAAACCTTAATAAAATCTTAAAGTACTAAAACCAAATTATTTTACTAATCATTGGATAGTTCTATCGTTGAGAAGTGTAAGAGGCTGAGGTATATTTAATAAAGTGATACATTATTACAAAGCCACCCACATTTGTATAGCGAAGTTATTAAGGACACGTTATGCGTCATAAATATTTCGGCTACATAAAATTAACACTCAAAAACACGGGCTCTCGAGGCACCATAACGTCTGCGGGATCTCACAAAAAATATGGGGATCATTTGTGAGGGTCCAGCAAAAGTAAAAACTTTGAATTTAGAAGACTAGTTACAAACTGTATGACTGTGAATTAAGATTCAAAATTGTAATGACGGTGACAATATTTCCTTTTAAAATCTTAGTTATTTGTATATCACAATTGTTAACCATATGGTGTGCGTATTACGGTTTATATTTAATTAATTTATCCTGATTATGGCTATACTTAACAAAAGACACACTTGTTGACATGTTGTTTAATTGATCGGTGGTTCGCGGTAGGGGTCTAAGGCTTTACTCATACCGGCACCTTTGAGGAATCATTTGATTTTGATAAACTATGAATGCCTGAGCTAGCAGAAAATGCCACTGTAATTTTTTGCGAAAGAATTTTGATTGAATTAGTTGTTGATGCATTCTCTTAATATGAGAAATAGAAAACTTAATAAATGTATATTATTTATCATTAATTCAGTGTTTATACAGATCGATCTGAGATTTATTCAAACTTTTGAATGTTTCAAAAAGTGATTAAAAGAGAACCATATTACAATAACTGAATAGAAGCTAATGGTGAAGACGTTGCAAAAATTGACGAATGACGGCTCCTTTGATGGTAGGTGGCCCTCAGACATTGCCGTGATGAGTTTATAATAGCGACACTTTACGCACTCATATAAAAATATAAAAACATGGTGTTATATATCTTGAAAAACTTTATTTCAAGACAAATTTAAGTCTATCAATAAGTTGCTTGTTACGGGTTATTGAAAAAAAATGTCTTGTAGTTTAGATACCACTAACTATTATTGAAATTGCAACACAAAATAGCGATGTCGGCCTTTAAATGAAGCGATAGTAATTTAAATATCTACATCTAAAAATATACTGAGCCTTTTAACTTTGATGTTCTACATATTTGGATTTGTATGATGACATACGGATAAATTTTCATTCTCTTCTATACTCACTATCTTTTTGTAACGTGCAACGAAATCAATAGCCCTAAAAAATCTTTTTGAGGTTATGGAAGCCGAAAGAAGTTGAGTGTTATCGTTTTTGCTGGACTGTATTTGTGTTAAAAGAAATGGAATACTCTTGCTTGAGAGCACTTGCAATGGGTCGTGAAATTATTTGAGTCCTACGGCAGACGTCGATACGTCCAGTCCGACATAAGCTGAATGAATGCTATTGTAGCGTTAGATGTATTGTTGCTATTGTAAGCACACACGCTACTTGGCTTTAGTGATTAGTGTTGTATTATTTTGTAATTTTACGACGATTTATTTCTATATGTATATAAGTATGACAAAGCTATGAAATTTTTTCTTCTTGTTACTGTTAAAGGATATTAAAGGATTATCTTCTTGTTCATTAAATTTGATGAAATTTTTTTAAAGTTTTGAATGACCTTTATTTCTTCAATATAATTAAGTTTATATAAAATATCACCATGTTGAAAAATACACAAAATAATTAAATTAAATTATCAGCAATAGGCAGTTACCTTGCTGGCAATCTCTTAAAGTAGACAGGTTCTAAGAAGAGAACGCTACAGAAGAAATAAAAGGTGCATTCCGATAAATGTGAATTGGTAACCATTTGTTCATGGAATGAAAAAGGGAGACGTAAGCTATTTACGTAAGATAAATATAAAATTAAATAAAAATTAATAAATTAAGGCTAGGTTTAGGTGAGATTGACATAGCTTTAATCTGAATAGTCCAAAATGAGAAAAAGAAAACGAAGCAAAAATTACCCAATTTACATAGACAGGGCCAAAGTAAGCTTGCAACTAAGCTAAAGAATGATAAATTTTATTCACTGAAAAAGGTTAATTTTCATTCAATCAATATCATTGATGATAATAAATTGCGTTTTAATTGAGTTAAGGTGAAAGAAGACTACATTGATAGCATATTATATAATACCTATTGAGCTATTTCTTGTAAGTGTAGGAAAGAAAATTAGGGACATAAAATACTCCCTTATGGCACTCCAGTATAAACGTTAATTTTTTACACAAAAATTAAAATACATTTTTGTTGCAGGACAAGGCCGCATGAACCAATTGGGTGGGGTATTCATTAACGGACGACCGCTACCAAATCATATCCGTTTGAAGATAGTCGAGATGGCAGCCGCTGGAGTCAGACCTTGTGTTATCTCAAGGCAACTGAGAGTTTCACATGGCTGTGTTTCAAAGATTCTGAATAGATACCAGGTTAGATACATGATTATTTATATGAAATTAAAACTATTTAGAGGAATGTATTTTTACTTCACAATATAAACACAAATGAAAAGAAAGGAAAGTAAAACATACATATTTTCTTTTCCTTTTAGTCCAAATATAATCAACAAAATATTAATTATGATTACTTTCAATGTTATAAAAATTGTGCTTGGTTATTTAGCAAATACCTGTAATTATGTATTTGTTTTTTTTTTCAAATTATGTAATTGTTTTCTTAGGAGACTGGATCCATTCGTCCTGGTGTAATAGGAGGGTCAAAGCCAAGGGTAGCGACGCCTGAAGTAGAGAACAGGATTGAAGAGCTCAAGAGACAAAACCCAGGTATATTTTCCTGGGAAATTAGAGATAAACTAATAAAGGAAGGCATCTGTGATAAAAATACGGCTCCGTCAGTCAGTTCCATTTCGAGACTTATAAGAGGAGGCAAAAGGGATGAATCAGATCCTAGAAGAAATCATAGCATTGATGGTATTCTAGGTAAGTTAAACTTACCTTGGATTTCAAATTTATGATGAATTATTAAAAGTGAAGTTGATTTATTTTAATTATGATAGATTTTGCTAAAACTAAAAGTAATGTTTAACGAATTAATAATTTTGTTGCTTTGCTCTATTTTTATATGCTCTCCTCTATTAATATATCTCCAAAATTTAATGCATTATTTTAATGCAAAATTAATATTTAATTCATTTTTTTATTGTAGCGAACACTATTCATTTACTAAAACTATTTCTAAGGATTTTATTACATCCCAAGCAAAATAAGTTCTTAATTTGTTCAGTTTCTAATAATTTTCTGTTTGATGAACCATTGCGTGAAATGTCACTTAGTTGTAATTTTGTTGTTGATGTAACATGTTATATGATTGGTACAGAATAATAATACTGAAAACTTTGTTAAAATAACGACAAAAAAGGAGTACAGTAAAAAGACAGTACCTATGTAGTTGCCATGTCATCGTAGTGCTCATCGTTGATTTGAGAACATAATCACTTAATATAATCCAGAGCACACTATTATTATAAATTTATTCTTGTAATGAGACTGTCGGAAACGTTTACAAACTCCGCAAAATGGCGTATAAAGTTAATAATCAACGTAAAAATAAAGCGGGCGCAGCGCGCGCGCACGCCACAGCAGCGCCCCTTGTGTCGGCTTCGAAAATTGTAGGTTATAAAAATGAAATTAGTACTCAAAGCTGTTATTATCCCATAGCGTTTGGCCGCGAGGCTTGCATTACGACAATCTGTCCGTACTGCACGTCTTGTGCCGTATAGCTATCCAATATAAAATAGCGCTCCTAATATCCCGGTTCAACGACGGAGTGCGGTTTTACCGGAGAGATTTTGCACCACGATAAGATTATGCATATTAAGTTGTGTGCGGCTAAAGTAATATCTACATTGGAAAAGCGGTCTCTTTATTCATATGAAATGCATGTTCTTGATCTAAAACAAATGGTTTACTCGCTTGGAAATATGAAACAACTAGGAATTGTAATGTAGGTATTATTATAATTTCATAGGGAATGATAACAGTAACCCATTAATTTATTGTTAGATAATTATATTGGAAAAAGGTCGTGAATTATTAAATAACAAAAAATCTACGCTTTTCTATGCGACGAAGTTGGGTCGTATAGTAGATTCTCATACGCCGCGCAGACACAATAAAAACGCGTAAATTTTTAACCAAATATGAACTTTAAATACTTAGTAACCTAAGAAATTTGGTATTACACTAAATATTTTGTAAATTTCAGTCGTCTCGTGCAATTAGGAGATTATTTTAAGATTTAATTATGTGTATGTTAGCTACTTTTTCCAAAAAACCGTCTCCTTTGTCTCTAAAAGGTCCATCATCTTGTGAAGACTCAGATACGGAGTCTGAGCCTGGCATCACGTTAAAAAGAAAGCAGCGAAGATCAAGGACGACATTCTCTGGAGACCAACTTGAGGCTTTGGAACGAGCGTTTACAAGAACACAATACCCCGATGTATATACCAGAGAAGAATTGGCACAGAAAACTAAGCTCACTGAGGCTAGAGTTCAGGTAAGTGCGAACAGTGAAATTTGATGGTTTCCTAATCAAATGTAAGATTTGGTTGGGATTCCAATCCATGGCCCATAATAAAAGTGAATAGCCATAGCTAAGTATTTTGATCGCTAGGCCTATCGTCTAATACTCATTAGTTTTATACAAAGGGTTATAATTGACTACACATGAATCCAATCAAACAAATTCATAATGAATATCACATTTACTTCCCGTCCATGGAAACAGCGATACGTAAAAAACCGTAATAGCATTAAAATTAATTATTATGCTATTATGATACTGAATACAAGCCGCCATATGTTGCGTCACGCTACCGTTGGTTCCTTTAACAATTTTCGTGAAATTAATAACCCTTATAATTGTAATACTGATATGACGAGTAATATATATTACAATATTTTTTTTATAGAAGAGGGGGCAAACGAGCATGCGGCTCACCTGATGGTAAGTGACTACCGCCGCCCATGATCAACCACAACACCAGGAGAATTGCAGGTGCGTTGCCGGCCCTGGAAAGGAGTAGGCTCTTTTCTTGAAGATTTCCAGGACATATCGGTCCGGAATATGTTTTATATTGTACACAATCTTTATTAAATTAGCTTCCGCATGAAAAAGTTACTTAGATTTCTTAAAATATTTGTCGAATGCAATATGTCAGACTTAAATTACGGAAGTGAGAAAAAACCATGAGCTCAATCAAAGAAAGTAAAATATGTTATTTGTATCTATTGTATTTTTTCATAATGTTTTTTTGTAGGTTTGGTTTTCTAACCGAAGAGCTCGCCTTCGCAAGCAACTTAACTCACAACAACTTAGTGCCTTTAATACTATGTCTTTACAATCCGCATTCCCTTCTGTTCATCAACAATACGAACCCCCGTCAACCTTTAATGCCCAATGTGCATCATGGCAGCAATCTTACTCATCTGCCCTGGGAACCAGTTCAGTGTTAAATTCGGCATTAGCTCCGTCACTTCATCAGTCTGCATTAACACCATCCGTTTGCCAGTCAGCTTTAGCTTCGTCTCTTCATCCGCCAACATCTACATCATTTTCATCAGGAAACCTGACACCACTTTCACATTCATCTGAACTTCCCACTCCATTACAACCGTCATCAGATGCTACTCCTCCAAGCACGAGCCCTATCACTAGCAGTCCATCAGCAAATCAAAGTAGTGGTATAACTTACCAGCATTCTGCATATGCCAATCCTAGTGAAGCAGTTTCGCATCCTTATGGTTATGGGGACTATTCAAAACAAGAACACGCGATGTCAGCTCACAACCACTGGACTTCAAGACAACTTGGTGGACACCCTCAAAACAAACTGCCCGACGTCGGTGCTTGGCCAGAAAATTATAGGTAAGTTTATTTGTTTGTAAAAAGTGACTGATTGATGTCTGCATTCATCATCTCAAAAGCATGAGCTGAAGCTTACCAGACTAGTGATTGGGGATCGCCTGAACTCACCAATCCACCTACTCACAGTAATGTGGATGGGAAATAATCTTCCAATAAGTAATCTATGCCAGATGGCGCATTCTTGTAAAATCAGAAAGTGGAAGTTCATTTAAAAAAAAAAGACCTTGTAAAGTTTTTATCTTCAAACTCAGCTTAACTCTATTTTTAAACAAACGTATTATGTCTCAATATGCCTTGACTGCTACCAAAAGATTATGAATTATTAATGTTCAGATACTTAAATTCAGATTCGGATTTTACAGATGAACATACAATTACATTAATAGCATTCGCCTTTGACCATTTAAGTTATGATATACTTAGTTAAAGCAGAGAATGATATTCTTATTTATAATGATTAATGATATATACTAATTTATTACAATGCCTATGGGATGTTACTAGCCGGAACGTTATGGAGGGTCGTTCATTTAGCGTATAACGTCCGGTGGCTATCGTACGGGCGCAGGGATCGATCGCAAATCGGAGCGCATTCGTTTTATTTCTTTTCACCTTCCTTTATCATTAGTCGGAGCGGCCGCTAATCAATTAAGAGTGTAAGAAGTCGGCCATTACATGCCGCGCGGGTGGTTATTATAGTCCGCTCATCGTAATACACGATGCGATCGTGAACGGAATAGGGCTGCAAAATTTATAGAGGTATTTGATTGATTTGTGATCAAATTTCATCAACAGTTCATGGTATTTTGTTTTAATCAGCATATTTTTAAAAGTGTCGTGTAAAAATGTACAAGTGTAATTTACACCTCCAGTAAATTTGTCGTAAGCGAATGTGACAAATTCATTGTGGCTTTGTATTCAAAAAGCGACGACATTTATCTATGTTATCGAGACAAAGATGGACTATAAAACTCACATTGGACCACACACAATATATCGCTAGGTACAATAAGTGACATTCTAGTAACATATGGGCTAGCTACGTTTATATGGCGTGCAATTCCATTTAGTTCTTTATGTAACTCCATTGATGTATGTAACTTGGTTTCACTGTGACTCCGGTAAGAGATTTTGGATTCTATTATATTAATTTTAACTGGCTCAAATTTATATTCTCCGTTCGGAGAGAGTCTTTTGTGAAAGGATTGTTTGCGGATACGAGAAAATGAAAAGAATTGTTAAAGCTATTGATATGAAGCATATAGATGATATATACCTAGATGCAAAATAGGCTAGCGTCTGAAAGTAGGTTAAAAAGCAAAACCTATCGTACGGATATTTCACCTGTCACGTAATGACTAGGTTTTTTCTTTTATGCATATTAAAAAAGTATTGGTATGTCCATGGGAATATTTGGTATAATTAAAAAAAGGTTTGCATAGCCCTAAACCGGCTGTATCATGAGTGTATGTTCTCTTTATTCCCACCAACTTTTATCATTGATGCTCATATACCGTTTTTACAATAACTTACTTACTTTATACGTGGTAGAGCCATGCTGCAGTTATATAAGTAGTATAGTTGTAGCACGAATGGGTCGGCTCGACCGGGGAAGGACCACGCTCTCACAGAATACCAGCGTGAAATAGTAGCTTAATGCTGCTGTATTTCGTATGGTGAGTGTAGAGAACCGGAGACCCTTTTTACTGGAAACGAGGCATTCCATCTTAGTCCTCACGGGTGACAACGCATCTGCATTTTGATTCGTAATCGAGGATAGATGTAGATGTCAATGGGCCACAGCAACCACTTACCATCAGGTGGACTGTGTGCTCGTTTGTCACCCTATCCTATAAAAAAAACTTATTTCTACAATGATCTTTGTCAACCTAGAAAATTATTGATTCATTGAAATTATTGTTTCGTATGAAACTTTGATTCTTAACAAAATATATTTTTTTATTACAAAATATAGCCATATTTTAATTTCTTTTTCGATTGTGAATACTGTTGTCTGTGAATTTTATTTCTTACTTAGCAGGTCTTTTAGGACTTATATTTAGAAACTCTAAACTGATTAAAACAACGTATGTAGAAAATAAACATTATTACACTAAACGTGCAGTAGAATGTTACGCAGTCAGCATACATTATTAAATTATAACAAGATCTAAATCTATGTTACAGTTATAAAATTTGGTGTTATTAATAAAAACAATGTTTTATAATGTATTTTTGTAAAGTTAATGACGCATATTATCTGTAGTACAAGCTCAACAATCAAGAACAATAACTCCTAATTTTTGCATTTGCGCATGACTATAAGCAAATTTGTAGTCTGACGTGAGGAATCGTACACTTCAATAGGTCTTTCTACTGTGGACACCAATCAGTAGTTACTGTCGTATTGTCTTCCTATCATCGAAATTGCATACAAAGTGTAGGTCGTGGAGTACAGTTCGAGCTCAATGCTCATATATTGCGGAAAACAGATAAACACACGTTACTTGTAGCGAGCGTAGGGGCAATTAATGAGAGGCCGAACGTGACATTAGTACACTGAACCCGGGCATTAAACTAACGCGAGCCTGGTATTAAAACTTATCTGCAGCTATTTGTATTCAACTTCCTAAACTGCAGCAATGCTCGCGTGTACTTGCCTTTTATTGGTCAGTTTATGTTGATCGCTCCACAGTTTGATGCATTGTTTGATGTATTTAGTAAGTCTTGATTGATGAATGCAGGTGTAAGAAAACGGCTTTTTGATTTTAAGCTGTTTTCAATTTATGATTAAAAAGCTTTAGTTCATTATTAAATAAATTAACTAACTTTTAATTAAGTTAGAACGCGTGATAATATAAGATTATGTATTATTATAATATCGAGTGTAATAAACACTGTCCTTTGGTTATAAATATGTAAGATAGAGGCCGCATTATTAAA
Source organism: Parnassius apollo (assembly GCA_907164705.1). Lineage (NCBI taxonomy): Eukaryota > Metazoa > Arthropoda > Insecta > Lepidoptera > Papilionidae > Parnassius > Parnassius apollo. The sequence goes on along the minus strand of CAJQZP010000312.1, from coordinate 490,867 downwards.
ACGTGTATTTGGGCCCAATACTGTTACAATATGTTCGCCAGCGAACTATATAATATCATGTCTGTATAGTATATTTCATTACGAGTGCGGAAAGTCTGTCATTGAAATACTTCCGACAAGTGTCTACCCGAGCCGAGGCGCAGCCGAAGGTGAGGGTTGACAGTCGGAACAAGTTGTAATGACGGTTCCGGACGTGTACTAAAAAACTATTTTTAATATAGTTGCGAAAAAATGAAGTAATTCATTAAATAATAAAAACAATAAACTCAACTAACTTGGGTATTCATTAATATCCACGTTGTTCCTTATTTTCAGCATACTTTTTATCGTCGAAAACCTCGACTATAACGTAGAAGGTTTTAATTTTGCTGAGAGTTCGCAGAAGTATGCCAACATAACATTTTCAGAAAAACTATTTGCTTTTTTCTCTCCTCTCCAAGTAATAAATTCGTCATATGTAGCGACTTTTTGACTTTTCCGGTAAAATGTTCTCCGAAGCATTTTGTGCAATTATACTGAGTTCCTGTGGTGTTAATTCAAATAAAATATCGTTGAAGTTACTCATTTTGAGCAACAAACAACTAAACTCGCAAATAATATTTTTTGAAAATGGCGCCAACCGTAAAATAATGTAAGCAGAGATTTTTTTGTTTTCTTCACTCATTCTGGGTAGGCAAAGGGAACTATGCCCATACAGCCAAGTCTTCAGTAGAATTTGTTATTGATATGAAATGAAAATGAAATTTAATGAGATGAAATGAAGTGAAACCTGAGTTAGGTTAGGTTTCACTTCATTTCATCTCATTAAATTTCATTTTCATTTCATATCAATAAAAAATTCTACTGAATTTTGATTGAATCAAATCATTACATCTGATATTGAAACAAATTAGTAGCTTCTTTTTAGAAATATTTGCATGAATCATAAAACTTCTATGATTTTTTTTAGTAAAAACTTCGTGGTTGGTTTTTTTCTTTTTAATAGACATTATTTTGACAGTTGGGAAAGAGAACGCACGAGTTCGGAAAAGGTAAAGAAAATGCTCGAGTATGTAATAGCTCACATCCCTAACGTCCCTGCAATACGCCACTTTTTGAGCAACTGTATTAAAAAAATTTTTTCAATACTAATTTAAGAATCTTCCCTTAGATATTATTATAACGACAGCATTCATAGGAAAATATATCTATATTTTTTATCACTATTGGTATTGAATGTTATGCGAACAAGTGTAGTTATGCAACTATATAACTCATATTTTTCCAACCCAATTTTTCATTTTTTTTTACCAGTATTTGACTAGCTAACCAAACTGATGGTAAGTGACGATGCAGCCAAAGATGGTAAAGCACATTAATTTAACTTAAAAAAAACCTATGAATTATGGACGCGTTATAATATTAGTACTCTCTTTATTGTTCTTGCATTTAATCATAGGGAGAAAAATCATTATCCTTATAAAGGTGCGGTGATACCTTACACTGGGTTAGTTACTAACATTGTCCAAAGCTCAAGTCCGGTAGGAATTTCAGCGCTTTTCATCGATGTTTATGCAATAAGTTTAGAGGCGTTTTACAGCTTCTATATCATGGTTGTAGAGGATAAATATAAATGTCTATGTGCCACAACATTCACTTACCAACATGTAGTCTGTGTGCTCGTTTGTCACCCTTAATCTATAAAAAATGGTAATATTGAAAGATTGTGGAACCATGGTAGATCATACTGATAAAGCAAGTATATGTTGGGTGGGTATTAGCAGATAATATATGCAAGGCTAGTGCGAAATGAAAATCACTGCAAATTAGACAAAGACAAAGTGGAAGGCCATGCTAAGAGGCTTATTGATGGTTAACTCGTTTTTTTAACACCAATTATATGAGTCTCGAGCATAGGCGCAGAGTAGTCAGCCTCTAAGTATTCTACAAGTTATATTTTGGACAGTTTGCAAAGGTTTTGCATGACTTAATTTCCCGTTTTCTTCCACCTTTAGACAAATAGACTTCTTTTTTATTTACATACAACGCATTCTAATCAAATGCATTGCTTTAGTTTGCAACGCTTACAGAAGTAGTTGAATGTAATATAAAAGTGAAATATTTAACCCATATTTGTCTTTACAGCCGATCACAACTTGGTTATCTGAGGCGTGAATAAGATGAGTGTGAATACACTTTAAGTTAAGCTCAGCCAGTTAGCATGAGATGCTATAGTACTCAATAACCTATATAGACAGATAAAGTAATAGAGAGACATAAAGTAAACAAATAACCTATGTAGAATTGATTGATTCAATCCTCAAATGTTTATGATTATATTAAAAACGAGCTGTTCCCCACGACGACGCCCGCGTTTAATTTATTACGATTGGTGTTCAGGAGTGAAAATTTTTTGCACGTGACCATAATTCTTTGTCTAAAAAAAAATACATTTAGTTACTCCTTATAACATCAGCTATCTGACAGTGAAAGGCTCGTCAAAATTAGTTAAGCCATTTCGGAGATTAGCCGGAACAAACAGACAGACAAAAAATTTAAAATTGTGTTTTTGTTGTAAGTATCTAGTCAAAATATGTTATTTTGAAATTATAAACAGACACCTCAATTTCATTTATTGGTATAGATAATCACAAAATTATATTAGGTCTTTTTATGTTCAATAATTACTAATTTCCGTTGAATGTATCGCCTCTTGCGTGCATTGCACAAATCAATTTAGACAGCATTGGGTAATGACGTAGTTAGTATGCTAATTTCAATTTCTGTACAATCTTAAGCTTCACCTGTTAAATTTATGTGCGTACAAAATAAAATAACGTAGACGTACTATTTATAGTTCCTTATTAAACACTCATGCTCTCTGAAAATAACCGTTTAGGAATACTTATCTAAAAATATGAATTAAATAGGCTTATACGGAATAGGAATAAACGGAATGTTTTTATTTTGAAATTTGGTCACGAATTGCCTCTGTGATGGACGCCCACAGCTGCTCTCAACATGATTTGATTTTTAACAAAATAACGTATTTCGGTGGTTCAATTAAAATCGCAATTCACCGGCTTACAGAGGTACTAATAATACTATTAAAATTTTCTCGTTTTGTACCTGTTTTACATCAATGTACATAAACATCATAGTTTTTTAAATGCTTATTACTTATAAATTTCGGTAATATTTTTGAAATTATTTTTTATTTAATTTTCATAAATACTGGTTACATATATATTTAAAACGATTTTAAGATAATATTACAAAAAAGAACATTTATTACTCATAAACAATTCGTTGTTGAATTAAATGTACAAATCGAAAATGATGGTATTAAAGGCAATTATTTGTGCAATACAAAAATTAAAGACTAATGAAATTTTTAATTCGAATTTTCCCGGGAAATGCGAGTGGAAACAAGCTCTTTATTATTATCTTCAAGTCCATTTCTAGACATAAGTCTTCACAAGTTTTGCTTGGAAGACTCGCCCATCTCCCTATTCTTGATACATACGAAATGTATATACAAAGTATATAAGGATAAGTTTATACGTGGTAGAGTCACGCTGCAACTGAATTATGACTGTAATACGAATAGGTCGGCTCGAGCGGGGTAGGACACGCTCTCACAGAATACCAGCGACAAAGAGCTGAATAATGCTACTGTGTTTAGTATGATGAATATAGAGAACCGAAGACCTTTTCTACTGGTAACGAGGCATTCTATCTTAGTCCTCAGGGATAAGAACACACGCCTGCCGGGGCTGCGGGCTGTTCGAAAGAGATACCGCGGCTCCGGAACGTAAGGGCACTGAAGGAACACGGATGGTTTTTAGTCAGTAAAAATCTGACACTCCCTTACGCTCCACCCAGAGCGAAAGGGGTCATTAGATGATTTTCCATCCGCAAAAAAAAAAAAAAAAGGGATAAGAACACACGGCAACACATGCATTTTGATTCTTAATCGAGAAATATGATAAATATAGATGTCTATAAGTCATAGCATCCATTTACCATCATGTGGACTATGTGCTAGCTTGTTACTTTATTTTATGAAAAATGGTATCATTAAGAACAGGATTTCATAGCATTACCATCTGTGATGGTAAATCAAAATCATGGTTAAATCAAAACCTACCGAAGTTATAGTTCTAGTACATGCTGTGTTTACTAGTAAGTGGTCACTACACTTAAGAAACTTCTATGTTATTTAAGATTGTCATTGTGTAAGTTAACTATTAGTCATATGAAAAAAATTGATGGTTGTTTACGCCCTTGTCTGCCGTAGAGACTATAGTTAGGTCGTCTAAGTAAAGTATGCCAGCTTACGCATTAATGAAAATAAAAACTATTTCCAGCTGTAGATTTAAAATAATTTAATGACTTGGAATGAGAATGGCTGTATCCTGAATGATGAAGTGTTGAGTCTAAAGAGATGGAAGGAATATTTTGAAAGCGAATTTATGAGTGAGGAGAAGTGTGAACTAAATGAAATAGAAATTCCGAAAGAAGATGAAAGAGATAGGGAGATAAGTATAGATGAAATAATGAAAGCAATGAAAAGCATGAAAGTAGGTGAGGCAGCCGGATATGATAGAGTTTCACTCGAAATGCTAAGGGCTGGAGAGGACGTGGTGGCAGGCCTGCTGTACACCTTGTTTAATTTATGTTGGGAACTAAAGCGGGTACCGGGAGACTGGTGCAAAGCCGTGATAGTCCCAATATATAAGGAAAAAGGGTCACAGCAGGACTGTAAAAACTACCGTGGTATCAGCCTTCTTAGCATTGTGGGAAAACTGTATGCTAAGGTACTAATTGAAAGAGTTATGAAAGAAACTGATGAAAAAATTTGGGATGTGCAAGCGGGATTTAGAAAGGGAATGGGGTGTACAGATCAAGTCTTTTCCATGCGCATGATCGCGGAGAAGTTTTTGGCGAAAGACCAAAAAGTTTTTTGTGCGTTCATGGACTTGGAAAAGGCTTATGACAAAGTGGACAGGGATGTGTTATGGCAAACGCTGAACGCATTTAGGTTGAGCGCTGGTTTGATACAGGCATTAAAGTCTCTGTATAGGGAACTCGAGTGCTTGTGTTAGAATCAACGGGGTCTACTCGGACTGGTTTGGCATCCATAAAGGTGTCAGACAGGGCTGTGTAGCTTCCCCGTGGCTGTTCAACCTATTTATGGACAGCTGTTTAGAAAATTTTAAAGTTGAAGAATGCGGGTTAAGAATGGGTGAGTTAACCATCAAATGCCTTTTGTACGCCGATGATCAAGTCATACTTGCGTCGTCGGCGGCCGAGTTGCAAATGATGGTTACATTAATGAACAGGTCATTAAAAGAAAGGGGAATGAAAGTGAACGCAAGTAAGACGAAAGTGATGGTTTTTGAAAGAGATGAAAGCAAGACGATATGTGAAATAAGAATAGAAGGAGAGTTAATTGAGCAAGTGGATGAGTTCGTATATTTGGGATGTGTATTCAGCAGGGATGGGAGATATGATAAGGATATTGAACGACGAGTGAATGAAGGAAATAAAGTAAATGGGGCTCTACACTCTATTGTGAAAACTCAGAATGTGTCAAAAAAGGCACGTATGGCAATTCACAAGTGCTGTACTAGTCCCTACTTTAACGTATGGTAGTGAAAGTTGGGTGTGGCAGAAGAAGCACGAGAGTAGAATAAATGCAGTAGAAATGCGGTCGCTAAGGAGTATGTTAGGGCTGAATCTGAGTGACAGGGTGAGAAACTGTGTGATAAAAGAAGAGTGTGGTTTGCAAGATGATGCGGTGACCAGGATTAAGAAAGGAATGCTTCGGTGGTTTGGTCATGTAGAAAGAATGAATGCGGAAAGACTGACAAAGCAAATATATGTTGCAGAAGTGAATGGAAGAGTCGGAAAGGGACGTCCTAGGCGGAAGTTTGTCGACCAAATTGGCGATATACTAAAAATGGGCCAAATTAAGAGTACCCTTAACCGACGAGCATGTATGCGTAGGTATATGGATGTGGAAAAGGCGGGAAAGGTATGTCAGGATCGTGCTAAATGGAAGTCTGTAGTCTCTGCCTACCCCTCTGGGTGACAGGCGTGAGTGTTTATGTTATATGTTATGTTATGGAATGAGCTTTATTACCATTATCATTACAGTCTATCAAAAAACCACTGAACATAAGCCTTTCTCATAAATCACCTCACAGAAGGGGATATTTTCCATAGTCACCAGGCTTGGCAAGCGGGTTTTCAACCGCAGTTTTTTTTATTCAGTTGTTATTAAAAAATCTGCTGCCCATTTCACTTTATTTTTATATATTTTAAGTATTTTAACACCTTTATAACGTATATTTCGTTTTTCACAGTTCCTTCTTTGGTACGAACGCGTCTCACTACGCATCGCATGCGCATTCTCCTACTGAAGCGAAATCCGGATACCCTTACTTGGGACAACTCGGAGGAATGGATATGGGAAGAGTTCACTAAACTAACTTCGCGTAACTATGTGCTTGTTCAAATACAAGAAAAAAATATATAATTATATAGTAAAAATTGGTTGAGATCAATAAGCCTTTATTAGTACACAGGCATATCGTTTTGTGCCTTTTGGGTGAAAAAGCATTATATAAAGTTGAACATTTATGTATATAAACAATATTATGTAAACTATTTTCGAATGAATTGTACAAATAATTTTATACGGTATATTTTGTATAAACTAATTTAGTTTTAGACACGCCATTTCTATTATAAGCCTTAGGTCTGACTTGTATAAATTATTGAATTAGTTCCTAAACCGTAACTTTAACATTTCTTTGCTATTAATTAACGAAATATACTTAAACCTTTAAAAAAATTTGATTGTGTACTTTGCAGTGATCATGTGTCTTAGTAATGTTAGTAAATTTTGAACTGTTATTTACCTAAAGTAAATAATCATGTATAAAATGTTCTTGTAACTAATAACTACATTTGCCTTAAAAACGTTGTGATTTCATAATATAGCTGTATTTATTATAGTTGATACTAATAGCAATGTATATGAATAACTTTATTTAGTAAGCACATTGTCAAACAACTTTATTCAAAATAAATGAACTTTAATGCATATTGTTTTTATATTTCTACCACTGTACTTTTGACGGCAGCATACATATCTATGACTTCTACGTAGCTTAATGAAAAATATAGGAAGTGTATTATTTTGGGGGGTGAGTCCTATGCGTGGTTTGTTTTTTCTATGGTGAGTGTACTTGTAGATAGGGGCCTTTTGTAGAGTTTAGTGTTTAGGGGTGACAGCGTTGTCTCTGGATCTGCATTTTAACTCTTAATTGAGGATAAATGTAGATGTCTATCATCATGTAAACAGTGTGTTTTGTTTATTATCATTAATCATTAAAAAAAGGATGCTTTCATAATTCAGTTTTTATATTAATTAGTTTATCGTAAAACTAATATAATTTATATTTACCTACTTGTAACATTTAACGTAACGATGAACAGAGTAATAAAGTTATTTGGTTATGTTACAAGCTTTTGAAACATGAGAGATGGTGTTTCGAACTTCAGTTTAGGACGTTGCAATAGGTCGAAAAAAGTCATAGCTTAAAAGATTTAAAATATGGTTCAGGTTTTTTTTAAATGGCTACTTGATGACAGATAGAGTATGACGCCAATCATCACCATAGGTGCAAAACACTCGAACTTGAATTAAATTAAATTTTACCGCGGAAAAATTAAATGGTTTTATTCAACTTAAGGAATTATTTACTCATGATAGGCCAAGTTTGTGTGGGCGCTAAATTACCAACTACAGTAAGGTTATATTTAACAAATTACTACTTACTGGTCTTATATTACTACAGGCTACTAGCTTGTGACTAAGTCAACTGATGACATAATTATGGCATAAATCCTTTGTCATCATTCGAATGTATACACTACTATGAATAATATGCACAAGAGTGCATCAAGAAGGTCAATATAAATTAATGGCTAACTGAATCATCTTCTATGATTGCACAAGAGTGCATCAAGGTCAATATAAATTAATGGCTAATTAGCAACATACCATCTGATTTGTTACGAAAATATTTCTTTAAAAATTACTTTAATTTTTTTTAGTTTTTTGGCAATTTCAGTAAAACCGTAGACTTATGACAAAGCCTCGGTATTTGTCTATCAAATAAGTTTTCTCTGACGACTTTTCACGAACATGATTAAAAAAATAGTTATAAAATGTGGTTACCCAAATTATGAGATATTGAGATAAAGTGACTTTATCTCATAATCTCTACTAATATAGCATAATTGAGTTATATATCGCGAGTACAAGATTATAATATAATAACGAAGACCTGAATCTTATAGTGCCTTCCGTATTTGATGATGATGATGATTGGCTGGAATAAAAAATCTAAGTAATTAATTTCGTTAAGTAATCTCGATTGTTATTGCGCTTGTCACAAACAACCAAATCTATATTCTGTAGTATTTTATATACTTACATAATAAATTGCACATGTCCAAATACCGAAACATGTCATCATCATCATTCATCATTACAGCCCTTCACAAGTCTACTGCTGAACATAGGCCTCCCCCAAGTAATGCCACAAAGCACGGTCCTGAGCCACCTGCATCCATCGACTTCCTGCATGTCTTACCAGGTCGTCACTCCATCTAGTGGGGGGTCGCCCTACACTTCATCTACCGGTACGAGGCTGCCACTCGAGAACCTTTTTTCCCCAACGGTTGTCGGTTATTCGAACTATATGGCCGGTCCATTGCCACTTCAGCTTACTAATCCGTTGGGCTATGTCGGTCACTCTGGTTTTACTGCGGATATCCTCATTTCTGAGTCTATCACGCAGTGAAACTCCGAGCATAGCCCTCTCCATAGCTCGCTGAGCGACCTTGAGCGTCCTCATACGGCCAGCGGTGAAGGACCACGTCTCAGATCCGTAAGTCATCACTGGCAACACGCACTGGTTGTACACTTTAGTTTTCAGAGATTGAGGTATACCTGATGAGAAGATGTGTCGTAATTTCTCGAACGAAACCGAAACATGTAACAAATATAAAATCAATTGAATACCTTTTTCATTCGACAAATAAACCTAACCCAACAGCGGTAGAGCTTAGATACTGGTCTACCAAGCCAGTCTTTAACTTCGACTATAATTGTATAGGTATCATGCGGTAAAGAAAAATACTTTTACAAAATATATAAATTGAGAATATATATTTAATAATAATTTATAATAAATTTATAGTGCGATGTTTTTTCTTTCACCAATAATTAAAGTTTCATTAACAGGAAGATTCAGTTAGAGGTTTCGACAGTGCTTGACATTGTCTTTATGCACAGCGTGGGGTGTAATTAGATATTCAAACGCACGCTTCCACATTTAAGACAATGTACACATGTAATTGAATATATTAATGCATGTTGCGAGAATTAATATCAATCAATAAAGCAATTCGAGTAGTAATTACTTGAATTACTTTATTGATCTTTACGTCATGCTAATCTCGCTTGTTTGCGGAGCAACAAGATGATAAGACAAAGGTATCCTTAGCTGGTATGTCTTTAGAGCAGCCTTATTCTTACGGTTCGCAAACAGACTGCATAGATCGTCTAATTAAAAAAATTTAAATGCATGATTTGATTTTGTCACATTTACCTTACCTATTATGTATCAAAAAATCTAAATCTGCGCACCATTTCCACTGTGTTTTAATAAATTTCAGCATTATATTTAACAATGAAAAAGTAATAAAATGTATTAAAAAGACAAGGGAGACGTAGTTGCAGTTTTAAAGGAGGCGATCTTTACAAGCAAATATATCATTTCGTAGCTTGCGATTCGAAAAAGCCTATAATAATCTAGAAGTAAATAAAAGGAAACTAATAAAGAAAAATATTAGAAATTAAATATAATCAATGTCAAAAGTTAGCTGTAAAAATAATTTTGATAACAGTGGTGGTAACCGTGATTTCTCATGGGTTAAGCACTCGGTGTAAATTTTATGGTACGAGAGCAACCAGAATTCGATTCCCGCCGGTACAAATGAAATAGTTAGTTGCGATTTTAAGTTTTATTAAGCGCTAGGTGGTGAAGAAAAATATCTTGGGGGAACCTCCAAGTCTAAATAGAAACATATTTTGAAGACATGTAAAGCATCTCCGTGGACATTTCATTGCCCTAAAACTCTTTCAGTTTCTTCCTAAGAGTTTATACCACCCTCCTGTCTCTTTCTGCCACTAAGTAGCAGTGTACCTCTCCGATATCTTTCAGCTTGCAAGAGCTGATTTTTAAAAGCTATTAGACATTCCATCTTAATCCTCGGAGACGACAACTCATCTGTAGTCTGCTTTAACTAAAGTTAGTTGATTACTTTCCATTAAGTGCATTGTAAGCTTGTTTTTCACTCTAATATTAACAAAATAATAATGTTCTTATAAGTTTTGACTACGGCGATCATTTTAATGATAATGATATTTTAAAGCAGTTAATCAAGTATAAAAAATATTTAAACAAACAGAGACACTACCTACGTCATCCTTTCCTGTACGTATCGGATTTAAATCTTATATAACAATATCGAGTTGATCGAGCAAGTAGATCAGTTTGTGTATTTGGGTTGCGTAACAAGGATGGAAAATATGATAAGTATATAGAACGACGAGTGAACGTAGGAAATAGCGTAAATGGGGCCCTACACTCTATTGTGAAGAGTCAAAGTGTGTTAAAAAAGGCACATATGGCAATTCACAATGCTGTGTTGGTCCCTACTTTAACGTATAGTAGTGAAAGTTGGGTGTGGCAGAAAAACACGAGAGTAGAATAAACGCAGTACAAATTCGGTCGTTAAGGAGTATGTTAGGGCTGAATCTGAATGACAGGGTGAGAAATTGTATGATAAAAGAAGAGTGTGGTTTGCAAGATGATGTTGTGACCAGGATTAAGAAAAAAATGCTTCGGTGGTTTGGTCATGTGGATAGAATGAAGGAGGAAAGAGTGACATAAATTTATGTTGCAGAAGTTAGCATAGTCGGAAAGGGACGTCCTAGGCGAAAATTTATCAACCAAATTAGCGATTTATTGAAAACGGGCAAAATTACAAGTACCCTAAACCGACGAACATGTATGCGTAGGTATATGGATGTGAAGGAGGCGAGAGAGGTGTGTCAGAATCGTGCCAAATGGAAGTATGTAGTCTCTGCCTACCCCCCTGGGTGACAGGCGTGAGTGTTTATGAATAACAATATCGGTAGGCTTGATTTGGACGAAGTGTCATAGGGGAAAACATGTCCATAAAGATAATAAATTATATCAATAAAACAGTCATGTATGCCATTCTCCAGATGTTCTCTTGGCTGTATTTCAAATAGTACGACAATTTATTTTACAGGATGTGGGTGAAATGAGCACACAGTCCACCTGATGGCAAGTGGATGCTGTGGACCATAGACATCTACATTTAACCTCGATTAAGAATCAAAATGCAGATGGGTTGGCACCCATGAGGACTAAGATGGAATGTCTCGATTCTAATAAAATGGGTCTCCGGTTCTCTACACTTACCATACGAAACACAGCAGCATTAAGCAGCTATTTGACGCCGGTATTCTGTGAGAACTTCTAAATAATCGGGAACATTTTGATTCTTTTAAAATGTGTATATCATACATTGTCTATCACAATACGAATATTGCAGACGCTGGTGGTGCTATGGATGTGGGCTTCACTATTTTGCTAATATATGGCAAATATAACAAACATGGATAGTTGTTGTAGGTCCGACATTATATGGGTATGTAGCATGAAAAGTACCTACTGAGTTATCCAACAAGTAGGTTGTATATCGAAGAATTGAAACGGAATCACAAATAAGACTGTGCACGCTATATATCATACACATAGTTTAGGTTATTCCATACTTTAAAACAATTATAGTTAACCCCTTGCTCGGCAGTGAAGTGAAATATCGTGAACCATTCACTTCGTGGCGCAGTAGCTTAGTTTGCAGCATTGGATGGTCGCGGGTCTGAATTCCGCACGAAAAAATATTTGTATGACCGGAAAATACCTAATATGGCCTAAAAATAATTGTTCTTTTGTTTTTAAGCTTATTTCAAGGTATAAGGGAGATGCAAACTAAGGCACTTATATATATATATATATATATATATATATATATATATATATATATATATATATATATATATATAACTGGTATACATTACTAGATACATAATGCTTTATATCCAATCGTCGAGTAAGCTGTCCAACAGCTATCGATCGAAAATGGTTGAATAGAAAACGTGATTGTGTTCAGGTTTTTTCCTTAAAGTTGAAATGGTGGACGCAAAAAGTTTTCGGTAAGGCACACTCGTGGGAACCGTGTTTGTCGCGTCCAGTTGCGGTGACCGCTTTTGTCATGGATAAAACAACTGACAAAGATGAACTTTATAAATCACAGAATAGATTTGAGGTGCTAAACGTAAAGTAAATAAAAAACAACACGATAAATTTTATTTAAATTATTTTAAATATAAATTTTATGACTTCTCATTCACAGGTTATGTCATATGTTAGGTAATAGTTGTTTTATGAGGTACTTATACAACATTAAAACGAAGTACACTACCATAATGTTAAATAAAATACGCTAAAGGTGATAAACCCTGAAGTTTAATTTTTATAATTTATGACATATGAGCCAGGATCAAAACTAATTTGCGTAAACATAATTTGATATTTATTTTAGATGTTGTGACCTAGCAAGGTCGACAATTTAGCATTGGTCATTGTTATTCATGCCAATAATATAATAGCAATTTTTGTGACCAAGAATATTTTATACTATATAGCCTGCAGCATAAAGAAAAAACAAAAATTTGACTTTGTTAACTCGTGCAATGGGCATCCAAACATATAAGTCTGGTCAGCCATTAAATTGATGTTTTTTATTAAAAAAAAAAAAAAAAACTAGCAATGTTATCAACGTTACTAACATTCTCTTTACCCACTCCTGGTAAGCTTCACGACAGTAGTCGTCTGCGCCCCCCTTTCCCTGCGCCTGCCTACCCCCAAGGGGCGTCGCTTCCGATACGGCTGAAAGACCAGGTCAAAGCCAGTCTCAGTTAGTGTTTAATGGATAGGCACTGAGGGTTCTTAGTGAGTCCCATATAACCACGCAGCCGGCTGCGTGGTATGCTTAAAGCATTCACCACCTCCCTCCCCCGCTTCCCGGAGGGTAGCCCTTACTTTGCTACTGGCCGCAAAATAAATAAAAACAGTAGTCGAATGGTGGATTCAAACCCACGGGTACGAATCCACCATTCGACTACTGTCTTGAATCATTTTAACATCCAACTAGGTCGTGACCTTTTGGGTTTGCGGTCTGCACCCTGCCATTAGGCTGCCGTCGCTTCGCAGAATTTTCCAATTTCAAATTGATCATCAAACTGTTTTTATAATATTATTAATTGATTGGTTATATTAAAAATAAAACGGTCCCAAATGTCAAGTAAGACACTAGTAACAATGATGTCAGTAATAATGATGTCAGTTTAAATAATTAACTCAGAACACGTCACGTTTTACTGTTCTTATGATCTCATTGACGTCGACAAATATTTTGTTATTATTAAATATGTGATGCCTATTCCAGTGTTTCGACTGGTCAACGATAAAAATTGTCTAACAGAAAAATCGTGGCTCTATTTTAATTGGACATGACGAATCAAGTTTGTTGGAAAAACTGGGCGGGGACTGTTTGTGGAGGCGGATGTGAGGACCGGTGTCGCTTTTTGTAGTGTTATGTGGTACGAGTATATTGTTCTGTCCACGTCAGTTGCTCTGGCGTCTATTTACTTACTATCGCTTAAGTTTAATTTATTTAGCGTATATATATATATATATATATATATATATATATATATATATATATATATATATATATATATATATATATATATATATATAATACTTACGACTATAATGTTGATAAATTTAGGTGTTACGTTTCTTAAATGTTTTACGTCTTACGTAGCTTTACGTCTTAGAGATAATTTCTTTGCATCTTAATAATTAATATGTATTATATTATCATATTACATAATATATACGGTTATTACATATACTGTATGTAATAATCGTATATATTATGTTTATTTATAGTATAATTTTGTATATTATTAATTCATTAGCAGTAGTAACGTACGCACTAAGTTTGCCTTTTTAATATATTTTCCTTTGTCTACTGGAAGATATTTCAGCAAATTATGGAATAAGTAGAACCATTTTACGAACTTACTATAGGATTGTTTCTGTATCTTGTTGTGTGTATATAAATAAATAAATAAACGTATTGCAAAATTTGTTACATTATCGTTAAAATATTATAACGAGGTGAGAATTTTACAAAACTATATAAAATATACGTAATATTAGTTTAATTTTATTACATTATTTACTTGTAGATATTAAATGTAGGTTATAATTGCACTATTACATAGCTAAGATAAAAGAAGTCGACTTTTGATGGTAAATTAAGCTACGAGTATGCGTGAATACATGGAACTTTTAGAAGAATGTGTTAAAAGCTGTATACAATTTGTTTTAAATATTTTTATTACAGTATTTGCGTAACAAAAATGCGTCGTTACATTGATTCCTACGTTCACACACAACAGCGCGTGAGAATGAAAATCACAACAAAATTGAATTACGGCTAACTGTTCGACAATTAAAATTTCAAATGGCAGCGACAGTTATAGCGGATTGAGTGTGATGGCAGGTGGATCGTGGGTTTCGGATTTCGGGGCGTCGAAAATCGTCAGTAATCGGTCGTCGACTTGAAAGGTTTTTCGGGAAAATCGAAACGGAGTCCGATTGATTTTCACAGCGCACAGTGCACGCACGTGGCGGGCCTCGATTAGATACACTGCTCATCCGTGATTGAGTCTAATTATTATCGATGACGACAAGTTGTTTGTCAAATTCATTTAACGGAAGTGCTGATTAATTAACATTATGTTTTTATTTAAATAAATTTAAAGTGATTTAAAATGGTGTTTTTGGAGTAATCTGCATTGCAACACATAGTTCATTACAGCTACAATATATGACAATCTACGACTTAGACGAATATATTAATAGAAAGACAAAAGAGCTAGCAAAATTACAGGCATTGAAGTATTTTAATTAAGCCCTCAGGGGTCTGTGGTCTTTTTTATTTCAAGTTGGACACAGATGTGCTTAGGCTGTAACGTTGTAAAAAATTCTTTGATTAAATCATAGAATATGATACCGCACGAAATTCCAATATATCACAAACCAATTTGTTTCAATAGCTTCAAAAGCTCAGAAATATCTTTTAACATCTTTGCATTTCAAATAAAAAAATAAATAAAAAAATATTGGGTGTTAATGGCATATACCGCAAAATTCTCGATTCACTATCACATCACACACACACAGACAGACACAGGCATTACGAAGAATGTGCGATTCCACTGAATCGCACATTCTTCTGTTCACTGTTTCACTTCAGTTCAGTGAAACTGATTCCCATCATTAATTAGCGATATTTGACCACCTTACCTTAATCATATAATATTCACCAATCCATATCATTCCTTGGGTGTCGTAAGAGGTGATAGAGAGGAACAACGTCAACAAACCGATGAGGAGATCGGCAGCAGCGTCTTCCTAATGACGACTAAAAATAAAAAGACTGTGGTTGCCAACCCGCTTGCCAAGCGTGGCAACTTTGACAATTATCCCCCCTATGAGGCAATCTATGAGGGAGGCTAAGCTTCAAGCTTCAGCAGTGAACTTTGATAGGTTGTAACGGTCGGTAAATGTAACGGTAAGGTCGCCGTTGGAGGGGTCGTGTTGGAGGAGAGTGCAATGCATGCAGTTGATTCAGTACAGTCCATGTAAAAGATAGAATGTATATACCTTTTATGCAACGTTAATGATACAAGTATTCAGAGTAGGTACCTACAATAAAAAATATCTGTAAATAACAGAATTAATATAATAAATTTGTTAGCATACGCGTCTTACTTGCTTTGATTCATCCCAAATTGTCAAATTTTACACTTTATTGTTATCAATTAAAGAGAAAGAAATCAATTAGAGAAACAAACTGACACAGTTCTCAGGACCTATGCTATAAACTTTCATATTCCAGAAGTCATTCAACTAACTAAAATTGCTTCCGAAAGGCATTTAGCAGCGTAACGAAAGCATTTGCTTGGCAAAAATCTACAATCACCCAAAGAATATTTGACGACGGCACTTGACGCCGATTCTTCGGCCCCCTGCTATTATAACCCGTTCTCACGAGAAATGATGCGGCGGCATTCCGTTCGAATGTCCACAGAATTCTCTATCAAATGCGAAAGTCGTGCATGTCCACTGATCACTCGACCAAAAAAGTGTTAACCACTCGATCAGTTTCAATTTTTTCCTCCAATCATTAAGTACCATATTGCATTATTTAGGTTGGTACGCATCGGTAACGAGATAAGTATTACAGGTCTTAAAGAGAAAATGTTTTATGATCAGGAAAAATATGAAATCAAAATGAGTCATGCGTAAACATTACTCTATGTTAGCTAATAGTTGTTTTATGAGGTACTTATACAATATTAAAACGAAGTACATTACCATAATGCTAAATAAAATACGCTAAAGGTGATAAACATTTAAGATTAATTTTTATAGTATTCCGTACTCAATAAACGAAACATTTCTGTAATGAAACACATACAACCGCAGAGATTTGTGAGGCAGGATGAAGTTTCTCGCATTCCCGAATATTTAAATCGCTGCATTTACTACTTTCTACTTTTATCAATAATCTCACTGGTGTCAATGGCTCATAAGATAAACATGGACAAGACAAAAGTCATGTTGTGTAAAGTCTATATATCTCCAATGCCTATGAGTATGTTTACCTATAAAAAATAGTCTGAAGTCGAGACGAAACACTATATGAAAAAAAAATCGGTATATAAAACTTTTAAGACTATAAATAACAAACTAAAATCTTAAACAAAATGTTAAACTCATTACAAAAGACTCAATAGGGTACGAGTTATAAAACAACTCATATCATTTGCACTGTAAAGATAAATAGAACATTTTAATTTAAAAATAACGGCCTTCATGATCGTCAGCAGTAGGTCTTTCAACAGAGCAGACATTCGTTCCGACTTTTTGTTTTACATAGTCTGCGAGGAATTGTAATTTTGTACGAAATAAATGAAACGAGGGTGTCGACACGCCGTTTTGTTCTGTCGTTAAACAATGTAGTAACTTTCGACGCTTAGAGACCTCATACGGCGACCCTTTAAACGAAAGAACAGCTTGGTATGTTTTGAACAAATTATTACTCTGGTTTAGCATAGAAGAGACAACAATTGCTAGCTGATTCCTGTTAGTACAGTCGTAGACTTTTGATGGGGACAATGATTTATTTATAGGATCTGAGTCATCGGCAACTATTAGTCGCGCGTATTGTCTTTAGAATAATCTACGAGTAGCCTGCAGGGAGTGCGTCCGCCCAGTGGGATAGCTTTGCGTGTTTACAAACATTTTATTAAGGTGTTATATTTAAAGACTTCTTTAGAAGTTAACATTTATTACTGTTGAACAATAATTTAGTGCAACTGTACTACATATGCGCTCAATAATACACGACGGCAGTTTTTGTCCCACTCTTCCTCCTCAACAGAAAACAGTCCATTCGTTACGGATCAATCATATCTCTTCCAAAGACGGAATTGCTGAGAACGTCATGTTGCTAAGCATCTTGAACCTCTTGGTCTAGTAATTTGATTACTTTGTTATTTTGACGTTTCTTCTTGTCGTAGGTTTGGGTTAGTTGCAAAAATATGTCATAAATATGAAATGAATATACCTACCCAATCTTACTTCGAAGGCCACTCGTGGTCTTTTGGGTACTTTTCTAAGTCACTTCATTGGATACAATCTTACGGATAAGATGGGTGTAGGATTCTATTATATCGATACTTCTTGATTGTCACACATTGATATGTTGTACGTATATTGTGTTCCTTAATTTATATTTGAGCAACACTGTTTGATTTCCCACTTTCTACGAGTAGCGATTTCACAAATGAAAAGACCTGTTACTACTAGTGGGACTGTCCTACATAATACTTTCACTTTATTATTTATCGAGCATGCAGTTCCTTAAATATTCTTTGTATCAACACAAATTTGCGATATAACTTTTATGATGGCTTGGTAGCTCAATGGCTTAGCATCTGGCTGTGGCGATGCGGGCAGTGGGGTCTATCTCGCACGGAACAAGTATTGGTTCGGCTTTTATACAATTGCTTCGGGTCTGGGTATTCCTTCATGTGCAATTTATATATGTTTAATGTGTTCACGACATAGAAGAATTTCCTTGGAAGGGCCTGGTGTTTCTTAGGAAAATTAAAAGATATTGCCGCTGAAGAAGGCTGTGCTGACTAAATAATATATATAAACTATTAAAGAGAATAACAAAGAAAGAATAATAATAAAGAATATAGACATTCAAAAATGTCATATCTAATCGAAAGAGTACAAATAGGATATGAAGTTGCAGTATACAACGGCTTGAACTCACCAAGCCGGTCTCCCCAGCGGTATACAAACTAGTTGCCGTGTTTTTAAAAAGCCTATGCACAGTAATGGATGGTTTGATAAGACTTATAAAGTAAATAAGTAAGTAATTAATGTATTTTGCAACTAAATACTTACTCTAAGTACCTTACTAGGTGGTTTGACTCTTGGCCTACTAGCCGTCCGAGTAGAAACCACCCGCTTAACTATTCTGCGTGCGCTACTAGGATCTGGTCTGAAGGTGACGGAGAGCTGACATAATTACAGGCTGTGACATTTGATTTTAGTCCTCAGGGGTGATAACGCATCCGTAGCGTTGCGGATATCCATTGACTGCAGTGGCCGCTCACCATCAGATGGACAGTGAGTTCGTTTTTTACTTATATATTCTATAAAATAATTCAATCGGCATATGCCTGTAATTAACATTGTGTTTTAACGTCTCTATAATTCACGCGACTGAATAAGGAAGTACTAATCTTATATTGATTTAAGGTAATAAAATCCCGAATTAAATGCGTATTATTAACATTTTTTGTACATTTTTAAACGAATATCTTAGCCAATGCTATTCACAACTGAGAAAAAATGTGTATAATTAACCTTTTTTGTACATATTTAAACGAATATTTTAGCCAATATGATTCACAACTAAGAAAAATTTTTGCAGATGTTTGTTTCGATATGGTAGTTCTAAGTGGCAATATATTTTTATACACACTCAATCAGAACTAATCTTTTAACTTGGTAATTATTGCAAGAGTGTAAAGGTTATCCCATGGACAATTAATTATTTACTGTGAAAAGATTTCAACTTACCATGCGTTCCTCTGTGGAAAAGAGGAAAATGGTTATGTGTAAATGGGTTTAATAATAGATAGAGATTCGAGTCGTAATTGATTAACTCTCAACTCTTCATATTCTACTAAAACGCACCGAATAATATAGTCTTTGGATTCTTGAAGAAGTAAGTAAAGTTTTCTATCCTAAGTTTTTTGCTTTCATAGCACAAAAGAACCTCCTTTTCCTCAATTCGAGTACAATATGTAATCTTTGTATGTATGTTACGCGAGATCTTCGTCATATGTAAGCCAATTTTATTAATCTTTTTTTTTATTAATAAAGTTATACTTTACGTGTGGTGGTAGTAATTCCACCCCAAAGTGTGGAAAAAATAGTGGATGTAGTTTTTAAAGACATTTCTAGTTGTTACGATAGGCATACAGATCGCAGTACCACACGCCTCGCACATTTCACGGTTTTCCTCGTAGCTTGTCTGGATAATAGCCGCATAGTGGCGATTTAAGAGAATTCACTTCTCCAAAGTATCATCTCGTGGGTGTCGTAAGAGGCGACAGTTGGAAATTGAAATGCTGGCCAGCAAATTGAAGAAACTTAATATTATTAAATAGTAAAAAAATGCGATTGCCAATACGACTGAAAGCGTGGCGCCTTGTGATTGCTGTCAATATTTTGTGCGGATCGACAGGACGTTTGCTTTCAAAATATACGGAATACGAGTAACATATTAAAATATTATCATAATAACGGCCAAGAATAAAAAAAATTGGCAAACAACATTGATGTGTTTAAAAATTAAAAGTCCATTTTTAAATATATCAATGTCATACAATTGGTTCATTTCTCATTATGTATTTAAGATTAATACGTGATAAAGAGAGGTACTTAACAATATAAATTATTTTATGAAATGAGATACTATAAAAAAATCATTATCTTGTAGATGGTCTAATGTTAGATATAATCAGTACGGATAATTTTTTTAAAGGATAGGGGGCAAATGAGCATATGGCTCACTTGATGGTAAGTCCATGCACAACTGCAACATACCGCCGTCCATGAACAACTGCACCAGGGAAAATGTAGATGCGTTGCCGGCCTTTTAAAAAAGAGTAGGCTCTTTTCTTGAAGGTCTCTAAGTCGTATCGGTTCGGAAAAATCTCTGATGGTAGTTGATTCCACAAGGAAGTTGTGTGAGGAAGAAAACTTCTTTTAAATCGCACTGTGGAGGACCGCTAGTCCTCCAGATTTTTTATGTAGGATAAGGTGACAGACGAGCAAAAAGTCCACCTGATGGTAAGTGGTTCCTGTGGCCCATAAACATCTACATCTGTCCTAGATTACAAATCAAAATGCAGATGCGTTTTCACCCATGGGGACTAAGATGAAATGCCTCGTTTCCAGTAAAAAGGGTCTCTGGTTGTCTACACTCAACATACGAAACACAGTAGCATTAAGCTACTATTTTACGCTGGTATTCTGTGAGAGCGTGGTCCATCCCCGGTCAGGCCAACCCAATCGTGCTACAACTATACTACTAATATAACAACAGCATGGCTCTACCACGTATAAATTGTGCGGTTGGAATAACCCGAACAATTCCTTAGAACATTTCCCGTGGTAAATGCGATAAAATACACAAAGAGATGCAACATCTCTTCGCAGTGCCAGTGATTCAAGTCGATCGGAAAGAGTTCGGTCGCCGACGATTCGAATAGCGATGCGCTGGATGCGATCAAATAGAAGGAGCTGGCACTGGGGAGCCCCAGCACAAAGATAGGAACGGTGTTCCATGTGCAGCCGTACCTGTGCCTTGTAAAGTTGCAGGCGGTGTGCCGGCATGAAATACTGTCCCGCTCTGCTGAGCACGCCAAGCTTTTTAGAAGCCAATTTGGCCTTTTCTTCCAAGTGACCACGAAACTGCACGTCAATCGATATATTGACGTCGACATTTTCGCATCGTTGCTGAGTCTTGTCCTCTATATCATGGAAAAAGCTGTAAAATCACGCCACACCACCGAAAAAGCAACAAAAAACGCCGCTCCTCAAAAATGTTGGTAGGTATATACGGCGCGATCTTATTCGGCTGTAGGTTGCAACAGACAGTACGTTTTGTTTTCATGTTTTAACTCCCAAAAAAATTTTAATGGAACAGTCATACTACATGTAAAGTGCGCAGTTTGCGACTTTATAGAAACAATATCTATACTAGGTGATATGACAATTTTTCTACTTAGGAGTCCATCTGGGTAGGTACCTACAGTAAAAAAATGTGACCGCGTCATTAATGTCTGAAGAAATTAAGGTGATTATTCCACCATTTTGTAGAAGCCCACATCAAGATGTTTTTATCTAGTCGAATCAAATTGAGTCGACTCAAGACTTTTATATCAACCACGGTAAGCATTGCTTTGTATAATGCTTTATGGTGCTTTTAGAGTTTTGTAAAATCAATCACTTAGACACCTAGAAAAGTCTGTATGAATTTGTAATGGCTGTGATAATATTGCATAATAGTAAATTAGTATCTATAAATATGAAGAGACAATCATCCCGTCTGCTAACAAGAACAGGCTCGATATTGTTCTACGTGTTCATTTGTCATTCGGAAACAATGGTGGGGCAGTTAGGGCCAATGCCATCGATTGTTATTATATACAAAGGGAGTAACAGTACAACAAGACATTTTTATTGTTTTACAACGTAGCTCCTGAAGCCGCAGGAGGTAGCACCCTAAAATATTGAGTAAAAACTTTTGAGTTTAAAATGGAGGCAATTAAATAGATTTATAACCGTTAACTATGTTCCTGGAATGGTGATGAAAAGTGTCGTATAATTTGTTCCTCTGGGCTTGTTAATGTTAAGAAAAGGTATGAGAGAAATTTGTTTTTACATTTCTTCAACATTACTTATCTAAATAACTAAATTACTTATTACATTTATTTTTATTTACATAGAAAAACATTATAAAATCAGTATTGAAATTGTGTAATATGCCTCACGCCTATTATTGTTTGCAATTAGTTCAACTTTTAAGAAATTGGAAACTTAGGAAATAAGAAATAAAATTACGAACTTTAGACTACCTATTTGATGATTAGAATTTCAATTTTACTTCAATTCTGTTCACGATACTCACGTATAAAAATAAGTTTTGTTGTTTTTTTGCAACTGAAAATTTCATATGTTTTTTTATTTAACACTATTTAAATAATAATAAAGTTCTTTTAATGATATGTGGCTATTATAACCCTTGAAAATCTGTGAACAGTTTAAAACAAAAAAAAAACTACAGATGCATTGGTACATTTGAGAAATAAGTTAAAATGCCTTACAAATTTTAATTATATTAGCTTTTTTACCTGAACTCATCTGTAATAAGCTGGTAACAAGCAAATGATGCACTGCTGCGTGGCCGATTTTTTTCCGGAGCGGCGCAATAACTACTGTGCGTGGCGACCGAATTAAATGAGAAGGCGATCGAGATGGAGTCTTAGGAAAAAGAGAAGTCTTAGGGTATCGGATTTAAGATTGTGTCCGATTTCCAGCTTTTATTATTACTTTTATTAGGTGTACTATTATATATTATTAGGCATACTATTATTAGGCATAAGATTATTTAGTAGCTTTAAGCTACTGTGTTTCGTATGGTGAGTGTAGAGAACCGAAGACCCTTTTTGTTGGAAACAAGGCATTCTGTCTTATACTTCAGGGCTGTCAACGTACCTGCATTTCGAATCTTAATTGAGGAAAGATGTAGATATCTATGTGCCACAGCATCCACGTACCATTAGATAGACTTTGTGATCATTTGCCACACTTTTTCTATAAAAAAATCATGAATCACAGACAGACAGTACAACATCATAGAATCGAAGCAAATTATTAGCAAATGTTGTAGCTTAAAACGTAAATTAATTATCATATGTTTTCTTTTGTTGTATTAAATTAGTGATTAAGTGATGAATAGAAATGCATATAAACGCAATTAAGAATAATGAAAATGATTTTTTACTCAATATTTTCTGTTGTCAGAAGGATCTTAATGTTTTCAGAACATTTGGTTGTGTAGAAAAATACTCCTTTTTTATATCTCTTTACGAAATTTGTATTTTAACGTATTCTGTGAAAATTTAATAGTACTATTTAGTAAACCTTTTGATTCTCTAGAACAAAATATTTCGCTTGAGAACAGATGACCGCATTTTGGACCGCATGTTGATTTATAAACAAAGAGAACGCCTTACTACTGTTCAGTAGCAGTCCGACCCCCGCGACGCTTGCTGTGTTGAATCTAAACCACAAACAACGCTATTCATCCACGGGACAAGACTTCGTGACTTCATTTTATTGTCCTTGAACGAAAGTACTTTTTAGTAGAGCTTATTGTGGGAAACCAAACTATAATGCTACCGGTGGGTGGCGGCCCTTTATTTCAACCTGGTTTAGTCTACCTGATGACAGATTTGCAACTTGTAATTGATTGCTTCCTGAATGTTACATAGAAATTTAAATACGAGTAACACATCATTTCACTAAACGACCAAAAATTGTATTACGAGTGTTGTGTATTTCATATCATAAACAACGTTTATATTTTCAAAATGAAAATCCTTAGGGAGTTTAAAGGAAAATATTCACTTGGGTGGACCCAACCATCAACCACAACTACATATGGTCTAGTGGTTGCAGTGGTGCGACTGCTGATCATGAGGTCCTGGGTTCGAATCCCGGGTCGGGCCAAAAAATCAATTATTGAGTTTTCCTTTCAAGATACTGTAAGTTCGTTTTACGTAAATCGGACCAAAAATTAATATTCAAAAACTGAAGGTAGCCGGGCTAACAATGACATTGGGACGTCAAACATCTCAGTCCCCCCCGTGACCATGGTTGCTGTAAAGCACCCGAAACGTCGGGAATTAAAAATAAGTAAAAATAAGTAAAATCAGTTAAATAAACGCGATATAATCCGTAAATTTAGTTTTATTCAATGTGTAGTGTTCGCGTAAATTTAAGAAATCGTTATTGAGTTTTCCGTCAAGAAATTCTCAGTAACTGTCCGGAGTCAGGAAGTTGGTGGTGTCTCACCGCCGTGCCTCGGAAAGCACGTAAAGCCGTTGGTTCTGCGCCTGATCTCTCTCCGGTCGTGTTGGTTTACCGTCTCATCGGATTGTGAGAGTGAGGGGATAGAGAGTTCACCTGTGCTTGCGCATACACTTGGGTCCTTGCGCATACGCTCCTGTCCTGCGCCGATGGCTAGCCTCCGTTGAGGCAGGCCGCCGTGGCCGAAATTAGGTCCGGAGGACATTATTATGGTGTAACTAGCGAACGAGATTAGGAGACTGATGGCGTACCTACTTAATACCATCCTGATTGGGCCGGACCCTAATCACCTGCTGGTACTGTCAGAGCAGCACTCACATACTTTTCTGCTTGTTGATTCTGCTGTTTTGTTATTAACATGTACCTAGATCTCTACAATGATAGATTCTTGTCCCACTTTAACACACGATTATTATGACTACATTTATTTTCTATTACGAAAATAAAATAAGTTCAATACATGTCTGTGGTTTCTGTCCAGGAAAAAGATATAAACGTATCGTATAAAGAAAAGGCCTACAGTAACGAGAAGGTAATATACCGTAGTACGTTCTTATTTATATTTCATATATGTTACGAAATATTAATGTTTTTAAAATATTATTATATAAATGCGATTTTAACGCGAAGTACTAAAGTATGCCAATACCGTCACCGATAGAGCTTATTTGAGTCCACTGCTGAACATAGGCATAGATTGCCTCTCAAGGGGGATTTTTGCCATAGTTGATAAGCGGGTAGGTAGTCGCATTTTTTTATTTTTAGTCGTTATTAGGTAGACGTAGCTCCCCATCATTTATTACCTCCGTCGCCTCTTACGACATCCACGCGATGTAATTTTTTAGTGGTTATACTTACACCGCCACTACATGGCCAACCAAACAATAAATTTTAACATGGTTACCCTGGAAACGAGACGCAAAAGGTTCGGGCTTATATATCTACAGAAAATAGTAATAGATTCTCCGTCCCTGCTTGCATCGATTAACAACCACTCACTACAGGGCCCGTGATCGCAAGCCTAAACTGTTTTCACTCCAAGTGTACCGTAACAACACACCATACTTATTACAACCCAGTGGTTAGGATGTGTCACCTCTACAATGATATATCCCAGGACTATCCAAATGTTAATATTGTAGGTTTAAATCCAAATGTCTTCAATAGTCTTTAATATCCGTTATATTCTTGAAATTATTGGTCTCGTCTGTTTTATGTTTCTACTTACTTTTGTTATAGCTTTAAATCTGTAACAGGCCTCTTGTAAACTGCTGGATGAGTGATTGCAAAACCACTGTTTATTTAATTATTTATAACTTTAGCTGATGTAACTCATTGTAATGTATACATATGTATACCTCGTAAACATATGTTTTGGCCTACAGTTTAGTACTTAATTTTGATAACAAAAAAAAACATACCAAGCGATTGTCGGCAGCGTAAAAATCACAATTATTTCAATATATATTACTCGAAATTATTTACGTAAAAAGGTAAATTATATTCATACAAAAACTTTCATTACAATTTTATAATAAAACACTATACTAAAACACAAATAAAAAAATAGAAAATTCCAAAAATAAAAAAAAATTAAATAAATGTGTACAACAATTTTAAAATAGCCAAAATATTTTAATAGGAGCTTAAACTTTATTTCTTAAAACATTTTTATTTTTTTAAATTCCGGTGCGTGTAAAAGTCTTAAATTTAAACGGAAATTTACATTACAAAATTACCAGCAAGTTGAAGATAACCTTTATCGTTTGGCTTCAGCCACCCAAGTATACCACACACAAATTATGGGCGTAACTTCTTTGTCATCGTGTGAATGTGCCACAGATAACATCAAAGAACATAAAGCTCTACCGGAATAAGGGACTGGCCGCCTAATTCGCGGCTAATGCATCAAATACAGCCAGGAAAGAAAGAAAATGAAGACCGTCCTCACCGCTGTAGTTATTGACATTTATGTTTTCGTCTTTGTATATGGCGTCACTTTTATGAATGAAATCGGGGTGTAACGTAATAGGTGTGAAGTGTCCTCCATTATTGTCTGTTTTTGAAGCCAGGTATAGGTGTGCGAACTGAAGATGCCTATAAATATACAATATAGAACAAACTATATAATTTAGAAAAAAGATGAAATATATGCGATTATGAATGATAGAAATAATATATATATATATATATTTTATCTCAAGATCATAACCCCTCGAATGTTACGGCCATTTTGGCCAATATGGCGCATCTGTCAAGCACTTCCTGAAGTACTTCCAGACTACTTCCTGCTGTTCATTAAAATTACTATTTCTAAGACATTTTGTATAAAAGGTATATTACAACCATATATCAATGAAAAATTTATTAAGTAAGCTATCAGATTATGTATAAATTGAATATAGGTTTACTTCGAAAGCGATACTAATTTGAAAGTGAAAGTAAGAAAAGTGTTTTTTCCCCAATTTTCTGCAAAGGTGTTATAGTTATAAATTAAAGCCTTTATTCCAAGTACTATTTGTTTTACTTGTCGTCAAAAGCATATTTAACTATAAATAATTGAAACAAAAAAACTTCTTTATACAATTCATAAGTAATAGTTCTTGATTTGGATGTAAGAGAATAACACACATTAAAATGTTTTCTTTAATTACTAAAACCACTCTTATATGCAATGTAGTCTGTTTAATAGCAAAACATTACTTTTGACAAGAGACAAATGGCTTTCAGGTCTTTATGTTTTAATTGTTGACCTTCATGGAGGCGTATCGCAGTAAAATATTAGTCTAGTAAAGAAGAAGAAGTTGCTATAAGGTTTATTATTCGAGAAAAGCTTCTCACAGATAGGAACCTACTTCAGGTAGGTACTTATACTCAGTTCATACTTCATCATACTGGCAATGAAGAATATTTGTTCAAATTTTATACGATAATTCACGCATAAGGTGCTGCGTAAATTATTGCGTAGGCCTTGTACTAATCATCCTAATTTACGTAACATACGAATGCTAAAATTTCCAATTTACCTCCAAATTGCTTAATTAAATAACGCGCATTATTTTTTGCAATACAAATGTCGGCTAAAATCAGACGAATCAGAAACAGAAACTTTTTATTCAATATACCTAGATAATAATAGGTACTTAATGATTTCTTATATTTACGCGAACTCTACACATTGATTAAAACTACTTCTACGGATTTTATCGCGTTTATTTTACTTTTAATTACTTTTACACACACTTTTACACAGTCCCCCGTGACCATGGGTGCTGGAAAGCGCCCGAAACGTCGGGAATTAAAAATAAAAGTAATTAAAAGTAAAATAAACGCGATAAAATCCGTAAAAGTAGTTTTAATAGGTACTTATATAAAGTCACCCTTATGTCTATTTTACCACTGGTTCAAAAATACCTCTGTCTAGGAAGGAACCAGCAAGAAACCTAACGGAACTTTTTTTCAGGTAACAGCTTATAATTTTACACATTACAAATTAACATCATAAACAAAATTAGAACTAGCTTGGTAGCGGTCACCTCATTCCCAGGAGTTATTATAATTTATATATTCCATAGTAAATAACCCTGTTATTTACCCTGTAACTTTGAAGAGCTCAAATTTTCTATATGTTCTGGGATTATGTTGTAAAATCGTACACATCGCCCCAATTACTGACTCGTTGGAGTACTTTGATAAAAAGCAAAAATGTCTTTCATAAGGTAACCGTGTACTGCATTTATAACAAACTTCGGGATGATGGACTAACTTTGAGAGATGTATAAAGACGTGGTCGCCCTTTGACGGTATTAGGGGAGAAAATATTCTAGCATAGTTAAAAATAAATAAAGAAAATGGGCTAATTACGTTTAAATATATATAGTAATGATTCAGATTGAACCGGGAAGCATTTACAAGATTTAAGACGAACACCTTTGCGTGAGGAGGATAGTTTCGCGTTGAAGATGCTCGGAAGAAGTCTGGTAGGTGCAGTGTGACATGATTAAGTAATAAATTTGAAGCAGGTTCAAGTTGGTGTGTTCACAACATCACCATAGGTGATAAATCTTGGATTTGTCAATACTTTCCAAAAACTGTTCCCATATACTGTTCCCATCTCTGGGCTGGGGCTCCCCAGTGCCAGCTCCTTCCTCGAATCGTCGACGACCGAGTGCTTTCCGATCGGCTCAATTCATTGGCACTGCGAAGAGATGTTGCATCTATTTGCGTATGTTATCGCATCTATCACGGGGAGTGCTCTGAGGAATTGTTTAGATTAATCTCAGCCGCCAAATTTCATGAACACACTACGCGGCAAACCTCCTGATACCATCCACACCATCTGGATGCTTGGCGGTCCACCACTGTACGTTTCACTAGGAGTTTTCTTCCGCGTACGATTTCTCTGATGGAATAGTTTACCACCGGCGATTTTTCCGGATCGATACGACCTGGGGACCTTCAAGAAATGAGCTTACTTCTAAAGGGCCGGCAACGCACCTGAAATTCCTCTGGTGTTGCGAATGTTCATGGGCGGCGGTAGTCACTTAACATCAGGTGAACCGTATGCTCGTTTGCCCCCTCTTCTATAAAAAAAAACGAAGCACCAGTCGACAGCTTTGCTGTTTCAAAGTTAATTAAGTCTACGGGCGATCGAGAAGCGCATGGGAGAAGTAGATCACTAGTTGTTTTTATTCGCTCGGGGTATCTGGTTTCAATTGTTTCACAAACGAAGTAGAATTAATCCAGAATTGCATTCTAATAAATGATTACCAAACAAATGGTCTCCGCAGGGCTTACCATAATAATGTCCTAAATTTAAAGGCGCACGGAGCGATCAATAAAAGCAATAGTGTTTGAAATGACGCAAAAAACGTTGTATAGATACCAGTGGAGAAATCTTGTAGTGGCGGTATAAGAATATCCACTACCCCATATCGTCTCATGGGTGTAGTAAGACGATGGAGAAAAAACTAGGTGACGAGTAGCAGCGACTTCATTATAAAAAAAACAGCCAAGAGCGTGTCGGGCCACGCTCAGTGTAGGGTTCCGTAGTTTCCCGTCCGTCACAATAAGTGTTCCCACTTATGAGTTTAAAGGTGGGTATCCATTATGTTCGCGCTCCTGCAACTGCTCCCGGTAGTGGGTACTATTGTTTCCATCCAAGTTCAAAATGATTTTCCTAGAAAGTCCTTAAAAAGTTCTACTTTTCAGATTTTTTCATATTTTCTAAACTTATGGTTCAAAAGTTAGAGGGGGGGGACACATTGTTTTTTACTTTTGGAGCGATTATTTCCGAAATTATTGACATTATCAAAAAATTATTTTAGTAAACCCCTATTCATTTTTAAATACCTTTCCAACAATATATCACACGTTAGGGTTGAAATTAAAAAAAATCACTTCTCACTTTACATATAGGGGGGCTACCCTAATAAAACATTTTTTTCCAATTTTTATTTTACCACTTTGTCGGCGTGATTGATACACATATTGGTACCAAATTTCAGCTTTCTAGTGCTAACGGTCACAGAGATTAAGCGAGGACGGACAGACGGACAGACAGACATGGCGAAACTATAAGGGTTCCTAGTTGATTACGGAACCCTAACTAGGATATAAAAAGTGCGGCTGCCAACCCGTCTGCCAAGCGTGACAACTATGGCAAAATCCTTCCTATGACTCTATCCATGGGGAGGCCTATATTCAGCATCGGACTTTTATAGGCTGTAATGGAAATAATATACTGAAAATTCGTGTTGATGTTTGGATGCTTGTAGAGAGGGTTAATAATCTTCCGTTCACCAGATGTCGCTAGTAGGAATTGAGGTGAAATTATTTGTTATAAAATATCATATAATTAAGAAATTGCGTAAAAATAAATGTTTATCGGTTTCTAGATACATGAAACTATTCCTCTGTGGTTTGGTATTTAATTTTTAACTCTTATTTTTATTTTATTTTTACTTTTAGGAATATCCATAGTTTGGTTCATTTATTATTAATGTAATTAATATAAAATAGAACTAAGATTACAGAAAGAAACATGAATCCTTACATTTTCCTAATAAATCAATTTCCGTTTATAAAATAATTTCCGCTTATAAAATAAGGGGGTGCTAAGAATTTCCGGTGGAGGCTCGGTTGCCACCTACGACGACTCGAACTGGCAACGTATAAGGTCTCGTCTAATGAAGTCAACGCTCCGTCCCCCTCGTGCTCTAATCCAGAATCCCGAGACTTTTCAGCTCGAGTTACGTAACCGCTTTCAGTGCCTAGAAGATTGCAATGCAGTGGACGATATGAATGACAAGCTCGTGGAAACTGTCCATGTGGTCGAAGCTAAGTTCTGCAAGACCCGCCGCAGAAGAACACAAAAACTCTCCGATCACACTCTTAATCTCATGGCTGTTAGACGGGAGATGAGGCTGCAATCGTTAACAGATTTGACAGCATACAGGCAACTGAATAGACAGATCTCCAAATGCATGCGGCGAGACTTACGCAACTTTAATACTGCTCGCATTAAAGAAGCGATCGAGCGGAACCAGGGCTCCAAAGTCTTTGCCAGAGATCTGTCTGCCAGAAAGAGCCAACTGTCAAAGCTGAAGACTGAGTGTGGCAGCATCGTTTCCGGGACACCTGAGATTTTGAGTGAGATTGAGAGGTTCTATGGGCAGCTGTACACATCATCGTTGGAGCCACACGCAAGTGTGAGTACCGATATAAGAGCAAGTCTTACCCGACACTATTCCGATAATATCCGGACGTATGAGCGAGATTAGAATGGCTCTCCAGCACCTTAAAAACGGCAGGGCCCCAGGCGAGGATGGAATTACAGCGGAGCTTCTGAAAGCGGGTGGAACACCGGTACTTGAAGTCCTTCAGAAGCGCTTCAATCCCGTCCTCCATGGTGGCACTACTTCAGAGGCGTGGATCAGAAGTGGAGCGACAACGCTCTCTTGAAGAACTACAGACCGATTTCCCTTCTGAGCCGCGTCTACGTGCTGTTTTCGAGAGTCATTACGATTTGATTCGCACGCAGACTCGACGACTTCCAGCCTCCCGAACAAGCCGGTTTCCGAAAAGGCTTCAGTACCATAGACCACATACATACCCTGCGGCAGATTGTACAGAAGACCGAAGAGTACAATCTGCCATTTTGCCCGGCGTATGGTTAAAGCCTTTTTCCGTCGATTTAGGCGGTGCTACAGTCCCTTTAGCGGTGCCAAGTTGACTGTCGGTATATCGAGGTGCTGAAGTGTTTGTACAGTAGGGCTACGATGGCTATCCGAGTACAGAACCAGAGTTCGAAACCTATCCAACTGCAGAGAGGTGTAAGACAGGGTGACGTTATATCCCCGAAAATCTTCACCGCTGCGTTGGAAGACGTTTTCAAGCTACTGGACTGGAAAGGATACGGTATTAACATCAATGGCGAGTACATCACTCACCTTCGATTTGCCGACGATATAGTCCTTATGGCAGAATCGCTGGAGGACCTTAGCACTATGCTCAATGACCTCAATGGTGTCTCCCAACGGATAGGTCTTAAGATGAACATGGACAAAACAAAGATTATGTTCAATGTCCATGTCAAACCTATGCCGGTAGTTGTGGGGAGCACTATGCTTGAAGTTGTTGACGAGTACGTTTACATGGGACAAATAGTCCGACTAGGTAAGTCCAACTTCGACCGAGAGGTCAATCGACGGATTCAACTCGGCTGGGCAGCGTTCGGGAAATTACGACACATCTCGTCAGGTATACCTCAATCTCTGAAAACTAAAGTGTACAACCAGTGCGTGTTGCCAGTGATGACTTACGGATCAGAGACGTGGTCCTTCACTGCTGGCCGTATGACGCTCAAGGTCGCTCAGCGAGCAATGGAGAAGGCTATGCACGGAGTTTCTCTGCGTGATAGACTCAGAAATGAGGATATCCGCAGTAAAACCAGAGTGACCGACATAGCCCAACGGATTAGTAAGCTGAAGTGGCAATGGGCCGGCCGTATAGCTCGAAGAACCGATAACCGATGGGGAAGAAAGGTTCTCGAGTAGCAGCCTCGTACCGGTAGGCATAGTGTAGGGCGACCCCACACTAGATGGAGTGACGACCCGGTAAGACATGCAGGTAGTCGATGGATGCAGGTGGCTTAGGACCGTGCTTTGTGGCATTACTTGGGGGAGGCCTATGTTCGGCAGTGGACTTGTGAAGGGCTGTAATGATAATGATGATAAAATAATTTCCGTTTTACGTGGTAGAGCCATGGTGCAGCTATATTAATTGTATAATGTTGTAGCACGAATGGGTCGGCTCGACCGGGGAGGGACCACGCTCACACAGAATACCGTCAAAGCGTCAAATAGCAGCTTAATGCTGCTGTGTTTCGTATGGTGAGTGTAGAGAACCCGAGACCCTTTTTACTGGAAAAGAGGCATTCCATCTTAGTCCTCAAGGCTGACAACGCATCTTCATTTTGATTCGAAAACGAGGATAGATGTAGATGTCTATGGACCATAGCAACCACTTACCATCAGGTGGACTGTGTGCTCGCTTGTCACCCTTTTCCTATAAAAAAATTCAAGTGGCGCCGACCTGGTGGCAGAAGAATTCATGGAAGCTCTCTTTGATTCACATTTTAAAAAGACAGACGGACTTTGAAAAAAAATTATACACGTATAGACCACCACGTCTTAAATTTATTTATAATTTCGTAGGTTGTTTGATATTTAAAACTAGACGAAGTACAAAATTGACTTTAAACAAAATTTAAAAATAAAAACTTCGTACAATATATCGTTTACAGCGTTTCATATTTCTGATAAATTGAATACGATTGTTATGGAATATTGGAATTGTATGGGTTCAGTAGGAAATTGATTCATTTCTCGAAACTTTAGAAAAGGTTTCAAAAATATATTTGCAATTTATTCAGTTGTGATTCCATTTTGTACTGCTTTTTACTTTTCATGCCGTGTTGCACCAATACTGTAGTTGTAGCAAGATTCTCCCGGCTCAACTGGGGAAGGGCCACACTCTTACAGAATACCAGCATAAAGTAGTAGCTAAATACTGCTGTGCTACGTATGGTGAGTGTAAAGAACAGAGAACTTTTTTATTCTATACGAGGTATTCCATCTTAGCCCTCAGGGATGATAACGCATCTGAATTTTGATTGTTTATCGAGCATTGATGTGGACGTCTATGGGACACAGCATCCACTTACCGTCTTGTGATTGCATGCATGATTCCGTGCTGGTTTTTCATATATATTAAAAAAAAATTAAAATAATAAAAACATATTTAAAAGAATTCTGATTGTAAATAGTTTTAAAACACTTAATTTTTCCAGAAGATTAGAAATCACTCATATGTCTGTAATGTAAGCTGTAAATAAACAACTAGGCACGCAGTATAAAAATTGGATTCAGAATGGTGAACATACACCTCCCTCTAGGAATACTACTAAGCACGGTCCAGAGCCACATGTATCTCTTAACAGGTCGTCATTCATTCTAGCGAGGGCCGCTTTACACTTTGTTTACCGGTACAAGGCTGCCACTGCAGAACTCTTATCGGTTGTCATTGTCACTTTAGCTTCCTGGTCCGTTGCGATATTTCTGTTAACCTAGTTCTACTGCGAATATCCTCATTTCTAATTTTATCACGCAGAGAAACTCCTAGCACAGCCCTCTCTATAGCTTGCTGAGCGAGCTTCCTCATACGGCCAGCTGTGAAAGACCACGTCTCAGGTCCATATATATCATTGGCAACACTCACTGAAATAGTTTTAAGTGCTGATTGAAGGAATAAAAACCATCGTTAGTAAAACCGCTTGCTTGAGAAATTGCTAACGTTTCGAGAACATGTGAAATCTTCACACTTTAAACGTCAATTTTTATAACACCTCCGTGAAATCCGTTATTTTATAAATTATTTATTGCTGAAATTTAAATCTCGCTAACACTCAAAAATGACTCAACTGATTTTGATGATTTTTTTTGTGTGTATTTGAAAACCAATGTGATAGATGCTCTACAACATACGAGATAGCTCAAGTTGAAGTGGGCTAGCCACGTAACATAAGTTTCAAATGAAAGATGGACGCATTTGGCCACAATTTGGGCAAGTCCAAGTGGCAAGAGAGCTAGAGGACGTCCTAAGGAACGCTGGGTAGATGAGATCTAAAAATATGCTGGAAACGACTGGACAAAGAAAGCACAGAAGAGAAAAACCTGGAAACTGTGTAGGAGACCTATACCCGTCAGGGACCTTTAACTATATAAATGTGCATAATATATTAATATGTATAATCTTACTATAATCCAAAATTTAACTTGGTTTAAAGCTCTGTAAGTTAAGGAAAATAAAGAGGCTTTATAATTATTATTATTTATTTGAACGGGTCTCTAGATGGTTTAAATCTTTTGAGTTACATTGGTCCCGGTAGCTGGCGCTGTTGTCGAAATCCAGAAATCACCCGTGCAAAACCGGGGTGGACTAATAGTATACAATAAAAACCTCGTATTTTTTTAATTGTGTATTATATTAATAACAGATATATTTTAAAGCTACTAAATATAACAACAAGTCTGTATGTCAGTAACAGTTGTGAAATTGACATTAGAAATCGTAAATAATTATTATAATGTAACTCCCCACACTCTTTTCGTGAAAGTCAACCAACCCCAAACTATAATGTTCCCCTTTCAACGAGGCGTAACTGAACGGCGCGGCGGCACAACTATTATAAAGGTCTCGGGAAATAAATTCGAACTCCCCCTAAGCTAAAATATAAATCGCCAAATGTAAATAAACGGCTGCCATTACTGCCCTGATTATTTGTTCGCCCCTGACGCCGCCATCTTAGTTTATTTTTTAACAAAAGTTTGTATAAGAATTATGGCCCCTTTTTAATCGCAGGGATCATAGAGCTTTAAATGCTAAAATGCCCGTATATTTTGAATAAAAAGCAACAAAATAATATTTAAGCTTGTTCTATGGATCATTAGTTCGTTACTAGAAGTTTCTAATTAAAGAAATACGCTGGTAGGCGTTTAATTCTTAAAATAAATAGTAACGGACAAAATTATTATGATATTAATTAATCGTATATGAATGGAATTTGTTCTCCAGTTCGAAACAATAATTAGTTGTATATGTTGTGTGCAGCGTCACTCAAAATAAAAGTTTGTGGCCGTGGAAGGAAAATGGGAGATCTCCCGCCGGGCAAGGTGTTCTGCCCGGGGAGCGGCCGACACTCCATGTGATAGTTCGGAGGTGTTCTATATATACTGTTTCTGATTCGGAATGTTGATAGCGTGATTTAGACTTCGGTGTATTTCGATTGTGGCGCGACGACAGCGCCGC
The DNA here is from genome assembly GCA_907164705.1 of Parnassius apollo. Lineage (NCBI taxonomy): Eukaryota > Metazoa > Arthropoda > Insecta > Lepidoptera > Papilionidae > Parnassius > Parnassius apollo. The sequence continues at coordinate 454,949 of CAJQZP010000312.1, read as the reverse complement.
TACAAGTTCATTGAACAACTGATGTACCACCACCACCACCTATAGGAAATACCATGAAAATCTCTTAGAGTCCGACGATGGTCGTATCCCGAGCTCGTGCATACTAAACGCACAATGCACAGGCCTATTCTAATTCTAATTCTAATATAAGCTAGACTAGATGTCACTAGAAGTAGATAGCTGCTAATATGAACAGGGAGTTGATGGTTACCATTGACTCACGAGTGTGGTCGGGTCTATATTTAGAAATAACCTTGTGGTATGCTGCAATGATCATGATATTAATATTAGAATATTTACAATTATTCATCAAAATACGTTGAATACCATTTGAATGCACTTTTATTTAACAAAATAAACAATGATGAATAAGCCTAACTTTCCGGCAGCCTTGAAAACAAGCAATTCGCAAGGTCTACATTAAAGCTTTATGAAAGCTGCGAGTGATGTAGAGAACATTTTGTTGAGGCCAGTGTTTCATTAATCAAAAGCTAAAGTCACCACAAAATACAAGTTACTGGCATGCGAGTAAACACAGAAAGAACGTCATGTTGACTGAATAGCTTTCCTTGTACAAACATTTTAATGAGTGGAAATTCCATTCGCAGTTTCCGAGTAATTTTCTACAGAGCGAAATGTAAAACCCCCTCCTCCCTAGTGACATTGACCCTGTTGGAAAGGACGGACGTCGAATTGGGAATCGATGCGCAATTACTCAGGTTCATTGTTGTTGCTTTTATATTGTCGTTGTATTGGTTTTTTGAGGTTGTTTTCTTTGTTTGCGAGACATTCTCTGTGTGGCATTCGTAAAAGTATTCTATAGATAATATAGATAGATAAATTGATACATCTTCAGTAATGGACTTGTTATATATTGCCATAATACACGTCGTAAACAGTCTTTATATATCAAATCCCAGTAAGACCTATACGACCGACTTAATTATGGTATTGAGCCCTACATTAAGCTTTTTGATACTATTTAATATGTAAAATACCATAATATAATATTATCATAATATAATATTACCAAGAAATACGAGAAAGCTTCGACTACATGCAGCGACTTACATGCTCAAACAATTTGTGCAAAACATTTGCGTAAATTATATGGTGCACTGCACAATGTCCACATGATAACATCTTGCATGCGCCAACAGTTTGTACAAAGTTTTCGCAATGAACATGTGTGACGTCCACACTTGCTTGTGCAACTTCCGTTTAAGCAAATAAATCGCTTGTGCAGACCATTTGCACGGTACACTGTGTTGCCGGCTTAACGCACATGATTGCTTGTGCAAATTAGAATTTGTACAATTAAGATTGAGCGTGTAGTCTTTAGAAAGCTTTAACATTTCGCAATTTTGTATCTTAATAAGAAGAATATATTTTTGAGTATATTGAAAGTAAGTTTTAAGCTTTTTACGACTTCTTTATTTATAAAACCAAACTGCGCCATCTGGCGGAGGTAATGATTTTTTGGCATCTTCATGAAATCCATTCTGTGGCCGTTAGAAGGGGGAGTATGTTTCCTTAAATTTTTTAAACAGCACTAAAAATTATACAATTTTTACAGTCTTATGGCCCGTTTACTTTCTCTTTGTTTTAATGAGTGATTTAGGAGAGTACGACATTAGGAACGCGTACCTAAATAATAGTTTCTAGTGATTAAGTATTACTCGCTTTCGTAAGATTCTCGTCCATTCTATTAAAAGTAAATCGTTTACAATTTTTATTACGAGTGATGATACTAAAGCACTTACATTATAGGTGCTAGTAATGTAACTACTTTCCTAAAGCATTAAAATAATGTATGGCCAGTATATAACGATCAAGTTACCATGTTAAAAATATCCTGAGATCATAGTGAGTACGTGTATATGAGGTATTTATTACATTGTTTCTAATGATATCAAAATGATGTTATTATAGAATTTTTGGTGATCATCATCATCATAACACGGTATAAAATTTCAGTGCTGAATGTAGAACTGGCCATAGATTGCCTCATGATAGGGACATTTGTTTCGTATTGTGTGAATGGTTTATATCGTAGCAGCGATGAGAACGGCTGAATATGGATTTCACCGAATACGAATATTCGGCCGAAAGTTCGATAAAACTTTTACCGAAACGAATCGAATATTAGGCCTAATATTATTCAGAAGGATCACCTCGGTACCTAACCAATTTATGTCGAAACTTTTTACTGTAATGTGCGCAAGATTAGCACCGGACCCTGCCCGTCGCTCCCCGCCACACCTGACATGTTATTGCATCATCTAGTACTGAGCAAATTGCCGTCAAAAGATATGTTTTGACTATTTTTGTGAGACAAAATGTATTTTGTTTTGTTATTCTCAGTGAAAATTGATGACAGTATGATAAATCCACTATTTGGACTTATTTTAGAGAAACTGATGACCAAAGTAAAATGAAATGTACTAAAGTAATATAATGTTTCTTCGTTCGATTTCAAAAACATTTTATCAATCTATCCATTTTCTGCAATTGGAAATAAATCTACTGTGCCTCAAAAACATAACGTGATAGAAGTAGATTTAGTCATAAATAAAATATACTTTCGGCAGTAAAATTATGAAAGACATGTCATTACTCAATTCAGACATTTCAATGCAATGGATACCTTAATCACCACTTTAACGAATGTTCGGTGATTTAGCCAAATATTCGGCTAAATACGAATATTCGGAAAAGCTCCCGAATATACCGAATACCGAATATGAAACGAATATTCGGCCCATCTCTAGTAACAATAATAGGTTGGCTCAACCGTGGTAGAAACACGCTCTCACAGAATACCAGTGAAAAATAGCAGCCTAATGATGCCGTGTTTCATATGGTGAGTGTAGAGAACTGAATACTATTTTTACAGAAGACAAGACATTCTACTTTGTGACAATTCGTCGATATTTTTATTCTTAATCTAGGATAAATGTAGATGTAAATCAGCCACAGCATCCACTTACCATCAGGCGGACTGTGTACTTGTTTGTCACTCTTATTCCATAAAAATCCCATAGATGCCACGCTAGGCAAGCGAGTTGGCAACTGCAGTTTTTTATTTTGTAGTTTTATCTGGAAAACGCTACTACCATGCATCTCCTGGATTGTTTCAATCCTACAAGATTGTTATTCCATCCAGTAGGGGCGTTGTAAAATCTTTAAATCTTGATTGTCGGTTCTTCTGCGCCATTTTGATCTGTTAAAAGTATATAAAAATATATTACGATGAACGAAAAAATGCGAAGTATCACTATCGGTATCTTGTAAAAAAAAAGAAGAAACCTCGTAAGTATCCTTGATTAAAACTACTTTTACGGATTTTATCGCGTTTAATTACTTGATTTTTAATTCAGGACGTTTCGGGTGCTTTCCAGCATCCATGGTCACGGGGGACTGAAGTGACTGATGTCCCGATGTCAGTGTTAGGAGTACCTTCAGCTTTTTAATTATTATTTATGGTTCGATTAACGCAGAATGAACTTACTGCGTCTTGAAGTCTTGCAGTGGTATGCTTGAGTTTAGTTTTAATTTTATTGATTATAGGATCCCAAGCAGGTGGTAGATACCAAGCCTCCTTCTCTATTGAAATTAAGATGATTTTTAATTTATATAGCCTCACGCCTCATCCTTAGTAGGAACCGATGTTCTTTTGTGAGGATTTGTGGTCTATCAAATCTGTTTAACACGGTGACATCGGGACGTCAGTCACCTCATTCCCGTAACAATAAGTGCTGGAAAGTACTCGAAACGTCCCGACGTTCTAATCAAGAATTAAAATGCGATAAAACTCGTAAAAGTACTTTTAATCAATGTGTAGTCTTCACGTAAATATAAGAAATCATTATGTATGTGTATAAACCTCATATCATTTAGAAACCGTCATCTGTACGATATCTAAAAATAATGGGGATGATTTCCTTTGGAAATAATGATTTCTTAAATTTACGCGAACAGAATTAACTCTATAAACTCTAAAATACAATTCACAATGGAGTTAAAGGCAAATAATTCTTTAGCTTTCCTAGATGTTTTAGTCATTCGAAATCCTGATAACACTATTGGTCACACTGTGTATAGAAAAAAGACCCATACCAACCGATATTTAAATGGTGAATCTCACCATCATCCTTCACAGTTAGCTACCGTGGGTAAATCTTTGTTTCAGAGAGCACGAGGGATCTGTGACAGAAAACATCTGGCATTGCAAGACAACAAGCTTCGGATCCCGCGCCTACGTCACAGTGACCGAGTGAAGCCGGCCACAGTCGAGCGTGTGCCTGCTGTACTACCATATGTCAGAGGAGTCACAGACAAGGTTGGCTACATCTTGAGGCGAGCTTCCATTAAAACATACTATAAGCCACCGAAGAAGATTAGTCAATTTTTACCATCCGTCAAGTGTAATATCCCTCTACAAGATGCAGGAGTGTACAAGTTAGATTGTGAATGTGGTCTCTCTTACATAGGTCAAACAAAAAGATCCATAAAAACCCGCGTGAAAGAACATATAGCTGACGTGAAGCACCGACGCTCCGGGAAGTCTGCAATCTGTGAACATGTTCAAGATCGTCCCCACAATTACATTAGATTTGATAAACCACAAATCCTCGCAAAAGAACACCGATTCCTACCAAGGATGATACGCGAGGCTATTGAAATTAAAAAAACATCCTAATTTCAATAGAGAAGATGGTTGGGTGCTGCCATCCGCTTGGGATCCTATAATTAACAAAATTAAAACTAAACCCAAGCATACCACTGCAAGACTTCAAGATACTCTAAGTTCGTTTTGCGTAAATCGGACCAAAAATTAATATTCAAAAACTGAAGGTAACCGGGCTAACAATGACATTGGGACGTCTAACATCTCAGTCCCCCCCGTGACTATGGTTGCTGTAAAGCACCCGAAACGTCGGGAATTAAATATAAGTAAAATCAGTTAAATAAACGCGATAGAATCCGTAAATTTAGTTTTATTCAATTTCCTTTGGAATTTGGACACTATTATATTGTTATTTTAGAATGTTCATATAAATATTTTCTAAATTATGTAGGTATTTTTAAAAGAAACGACGAATCCAAAACATATTAAAGTATTATTTAAGCTTTTCCATAGCAATATAGTCCAAAACACTCATATAATTAGAATAATTAGAACTACATGGCTTAATTCCTCCCTCTCCTTTCCACTATCGGATAACCACGCAGGCGGCGAGTCTTCGCCCCTTTGTTGCCGATATACCACGCATTAGAACCAAATGGTTTTCTTCGTAGTTTGTAATGCGTACAGCAAAGGAGTGCAACAGGTTGCCGGTCTATCTTTCCATCCGAATACAATCTGGGTGTCTTCAAGGCAAGAGTGAATAGGCTTTTGCTACGCTAAGACTGTGCGATTTACCATCTAGCTACCACCAGGTGGGATTCTGTTCAGGTACTGGCTTATAAATAGTTAAAAAAAGAACAGATTCTGTCAATAACTTGACTAATTATAATTATTCTAATAAACAGTAACGCCACTTATCGGATCCCGGCATAACCGTGAACCGTCATCTCGACTATACAAATGATGTAAATTTGACCTCAAGTGAAGCCTCAAGAACTCTTTCAGAAGTTACACAATCTATTACAGTCGTATCAAAGATTATATACATAAAGATTAGTTATTTATATTTTTTTGCGTTCTGTAAAAGTATGAAACAAGTTCATAAAAGGGAAGAAGAGAACGCACCAACGATTATTTGTTATAAAGAATTTGTTACAAGTAGCTAACAAGCTTGTGATAGAAAAAGGCCGCTGGGAATATTGAAGTAATGCAAATACTCTCTATCCCTCCCTCAGGGCAGGGAGTAATGCTATAATCCGTACATTACTATGTCAACAGTTTTGGATGTTTCTAAATTATATCCATTCTAATAAAATATTTTCTTTCATTTTGCATACTATATGCACGTTTTTTAATAATATTTTTAGTGTTTATCCCATGATTGCGATCTTTTGTCTGCGTACTGCGAATTCCCTGTCACCGTACTGGTTTTCTCTTAAACTCCTTTGCTGTTACAATTGTACGACTCTGGAATGCGCTTCCCTTAGCAATAAGAAAATCCTCTCCCAAGTAGATTTTTAGAACAAAAGTAAAAGAACATTACTTAGGCTCATCTGGTACATAAATTTACATATATATATTAATTCATAAAGATATAAGTACATAGTAATCTATTATATCCTATTTATTTAAATAAGTATGATCTACGTATGTGCATTTGCGTGTGTATGTAAGTATGTGAATTTTATTAATTTTAGGTTTTTCACCCAGCTCACTGCAGTACACACATCTACTTAACTACTAACTTTCCGGTTGACTGGTAGAAAATGACATAACATAACATGAACATAAACACTCACGTCTGTCACCCAAAGGGGCGGGCAGAGACTACAGACTTACATTTGGCACCATCCTGACGCACCTCTCTCGCTTCCTACATATCCATATACCTACGCATACATGCTCGTCGGTTAAGGGTACTCGTCATTTGGTCCGTTTTCAATATATCGCCAATTTGGTCGATGAACTTTCACTTAGGACGTCCCTTTCCGGCTCTGTCGTTCACTTCTGCAACATAAATTTGCTTTGTCACTCTTTCCTCATGCATTATTTCCACATGACCAAACCACCGAAGCATTTCTTTCTTAATCCTTGACATAACATCATCTTGCAAACCACACTTTTCTCTTATCACACAATTTCTCACCCTGTCGTTAAAATTCAGCCCTAAAATAATCCTTAACGACCGCATTTCTACCACGTTTATTCTATTCTCTTCTTCTGCTATACTCAACTTTCACTACCATACGTTAAAGCAACGACTAACACAGTTGTGAATTGCCATACGTGCCTTTTTTGACACATTCTGACTTTCCACAATAGAGTGTAGGGCCCCATTTACTCTATTTCTTGCGTTCACTCGCCATTCTTTATCCTTATCATATCTAAAAAATGAACTATGGCATTAAATCCGCCGTTTGTACCTTTAGTATAATAATGTGTATAAATAAATAAATAAATTATATGCTAGCTTAGACCGTAACGTAGCCGGAGACCCTTTTTCTTGGAAACGAGGAACCTGAATTTGGCGTCGCTATCAAGGATAGATGTATATGTTTATGGGCCGCAGCAACCACTAACCATCAGGTGAACTGTGTGCTCGTTTGCCACCGTTATACTATAAAAAAAGACATACTCGAGCGGGTCAGTAAGCTGAAGTGCCAGTGGGTCGGCCATATAACTCGAAGAACCGATAACTGACGGGGAAGAAAGGTTGTCAAGTAGCAACCTCGTACTGGCAAGCGTAGTGTTGGGTAACCTCCCACTAGATGGAGTGGCGACCAGATGAAACACGCTGTCAGTTGATGGATGTGAAAGGCTTAGGACGGTACTTTGTGGCATTTTATGGTGGACATGTATGTTCAGCAGTGGACTTGTGATGAGATGTAGTAGTAGTTGTTGTTATTGTGATAATAAGGTGCATCATTATTATGTAAACTTCATAAATATGATTTAATTTGGCCCACGTTGGTCTTGGATTTATAAGTCTCATATTTACACGGGTATATTATTGAGTTTTTCTGTCAAGAAATTCTCAGTAGGTGCCCGGAGTCAGGAAGTTGGCGGTGTCTCACCCCCGTGCCTCGGAAAGCACGTAAAGCCGTTGGTCCTGCGCCTGATCTCTCACCGGTCGTGTCGGTTTACCCTCCCATCGGATTATGAGAGTGAGGGAATAGAGAGTGCACCTGTGCTTGCGCAAACACTTCGGCACTATAATCCTGTCCTGCGCCGTTGGCAAGCCTTCGTTGAGGCAGGCCGCCGTGGCCGAAATTCGGTCTGGAGGACATTATTATGATTACTACAACTAAGAAACCAACCTCGCGATACCATCCATACCATCTGGATGACTGGCGGTCCACCACTAAGCGATTTAAAAGAAGTTTTCTTCCTCGCACATTTTCCTTGTGGAATCAACTACCACCAGAGATTTTTCCGGACCGATACGATTTAGGGACCTTCAATAAAAGAGCCTATTCCTTTTTAAAAGGCCGGCAACGCATGTGCAATGCCCCTGGTGTTGCAGCTGTTCATGGGTGACGGTAATCACTTACCATCAGGTGAGCCGTATGTTCGTTTGCCCCCTCTCCTACAAAAAAACCACAAAGTGCCAACAGTGTTACTCATTGAGTTATACAAAGTGTTACTTGCCTTGCATGTCGTAACAGGCAGTACCTGGTATGTTGGATTTGTGATTATTTATTAATTTATTCTTTTTTGTACACCACAATAGAGAAACATCAATATAGTTAAAACTAAATTAAAGTATGTACAATAGGCGGTCTTATCACTCTGAAAGTGATTTCTTCCAGACAACCTTTGCGTAGAGGAATGATGCAAACAAAAGTTACAAGTAGAGGGGGGCATTCAAAATAATAAAAAAATATAATAATATAATACTTACTTACTTACTTACTTATCTTCACGCACAATCCCTAACGGGGTAGCCGGAGAGAACAGATCGCCAAGTGTCACGATCCTTACATACCTCTTTCGCTTCTTTCAGGTTCATTAACTTCTTCATACATGCACGTCTAGGTATCCGAGTACTCTTGACCCTATAATAATATAATAATACATACAAATAAAAATAAAGTGAAAGTTATATGTAAAATATCATATAATAGATTAAATAAAAAGAGTACGGTTGTGTGGTAGCTGCGTTAGCCACCTATCACTTCCTTCACAATTTTTCATCTAAACCCATATTTTTTGGCTAAAGGTTGTCTCGATAGCTCGCTCCGTTTTGAACTTTGCTTATAATTTCCGGGAATACAGACATGTCATTATCTATGTATGTATTACATATGCATCATAAAGTTAAGTCATCTTAAGGCTATCCTATTTCAGGGTAAAAGCCAGTACTAATTTTAGAGGGGTTAGGTGGAATTTAATTTTGTAATGAAGCAGGATTTGGCACTCAAACTTAATCCACGAAATATTACTTGATAATATTTTGAATAGAATAATCGATTTTGTAAGTATTATTGTATCATTGTATCATTATCATCACCTTTACATTTTTTATTTTATCAAAACGCTTCACAAGGCCACTGCTAGGGGAGCCGTCGTTATACCCACAATTCATTCGCCCCGCGGCCCCAACACTGCCGCATCAGCGGTGAGACCCCGCCAAGGGATAATAGGGTGGGTGACGCCTCGCCATACCAACACCTTCTATCCCTAGGACTTTACCTCGACTGCGGCGGGTTAGGTGACAGAACAACTCTCCCGCCACAGTTCACCATGCATCCGACGTGAGCTCACCGTTGGGTTAGATCAGTTAACTCCTTTATATTCTGACCATATTTACGAAGTCTATCATGCAGAAAAACTACGTACATAGCCCTCCTCATAAATCATTGAGCAACTTTAAGCATCCTTATACAGTCAGCAATTTTTTAGTTTTTGAGGAATAGCTGACGAGACGGGACGAGAGGACGTGTTCTAATTTCCCATTTTCATCCGTCCATCAATCCATCCGTCCGTCAGTGTTATTTATTTATCACAGAAATTAATTTCAATAGCCTACGGGAATTAGAGCGAGACCGAAAGGGTACAGACTCATGTTTGCCTGAATCCCAATATATGTGTATGTATTGATGTGACTACTTAAAGGATAAAAGGCTCCGCTTTTGTGTAGAAATTTGTAGCGAACCAAATAAAACCTATAAGAAAGTAAATTAAAGTTCTTATGTACGTAACTTAGAACGGTTTTTTTTTGGTAAATTTGTTAAAAACTATTGCAGTTTTATATTATTACTTTTAAGATATATTAATGTTTTTAATAATGCATCGATAATATCCACGTTAATTAAAATTTTAACTTTAACTTAACAGCAAATTGCGTGCCTATAATAATAAGCCTAAACACGACTCACCTGCAATAATAATAAGCAAGTTAATGCGTTCGATATCCCCGTAAAATCTGAAGCGTAATGTTAAGATACGTGTATAATTAAGTGTTAAAAATGAGTGTAGAAATGCTGATTAGCTCCAGGTATTTAGTTGCTTCGCCATGGCGCGATTGAGCGGTCACATCTCTGCCATAGAGCACATCCAACACGCATCTGATACGCCGCCATATCACAATTCTATGCTTCGTTTGTTCCATTGTGATGAGCGGTGAATTGGGTAGTTGACACCACCATTAATAAATAACTACATCATATTATATAATTTGGATTTGCAATTTTAAGATTTGTCTGAAAATTTTGTCGATTTTCTATTTTAAGTTAAATCAGATTGTTTTACTCTAGGTATATCTATATTCTTCGTTTTGACAACTTTTATAAAAAAAATAATTTTTACTTATTGTTTTTTTTAACTTTACCCCACAACACAAGGATTTATCGTCACGTATTGCGGGGCAGTATACATATATATATATATATATATATATATATATATATATATATATATATATATATATATATATATTAAAGATTTATCTCAGTGATCTGTGGGGAACTTATTACTGTACTTGGAGTGTCTCTGCGTTAGTAGAATTTGTAATGAAGATATCCATAGCAGACTCGCGGTATAATGACTTTTACTATGTGGTGTTTATATACCCACAGTGCCCACCGATTAGTGAGCTGAAATAGCAACGGACCGACCATATACTTCGAATAACCGACAACCGATGGAGAAAAATAATTATCAAGGCCTCGATAGATTCCACAGACCTCGTCGATAAACGAACGTCGATGGCTGCATTTGATTACAAGGACAAACATCCAGGCCTGTAACAATTACATGTAGATCATATAAATGTTTGTTCCTTGCGTGATTTGAATCTTCGACCCTTAGAGCTGCAACTGATTGCTAATATCACTGCGCCACGGAGCTGTCACATTGTACTCTGTACTATAGTGTTAAATACCCCATTATGTCATATGTCTAATTAAATCACACTAATTTTAACTATGTTCAATTGTTAATCTCGCTTCGACACCTTCTCTTTACCGTTAAAATAGATTGTTTGCGCGTAGTGACCGTCACTTTATTTTAGGAAATCGCTTTCGACGAATACTTGTCGTTGTTCACATTGTTTTGTAAGAGCGACCTTGCCCGGACAATGATGGATCTCTGAACGCTCACTTGTTATTACAAAATCCGATGTTTAAAAGACGACAGAACGATTGAATTGGAAAAGCTTTTGTGACATGAGAGACTACTAGTATTACACATGGGAATCACCAATCAAACTTTGACGTTTCTGAGATGTCCGAGCGGCTGTAATCAGTCTTCTATATTTTCGAGCGCTCAGCGTATTGTAAAGTCGTCAATCAAGTAGCGGCAAGGTTTATTTTTGATACCGGGTATTACTCCTTGTTTTGCTTTTTGGATTTGAGGAATATTGAAATCTAATTAAAATTCCTTAGATCTCAGATTGTTAGATATGATTAAAGTTCTTGATCGACTAGTATATTTTGAAAATATTACATTAATCTGGGCGGACCTATTATTATGTTATTATAAGATATAATTAGCTTATGATTCTTATATAAGAATGTAAGTCTATTGTAGATTTATAAATTAAAATACATTTTCTATTTCGTTAGTATGATTTTTTGCCATTTTTCCTTCATTTTGTTAGACTGTTTCATTCTTATATCTAACCTGTTTATTGAACAAAGGATGAAAATTTTTCACTATTTATGCAAGCGTACGTTAGTGCAGCCTATAAATAAAAGGGATTAAGCCTCCACACAACTATTAAATTTTCGATAAAGAGACTAACACTCGATGTTCGTTCTATTCAATTCAGATCTATCGCGCTTGAGGTAATACGATAAACATTTTATATGTGAGATGAGTAGGAATGATTTGGAAAGATAATATTATTTATTTAAGTTGTGTTTTTGCATGAATGTGATTCGAATCACGGACTTGAAATTGTGTTGTAGTCAAGTGCTGCGATTATTAGGCCACAATGTTGTTATGAAATATTAGTTGCTAATGCATCAATTAGCAAAATTATGTTATTACAAAAACCACAATTTGGAATCATCGATTTCATGATACAACAATAAAGAAGTGAACGTAAAAATTAATTATCCGCCATCGGCACGCTATTCTAATAATCATAAATAACGACTGCAATCGGATCAAACGCGGTAGGTCGCGTCACCATCGAACAATGTGCGAAACATTAAAAATATCAACAAAAGAACTTTTGACGTTTATAGTATATATAGTAAAACCGGTATAAATTTGCCTTTAAATATCTTTTAGCTATTGAATTTCAACCCTTATTACGTAAAGTTAAGTAACATGTAACATGAAAGTGGATGTTCTCTCGTAATGGCTTTAAGTTGTCGCTCGCGCCAGCTGGTGTACCGTGGAAAATCGATTTTCACGTGGGCCTGACGGATGTCGCATCTGCGCGCGGCTGTAATGCCGCTTGCCTGCATCCAAAAAGCGCGCCGACGTGTAAGGGAAATCATAAGTGATCATTAGTCTTAATAAGGAGTAATTAAAATTAGTTAACGAGTTAATGAAGCTATAATATGTTTATTTATATAATAAATTTATGAATATCACATAACGTGATTTTGTTTTTATAATAAGATATAAATTTAAGGGTTTGCTAATTATTTTGAAATTTGAAACGATATTTCATCTTGTTTAATATTATATATCAATTTTTTTTGCGAAGACATTGAATGCCAAATCCGATAATTATTTCCAGATTAATGAATGGTCGATTCCAAATAACATGTCACATTATTGTGAACACAAATTCTAATAAAAACAAAACATACAACCGTAGAAAAACAAACGGGACCACACAGGGATGTAGACGGGGGAAATTCACGAAAGCTGTCACCGTCACGAATCGCCTTAACGCAAACGTATAATCGGTCGTCAGACGACCTATTTGTTTTAAGTCGCCCATAACTGGCATTTTAAATAAAAACATCAAAGGGGGGTGCGTAAGAGCAAAACCGAAGGAGTAATTATGATTGGTCTCGGTTTACCGGAAATAGTTTGTGTCGCTGTTAATCGTGGTTGTATTCTGAGAATATAGCGCCCTCTAGCGGCGACGGAGGTGTCCGGCGCGTGCAGACATCCCGGCAACGGTTTCGAACTACGTCGTTAAACAGTTTTTGAATAAAGAAATTTTAAAAGTTAGTGGTTTTTGTTTTATCAAGTTTAGAAGAACAAGTTTTTGCTACAATGTTATTTTTTTCATAACTTTTGAGTATTAGAGTGTGTTTAGAGCTAATACTTCTAGTCTCTACGTACGTAGAAATACGTAAGTAACTTTCAACAAATACATATGAAGGCGTTGACATCACTTAGGTCTAAGATGGAATGCCTCATTGCTTATGATTACACTGTCTCTTCATATTTTCTCTCGCGGCTGATGTTGTAGGTGACTAAGGTAAATGAAAAATTTTACAACATTTAGGGAAAGTAAGCAGTATAGCAATTCGAAAATTGACAGAGGTAAATGACTTTAAAGAACACAAAATGGTGGTGGTGGGTAAAAGGTGATTTAGCTCTGACATATATCATATTAATGACGTGTTTAGTGCATATAAACACGTGGTAGGGCCACACTGCAGCTATTATGGTTGTACCATGAATGGGTTGGGTCGACTGGGGAAGGACCACGATCTCACAGAAACCAGCGTAAAATATCTTACACAATGCTGCTGTGTTTCTATGGTGAGTGTAGAGTACCGAAGATCCGTTTTACTGGAATCGAGGCATTCCTCAAGGGTGACAACGCATCTGCATTTTGATTCTTAAGCGAGGTTAAATGTAGACAGCATCCACTTACCATCAGGTGGACTGTGTGCTCGTTTGTCACCCTTATCCTATAAAAAAATATAGTGCGAGTAAAATCTTTCAGTTTGGCGCCTCATTATATTACAACCCATATGTTCACTGCTAAACATAGGCTTCCCTCAAGAAATACCATAAAACAAGGTCCTCAGTCACCTGTATTCCTGCATCTCTTACCAAGTCATCGCTCCATCTAATGGGTTTTCTTCTTGGAGCTATATGGCCGATCCATAGATTTTTCAGAATATTTGATTCATCGGTATATGTCAGTTAATCTGGTTCTACTGCGGATAACATCATTACGAAGTCTACCTTAGTCTGCCAAATTTTAACAAATCCTCAATGAGAGGATTGGTTGAAGAGCTTCTAGCAGAGGATATATGGTAACCGCGCTGTACTATGTATGTATCTGGCTGTTATGCTACAGTTCCTGGGCGCAAAAGTCAGGGCCATTATTTGTTCAAAACCATAAATTGTTAGAATTCGGATTACCGTGTTTATGACACTACATCTAGCCTTCCCCTCATTTTACCGACCTATCCGTTAGTACTAAAAAACCTTTTAAAGCGAAAAGAGCTCTCATAAAAAATGTTTAATATTGATTAAACAATTTTTAAATAATAAAGTGTGTTTTTCTGTGCAAGTCGCGATGTTAGATGATGCAAAGTCCGTTCTACATTCATACTGGTTGTCAGGGGCGGCTGCGCACAGCTCCGGCGGGTGCATGGATCACCGTGACGTATCGCGATTTCCACGCATCCATCCCCGCCGCGACCGGCCTTTGTCACAAAGGAAATTAACTAGTTGCGCTCTTCGTGTGCGTTTAGATGATGTGTGGCCGTGTGAGTGAGTATGGATAGCAAAGAAATTTATTCGTAATCAGCTATAATATTACCTAATTGCTCGTAGAAATTGTACGTTACATATAGACTATCTGTACCTGTTGAAAGTTTTTGTTAAGAAGTATTAAGGATGTAAAATATATTAATTCAGGTAATTGAATTTAGAAAGTATTATACAAAAATCATATATCAATAAACATTGAAATTAAAACTCTTATTCTTTTTTGCTCAGTAATAAATCTTGCAGAACAGTAAATTACTTCCGTTACCGATTACAGTTAATAATTTCCGAGGTATCAGATGAAATGTCATAACCGCTGTCATACAATACCACAATACCACATATTATATTAAAACTAGAACCACATATTGTATGTTGCATTAGTTAGTATTAATAAAATAAAATAAAAAATATAAATTAATAAAAAATGCGTTGTTTACCGTCTTTCTCTATGAAAATAGACATTTTACAATTTTTATCGTAACTTTATTCTGACCGTACTGAAACCGTAATCAACCGTCAGTATGCCAATGAAGGAAGAACTATTGTTGTAATGTTGAATGAAAACTTCTATTTAAGTAGACGATGGGTGCTTTTTTCTATTTTTAAAGTAATTTTCAGCAGATGTTCGTTTGATTGATCAGATCCACGTCAAAATTGGTATTATTTTTAGATCCATGAAATTACTTTCATGAATAAGTTAGCAGTGCTTAGACTGATTAATATCTGGTTATAAATTAAGTATTAATAGAAGAATTCTGAGTATAGGAATATAAAATAAATTACAAATATCATAGAATTTTTGTAATTATAATATTATAATTAGATAAGTTAATTCGCAAAATATGCAATATACAAGCAGCAGTAAGAGCTCAAAAGTGAAGACGAAGAACGGATCACCTTATTTAGACGTATAAAAATGTTTAAAATACTAAAAAAAACCCAGCTCCACTTTATACTTTATATATTTAAGGTAACATGTTGAAACGACCACATCAAAAAGTTAAAATTACATGAAGTAGTGTAATCAGTAGCGAAACGCAAGATCATAACTTGCACTCTTGCAAATTACTCATATTATAATATCTTAACTATAGTATAGATATAAATAATTATACAAATCAAAATTCTTCTCTTCATTGATTCCTTAGTCAATTAGCATGTATAGACTTGAACATTAAATATCTACAATTTATAACTGATTTTTGTTATTTTTATGATATAATTACGTCATACCTAAGTTAGCCATTTTCAAATACAATCATCAAATTATCAACTGTGTCTCTTGATTAAATCGCATGTAGTATATCGGTGTAACGTCAACCATTTTCTTCCAATCGGTAATAAAACTATGTAATAGATATAAAGTATATCATCAAATATCAGACATATTTATTAATATTAGGTCTTTTATATATAACGATGACACTCGTGACAATATCAAGTCCTGAAACCTACATTTCTTCATTAGTAACCACCAGATTATAACAAGATGGAATGAGGAACGCTTTAAAAACTATGTTATATAACACATGATACACTGCTAATTTATCAAATGCGTGTAAGAATGTGATTGGTCTTTTAATTGTTATATGAGTTCCACAATTCTTTTACCCAAGATTATTAAAATTATGAATCTTAAAAAATTGATATAGGTAGAAATATAAACTTTTAATACCCGTCAGTTTAATTGAGACGAACCTAACGACATTTAGCCGCTTGTTGCTAGGTTAATGATTATAGCGTTCAACGCGATTGTTTTTCGTTAAATTCCGTGGGAAAAGAACGTCGCCTATTTGTTGGTCTTTGCAAATTTATGAGTGAATTTTTTGCAAATAATGGAGCCGGTTTGAGAGGCAATCTGTTATGCACTTCAGGGTACCGATAGTTTTTTTATAACAAAAAATAATTAATTCACAATTTAACGAATTACTTAATCAGTGCATGTCGAGCTGTGTGAAAATAGATAATAATAAATCGATCATTTTATAATTATTTTGTAATAAAATAACTCAGCAAAATGTGGAGTTGATGTTTGTAATGGGTAAAGGTAAGGAAGTGTGTAATTTCCATGTTTGGCAAACTGGTTGGCGACCGCAGTTTTTGTATTATTTTGTGTGGTTATCAAGCAGACACTGCTGCCTGTCTCCAGTATGCGTATTTTTTTCCTCTGTCTCTACCTACAACATCCAAAGGATGGTACGAGTATGGAGAAGTGATGTCAACGGCGAGTTTTCGTCCAAAATTGTCAAAACAAATTGTCTGTGAATTCACTGTCCGCCTTTACTCTTTTTTTATGAACACGAGCATGAACGCGCCGTTTAACCTCACTGCATTAATTCTTGATCGATTTCATGTTTTGAATCATCATAAATTACACTAAATTGCCTAGAAATGCTACTATTTCTGGCTGGATAGTCCATGCCAATCTTGACTTTCTTGCTTTAAAAAATAAAATTATTTAAGGCCACATCACTCGCTTTGTTTATCTTTAGTAGATACACGTTTCAGAGTAGGGTATCAGGAACCATGACCTCGGCTGGCAGATTTTGGCGGTCTGCATGTTGGGAATGAAAGTCAATCTTTGCGTTATCTTTTTAATCTAAATGACGAAAGTAAAAATCTGATAAAATCCGAAAATAAGCTGTTCTTGATTACATTTTTATAAAAATATTATGAGCTATTTTCAATGCCTAGCATTAAAAGTGCTGAAAATAGCGATAATCTGCACCCACACGCAATTGCGTGTTATATTATATTGTATAATATATACGTGCGGCAATTGCCACAGGTATATATTATAATTTTATTTGCTTTTTCTGCCTTCAGTGACCGTGTAACGCCCACAGTTGAATTTTCTCCTTTATCGTGAAGACGGTTTATAAACATAAAATGCACGACGGCATATATCCAGACCTGGAACAATTATTTGTACGCGATTTGTATGGCACTCGTTCGAACCCGTAGCCTTGCAGCATCCCGACCAAAAACTTAGCCGCTACGGAGCCGTAAAAGAAATAATATACACAGACTTTTACAACGTTTTAAAAAATCTTTAGAAAGCAGAAGTAATTTACAATAACGATGAGACGGAAGTTCTAGAACTTTCGCCTTATTAAGACAGATATTTCTTTTTATCAAATATTATAATATGCATTATACTTATCGCTTGCCATAAAATTGCATTGGTGGTCTGAGTACGTTGATGTGCCTTTTGAGACCTACCCAAAATGCAAAACTAAAATAGGTGAAACAAATTTCAAAGCAGACCCTCAATACGTAATGGAGGACTGTTCCTGTGAAATGGACTTCAACACTTGGTAACAATACACCTATAAAACTTATCGCTAACACTTCAAACTGTGCTTGTTTGTGTTGTATTTGTGTAAGAAAAACAAGAGTCAAGGTTTTTCTGGCGTTTCTCATAGTCGCCTCTTACGACACCATGAGACGAAATAAAGTGAGAGATTCTCCTACGCCGCCACAGCACATTTGCTTTTATTATTTTTGATCGTTACGTTCATATTCGCCATATTTATAGCTCACATTGAATGCAAAGCGGAGATGTAGTGTTCAATTTAAATCACTTCCACCAGCTTTAATTGCACTTATACAATAAAAAAATTACACCAACAGTGAGAGATTTCAGTTAATACTTCTGACGTACTTATTAGATTATTTGTTTCAATTTCAAAAAAAAAAAGTTAGTTGAAAATAATTTCACTTGGTCAGTTGGGCGGTACGGATATGAACAAAATATCTATCGAAAAACTGAACTTATCACTGATTCTTTTTATTAGCTTTAGATTTTAATCCTTAGGAATCTTTTTGAATTTCAAACTGTGTCGATCATTTTTTTAATTTTATTAATTTTTAGGCTGCATGTGATTAGGTTATTTTTTTTAAATTAATTATACAATTTTTTTCGGTAACAAAATACGATTCCACCGGCAGTCAAAAAAATTCGTGTTAATTAAACAGAAATAATTTTATGTAGCTTTAAACGAAATAGGTGTTTCGTTAATTAATAAAAGTAAATTGATTCAAAACATTACGACGACGATGACGATCTGGTAAAAGATTTTTTTATCGTATAAGGGTAGCAAACGAACACACAGTTCACCTAACGGAAAGTTGATGCTGTGGCCCATAGACATCCTACATTTAACCTCAATTAAGAATCAAAACTGGCTAAACCTGAGCGCGTGGGACGTATATAGGCTGTTATTATAAATCATGCAGATGCGTTGTCACCCCTGAGGACTAAGATGGAATGCCTCGTTTCCAGTAAAACGGTCTCCGGTTCTCAACACACACCATACGAAACAGCAGTATTAAGCTGCTATTTTACGTTGGTGTTTTGTGAGAGCGTGGTCCTTCCCCGGTCGAGCCGATCCATTTATGCTACAACCGTAATACAGCTGCAGCGTGACTCTACCACGTATGGAGCTGTAGCACTACCACGCATGGATGCAGGTGGGTCATGACCGCGACTTGTGGCTTACCTTGAGTGAGACCTGTGTTCAGCGGTAGACTTGTAAATGGGTATAATGATAACGATGATGATATATTATTCATCCATTACAGTCTATAAAAGCTCACTGTTCAACAAAGACTGAATAATGATATGATAATATGTAATGATGAATAATGATAATAATGAAATGACACAACCAAAATTAGGCGAGTAATGATAATAAAAAAAATTCGAAGATGATTGTTTTTATGCGAGGTATATAATTAAATAATATTTTGACTAGTCAAAACTGCAGCGCAGATAATGTTATTAGTGCTTTGCCAAATCTCTCTTTAGCATATTCAAGTATTCGATGAAAAAGTTTTATTGGAAAGCTTTTCGTCTTAGAATATCAATATCAAATTCAATTTCGGCTCCGATCCAATTTCGGATTTGGATCGAATTTTCGGTTTTGGACTCTGTCTGATTTGTACAAAAGTTTAAAAGTAAAATAGCAACTTGAGAGATAGCTTGAGTACCGATCAGCTTGGGCTTAGATTACTTTGCCAAAAATGATTGGAATTGGTGGGAATCGAGGTTGTCTTTGATTTGACGTTTGGTTTTCTTGAATTGAGTAAATGTATTAGTATCGATTATAAGTCGATGTATTTTTACCACACTGAGTGACGCAAAAAAAGGTAATGAGTTTATCAGACTATATATGTATGTTCCTTTATGACGATATAGAGACTAAACGCGTAGGCCAATTTTGATGATACTTACGTCAATCGATTTGTCTTAATCTTGTGAGTACATTGACTTATATATTACTAGCATAAGGACCGGGCCGACCTAACAACTAAAACGGACCAGTGCACTGGCCCTAAAATTACAGTTTAGGGCCAACGCGAATCGGTCGACAATAGTGCGCGCGCAGGACAGATTTGTCTGTCATAAATATGTCTAGTTGCATGGTAAAAGAATGCAAAAATTACGATACAAAGATATAAAAAAAATATGGGATATCGTATCATCGGTAAATAACCTTATATTAATTTTATTACAATTAAATTATTATATAAACGCATTTTTAAAATAATACTAGTTTTTACGGAATTTATCGCGTATATTTAAATTTTTTAACCCCGGGACCATGGGTGTTTACAGCACCCATGGTCCCGGGGGGGGGACTGAGATGTTCAACGTCCAGATGTCATAGTTAACCGCGATTACCATAGATTAAAATTTAACTTTTGTTCCGATCTACACAGTATGAACTTATGGTATCATGAAGTCTTGCAGTTGTATGCTTGGGTTGGGATTTAATTTTATTTATTATAGGATCCCAAGCAGATGGTAGCACCCAGCCATCTTCTCTATTGAAATTAGGATGTTTTTCGATTTTAATAGCCTCGCGAATCATCCTTGGAAGGAATCGGTGTTCTTTAGCGAGGATTTGCGGTATATCAAATCTGATGTAGTGACGGGGGGCGATCCTGTACGTGTTCACAGACTGCAGACTTCCCGGAGCGTCGATTCTTCACATTAGCTATATGTTCTTTAACGCGGGTTTTTATTGATCTTTTAGTTTGTCCTATGTAGGAGAGACCACATTCACAATCAAGCTTGTACATTCCTGCATCTTGCAGAGGGACGTTACACTTGACTGATGGTAAAAACTGACCAATCTTCTTCAGCGGCTTGAAGTATGTTTTGATGGAAGCGCGCTTCAAGATGTAGCCAATCTTGTCAGTGACTCCTCTAACATATGGCAGTACAGCAGGTACACGCTCGCCTGTGGCCGGCTTCACTCGTTCACTGTGACGAGGGAGCGGGACCCGAAGCTTGTTGTCATGCAAAACTTGCTTGACGTGTTGGAGCTCGGCAGCCAGGTGTTTACTGTCACAGATCCCTCGTTCTCTCTGAAACAAAGATTTACCCACGGTAGCTAACTGTGAAGGATGGTGGTGAGAATCACCGTTTAAATATCTATCTGTATGGGTCTTTTTTCTATACACAGTATGGCTCAAGGTGTTGTATGGGTTACCAAAAATACACAAGCCCAATGATCCATTACGTCCCATAGTGAGCCAAATCGATTCACCAACTTACAGATTGGCTCAACACTTAGCGAAAATACTCTCACCGCTCAGGGGACATACAAGAGCACACATAAGGGATTCCACCATTTTGTCAGCGATATTAAAGACCTATGTCTGGCAGACAATGAAACTATGGTCAGTTTTGATGTGCAGTAATTGTTTACATGCTTACCTGTTGAAGACTGCATCTCAATTGTAACTAGAAGGCTGGAAGAAAACAACATGCCCGTAGAATATGCAGTATTACTCAGACACTGCCTTACATCTGGCTACCTATTGTGAAAGGAGGAGTTCTACAAGCAAGTAGATGGTGTGGCGATGGGCTCACCTGTATCTCCCATTGTCGCCGACATATTCATGGAAGATTTTGAGGAGAAAGCCGTGCTCACTTCTCCCATAAATCCAAGATTCTACTACCAGAAAGGGAGCTAATTCTAATTTTATTAAAAAAAACGCTGTAATCATGTAGAATGCAGGTATTCTCGATGTCGTAGAGTTAATATTAAAATGTAAAAGGACCCAATTATACAAGTCGACTTTTAGGTATTTTCGCTTAGTATTATTACGATACTATATACTACAAACTATGAAATAATGGTACAATAAGGATAATTATACTACGAAATGCGACCCTAGTTACGTCGTGTTTTGATATGACGTTTGTATTATGACACATGCGCTACTTTTTCTTGTATGAAAAAGTTATAAGTAAAATATTTAGATGGGCCCATCCTTCCTTTTGAAATCATTGTGTGAGTATCACTTAAAACATGACAGTAATCAAATTTCAATAGGGCGACAACCAGGCGCTATGTTTTGAAAAAGAAAAAAGAAATGAAAGTCAACAAATGTCAAGTGGTGTATCAAAAAAGTTCAAAATGTTTTAAACTATTGTTTTAATTTTTTTTCATATTTCTTGGCTTTTTGCTTTTTGTCATCAATTTGAAATCAATTAGATCTAATCAGTTAGTTTCTAGAATGTTTTTAAATTCGCCTTACTTAGTAAACATTAACAAAAATTGATCAATCCATTTACATTTATTTTTGTTGCGTATCTCTGATTAATATTGAACGCTTTACACGCATCATGTTTATTCTTAATAAGGGAAACCCTCTGTATGTAAATTAGAGAATACCTACCCACTAATCCAGTAAATTACTTTCTTTCGACGACGGTGGACACAAGACATTCCCAGCGGGACTTTACCGTCAGGAAATTACCTATGAAGTGTAAAAATACGAGCGCCTTTTTTCTAATAATTTCATTTACATATTGTTTTTATGACTGCTAAGTTAACACCTCATAAAAATGTCAACTACGAGACAAAAAAAAGCTTGCAATTTGAGAACAATTCATATCGATTCCTCAAGAAAATACCACATAAAAGACTAATTAATTGCGCTGCAGAAAATTAAAAAATAACTTTTTGGATTTGTAAAAAGAATGGAGGCATACTTTCAGAAATGTAGTACTGGTGAGAAAACACCGATACAGCTCGAGGACTGTGTGGTGGGCTGGCTGAGTGATGCAGGTTCTTCCCGATCTTCATATAATGCTTCTACCACAATGTTTCTGTAACTACTCTTCAATCTAAAAGTGCCAGTACCTGCAGCAGCAGCACGTGCGTAAACGTTTTAATGAAGTAATTTACTATCACCAGAAGTCAGGAGGATAAGAAGAAAATTGATTTACAATTATGTTTGCTAACAACACGCCTTTTAATCACTCAGAATACCTACAGTTCCTGAAATTAATGGAAAGTTTACGCTTGCTGGTAATCTAATCGACCCAGTCTACAACTCAACGGAAGAAAGCTTAAAAGATGAGTTGAAAAACAAAGTTGTTAATCTGTCTATTGATGGTGGGGGCGACGTCAGGCAAGACTCAATAGTCTGTGTCACATCACAGATGTGTTAACAAACTCTAATGTAAAACTTTCATATGCACGGTACGAAGTGTAGTAACAGATAACGCAGCAAATACGAGTCGTATGAGACGAGATTTGGCTATACAGGAAAAATTAGCGTCTCATCAGGATATTCTCACACACAACCGTATGTAAGAATACCGTTATGATACGTATTAAGTTCATCACAGATATTAAACCTTTTAGCGGAGGACTTGAATGCAGAAGATATTACTGAGACAATCAAACCAATAATGAGGTACTTCAAATACAATCACTTTGCATCTGCCAAATACAAACAAGCTGGTGGAAAAACAAATGTTATACCACAACAGGTACGGTTGAACACAATAGCTGAATGCCTAATTTTTTTTTGAAAACTGACATACTAATATGTCAGACATATACTGAAATAATGCAACTGTTACTATAGATCTGTCAATTTCATCGAAAGTAAATGACATGGCGTTGAAGTAACAAGCCCAGGCCCTCCACAGGAAACTGGAAAATATTGCAGTTACACTTGACATAGGGACATCCTGCTATATTAGCGAAGTGACTGAAGCGTGGATAGAGCTTAAAAATAAGTTTGACAGGGCAGTTACAGATCCATTTAATAACTTTTTATTAAAAAATTATGTAGTATAAATCACGTTGGGCCTCTCGATCGGTGGCTGTCATTAAAAAACCAAATTAATGGGCAAACATTGGACTTAGTAACACAGCTTCACACTGCTGGTAGTTTAAGTGCTGAAATTGAAAGATTGTTTTTAAAATTTGGATTTATTCATTACGATGTACGAAATAAACTAGGTACCGAGAAATCTGGAAAGTGTTGCGTTATCACATAGTCTGTCTCACACAATTTAATTTTTTGTTAATTTATAATAACTAGTTGTTTATTCATTAAAATTGTTATCATTTAACTTTTTAACCTTAATTTGTTTTTAAAATAGTTCTTATCTTGTGTGATATAAATGGTTAATTAATGGTATTTACTAAGTTATAATTTTTAAATTAATGGTTACTGTTTTGTTTGTCTACAATAAAATAAATGTTTTAATTGCAATCCCCATATAAACTTTTCCTTAAAATTACTAATTTAAATAAAAATACAACATAAACTGAACTTGTAAATTTATTTCAGGTCTTAATTATTTATATTATTTATTTGTTTTTATTTACTTCCATTCATTTGCATTAAAAATAAAGTAGTTTTTAAACCATGTATTTTTTTCTTTACATTTTTAACATTGTTTATAACTTGTTATACATGCAATTTGTCTTTTTAAACAATTAATAAAAAACAGTGTTTTATTTTAAATTGTTGTAAAACCAGTTTTAAACACGTGTTTTAAAACAACTTATTTTAATAATGTCAATCCTGATTTAGTATCTAAAACCACTGAAAGTTTGTTAGCAACATTTCTCACTTAAATTTTCAAAAGTTTTAATAGAGCTATCACAAAGTTTTTATATAATCGTATAAAATTTTTATTAACGTGAAAAATAATTATAATTTTTTTAGTAAACTGTTTTACACAGTCGGATTTTTTAATTACGGTTTTAACCATGAAGCTTGTTTACATTAGTACTTGCATACTAGTAACAAAATATTATCATAATTAAGCATAACGCAGTTGCGTAATTTCTCACCGGCAAACGATTCCCACTCGTCTTATAACCGCATTGCTAGATGTGAGTTTGTCTCTGTGTCTTTGAACTACGTAATATGAGTACAGCATTGAGCTGCTGTTTTACGCTGTAACCTGTGAGTTCGTGGTCATTTCCCGGTCGAGCCGACCCATTGCTACAACTTTAATATAGTTGCAGCATGACTCTACCACGTAAGAAAATCTCTACTTCCATTAAAATAAAACAGGTTTTTATTCGTTTCATTCTTTATTGGCAAACATTAGTGGTGGTTGAGGCCGCGCTTGATTCCCACCTGGTGCTAAGTGATGACTTAACCCTTGTATTAGCGTGAAAAAAACCAACAGACTCTTACCTGGAAGATACAATAGAAACATGCTTAGGCTTCAGTCGCATCAAATGGGTAGGTTCCGAAGAGTGAGTGTCTCTGTTTTTGTGGAACTATTATAATATTTTCTACACAGTTTCTAACTTCCGAAATTGTGTTGCCTGTGTTGTGGTTTGTGATAGTGGTAGTAGAAAAAAAAATCAAATTGATTAAATATCACTTTTTAATTAATGAGTTTCTTTTAATAATCTCTATGAGAAGGATTTTTAATTGTGTCATACTTATTAATTACTTATTGACGCTACTGATAGATATTTAGTGAATAAAAATATTTTACAGAAAAAAGAGCCCTGTTTCACCACATTCGATCAAAAGTTAATATTCTTATAAATATTAATTTTAGAATTTATTAGCGAAAATATGGGTAGACTTTGTTTTACCTTTCTACTTTGCAATTCACATGACAATATTGTTAAATGATCTAGAATTTTCACTCATGCGGCGTATTATCAAAATGAACTCTGATATTATGTTATAGCTTTCGTGACAGTCTTAAATCACTTTAGTCATCATTTACATCATTATATGTATTCACATATAATGATGTAATTGATGATATTAAGTCTCACTACTACGACAGTCTACGTGATGTCGTATAGGTCAAAATGATTCCTTAACGTTTAGCTTGAGAAATAACACATTCATATTTTTCAGTCGTGCTGTTTATAGGATGATATCTTTTTACAAGTTCCACTGTTCAATGATAAAAATATTATAGTAAATTACAAGCTTACATCATTGGTAATGGTGAGGTTAAAATTTGAAAGTGATGTTTCTTTTTTTAACCGACTTCAAAAAGGTGCAGGTACTCAATTCGACTGCATGTTTTTTTTATGTGTATTACTTCAGAGCTTTATTCTGGCTGAACCGATTTTGGCGATTATTTTTATTTGAAAGCTGATGATTTTCGTCTGTTTCTATTTAAATTTGATCAAGATCTAACCTATTTTTGAGTTATCCTTAACAATGTTTATTTTTTTAATAGAATAGGGGGCAAACGAGCATACGGCTTACTTGATTTTAAGTGCTTACCGTCGCAGGGGAATTGCAGATGCGTTGCAGGCTTTTAAAAAGAAGTACGCTCTTTTCTTGAAGGTCCTTAAGTCGTATCGGTCCGAAAAAATCTCCGATGGTCACATAACAAGGACGTTGTGCGAGGAAAAGAACTTCATTTAAATGCCACAGTGATGGACCGCCAGTCATACAGATGGTGTGGATGGTATCGCGAGTTTTGTCACGATGTGCGATGGTGAATTTGTGCGGCTGAAAATAGTTCGCACAATTCCTCAGAGCACTCTTCGTAGTAGATGCTATAAAATACGCAAATAGTGTCAAGCTGATCGGAAAGAGCTCGGTCGCCGATGATTCGAACAGCTCAGCGTTGGATGCAATTAAATGGAGAGAGCTGGCACTGAGGCGCCCCAGCTCTGAGATGGAAACAGTATTCCATGTGCGACTGAACCTGCGCCTTGTATGCACTCACACCGCGAAATGATCGGTGGTGTGTTCCTCCCGTCATCAAGAGTCGAGTTGGACACAAAGAGAGAGCCCAGCAGGTCAGCTTTGTCCTTTGGAGCATAGGCCAGTGAGTCATCCTCCCTGCGCAAAGATGGGAAAGATGGCTGGCAGAAGTTCCCTTGGACAGCCTTGGCAAGAGTCCAGAATGAAAGTGTTCCCGAAAGACACTTTTGAAGGACCTGAAGGCGGAATTATACTTTTTTATAATAGCGCTAATATTTGCATCCCGCGATGTAGATGCGTGAGTCCAGGCCTGGTAGCATTCTAGCTTACCACGTTATTGCAGTAAATTTTGCAGCAGTGACCAAACCATGGCTGGGTTCTGCCTCTGCCTGGAATAAAAAGTTCCATTTCCTGTGGCACCACATCAACAGACATAATCAGCAACAACGTTGGGATTACATAGCGAGAAGCAAACCCAATTCCAAGGGTAGATCCAAAAAAAAAAAGATCGCATCACTTCCTAATCGGCTGACCTATGATGCCAAACAGGGTGGCAACCTGCAGGATACCACCGCGATGGGGGCGTGAGTGGCACACACGCACCCATCGCATTCTTACTACCCGTTCTTCGGATGAGACTATGGTTCAAGGAGCCAAGAGGGGCATCGACGGAGATCTGATATCCGTCCGGATTAGAGGTCAGCAGAAGATCCAACAGGGAAGGTACATGATCTTTCACATCTGGGATCCATGTAGGCGAGGTAATCAGTTATGTCAGATCATATGCCAAAACAAAGTCGTAAACAGATCTACCCACATGTTCGGTTAAACGAGAACCAAGCCATTCAGTATGTTGGGCGTTAAAATCACCAAGAGTCACCATCTCTGCGGATGATACTTGTAGTAGCACGGAACCTGCAGCCATTTGGACGTGATCGATGAATCAGTCTGTGTTAGTATTACTGTTATGGGACCGATAGAGGCACCCATAGACGCGGGGATGGTCGTCGCTGTCTACGTGCAGCCATGAGATGCACAGGTCCGTACCTACAAGGCTGCCGAGGCGTCGAAAACAGATGTCCTCTGTTTTCGACGCCTTGGAAGGCTAGGATACGAAGTATCAGCCGGAGACATACCTGTGTCTCGGTTAGAAAGAACAAGGCCGGCTTCGCCGTTTCCAGATGATAGTGGACGGCGTTAAGGTTTGAATGAAGTCCCCTTATGTTGCAGAAATTCACGCATAGCGTGGCAGGGGGCGCCTTTGATTAATTGCTCCGTTTGCCCCGAACAGGCTTAGTGTTGATCGGAATCCCCCCCCCCAGAATACGCTAAGGGACAGCCTGACCATCCACGCTAAGGGAGAGTAGGGTAGCTTGGGCGTGGATGCTCAGCGAGGGATTCTACGTCACGGGGGGTTGGTACCCTCCGTGCAACAGCAAAGTCTGCCGCGTGGCTCTACCACTGTGAATTGAATTTGAATATATTAATGATGTTCTTATTTTATTTATATTGAAGTACAAACTTTTTAATGTTACAACTTGATAATGAATAAGGGTGACAAACGAGCGCATAGTCCACATGATGTTACCATCACTATGTGTTCGTTTGTGGTATGTGCTCGTTTATGGATGCTGTGGCCCATAAACACCTACATTCATCCTTGATTAACAATCAAAATGCAGATGCGTTGACACCTCTAAGGAGTGAGATGAAATGCTTCGTTTCGGGTAAAAAGGGTCTCCGGTTCTCGACACTTACTGTGAGAGGGTAGTGCCCCCCGATCCAGCCAACGCATACGTGTTAAAACCCTAATATAGACGCACCATGGCTCTACCGCCTATGACTGCGCTAGTGAAATTATATAATGGGGAAAAAAAAGATATTGCACATGCACACGCTTTTTTTTGATGGTTTGACATGCTGCTTGTTGACAGACAACGATCTAACGGTGGATCCACCAACGCTGAACCCAAATTCAACAGATTCTCTCACCAGTCTGATTCAGTCGGGAAAAGCGTTACTAGTGCGAGTTAATTTAGTTTACTGTTTGGTGTGGGTCCCGGGGTATGCTATATTTCAAGTTTAATGCGGTGTTAGATGGCGCCTTCCTTGAAAGCTTGAAAGCTTCTTTCATTTGCCTGAAGCGGGGAATAAAATTGCAACAAATTCATAAAATACGCCCTTTACCGATCCGTTACCGTTGTAGCCTATTAATGTCCACTGCTGATGCTGACATAGACCTCCCCCATAGATTGTCCGGTTTTTTTTTAATATTAGGCGTTATTAGGATAGCGCTGCTGCCCATCTCCTTATTTGTCGCCTCTTTCTGCAGCCTTGGGACGATATGGGGTACTGGATTTTATTACACTACCGTATAGTGACGCAAATACACACTTTGCAAATGCACAATTTTCACTTTCATGAAAAATTATTATCTTCGATTCATATAGTGGCAATAAGTAGGCAAATAATCTATTCTATATATACTTGTATATGGTACGTGAGGGTAATATGGTCATCCGGTTAATATGGTCACTTTCTTATAAGTCAAAAACTACAGACTTGTTTGCATAGATAGCTCTGTGATACGATAGCTCTTCATCAGTCAATCAAATACTAAAGGGTCAAAAGGGCGCGGCTTTGTCGACGCCATTTGGACGCTGGATATTATAGCAAATATTTTGGTCAAATTTAGTATTGTATAGTGTAGTTAGTTTTTTTAATTTGATTTTTCGAAGTGTTCCTATTTTATTGCCAAAGCTTGTTTGCTGTTTTTTTTTCTTAAATAAGTTATAGTACCTATACGATTTTGTGTTTTTGTCTCTGTCCTCTTCCCAGTTTTAGTTTTATACGGCAGTAAAGCTTTAGGTGACCACCAAGCTTTAGGTACCGTCCCGTACCTTATACGTAACTGACGGCATACCACGAATTCGAACCAAATGACATACTTTGTAGTTTGAATATAACGTGTACAGCAAAGTGGAATAAATTGTCGGCGTATTTTACCTGATTAGAATATGGGTCTTGAAGGCAGAGTAAATAGGATTTTGTTAAGCTAAGTCTGTGCGCTTTACCATTTTCTATACGTGGTGCTGCAGTTATATTAGTAGTATAGTTGTAGCTCGAATGAGTCGGCTCGACCGGGGAAGGACCACGCTCTGACAGAAAACCAGTGTAAAAAAGTAGCTTAATGCTGCTGTGTTTCGTATGTCGAGTGTAGAGAACCGGAGACCGTTTTTACTAAAAATAAGGCATTCCATCTTAGTCCTCACGGGTGACAACGCATCTGCATTTTGATTCGTAATTAAGGATAGCTGTAGATGTAGATGTCTATGGGCCACAGCAACCACTTACCATCAGCAGGACTGTGTGCTCGTTTGTCACGCTATCCCATAAAAAAAAATCTTTTGCTATACATCACCTTTGTCCTGTTATTATGACATATTTATGAAAGATCTATTTAATTTGGAACGACACACATAGAACACGGATCATTTGAATTAGCCTATTTTAAGTTAACTTGTTTATCTTTGTTTATATCGCTTTGTGCACAAATCTCTTTCATTCAGTAGGTGTCGTAAAATGGGACTGAGAAAATCTCATAATTAAGAGTATCAATTATAGTGTAGTGAGTGGATCTCATATATAGAAGAAACACATACCCATTTATGCACTAAAATAGGCTGATGATAACGACGAAAAAATTATTAAATCTTCAGAAATTATAAACCAACTCCTCGCCAAATCTCGTCAATTGAAATGCTGTTATATGTTTTGTGAATTAAAAAAAAAACTGTAACTTGTTTATGTGTTTTAGGGTAGCTGCATAAGAACATTTATTTTTTCAAGTAGATCTTTGAATGTCACGAGATTTAATTACAATACAAATCAAAAGATATAACTATTGCGTATGCGCTTTGTAGTGGTGACCTTGGAATATCCACTACCACATATTTATCATCCTACCGTACCGTAGGTAAAGAAGGAAAACTGATACAGAAGATGGGCAGCACAGCAGCATCTTTCTGATAACAAATGAAAGTCATAAAAATACGGTTGATGATCCGATTGCCATGTGTGGTAATTGGAAACTATGGCAAAATCCTCGCCTATGAAGTAATCTACGGCGGAATCCTACGTTCAGCTGTGGACTTTTGATAAGCAGTAATAGAGGAATGAATGCATATGACTGATGTAAACTATTCAGATCAGTAACGGGGTACTGAGGGAAAGCTACCAGATGTCTGGTACTACTACAATTTGTTAGCCATATTTGTAGATTACATAAAACCTCTCTATTGAAGGTGAAGGAGTTCCATATAAGTTCCATATAGAAGGAGCGCCTATAATTGAAGTAGCACTTTATATGTTTCTTTTTTTATTTTGTTTTTCTGATATTTTTGTATTCAATAGTGTGTACTTTGTTAATGCAATAAATAATAATAATAATAATAATATATATTTGTGAACAGCTTAAAGTCTTGTGACGGAGAAGAATAGCGTTGTTGGTTTGTATTTGAAGTTTTAAAACAAATTAAGCATTATATTGAATACTCTTTTTGAATTCTTCTATCGTCTATAGCGAAATTTCACAGTACCTACACGAGCAACCTGGGTTCGATCCCCGCTGTCACCAATGAAGTTGTTAAGTGCGATTATAAGTGGCAAAGGAACTTTATTATGAGAAAAAAAACTAACTTCCAATAAAGAGTTAAAGCCGACTTCAAGAACTAATAGGAATAAAATATTTTCCGACTAATAGCTTCTAAAGAAAAGATAGTGTGACGGTGCGTTATTATTATTAGTAGGTAAATGATAATTAAGTTCTATATAAAGTCATTTAAAACTGTCACAGATACATAATATTTTGAACAATTAAAAATGCATTGTTAGATCATATAGATAGATTTAGTAAGGCCTTAACATTAGGTCTTTACCTACGAATTGAAATAATACTAGTTAAGTAAGGGGCGGAGTAGTATAGGGTTAATAGAACTTATCTTTACCTACGAAATTGCCGTTCTGCAGTACTGGCCATTTCAAATCATGCATATGCTATGCTATGTTATACATATTTAAAAATAGCCTTACAGTACAATTTTTTTATTATTTCTTTCGATTTGTCTTTCGAATACAATTGTTCCTCAGTGAAAGATCCCAAAGAGCATCAAAGAGCATTAGCCGACGCCTGTATCCTATCTTCTAATCGGGAAGTGTAATCATAATAATGGACGATTGTCCCAATGCTAGCGCGAGTGTTCGGGTGACTTGCAATATTCGCCATCCGACGTACAAGCGACACTAGGGTTAATATAGTTAATCATACTGGCCTATTATGAGCTGTTAGGCAAACGACACGTAACTAACCGACGCCGAAACGTATTCGTTACGCTGCGTTTACGTGACTTCTGTGACGTTAACTTTGGATTAATAATCTATACTAATAAACTAAAAACATGTTAATTCAATCAAAAGTCCACTGCAGAACACAGAGCTCGACCATAGATTGCCTATTGAAGAAATATTTGCAATATTTGCCACACTTGTCGGACAGGATGGCTTTACCATAGTTTTTTTTTTACTATTTTGAGCAGCTGTCAGGATGTTAAGATAGGGGGTAGTAGAATCTCTTGCTCTCCGCTATTGCACGGCATAATATAATAAAATGTTAAATAACTACAACACCAAAAGCCTTATCTTAATACTTTATACGAGTAATTCTTGTACAAATATATATGTAGGTGATTTCTGGGATAGAGCTCTAAAGATTTAGATGAAATTTTGTATTGAGATTCACCTTCCAAGTTCATTTTACTTGGTGTCATTCCTGAGAAATTATTTTTTCTAACGCCGAGTGAAAATAATTTGCCATGTATTAATAAAACTGTTAATATGATATTTTACTTTAACGAAATATTTTATTAACTGTTTTAGAATAATAAATTATCTAATTACAACCCTAGATTGCTTGTAACTGTGACAGTTCAAGTGTCAATAAGTAAATCAAATTCTGTTCTCCTAATTTGTTACCTATACGTACCTCTTAATTTGTTAATCGCAATTTTAAACCACTGTTATCTTTTGCTTAGGTCTGCGTAAATATACAGGCACTTCGTCACCATATAATATATAGAAGCGCATCCAAACTTGAACCTTTTGTTTATTTGTATAAATAGTTGTCGTAACTCAGCAATGAAATTTGCTTAGCTTCAATAACGCTGCTAGAGACATATTCAGAAACAGTCTATAGTTTAACTTTCAATATCCATTCTTATACAATATTACATTACAAAAAATTGGATATTGTGAGTTTTAAACTTGAAATTTATTATGAAGACGGGTCTGAGACTGATTTTCTTCAAATTTCAAATACGACACATATACAATACATAAAATGCCACGCATTCGAATCAAACGGTTTGCTACATCGTTCATCATGCGTACATCAAAGGAGTGGAATAAGTTGCCAGCATCTGTCTTTTTTTACGATTAGACTGTGGTTGTCTTCCAGGTAAGAGTGAATAGTCTTACGTTAAGTCAGCGCGCTTCACCATCTTCTGCTGGCTTAAAATAGTTAAAAAAACTATAGAATTACTGCGCAAGTCTGAAATTACAAAATCTATTTTTTTTTTACTGTCTGCGCTTTCCATTGTATTCATTATAAAAGATAATGATGTTGATGGCAGTATTAAATGACGAAACATTGTTCATTATAATATTGCGTTATAAACTTTAATTTCCCTTTCCCTTGTCTTTGATGTTTTGGGTCAGCCGTCACGCTGAGAGCGTTTCTCGTGGTCTCAGTTTATACTTATTTTTGTCTATTTTTATAATATTTTTTAAAATATTGATAGCCATATATAAAGGAAATTAAAATTGGTTTATTTTATATCATAGATAAGACATTGTTTAATGTACAGTCTAACATACGTTATGCAAAGTTACATATGTTACGGAAGTTATTTAAGAAAGGGGGATAAGTCGCTCGCGTCCGTATGCAAGCGTTCAGCTTGGTTGGTTGGTTGGATCCTGGTTCAGCACCTGAGCAATACCCCAAACGAAAACTTGCCTCTAGAAAAGTGATGATCACTGTTTGGTGGTCTGGCGCCGGTGTGATTCATCACAGCTTCTTACCAAACGGGATGAGCAGTACTGCAGACGTGTACTGTAAAGAACTGAACACAGTGATGGAGAAGCTCGCA
Source organism: Parnassius apollo (assembly GCA_907164705.1). Lineage (NCBI taxonomy): Eukaryota > Metazoa > Arthropoda > Insecta > Lepidoptera > Papilionidae > Parnassius > Parnassius apollo. The sequence continues at coordinate 421,010 of CAJQZP010000312.1, read as the reverse complement.
CGTCTCCAACCTGCTTTGGTCAATCGCTCATCTCCGCTGCTCCTGAACGACAGCGCGCGACCTCATTCTGCACAACAGACCGTCTTCAATTACAAGAGCTGGGGTTGGAAGTTCTCCGTCATCCTTGACCTTGCGCCATCAGACTTGTATTTTTTTCCAGAATTAGGGTGACAAGCAACCACAGCAACCACTTCAGGTCGGATCATTAGTCCACCTGAAGATCCGGCCTGAAGTGGTTGTTGTGGCCCGTAGACATCTACATCTATCCTCGTTTGCGAATCAAAATGGAATGCCTCTTTTCCAGTAAAAAGGATCTCTCATTAAGCTGCTATTTTATGCTGGTATTCTGTGAAAGCGTGATTCTTCCCCAGTCGAGCTGACCAATTCTTGATATAACTATACAATTAATATAGCTGCAGCATGGCTCTAACACGTAAAACTAATAACTTTTGGCTGGAAAAAAATTCAATACCCAAGAGGCAGTCCAAAATGCCTTTGAAGAATTTGTTGGCTTCCGTTCAGCTGATTTCTTCAACAAGGGTACCAATAAACTGCCACTGCGTTGGCAGAGATGCATCAATTGCATGGGTAATTTACTTTGATTAATAGAAATAAAAAATAAATTACGTAAATTTCCCACCTTTGAACGAACGAAAAACGAGACAAACAAGATCAAAAATAGCATTCTCGTATATTCAACGTCAGTGACACAATCCCTTTCTGGCGGAATTATTATTATTATCTTATAACTGCCTTTTGGCTATATCGCCGTTATATTGGTTGGTGAAACGTATGTGTCGACCTCATGCGGGTGGTAGCTGGATGGAAGAGACTCCTCTCAAGACTGCGGCTGAAAGCCGCTCAACGTGGTGCCTCATTCCCTTGAGGTGAGCAGTAGACTCATGACACGCTCTGCGGCTAGACGTCTTGCTGATCATGCAATTGTTGGTGATGCCTTACACATACATCACGCCTGCAGGAGTGGCGGTCTAGTAGGTGGTGGCGCTCACGGATAGCTTTTTATAGCCTATGTGCCTATAATTCGACGTGTTGCCTAAACCGTGCGACTTACATTCACTGTGGCTGGACTAGAACGTATTCTGTATGGCGTTTTCACGCATTGAAATGTGCGACTTCGGTCGATGTTTATTTGCCTTTATATGGGGGAGCGCTGTGTGCGGTGGGGTAAAGAACTAGACAGGAAACGTAAGAAGGTAAGAAAAGCCCTAAGTAGGGCAATGAATCAAAGGAATGAAGATGACTGTGAATGACAAGAGAATGAAGACTGGCTTCTATATAAGAAAGCTAAGTCTGAATACAAAAAATGTATCAGATATCGACGCTCAACAGGGTGGCGCAAATTCTGTGGTAGCATAGAAACCTGTGAACAAGCAAATCGGATAAGGAAAATCCTAGCTAAACAGAACACGCCGGGATCTATCTCTTTAAAGAAACTCGACGGAAGCTACTCAACATCGCCGGATGAAACCCAACGCATCCTAATTGATACTCACTTCCCAGGTTGCTGTGTAGTTGAAAGGGTAAACCGGCATGAAGATGCACTGATACCAACAAAAGAAGACTGGGAATTAGCACAAAGAGTGGTGACGATGGACAAAATCCATTGGGCCATTCATAGTTTCCAACCCTATAAGGCAGCAGGACCTGACGGCTTATTCCCGGCACTTCTTCAGTGAGGGGGTAAAGTCCTAATAGTCGGACTTGTTGCCATAATGAGAGCATGTCTGGCTCTTAAATATGTTCCTAGGGGATGGGGAACGACTATACAGACCCTAAATCCTACAGACCTATTAGCCTCACATCCTTTCTCCTAAAAACGATGGAGAGGATGTGTGAACGGGAGTTGAGAGGATCGGCACTAATTACCGCTACACGAAAAACAACACGCCTATAGTTTAGGTAAATCAACAGAATCGGCACTTCACCAGGTAATAACAAAGATTGAAGAGGCCATCCAAAACAAAGCAATATGTCTAGGCTCCTTCATAGACATAGAAGGTGCTTTTGACAGAACAAATTTCTACAGCATAAAAGGTGCCCTAAGTAGACATAGTGTTGAACCGGCACTGATTGACTGGATAGTAAACATGCTCAGTACACGAACAATAACGATTACTGGTGAATCTCAGACAATTCAGATCATGAAAGGATGCCCGCAGGGTGGGGTTCTTTCACCTCTTGTGGAATATGGTCATCAGCAAATTAGCTAACCAACACATAGATGATTACAATACTGGTTCTGTAAACAGCAACATAAGGAAACCATCGTAACGAATGTTACTATCATAGTTTTTGAAAACTTTTCTTCGAGTAAAACTAGGTCTTATTGGAAGTAAACTTAACACATAGAAAACAAAATCAGCAAAACTATTTTAACTTTCTGGCAGTGCAGAAACATGATTGGCAAACGATGGGGTTTAACACCAAAAATTATACTGTGGCTGTACAAAACTGTAATTCGGCCCATGATCACATACGGCTCTCTGGTATGGTGGACCAAAACCAATGAAGCCACCACTATACAAAAGCTTCAGCGTTAACCAGAGATTAGTTTGTATGGCTGCCACGGGCTGCATAAGGACTACACCAACAGCAGCTTTGGAGGCTATGCTGGAGCTAACACCACTTCATCTACATATACAACAAGAAGCAACTTTAGCTGCCATTAGACTCAAGACCCTAAATCTTTTAAGTAAGAGTAGAGTCCCCCATACAGATATAATCGATAGAATTTACTCAAAAATTCCTATCTTATAAGCCAAGTATGATAGGATCCAAAACAATTTGTCTTCGATAAGAAGTACAGGATACAATTGAAGGAAACTGACCATCTGGAAGGATTGGGTCCAAGAGAGCTCAAAGTTTTCACGGATGGCTCTAAGACAAATGAAGGTGTGGGGTCTGGGGCTTTCTCTGAAGACCCTAATATCCACATATGCACACCGCTGGGTACCCACAACACAGTTTTCCAGGCTGAATGCATGGATATCATCCAAGCGGCCATAGAAGGTGAAAGACTTCTCCATCAGAATACTAACCGACAGTATGGCGGTACTACAAGCTCTGAGTTGCAATGTGACGAACTCGGGACTGATATACGAGTGCCATCAACGATTGAATGAGGTATTTAAGCACATCAATGTGACTCTGCAATGGATAAAGGGACACAGTGGATCTAGAGGCAACGATGCAGCAGATGAACTGGCCAGAAGGGGATCGGCCCTAGCAACTATAGGGCCGGAACCAATAATACCAATCCCCTTTGGCTACGTTCGTTCACTGGTACGTAGATACTTCAATAATTTACAGGCTCAGCTTTGGAAAATATTTGTAGACTGTAGACAAGCTAGGGAGGCCCTACCTGAAATAAACAGTCGTCTAACCAAGGTTCTAATGAGACTGAACAAGCCACAGATCAGGATAATAACAAGTGCTATCACAGGACATGGCTCTTTTAACAAACATTTGTTCACCATAGGTGTTACTGACAGCCCCCTGTGCAGGGCATGCATGGTAGAGGAAGAAACGGCGGCTCACGTGTTGCTGACATGTCCAGAAGTCGCTTCATACAGGGCTAAACATCTCGGCACGCCGGGATCGCTCCCCGAAGTTTCTTGCAACATCAAGGGACTGCTGAGCTTCTTCGGGGAGATATCATAGCTCGAATAAGCATATTATTCCTGCCCACATGCAAAATACGCGCTTAGACGTGGAGTTGCGGAAAACAGCCCGTCGTAAAATAAACTATGGGGTAGCCCTTTGGTTGGTTGGAGCCCACCGCACACGGAGTGTGTGAAAACGTTTACCACGTCCACCACATTTTTTTTAAATGTAGGAGAGCGAAGCCTTGTATCGTGTATTTTATGTAAATATTGTGAGCATTTTCCAAGCGGGAAGGGATTATCAGCTATTAGGAATTGATTGATGATGTAAATGTTTTAACAGTGGTAGAGCCACGCGGCAGCCTTTGCTGTTGCAGGTATGGTCCAGGTCAAACCGGGGTGGTACCACGACCTCATAGAAGGCCAGCGTGAAGTAGAGGCCTTGTTTCTGCGTTTCGTCTGGTGAGTGCAGGTGACCGGAGGCCCGATTCCCTCCCCCCACTTAACATGGTAGCGGAGTTAAATGAAAGACAACCCCAGGAAGGTACCAGCACCGCTGGAGAATCCCTCGCTGAACATTCACGACCAAGCTACTCCACTCCTGAGCGTGTGTGCTCAGGCTGCCCCGCGTATTCTGGTGGGGAGGGGGTGAAATTCCGCCCGCGACTAAATCTGCTCGGGGCAAACGGAACAATAAGTCAAAGGCGCCCCCTGACGCCTTGCAGAAATTCTGCAAGATCAGGGGACTTCATTCAAATCTTAACGCCGTCCACTTCCATCTGTAAACAGCGGAGCCGGCCTTGCTCTATCTAACCACGACACAAGTCTCCTCTCTGGCTGATACTTCGTATCTCTCCTACCCGGGGTATAAATTAGAACACTCCTTTGTGCCCCGGGTTGGAGTTTGCGTGTACATCTGTTTTCAACGCTTCGGCAGCCTTGAAGGTACGGACCTGTCCATCTTATGGCTGCGCGTAGACAGCGACGACCATCCCCACGTCTACGGGTACCTCTATAGGTTCTATAGCGGTAATACCGACACAGACCAACTCATCGACCACGTCCAGATTGCTGCAGACTCCCTGCTACAACAGGCACCATCCGCAGAGATAGATCTGTTTATGACTTTGCTTTGATATATGATCTGACGCAACTGGCTACCTCACCTACGTGGATCCCAGATGTGGAAGATCATGTGCCTTTCCTGTTGAATCATCTGCTGACCTCGCATCCGCAAGGATATCAGGTCTCCGTCGATGCCCCTCTTGTCTCCTCAGGCCATTCGCGTTTTCCCATCGCGGTTGCGTACTGCAGGTTGCCGCCATGTTTGGCATTGGCGATCTGCCGATTGGGACAGGATGCGATCTTGTTCATCCTACCCTTGGAGTCGGGTTTGCTTCTCGCCGGATGATCCCAGCGTTGCTGCTGATTCTGTCGCTGATGTGGTGCTACAGGGAATGGAACTTTTTATTCCATCATCTTTTGGTACCTATCGAAGTTAGAACCCAGCCATGGTTTAGTTGCTCATGCAAAATTGTATTACGTCATAAGTAAGAGTACCACCAGGTCTGGACTTGCGCATCGACGTCTCAGGATGTAAATACCAGTGCTTTTAAAAAGGAGTATAATCTGCCTCCAGGTCCTTCAAAAGGGTCAAGACAAAGTCAGAGCAAATCTTCTTTAAACTAGTTCGTCTTCGCCAATCTCTGCACAGGGAAGGCGACTCACTGGCCCATGCCACAAAGGACAAAGCCGATCTTCTGGGCTCTTTGTCTCTTTGCGTCCAACTCGAGCCTTGATGACGGGGGAAGCACACCGCGGATCGACCATCCTGCGGTAGGAGTGCTCCATGCAGAATGTGCTGTTTACCCAACGCTCGGTGTGTAGAGCACTCCTCTCAGGAGTAACTTGGTGCCCTGGCGCTCCGAGTTGGAGATATCCCTAAAAAGGTAACCGCTAAATAATGGAATACATTATTAACAGTCAGGTCATACGGTACCTTTAAGATCACCAGCTGACTAGTGATCGCCAGTGCAGTTTCTGTCGCGGACGCTCGGCTGGCGATTCTCTGGGTTACCGAACTCATAAATGGTTGGCCGTTAGTTTGGACATAGCAAAGGCCTTTGATCAGGTTTGACACAAAGTGCTTCTTACGAAGCTTCCTTCCAATGGGCTTCTCAAGAAATTATGCAATTAGATCACCAGCTTTCTTGCAAATCAGAGCATCAAGGTCGCAGTAGACGGTGCATGCTCCGATTACAAACCCATTAACGCTAGTGTTCCAAGGCTGCGTGTTATCACCAACGCTGTTTTTTCTGCATATCAATGACGTGTTGCAAACCCGTAACTTTCATTGCTATGCAGACGACAGCACTGGTGATGATCACCGGCCGATGGCCGGAGAAAATGTTGATGTACACCGGCCATGCCAATATTTCTCAGGAAAACGTTGCCAACTACCGGGACAAACCTATGTCTGAAGTCCAAACTTTGTTGTTATACAAAATCTCGGAATGGAGACTAAATCTAGTTAGTATCTGGCTAAATCTAGTCCAGTTTAATCCCCAGAAGACACAATTTTGCGCGTATACCGCTAAAAGGAACCCCTTCGTCGTATATCCTCAGTTTCAAGGCACTCCCCTTGCTGGCCTAAGCCAGTATCCGAATCCTTGGCATCGACATATCGAGTGACGTGCCGTTTCATGTTCACTTGGAAGAGAAGGCCAAATTGGCCTTTAAACAGATTGGCGTGCTTAGCAGAGCGGGCGGGGGCAGATCTCTTGGCGGGGCTCCCCAGTGCCTTCTTCCATTTGATCGCAATCTGCGTAGATCAGTTTGAATTGTCGGCGATTGAGCTCTTTTCGATTGACTTGACTCACTGACACTGCGAAGGGATGAGCACTCCTTCCGTGGTAAATGCTAAAATTTAATCGCATCTACTGGGATTGTTTGGACTAATTCCAGCCGCACAATTTCACCATCGCACATCGCGACAAAACTCGCGATACCATCCATACCATCTGGATGACTGGCGGACCACCACCGTGCGATTTAAAAGAATTTTTTTCCTCGTGCAAATTCCTTGTGGAATCGACTGCCACCAGAAATTTTTCCGGACCGTTACGACTTAAGGACCTTCCAGAAAAGAGCCTACTCCTATTTAAAAGGCCGGTATCTGCAATTCCCCGATGTTGCAGTTGTTTATGGCGGCAGCGGTAATCACTTACCATCAGGTGAGCCGTATGCTCGTTTACCACCTCACCTATAAAAAAAACTGTTATAAGTGGAATAGGGACGATTTAATGTTCTTAACCCTTTTGAGCCCTTTCTACGTGAACGGGCTAGCTTAGTATTTTTCCGATTGCTCTAGTGTATATTCATTCTACCAAGAGACACCTAAAAGAACTAAGTTACTATACAAACACAACCTACATAAGGACCTAACTAAGCGATCACGCCATAAACTTATTAGATGGGTAGGGAATTAACTAAACCTTTAGAAAGATACTTGAGAAAGAACAATATTTTATTTGCCTGGTCATTTAATATTTGGATTTTTACTAATGACAAGTTAAAATTTTATTTTCAGCCTACTAAAAAAATAATAATATCGATAATTAACTCATACTTAAAGTAAATTCATGGGTTTTTTCTTAATAAATGTTCCGGTTAAATATTTTGAGCTTATCTCTAAGGGCCTGCGCTCACAAACGGCATGGCATGGCACGGCGTGGCAAGGCATATTTCAGGATCCTATGGCATCCCGCGGCATGCCCAAGAAGGCAAGACGCGCTAGTGTACCTATGGACATCGCAACGGGCTATTTTCAACGAAGATCATTATTATATTATTTTAATTTTTAAGGAGTCACATTTCTTGAACAACTTGAAGTAACTTATGTGTTTCACATGACGCAGCGGCGTGCCGCGACATCCCATGGAATGCCGTGACGTGACGCAGCATACTACGGAGTCGTGCGAGACGTTTCGGTCTATTTATGTTGAAATAAAGAAATGTCAGTGCTAATTTAATTAATAAATGGCCAAAAATCTTTTGTTCATTCAAAATATCCCTTGACGTGCCGTTCCGTCTCATCTGTGAGCGCAGGCTCTTAGACGGGATTATTTCTGCTGCGCATTTTAGATATGCGTCAAAGGCGGAATTTAAATTCTTATCTATTATATTGTGTCACAAGAATCCTGAAGATTTGACGTTATGTATACGAAAATGTTAAAATATGTCTTTATCATGTAAATATCGTTACAAAATATTATTTTCTGTACCATAATATGTTGCATTCACATGTTTAAATCATAAGAAAAAGATTTGTATAAAAATTAAAACTTAAAAGAGAAGAAACTTATAATATTCATTTGAAACACATTTTATGATCTTGATCATATATGGAAGTATAGAGGAATATATATATATATATATATATCGCTAGTTTCACTATAGCTTTAGTATCTTTTCCGCGATAGTGCTTCCATAGTCAATTATAATTGCTAGTACTAGTTGCAGCTCAGTAACCTTAAAATTAATAGGAGACTGCGTGAACCTTATTGTACCGTATACTTATTCCATGCAAACTTAAGTACGCTATGGTTATCTATGAATGTAAGAGCAGTTAGAAATATATGTCCGAATACAAATAAAAATAAAAGTCTAAGTGTAGCGGATAGTTTCTAGGCTACACCTTTATACTAGACTATACTATTACTACTAGTCTTAGATTAGGCATTAGGTGAAATAAACTGTAAGTGCTGTATTTTTTGGTATTGCAATAAATAAACACTTTTGTTAATCCAATAAATAGGCCATTCTTGAGATGGATTCCTGGACATGCGGAAATTGATAGTAATAAACATGTCGATAACTTCGCAGAGAATAAGGAAAAGAGATAAATTGGACCAGAGCCATTTCATTTTTTCTACCTTTTACTTTGACTCTAGAAATATTTTAATGAAAAATTTTAAAACCTGGTTAAAAAAAGTCTTAAATCATTCTACGACTTACGAAAGAGCAACCTAATAATTTTTGAAGAACTTTGACTAGACAACTATTATTACAGAAGCATAGAATGTATATTTTGGGATTCAGCTATTTTAAAAGGTGTTCATTTGTTCCTTAGCTGACAAAAGACCTCTGCATAATCAAGTTTCACCTAATTCGTAAACTCGTCTGGGAAATTACTTACTAACCCCAAAAGAAATGGAAGCTCTCGCAGCTTACAGCAACTCCTGCAATTAATTAACAATATTATAAGTTTTCGAGATGAACATAGATTATAGGCAGCAGTGATCATAATAGATTATTATCTATGTAAATGGTGCCAATGATGAATTAAAGTTTTTATACGCGGTAGAGCCATGCTGCAGTTTTATTCGAAGTATAGTTGTAGCACAAATGGGTCGGCTCGACCGGGGAAGGACCACGCTCTCTCAGAATACCAGCGTAAAATAGTAGCTTAATGATGCTTTGTTTCGTATGGTGAGTGTAGAGAACCGAAGATCCTTTTTACTGGAAACGATGCATTCAATCTTAGTTTTCACGGTGTGCTCATTTGTCACCCTATCCTATAAAAAAAGAAAAAAGAATGTCATCCAGACTGAAATTTCGGTTACGGCGGTCAGTCCTAATGCAGACTAGCCTTTTGGAGCAATTATGTACACTACTTCACGTGCACTCTCTATTCTTTCACACTCATAGTCCGATGTGATAGTAATGTGACACGACCTAAAAGAGATCAGACGCAGGAATTACGGCTTTGCTTACATGCTTTCCGATGCACGTGGGTATCATCCCGTGAGTGTCGTAAGAGGTGACGGAGGTAAAGAAACAAGGAGATGGCCAGCAGCATCTTTCTAATAACAACTAAATATGTAATAAAAAACCGTACCCCAAGTGTGGCAACTGTGGTAAATATCCCCCACTATGAGGCAAGTCCAGCAGTGGATTTTTATTAGGACAAGTGACAATGTGGAGGTGGCGGAGGTGAACTTGTAGAAATATCTTTGAGGAGCATTACTTACAAGCTTTTTAATAGCGTTACTAGGTGGCTCCACATTTATGAGCAGTGGTTAGCGAGGTGAAAACTATAACTGATTGTTGAGTATATTTCAAACACGACAACAGAAATAAACAGATTGAATAAAAATAAAATCTAAGTAAGAGAAAGCGCCGCCGTCTTTCCTGTACCAAAAAGTCTGTAGACAAGTCTTCAAGCAGTGAGTGCTGCATGTACTTATACCTACGGTGTGAATATGTGTCCACTGTAGATAGGGCTACTCCACAAACTCAAAAGTAAAAAAATAGAAAGGTTTCTATGGAAAAACCAAGATTATTAACATAAAATTTCGAGTTTGTAACTTTTGCAGTTTGTTGGACAGGTCACGTCTGTCGGTGAATTGACAACCGTGTCATGGAGTGAAAATCACGCCTACGCAAACGTAATATGATACGCCCTTCGACTAGATGGAAAAACGATCTGCGCAAGGTGGCTGGTAGTAAATTTGATGCGTGAAGCTGAAGATCGGGCTAAAAGGCGTGCCTTTTGAGAGGTCTATCCAGTAGTGGACTGCTGCAGACTGATGATGATGACGACGATGAAAACTATATTAGGGGATTTAAACTAGAAATTGGTATTAACACTCAAGTTGTGTGACGTCAAGTGACAATAGAAACCGTTGCACACCTGGAGAGAAAAAACAAGAGTACGGATGCGATGATGCGTTTGAGTTTGATAATTCACGAGGCTCAACAGAGAAGATGGGTGGGTGCTACAGTCTATTTGGACTCTTAAAATTAATCAAATTAAATCTCAATCCGAACATTAACTACAAGATCACAAGACTGATTGATACTATAAGCTGATTGTGCGTAGATCGTACCAGAAATCAATAATATAAATACGTAATAAATTCGTAAAACTAGTTTAATTTAAATTTGTAGTGTTGCCTAAACGTAAGACAACATTAGGTAGGAGTGAGAAGCTGCAGCAGGAATAGAACGGCTCTACCTTCCGCGCACAGTATGCCAGTGTAAATGCAGGTACATAACGCTTCTATTTAAACGTGTATTTATATCGTACGTGGTAGAGCCATGCTACATCTATATTAGTGGTATAGTTGTAGCCCGAATGTGTCGCTCCACCGGGGAAAGACCACGCTCTCACAGAATACCAGCGTAAAATAGCAGCTTAACGCTGCTGTGTTTCATATGATGAGAGGTACTTAACCGGAGACCCTTTTTACTGGAAAGTAGGCATTCCATCCTAGTCCTCACGGGTGACAATGCATCTGCATTTTGATTCATAATCGAAGATAGATGTAGATGTCTATGGGCCAGAGCAACCACTTTCCATGAGGTGGACTATGTGCTCGTTTGTCACCCTTCTCCTATAAAAAAAATTAAATCGCAATTTTAAGTGCAGATTTACCACATGCTCGATAGTGAAAGAAAACATTGTGAGGAAATCTACGTGTTTGAGAATAAAATGTTTCGAAGACATGTAAAGCCAATAACATACATTGGGGCCGCGGCCGAATTTTCCTTGCCATAAAACCTTCTCAGAAATAAGAGGAGGCATGTTCCCTGCAGTGGGATCTTCATAGGCTGTAACTTGTAACTGTGTGTAACTTTACTACTTTATAATGATGCTGTCTTCTATGAATGGTAACGAAAACCGAAGCCGAACCGAGCTTCTTCTAAGTCCTCCTGACAATGCACCTGCGTTTTGAGTCTCAATGGAGGATACATAGGTGTTACTACCGGCTACAGCATCCACCTACCATAATATGTTAACTATTTTCACGTTTGTACTCCTTGTATTAGAAAAACTAAACAAATTACAATTAGTCTTTAGTATCATTTATCTTAAGCTCATTAATACAGTTAGTTTATGACGACTAAAGCTTATTGAGGTGGGAATGATCTATATCTAGTAGAGAACTGTTAATGTGTTGAAATAGAAGAAAATAAGGCTAAATGATTTTTTTATTTTGAATTAGCAAGTAAAACGGTATACTTTTCAAGTTGGATCAACAGAGGAAACACTTCTGTTAATATTTTATTTCCATTTATAAAAAATAGCTGTTTATCCCTTCATTAGCATAAGCTTATAGTTACTAATTAATTAAGCACTGCTGGTGTCACTCAGGACGCGGCAATATTTCACGACGCTGACAAATGTGTTCGCTCCACTACAACGGATAAAATATTATTAAAACAAACAATAAACAAAAAAATATAACTTTTCGAAGAGCCGAAATCAATGTGCGAGCTCCGGTGCATTGCCGGTATCTATACACCAAGTCCTAAGCGTGGTAACTACATCTAACCTTTTCAGTTATTTTGCACTCCATTGTTATTGAATTACGGCATGTTTTACCTTACTTATAAGTATGACAATAAGTATGAATAGTGAGTGACTTTCGGAGCTGTAATTTAATGTAACAGTTAATATGACAGCAGGCATGAGTATGCCAGCGGGTCGCCTGTATATTATATTTATGCACTCACACCTGGAGGTCTTCCATTCTCGAGGGCATTTTATTTTGAGTTGTGGTTTTGATATGATAGAGCATACGATGATGGCATTTAATGTAAGTGCGGTACATACGACCTATTTATTATTCATTATTATGGTTATTTTACAAACTCATATATGTATAGCGTAGTTTTTACGTATTAACATAAAAATATCCTTTGCAGTGTTACAACTCCTTTTTATTAGCCACTTTTAAATACAATTGGTGAATGTAGGCGTTTTTAGAATGCGCCAAATGACTAATTAAAAATTTAAAAAAAATCTTATGTTGGTTATAGATAATTGGTGAGCACAGAGCTTCGAAATCGTGGTAACGTTGCCATTCTCAAACACCGTAAACGACTATAAAAAGGAATATGCAACAAACGTTGTCTGAGCTTCAAACCTCTATTATTACCACAAAATTACTACAAATAACATCATGAAAATTTTATCTATAAGTATACGAAATTAGCTGCACATTTTTAACGTGGTAAAGCCATGCCGCACTTATATTAATTATATAGTTGTAGCACGAATCAGTCGGCTCGACCGGAGAAGGACCACACTCTTCCAGAATACCAGCGTTAAATAGTAGCTAAATGCTGCTGTGTTTCGTATTTTGAGTGTAGAGAACCGGAGACTCCTTTTTATTGGAAATGAAGTATTTCATCTTAGTCCTGACGGGTGACAACGCATCTGCATTTTGATTCGTAATCGAGGATAGATGTAGATGTCTATGGGCCACAGCAACCAATTACCATCAGGTGGACTGTGTGCTCGTTTGTCACTCTATGCTATAAAAAAACATGAATTTACTCATGTTTTTTTTTTAAACCCTTTTTTCGTTTGCTAGCTGGCAGACGTTGTTCTACCATTTCCGGTAGGTGGCGCGATGAAATCTGAAATAAATGAATTTTGAATTTTGATGAGTTTCACTTCGAAATCACTGCGTATTTTTACAGTGCAACTATTAATTTATTAATATCACACCCACACCGTAATCTTTCAGGTTCTGTTTTTCTAAATTTTCAATGGCACACTTTATGGTTATTTCAGGGTTTTTATGATTGATAATATTTGTAACAAGAAGAATGCAGTGAACGGAAGAGAAACGAGAACCGGTGGATAAAAAATAATCTTGAATTGAGTAGCCTAATTATTATTGTGTATCATTATATATTAGCGTATTGTTGGGTGCCCCTCAACTACACGAAGAGACTACCATTTTTAACATGTATATCAATCGCATCAAGTGTTATTTAAGTACCTAAGAACCATACTCTTTGGCCCGTGGAAGAAGCCTGTTATCATCAATAGGCTTATACTAGACTGTAAAATGATTATGAGCAGCATAATAAGAGGTATATCTTACTTCGTGAAAACCAGAAGAAAAAGGAAAAAGAAAAAGCCCTAAAAATAAATTGGCCTTAACGACCAAGTATCTCAACGGTCAGAGTATCTTTTGAGTTGCAGTTGCAGGGTTCGAATACAAAATAAATGTTGATTTTTATTCAGGTATAATAAAAAAAATCAGGTAAAATCTAAGTGTTATGCATCACGTCAGATTCGCGTCAGATTACAAATGATGTTTTAACATATAAGTTTTGTTTCTTCCTATATTATGACCGACGTCAAATCGGTCAAGAGAACGTCGGCAACATTTACATAAAAAATGAAAATAATTACGTTTCTTATAAATGTAAATTGCTACTTTTACGCTGCCTACTTTCTATAAAAATTGTTGTGATTTGGCACTTCCATAATAATTAGATTTTTCGCTTATCATTAGCTACGCATTCTTTTCTGTGAGAACTCGTAAGAAAACTTTGTATACAATTACCGATTTAAAATAATGACGAGGTAAAAAATTTATAACCGCTACTGAAAATTATTTAACAAAATATATTCGTGTGTATTAAAGCAATATGAATCTAACTAGTTGTTTAAATAACTTGTTTTACTTTGATAATAGAAGTATTAAAGGACTAAAAACAAAACCGAAGTGTCACTATATATTATGGCATGTACAATTTTTTTTCATATAAAAAGTTACAGCCTATATACGTTCCACAGTTGGGCACAGGCATTCTCTCATTTCTGAGAGGGTTTTAAGGCAAGGAAATAGCCGCCGCGCTGCCCCAATGCGTGTTGGCGGACTTCACAAGTTTTCGATTTTTTTACTTATTTCCTTGATTGAAGTTTTCTTTTATTGCCGAGCACATGGTAAATCAGCAAATAAAATTACAATTAACTATTTCATTGTTGCCGATGGAGATTGAACCCGCGTTGGTCGCGTACTGAGATTTACAGCGAGCCCTTACCAATGAGCTACCACCGATCTCTAATACATTAATGTATCTGATACAAAAATCGAAAATATTAATTATTCTCTCAATTCATTTTAAATTCATTTTTTGCTTACTAATATGTAAATTGGCGGCAAGTGATTTCATCTTGTTAAAAAATTTCTAGTATAAAATAGGTACTTCAAAATAGAACAGTATGCAGCAAACCTGTCGCTTGACCTGCTCGAAACGCTTGGATAATTGTTTTTTTACGGACGAATGACACCAGTTGCCAATTTCGACATCATAGGATCAGGTGTTAACATCCGTTGGTAATCGTAATTTAAATCCGTTTCATTAACCGCTGCTTAGTTTTATACTTTCTTTGGTAAAAATCGGGCATTCACACAGTTTCTCGCACAAATAATATTTAACCACAATTCTTCTGAAACTTCCCTGGAAAAAGAAATAATTTATATTTGAAATGCCCTTACTTTTGAAATAACTTACGGCAAAATTCACAGAATGTAAAATTCGTGCCTTGAATAAGCTTTTAAGAGTGAAATGTTTCCCCGTAAGTATCGGAACTTCAACAATCGTGTCCATATACATGAGTAAACACGTATAATTTAAGATGAAATGTGAACCAATTGATGTCTTTGTTCGCGTTCACAAACATTTTACGAGTATGGCCAGCCATAGGGCTGCTGACTAAACATTCTACATACATTGTACAAAACAGAGGGTCGTTTAGAGGTCAGTGTTTGGTGTACATCTAAGCAAACACGTCATATTATTCACGGAGTCATTAATTTTGGCTGCTAATAAAGGGAAGTCATTGTTTCTAAAAGTGTTATCGGTTTAAGATTGTGTTTTGAATTAGTTCAATAGCTCTATCTCGGGTACGTATGTTCATTAATTCGTTTCATCACCTCATTTAAAAGGCAATAATGAGTTCAGAATTAGGGAAATAATAAATACTTTGTGTTATTCTGTAGGCGAGAGATAAAATGCAAACCAGTTCTTCTTATGACCACGGTAGGATCACTCTCACACAGTATTATAGCATAAAATAGCAGCATAATACTGCTGGGTTTTGCATGGTGAGTGACGGGAATCGGAAACCTCTTTTACCAGTAACAAGGCATACAAACTTTGTCTTGAGGGGTGAAACGCATTAGCATTTTCATTCCTAATCGGGGTTAGATGTAGGTGTCTATGGGATACTAGCTATTTGCTGTATTGGGAACATATTTATCAAGCTCGCTTGAAAAAATAAAAAATTGATAAATGCAATAATAAAAATGATTTCTTATATTTACGGGACTTTTTCGATCGAAGACGCGATCATTACACATTTACATAAAACCAGTTTTTATAGATTTTACCGGCATATTTTAACTTATTTTGTATTTCCGACGTTTAGAGCACTTTACAGCACCCATGGTCACAGCGAGGTCTAAGGTATTCGATATCCCAATGTCAAAAGATCATTAATTTTTGTTCTGATCTATGCAGTATGAACTTATAGTATCTTCTTAAAGTCTTGCAGTTGTAAGCTTGGGTTGGGATTTAATTTTATTATTTATAGGATTCATCCCATCAGATGTGTGTTCTTTAACGGGAACAGATAGCTGATGTGAAGAATCGACGCTCCGGGAAATTTGCAGCTTGATAATACATCAAGTTTGATAGACCACAAATTCTTGTTAAAGAGCACCAATTCGTTTTAAGGCTGATTCGCGAGACTACTGAAATCATCCTAATTTCAAAAGAGAAGATGGCTGGGTGCTACCATCTGCTTGTGATCCTATAATTAATGAAATTAAATCCCAACCCAAGCATGCAACTGCAAGACTTCAAGATAAGTTCCTTGTTATATAAATTTATTTATTTATACTTTCATGCACAAAATAGTACATATGTCGGACTTAATGCCTTAGGCATTCTCTCCAAGACAACCATTAGCCTAAATAGAGATAAACATTTAAGAGGCGGTGCCGCCTCTTAAATGTTTATCTCTATTTAGGCTAATGGTACGTATATATGTATGTATATATATATATATATATATATATATATATACAAATACATACTTATAAACTTATAATACACTTATAAATACATAAAATAGATAGTGTTCTACAAGTGAAAACTTGTAAATGGCCTTCATTTTTGTTGTAATCATATTATTTTTTTAATTAGTCCTAAGTTTTCCGAGCAAATAAAAAAAATACTACAAGTCCATAAGAATAAAAAGTAAGATAAGAATAAAAATTAGTAATATTTTAATCTGGAGGTAGCCTTGGCTAACTATGCCATTGGGACGTCGAACGTACTGGAGAGCGCAGAAGTTGCTGCCTCTGTCGTCGAATTGAATGTTTTTTATTTGTCAAATAATACTGGACAGATTTAATATTTACTTACAAATTTTGATTCTTAATTTAAATTTTCAACCAATTTGTCATAAAAATTCCCACAGGACTTAATTAGGTGCTAAAACAAGTTTGATACACTCGTGAGCATCATCAATTATCGAGCAATTACCTCTATTAATAGCTAGACAGCGTCAATAGGATCAACAAAATATAACGCCGAAACGTTGGCCGGCAATAAAGAAATCAATCAGTGAATTAGGTATTTCAAATCAATAAAATCTGAAAAGGCCATTATTATTGGATAGTTCCGTAGATGTATAATCCGCTAGATGTGCAGGCTATTTTGCTTTTTGTTCAAAAGCTTTGTTGTAACCTTGGTCCTGCAAAATGTTTATTAATATTTTATTCCTGTAATTAGGAAAAAGAAAAATACTTTATGGTTTCTTAATTGGATCAAAACTTTTATGTAATGATATAGCAATTATTTATAATGATGTTATTGTTAAATACTTGCCAGGAGCGGCTGTAAGGGGTAGAGCCACGCTGCAGCTATATTATGTAGCACGAAAAGGTCGACTCGAACGGGGACGGACCACGCTCTCACAGAATACCAGCGTAAAATAGCATTTTGATGCTGCTGTGTTTCGTATGGTGAGTGTAGAGAACCGGAGACCCGTTTTACTGGAATCGACGCATTCCATCTTAGTCCTCAGGGGTGACAACACATCTGCATTTTGATTCTCAATTAAGGCTAAATGTAGATGTCTATGGACCACAGCATCCACTTACCATCAGGTGGACTGTGTGCTCGTTTTTCAACCTATTTCTATAAAAAAGGAGGAAGTCCATTATTTTATATATTTTTGTAACTTATTGGAAGCCTAAGTAGTACATGACAACAATCCCACTTCGTAGTTAGTGGTGATGAAACCCCATAGAGTATATAACACTGTCTTATTGTAACAAAGACTTTTTCACTTTTGCCTTGAAGACTAGCCTCCCTACCTAGATTGTATCGGAAGGAACGACGGACTTTGGGAAATAATATATAAATATTTTTACAATATATTTATTACTGAATCACGTTATTGATGATGGCGGATGGATGGATCCTTTCCATGTCAGCGGAGCCGCGGGCAGAAGAAACCTCTAAAAGCACTATCATCATTACTTTCTTTAGAAATCCTTATATATTATGCTTTACGTGTTTAGTGTCGAAACGAAGTTACTCGAATAATTTAAATTGAGGTGATAATCTTTATCTTGCCGCATCTAGAATTTCTTTGTTGATGTTTGGTCATTTCTTAGTTCTCATGAGAGTTATTCATACGCGAGCGGCTCGTGTGATGCAGAGTGGCGGAAGAGTGAAGAGAGGAGGGCGAGGTATGCGTTTGATGCTGCCAGCCACAGGTGTGATGCGGTCGAACCAGCGTGCTCGGTTAAACCATTTTAGTTAACTTTAGTTAAACTTTAATTTCTGTTTTAGAATGAAAGGTACAATAAAAACGAAATCTAATTACAAATCATCATTGCTTAGAAATATTATTTGCATTTGTATAAACAAGATTTATTAGTTAACACCTTTTTATAGTATATGCACCGATTTAAAGTTTTTAGTAAGAAATATTAAGGTCGTCATTTCGACTGACGAAAATTGATAAACTCTTTCACTTGTGATAAACTCTTTGATGAAAAATGGAAATAAAGACAATTTCAGCAACGTAGCAGCAGTCCAACAAGCACGTAGTCCAACGTGTTTATATTGGCATCGTTTTATGTTGTCGATTTTAATCGCCTTAATCATAAACATTTTAAACGCTTGATTAGTTAAATAGTGTTTTGTCACTTTCTAGTAACAAGTGCCTCGCAAATGTCAGAAAGAGACAAAACACTATTTAACTAATCAAGCGTGGAATTTTATAGGCTTTTTTATATTATAAGTAAGATAGTAGATATAGATTGATCAAAACATTTTTCCCCGAATCTTTTGCGACAGGATGAAACAAGGGATGAAGGTGGATAGGATTCACTTTTTACGCATACATCACGTTGACAAGTAAATTATTTTTTTGCTCACAAAATCATAAAAATTTGCGCACTCAATAGCGCAGCCTATTTAATGTATTTATTTAACTATACATTACACATTATGCAAAAAATGTACCAATTTAAATTATTGGTATAGTCGACCACAAAGTTCACCAGGTTAGATAATTATTACAACATCGATCATTATTGTACCGCAGTCTGCTAACTCGCAGGCCGATTGTTAACAATTTGATAGTCGTTATCAATTTACAATGTGACTGGAACTTTCGGCAATGTTTTATTTAGATGAACTCCAATGCATGGAGGTGACCGCGTGAATGACACAAAAGACTTTTAAGATCAAATTTTGTTTTATCTGTGATTCTTTTAGTCATAATAGTAATTTGGTAAAAAACCGAGTTGAAAACGTTATAGGCATATAGCACGAAAGTCGGTTTATTGAACGATGAATCGATTTGAACGTTTCCCGTTGATTTTATGGGAATTCTTAATGTGTGGTCGACACGATTGGAACTTTAAAACAGTTTATGTCAATTAATAACACCAATCTGACATTATTATTCAATATCGATTACTCATTCAGGCTGGTATACATAACTCGATTTTTTTAGCACCGACAAATAATACTTATTAGTTTATATGATACGAATTTACAAATTATTTTACGTGAGGAAAAATCCTTGGTGTAGGTGTCCACTTCATAAAATGACAATCTGATGATGTTTGTAGTAAGTCAGTGGACGTGGACGGCTTTAAACTATTTTTGTGGTAAACTATTGACCTGTATTGAGCAGAGGACTTGTTATGGGTTGTAGTGAAGAAGGCTCATTTATATAACTTAGTTGTACTTTTTAGCTATAGTTAAACATCGAATTAATATGGATACGTTTTTATGGATACGAGATAGAGCCATGCTGCACCTTTATTATGGTTGTAGCACGAATGGGCCGGTGCCACTGGTAGGCCGGGCAAGAGCCCGCTCTCACACAAGTATAAAATAGCAGCTTAATGCGAATTTCATCTGTATTTTGACTCCTTACCGAGTATAAGCTGTAGATGTCTATATGCCATAGCAACTACTTACTATTTGGTGGACTGTGTGCTTGATTGTCACCCTTCAAAAACGTTAAAAAGTGAACACATTACACAAATTTCTTATTAATGATAAGTAGTTTATTAGATATCAAATATTACAAAGAATTCACAAATTAAAGAACAATAAAACCTGCCCAACGGCAATGTCGAAAGTAATTATTGTCGAGGTATTCATAAAAGTTTGTTTATTGAGTGAGAAGATATTAGCCTATTGTTACAAAATACAAGAAAGTTAAAAAGGTCTATCAAAGAGAAAGCGATGCCAAAGTAAACAAAACGGTTCCGAAGATTAAATTCAAACTTAATAAAGGGATAGGTCCCGAAAGCGTTATGTTGACATTCATTTTCGTTTCACTTGCCACCCTGAAAGTAAAATATCAAGTACAATACGCAACAATAAAGAGATGGGGATTAAATAACCACCAGTTGCGACAAATAATTGGCAAAATATTTTGTTGAGAGCTTGTTTGTTGTCATTTTTCTAATCCCATTCTGTAAAAGGATTAACTGTTATATCCTTTTAGTTGATGAAGATATCCTATTTAAAGATTTTTCGATCGTTTGGTAAAAGTGAATTTTAACTTTGGTTATTTTACAAAATTATGTGAGATAATATTAGTCGTGTGATGGTGGTGGAGTAAATTATCCACTATATAGTCCTATGAGAGTCACAAGAGATGACGGAGGATACAAACCCGTCTCTCAAGCGCGGTAACTATGGTGAATAAAAAACTTACAGTAAATAATTTCAACTATTGCATGCGGTTTGCTCATTTAAATTCTCCATCGATCTATCCATTATAATCTATCAAAGTCTATAGCTAAACATCACCTTCCCCATAGATAAGCATTCCCCATAGGAGGAGGCGTCCTTATAAGATATTTGCCAAAACTTGGCATGTAGATTGGCAAAAGGAGAATGCTGCTGCTCATCTTCTGTTTAATTTATCTCCGGCGCCTCTTACGACTCATATCATACGGGACAATATTGGACAGACATACACAAAGTTCAAAAACTTTATTAAACTAAGTTTGTATAAAAAGGGTTATTATAATATTAAGGAATTTATGGACGATAATAACCCCTGGAAATGTTAACTGTAACGTACATTACGCTTATAGATTGTAAGCTATAATTTGAAAAAAAAAGTCCCGCTGGTTTTCTTGCTGGTTGTTCTCAGGACAGAGGTTTTTTTGCGAACCAGTGGTAAATGAAAAAAGTGACTTTCAATAAATATTGTTTATAATCTATATTGAATAAAAAAGTTTCTGTTTCAGTGGATTTTCTTACGTCGCCATCACATCTCGAGACACCCTTATATGCGCGACGGTAAAGAAAAGTCGTTTAATACTGTAATACTTTTATTATATGTGTATATAAATGTATATAAATAATATCTATTTTTAATTTGCATCTTTTCTATTCAATAATTTACATTACACATAGTGTGTGTGTGTGCGCGTGTGTGCGTGCGTGTGTGCGTGCGTGTGTGCGTGTGTGCGCGTGTGCGTGTGCGTGTGCGTGTGCGTGTGTGTGTGCGTGTGTGTGTGCGTGTGTGTAAGTGTGCGCGTGTGTGTGTGTGTGTGTGTGTGTGTGTGTGTGTGTGTGTGTGTGTGTGTGTGTGTGTTTGTCATCTGTATGTATATATATGTATGAAAGTAATATTTATATTTTTAATTTAATATGTTTTTGCTTAGTATTAGTACTTGCCCATTTTATTAGATAGAGTTAGTAATAAAAACCAAAATAATTATAGTCTTTTATTGGTTATTTACTTTGTGGGTAATTATTAATAGCTTTGTCGTGTTTAATAATTTAAGAAAAATTGTTTAACTGTTAATAAGCTGTTGTTATCTTGAATAAAATAAAAAAAAAATTTAGAACTAGGAAAGCAGATAGATGGAATATTTTGCACCATTTCCTTCTCAATAATGAAAGGAGCGTAGAGAGTGTGCATCATAATTTGTTTTTAATCGGTATTTACTGTTCATTTCTTGCAGCTAAATATAATATAAAGACGCATTGAAATGCAAGCTAACCGTGAAGAACCATCCATTGGAAGCAAGCTTCCAAGGCTTGGGCGTTTAAACTCGCCGTCTAAAAAAAAACCTTAATCTAAAAAACCGATAAATTGTAAACAAAACTCTTTGAAGACAAAGCGAAAATTTGGAACCTACTGTAACTTTCATTAATCTTTAATAGGCTACAGCGCATCAAAGGTAGAAAGGGAAAGTAACGGTATCTTTGATCGATTTTATTTTCCAATCTAACTTGAAACGATAATTTTTTATAAGTAAATATATATATATATATATATATATATATATATATATATATATACAATAAGCTTCTTGCATCTGAACCAATTTTCGAAATATTGCTTCAAGTCCGCCTCAGACAAATCCTTAACGGTCTGCTTTCAGCTGATTTTATGTTTACGAAACATAAAGAAGCCACACATTTCCAAGTAAGGAGAACTTTACAGCCCTGATTAATTAACTAAACTGGTGTGCTCTTCAGAAAGTCACTCGTTTTGGGCGCTGAGGTGGGTGTGTTCGCAAAACCCGCAACAGTTTTCCAACGCTTGTTGCTCTCAGCAGCAAACACTTCAAGGTACGCAAGCATTTGATAACATATCATTGGGCATTGATGCTACTTTGAATTAATTAATAAGCCCAGAAGAGCGTTCTTAAAATATTGTAATAATATCACGATACCATTCTACGCTCGCTTGCATTTAAAAATTGGTAAGGTGGTGCGGCACACAACGCGAAGCTACATTATCCTCGGGTGTTCATATCAATTCTCGTAAACGCTTCCCGATCCAATCTGTAATATGTGCTGAAACTCTTCATATGTATCTCACTCATTCTCTTTGATAAAATTTTTCACAGCTAGTACGTTTTCTTCCGTAACGGCTGTCAAAGGGTGTCTGTCCTCTTTCTGCTTCATTTTCAAAGTTAGTCGACCGTACTGAAATTTGTTTAACCTTTGGTCTTAAGAATGCCTTTATTTCAGGCGACGCTTAAAATCATAAAACATCGTCGCCTGAAAATGTTTCCGACGAGATCCATATTACGTTGTTTATAATTCAGCTCCTAATAAAACGTCAAGGGAAATTTGAATTTGGCACCTTCGTATTTTATCTAGGTACTGTACGTAATACGATATCAACTGCCGAATATGCTGATAATTTTTTATCGAAAGTATAATATATTTTTAAACAGTGTTGTATATAATATAATAGCTGTGCCCCGCAGTTTCACCTGCGTATATCACGCGTCTGAGCCGCGTGACATATTACACGTTTCTCATTTAGTTTAATATTTTAGATAAAAAATTGCCAAAATAACATATCACTGAATCATACGATACTTTATATTGATTTAACCACTATATGTGTTCTGTAAAATTTAATGCCTCAAAAAGTTATTTTAGAGAGACAAAATTTATATATATATATATATATATATATATATATGTGTTGTACTGCTATAGACAGATCGAATAGATATGGTTTACTTTCATATACAAAACGGCCATCTATTGGAGAGCCATTAGGTCTTGAGTTTTCTCTCCTACGACATTACAACTACGAGACAAAATGAGGTGAAGTATTCCCTTACGCGTAGTGGTCAAACGTAAACAAAACTTGTTGAAACTTAAAGTTGACTTATAACCCATACATGCATTATTTATTAAAGAAGCTTAGTACAAGATCTACACGCCAAAATTATTTTAAATTAAAAACATGCAAATCAATGCATAAACAAGCATGAAAAACATTTTGTCAAAATTTCACTTTGATTCACATGAGGTATAATATATTTTAAGGTTTAAGGTCATTATAATTACATATAAGAAGTCAATTGTACATATGAGCACTTAGCTAGCCCATAAAACATGTACCTACTATTAAGAATTAAAAATATTGCAGATGCGTTGTCACCACGAACGATTATAAAGTTAACATAGAAATGGGTTTTGGGTTCTCAGGGAACACAGCTGAATTATGCGGCTGTTTTAATAGGCTTTCTTAATTTATGCCCCAGCCCTAATAAACTACATGTTTAGCTATGAAACCCACAATTTAATAATACAATAATTATTATTACAATCTATGTTTAATCCGTACGGCTCGAAAACTGATAACTAATGGGGAAGTAAGGTTCTAGAACCTCCCAAAGGTTGCCTCTCTAGAGAGGCGGGTCGGCTCGACCGGGGAAGGACCATGCTTTCACGGAATACCAGCGTCAAATAGCAGCTTAATGCTGCTGTATTTCGTATGGTGAGTATAGAGAACCGGAGACCCTTTTTACTGGAAAAGAGGCATTCCATTTTAGTCCTCAAGGCTGACAATGCATCTTCATTTAGATTCGCAAACGAGGATAGATGCTGATGTCTATGGATCACAGCAACCACTTAGCATCAGGTGGACTGTGTGCTCGCTTATCACCCTTTTCTTATAAAAAAATACTGGGCTCGTAAGTGGCTGTAATGATAATGATGATGATACGAACTACATTTGAAAACAATTTTTGTAAAGTGAGCATGATAATTTTTTTATTTTTTTTTAATAGTAAACAAGCACACAGTCCACCTAGATGTGATACCCGAGTAGAACCTTTTGTCCCTTGCCGACACCCTGCAGACATAAAATTCTTGAGATATGACTCTACTTTGCACAAAGGGTGGTATAAACGGTATAATATGATATACATATTGTACTGAGGAAGCCTATACGTATATGTCTGAGGAATAAAATATTCCGAGGAAATGTGAAGTTTGCCAACAAGACCAATGCGACTGATACATACCTTCAAGAAAAGAGTCTACTACTTTTTAAAAGGCCGGAAACGCATGTACAATTCTCCTGGTGTTGCAGTTAATCATGAGTCGTATGCGCGTTTGCCACCTCTCCCGTAAAAAGAAAATAAAAAATAAAAATAACAATCTCAGAAATGAGAGGAGGGCTGTGCCTTTTCAGTGGAAGGTATTATAATAAAGGATTATAATTTTACTTCGACATATTGCATTCAGCATATAAATTCAATTTACAAAAATGTTTTTCATTACTTGATTGTATCATGGTTGTATTGAACTAATGTATTTAAAATTAAAATAAAAACTTTTTATTTACCTTTTCTTTTACGTTTGATACCTATTTTATTCTTAAGTAAACACAAATTTTGTTATCTGTAAAAAGGTAATCTCAACGAGTACAGAGTTCAATGAATGCGAGATCATGCATGGAATAATTAATACATAGCCATCGGTTAAGTGTCAGTGTGGAACGGCGTCGAAAACAAATATATGAATATTAAACGGGGCATTATTCCTCGTCACTCTTATTTACTACCATTAATACTTGGAATATAGTTTCTATTTTAGTCTGACGTGCTTTCCTTACAATTTTATGAAGAGCTATTTGCTTTTATCACTGACAGAAATCAATAAAATTTTGTTACTTAAAAATCGTGGTATCTTTATTGTAAAATCGTTATTATGATTTTCTCCTGCATTTGTTACAGGCAGGTTTTCATAAAGTCACGGAATATTAACGTAAAATAGCAGCTTAATACTGCTGTTTTTCATATGGTGAGTGTAGAGATCCGGATACCCTTTTTTACTGGTTACGAGGCATTCCGTCTTAGTCCTCAGGGGTGACAACGCACCTGCGTTTTGATTATTAATCGAGGATAAATGTAGATGTCTATGGGCCACAGCATCCACTTACCATCAGATGGACTATGTGCTCGTTTGTCACCTTTATTCTATAAAAAAAGTTTATCTAAAATGTGTGAATATAGTAGATGAGCCTATTTTTTAAATGGTGTATGAGAATTCATTAGAAGTGGTGCAGCTACGAATATATTATGGCTGTGGCACGAATGTGTCGACCCGATCGGAGGATCACGCTCAAGGATTACTACCATTGTAAAACTGCAGTTTAATGCTGATGTGTTCATATGGTAAGTGCATAGAACCGGAGACTCTTTGTATTGGAAACGAGGCACTCCATCTTAGAATGGTAATGGGTAACGCATCTGCATTTTAATTCGTAAATGTAGAAGTCTGTGGGCCACAGCGTCCACTTACCATCAGGTGGACTGTATGACCGTTTGTCACCCTTATTCTATAAAAAATTTAAACATTTTTACTCGTTGGATTACGACACTATTTTACGAAATTAGTTGAGCTTGTCATCCATAAACTACACATGGACAAACAATTTAGACAAGGAATAATTATTTATAGGTCTTACAATAATTTGTTTAGTAACGACGATGATGATTTTATTTTATTTGATACTTTGTAATACGATTTTAAATGACCCAAATTCTTCTTCTTCTGTTCCCAGAATAGTCTTATGCGTTTTCCACCATTTTGGAGTGGTTTCTGTATTTCTTATCTTACTGTGCAGTCTATACTAATCTGGAACGATCTGCTTGATGGTACTGAGAAAAAAAAAGAATAAAGAATTTTTAAATAAGAATTATTTTATGAGACTAGTTCAAGAATTTTATCATAAAACAATTTCAACTGATTTAATTTAGTCTTTCGCTTTAGTGATGTTTCGAATAATATGTGTTATAATATTATTTATCCTTTGATATATAATAAAGTAATTATTGTTGGACTTTATTATTTTATTCAAAAATCAGTTTAATTGAGTATATTTTACTTACTTCACTCTAGTTTTCTTTATTTTATTGTACCTTATATCTTTATTACACATTTTTAAGTGAATACTGTTGTTTAGTATAAACTCCTAGTTATATCTATTGTTCGTTGTCTCATTGTAGTGAAAACAGATTTTTCTGCTTTGAACGAACTTTAGCAGATCACAGCCAAACATTTACTGCCATCTATATTTTCGTCTAAAAAAACGTACACTTAAATTTTAAAATAACTTTGAATCGCGTCTCCGTTTCCAGTCCGATTGTTTAGTTTAGTTTTTACTATCATTTATCTAGCGGGTATTGAAGTTATTTGAGCTATCTTATTTCCTCGAGAAATTCTAGCAAATATCTTGTGAATCTATACTGGCATATCGAAATATTTAGCCCTGTAAGCGTGCACTGACCACGGTGCAACCGAGCTAGACGAAATCCGCTTTTACTTTATGCAGGAGTCTGGAGGTTCTGCAAAGAAGGTCTGTCCATGACACCTATCTCAAATAGATTTCATGAAAGGAACCGTGTCAAGTTTAGAGTGCTTATAATAGTTCCAAATTAGGGTTTGTTCAAACGCTACTGACTCCATAATCATATTTGTACATTTTGGTAGGTAATTAGTACAGAATGCCGCACCTATAATCTCGTTAATCCAAACGGAAGTGAAATTAACAGTTCTGGTCAAACTACACATTGTATTGGGCACGATTATCTGCAGCTTTGTTTTCCCTGGATTCTTCTAAGCCTTTTATCTATTTATATCTAGCCAAATGATCGTATTAATCTTAATCGTAATATACCAGTCGTAATGAAACAATCTTGAAAAATTATTTATCTACCACTAAATTAAGAAAGGCTAGAAAGATATGTATCTTTATAAATAGATAAAAAGACCAAGAAGGATCCAGGGGAAACAATGCAGCAGATGATCTGGCGCAGTACGATGTGTAGTTTGACCAGAACTCTTAAATTCACCCCCTTTTGTATTAGCTATCGCCGATCGTGAGGAGAAAGAGTGCCGCAAGTCAACAGTTTGACTTTCAGAGGAGGCCTCATTCCAGTCCGACGAAGAAAATTAAGACTCTTCAAAAAAATTATATATCAAAGAACTCCTCGATACAAGAGGATGACGCAGGCGATGTCACTAGAACTTGGGACCCAGCATACGATCTGAAGCACCGAGTGTTCATCAAGGATGTGGAACTTTCGCAGTTGCATCGAGAAGTTATCTTAACCGAGAGAGAGCCACAAATAAAAGCCGCATCATCAGACACCGGTCCTCCGCTAGCAACTTTGCCTCTTAGCGCCCGCCCGGCTTCAGCATCGCAGCTGGTGAGACGTCAGCTCGAGTTATGTTCCCATCACAAGAGGAGACTCAGTTTGCGCTATGTGCACCGCAACAAAACTAGTCCTGAGCGTATCTCGATGATGTTCTACGAACCCAGCAAGGCCCAGAGACATCTGGACAAGGGGGATTTCCAACATGCGGCCACCATTAACTGAGGAGGAAAGTGTTGCTGCTACAAGAGAGATATATAAGTTGATTCTGTTCATTAATATTATTAATCAATAATTAAATGCCCGTTTCATAATTATTTTTCATTTGATTTTAAAATTAAAAAATTCAAGGTTCGGAAAATAAAATTATATTTACTTTCAACTTTGGTTTATTGCAAAGTTGTATGACATGAAAATATGGTAAGTACCCAAATGTACAAATATGAATATGGAATCAGTAACCACATATACAAAATACTGCTTTGTTTGAACAAAACTTAATTTGGAACTATTACATTACTTAAGCGATAAATTATCATCATCTTCACGATTATTCGAAGTAAAATAAAAGCTATTTTATTAACACGCTGCAGCATATTGTGGCTGTAGCATGAATGGAATAATGTTGCTGTATTTCAAAAAGCGAGTAACGAGAGCCGAAATCCTTTTTATTGGTAAGGAAGCGTTCCATCTTAGTCCACAAATTTTAGGGGTGATAAAGCACCCGCATTTTGTTTCTTAATTGATGATAGCGATATCTATGGACCACGGCATCCGCTTACCATTGGACATGGACTATGTACTAATTTGTAAGTCTTCCTTAAAAAAAAAAGTTAAACTGCATGTATATTGTTGTTATTTGTAATTACAGCTTACACAGACTTTCTAAATTTAGTTTAGGTACACTAGATTTTTGACGACCACTCTTAATATTTAAAATTATCATAATTTCCTTTGTTTGTGAACTAATAGATTATCATAATAAACAATCCTTAAGTGTCAAATCTATTTGAGCTTAAGATAAATTTAGTACTTTGAGAAATTATTGGTAAGCGACCGGTTTGTAATCGGTTTTAGACGCGCAAGTAGCGAGTTAATATCATGCTTCGGGCAGTGATCATTTTTTGCGTTGCACCCGAATCAACCACCTTGAGCTCAACAAATGTGTGGGCAATCCGGTAATTTATTTTTTTTAGCCAATAAATTACTCATACGTCAAAACTTCGGACGCGGCCGGGCGGCGTGCTGCGGATACCAAGTGATATATTGGCTCTTGTCACAGCATTGTACCTTTTTCTACAAATTTTAATATGCCTTTCGATTAATTATTTGTGCATTGTGGATGAACCGCTTATCCTAATGAGGTTGCCTATTAGGCGAACGAAGATTAATACAGAGAGTGGTAGGTGGTTGAGATTAGGCTGCTTTGTGATTTATTACGAGTAAATTAAAATGGCAGTAGTAATAATAGTACATATAGGACACAAAAACTAACAACTTACATCCGTTCCAGGCTACCTAGTTATATATATATATATATATATATATATATATATATATATATATATATATATATTTTAACTTCCTGGTAGGCCGTAGTTATTCACACTTATGGTTCTTAACAAATCCTGTTTACAACTCTATCCAATAAACATTATAATTTTTCGAATTTGTAAAAGTGTGATATGATTGTCGAATTATACAGTAGGTAAATACCATTTAGTAAAGCGTTAAAATTGTAAAAAAACGCCTGTCATTTTTGATTACAATTTTGGGTGTACAAATAAGTTTCCGCCGTTTTTCACAAAAAATTGAGCATTTTCGAGGTATTGTCAATCGCTTACTACTACTATTTCCCATTTTTCTGGCAGCATATGGATACCGTGTCGGAAGAATGCTTCATCTTTTGAAGTTATGCACGTATCGTCCCAATTTTTGGCTTCTTCATAAGAATGGGAGTGCTGCTCAGACAAGCCATGCGTCATTGATGGAAACAAGTGAAAATCAGAAAGAGCAATGTCTTGTGAATACGGCGGGGGGCTCAGATGAAGTAAAAAACCTTCATCTGAGCGGGTGGGGTAAAACTTTCCAAATGAGTGTTTCACAAAAGTATTTGACCGGCGACGCAACATGTGGATGCTGCGCCCTCCTTTCTGCCAAGGAGGGTCGCGTCCGTATACGGCTTAGAGATCTCTCGTCAGATCGGTAAGCCAATCCATAAAGGCGGTGTTTAGTGGGTAAAAGTCTCCACATAACCACGCAGCCGGCTGCGTAGTATGCTATGAGCATTCACCGCCTCCCTCCCCCCGCTTTCCGGAGGGTTGCCCATATTTGCTTCCGGCGCAAAAAAATGTGGATGAGCATTATAATGCAGGAGAATAACTTTGTTGTGTATGGGGTAGTAGTGTGCACGCTTTTCTTTGAGTGCTTGACTCAATCTCTTCAATTGTGTTTGGTAGACAGCCCCAGTAATGGTTTGGTTCGGTTTGAGCAACTCATAATACACTTAATTCAAGCTGATCCCACCAAAAACACAACAAGAGTTTTTATCCATGAATTTTTCTTATCCAACCATGGCTTAGCTGTAGATACTGAAACATGGCCAGGTGGTCTCCATGATTATTTCATTTTTGGATTATTATAGTTAATCCATTTTTCATCACAAGTAAATTACGATTGCGCGTCACGATTTTTTTTATAGGAAAGGGTAACAAACGAGCACAGGTGGACTGTACCTGATGGTAAGTGGTTGCTGTGGCCCATAGACATCTACCTTTATCCTCGATTACGAATCAAAATGCAGATGCGTTGTTGCCCGTGAGGACTAAGATAGAATGCTTCATTTCCAGTAAAAGTGTCTCCGGTTCTCTACACTCACCATACGAAACACAGCAGTATTAAGCTACTATTTTCCGCTAGTATTCTGTGAGACCGTGGTCTTTCCCCGGTCGAGCCGACCCATTCGTGCTACAACTATACTTCTAATATAACTTCAGCGTGGCTCTACAACGTATAAAAAGCCATGCATCGATGCACAAAACCCTTTCGTTTATGCTTAGCAAGCAGGATTTCACATAATATGGAAAATCGGCGTTCAACGTTTCTCAGCGTCATTTCACCTGTAACCCAGTTCCCTTATTTTTGAATCATCCCCAATGATTTTAACTGACGTAAAATTAATTGTTAAATCACTCCCAAAGATTCTGCAAGTACTTCTTGCGTTTGGCACGAATCTTCCTCCAATAATGATTCCAATTCCGCATCTTCGTACACTAGCGGCCTCCCGCTACGTTCTTTGTCTTCGATGTCAAATTCACCGTTCTTAAACTTTTGAAACCACTCACGACAACTTCTCATAATAAGGACAGCCTCACTACAATATGCGTCTACAATCAATCGATGCTCCTTAGCTACAGGTTTTAGTTTTTATTTAAATTGAAGAAGTAAATCAAAATTATCCGCAAATGACGCTTATTCGGCTAAAAACTCGACATTTTCGGACGTAAAAGAATATATTATACTGATAAAAGTTCACTAATATTTCAAGGTTATGTTGTTGAAAGATGTCCAAACTTACGATCACAGAACATATATACCCTTAAAGGGGCTTAGGATAATGACGTTTTATATGAAAATTTTAAATCGTAACTTACTGGTGGCGCCAATTTTTTTTTTTTGAAACTTATTTGTACACCTCATTATTTTAAAAATATAATATTTATTCTAACAAACACTAATAATCACCGCTTTATGTGTCAGATTCGTATTACAATTCTACAATAATATAGACTTTCTGTGTTTAACACACCATTTTTTTTGACAAGTTAATAAACTAATAATTTTGTAATTTTTAATTTTTATTAAACATTTTTGTTGAATGGAGAAAAGATAAATCCAAAAGTAATTAAAAGTTGCAAATTGTAACTAATAAGATAGGATCTAGATATATTAAGGCTACTTTAGGTGATTCTCCTACCGTTCAACTACATACAAAGATAATACTAGCTAAAGGAAACTTTAGTGCGTCTCCATGCAAAATGTCTGTCCTATGATTTAACAACGATGCAAATGATTAAAATAAAATAAAACATGACATCATTATTTAACTGATAAGTAGAAAATAAAACATAAATATAGTTAAGCTGTGCATAATATGATGCACAATATCAAAAGCTGATAGATAAGTGTTGAATTTAACTAACAATATACAGAAATAATCAGTTTTGTTTTATTACTTAAAAAGATTCCATACAAAATATGAGTCAGTGAATTTAAAGTTTTACAGTTTTGTGTGTTTGCTTAAAAGAATAATGTGTTAAACACACAAGTATATGGTCCTCTTTTTTCATTTTATCCTTGATTAGGGATCAAAATGCTATGTGTTTTACCCCTAAAGAATAAGATGGAATGGCTCGTATCAAGTAAAAATGTTAACTGGTTCTCTACACTCACTATACGAAAAAGCAAAGCAAAGCAAAGTTAAGCTGCAATTATACGCTAGTAATATGTGAAATCGTGCTTCTTTCCAAGTCGAGAGGACCCATTCGTGCAACAACCATAATAAGGCTGTTGCATAGCTCTACCATGAATAAAATGCACTAGATAACGTTTTTGTTTTATAATTAATGTTTTATGATGAACACAGTTGAAGATTCGGGTGGCTTTCAAAAATAGCCAGTTATTTTGTAAATTCTCCAATTTATTTAAAATATACTATCGTACAGTAGATGGCGGTAGATAGCGATAGATCTCGTATATCAGCATACTCCTTTTGTATTTTACGACGGTATTATGTTATGCATTGCGTTATGTGGTGTGAGCGATTCTATCACTCCATTTCGTATCGTAGATGTCGTAAAAGAGGCCTATGAGAAAGGCCAGAATGATATGATGGCTTCTAACAGAATGTCAGTTTAACAAATTCTTTTACGCCAGGTGTAAAGCACACAGACCGGTGATGAAAAATACCAAAGGTGCGAGACGTCTGATATGATCGGAAAACCACTAAACTAAATCCTACTTATACTGGGAGAGGTTCGTGTTTGGCGATGGATTTTACGAGCTCGTAATGACGATATAGAAGGGTAAGAGTCCTACGTTCGGCCCGAACTGTACTGTGACAAAACGATATGTCTCCCACACACATTTATTTTGTTAGCCCAGTTTAATACGATATGTTAGCATAAAGTAGATAATAGTCAGGCATTTGTATAATTATCAATCAACGATTCCTCTATAGCGGATGGCAATACTCTCTATTTAAAGCCAGAGAGTTGGGCGTCGCAGTAAAGCCTCCATATCCCATGTCTGAGATCTAATAATAGCCTCATGTGATAAAAATGATGGCGTTGAAATTGATAATTTAAAGCGCCCACACGTTCACATCTATCCGTACACGAGTAAGAATTGAGAACTCCAGCCACAAACCCGATAAGGACGAAAGCGTTGCCGTAGCTCCGAAAAATGAGGAGAATTCGGTGTAAACTATTCTCAACATCAGAGAGGTATCCATAAGGATTATCCCAAGTAAAAATATGTAATGATATAAGATAGGTATTGACTATGATGGAATCATGGCAACTATTAAATACTGTTCAAGGCGATTAATAATGTGTGTGCTTGAGATTTTATAACCCTATAAATATGGTAACTAGCACATACCATTACAAGGCGGTAAAGCTGCTTTTATGCTTAGGAAGCCGTATGGGTTGGTAGCATCTTCATTCCTATTCCGTACGCCAAACAGTGGTGCCCTGGTTTGAAGGGTAAAAGAGATATAGAGTATAATGTTAGACTGCAAGGCGTTTCATCTTAGTGTTTAGAAGTTTGCTGCAGGAGTTCATGTGCTGCAAAAGATCGTAACTTAAAAACAGTCATCCTAAAGATGTGAAAATTAATTAGTTAAATGCGCTTGAGAAATAATAATAATAATAATAGTGTGGCTTTTCTAGTTCGTAGAGAACTTTCAACCCTCCCAAAATTACGTGCACAACTCACCATTATATACCCATTCATTAGTATACCCGCCTCTTAACGCAGCATCATCACGAAAAATCGTTCTCTGAGGCTCTGCGACTAAGTGACAAGCGATCCAATGCCTACCCAGTAAAATTAACTTTTACTTTTGGATTAGAGTGCTTGGCGAATAAATAAATCTTTCATAATTCAAAAAAACTGTCCAAGTTAGTGTCCGACCAAAGGGAAGAATTAGCTGAAATATTTTTTAAAACATTATATTTTAAATTACGAGAACAATTATCTACGGAATCAATATGCACTTGGCAATATGTTGAATTTAGACAATATCATTGCCGTGAAGATTTTAAATATTATTTATTTGAATACTAAGTATGTTTTGAAACGTTTGCTGAAAACTATCTTCTATAGAAATAAAGAACAGTGGAAGGGACTCATCTCTATATTGCAATATTCCGTAGGCTGGTATTAAAATGTTCGTACACATCTGTGTACGAACGTTTTAATACCAGCCAACACAAGTGCCAGCTGGGGCAGCGGCTCCTCCTCAGATATTGATCCATTACACGGAGAATATTGCGCTAAGGAAAACGGGTACAGGTAAGCAACACTCCGGCTCTATTGGCAGATCTGGTCAATGGGACCGCTATCGATCATGTTACGGTCGCAGTGGGTAGGTAGAGGCGTATCTAGCAGTACCGAAACAATATGTAACATTTGCAAAGTGGCCTCACCAGAGCCGAGGAGGATAGGGTGAGTGGCGCTTTGCTATAACTCCTCTTTTTTGTAGGAGAGAGGCAAAGGATCGTAAGAGCCGTATGGCCCACCTGATGTTAAGTGACTATCGCCGCTCATGCAACTGCAACACCGGGGGAATTGCAGGAGCATTGCCAGCCTTTTAGATAGGAGTAAGCTCTTTTCTTGAAGGTCCCTAAGTCATATTGGTCCGGAAAAATCGCCGGTGATAAACTATTACAAAGAGAGGTCGTACGAGAAAGAAAATTGCTAGTGAAACCTACAGTGGTAGACCGCCAAGCATCCAGATGGTGTGGATGGTATCGGGAGTTTTGCCGCGATGTGCGTTTATGAAATTTGGCGGCTGGGATTATTTCGAACAATTCCTCAGAGCACTCCACGTCCCGCTCTATTGAGTACGCCAAACTTTTTAGAGGTTAATTTGGCTTTCCCTTCCAAGAGACCACGAAACTGCACGTCATTCGATATGTTGACGCCGAGGATTTCGATACTAGCTGAGGCAACAAGGGGAGTGGCTTGAAACTGAGGAGATATGACAAAGGGGTTCTTTTTAGCAGTAGAGGTGCAAACTTGTGTCTACTGAGGTTTAAACTGGACTAGATTTAGTCGCCCCAACCCGAGACTTTGTCCAGCAAAGACTCGACTTCAGACACAAGTTTGTCCCGGTAATCGGCGATGTTTTTCCGAGAAATATTGGCACGGCCGGTGTATGAATGTGAATGTTACCGGTTTACAACGTCAACAACAACAACAATAACAAAAGTCAAGGCGTCATTGATATACAGAAGTAACAGCGTTGGTGATAGCACGCAGCCTTGTGGAGCACCAGCATTAATAGGCTTGTAAACGGAGCATGCACCGTCTACAACGACCTTGATGCTTCGATTTGTAAGAAAGCTGGTCATCCATTTGCACAGTTTTTCGGGAAG
Source organism: Parnassius apollo (assembly GCA_907164705.1). Taxonomy (NCBI): domain Eukaryota; kingdom Metazoa; phylum Arthropoda; class Insecta; order Lepidoptera; family Papilionidae; genus Parnassius; species Parnassius apollo. The sequence goes on along the minus strand of CAJQZP010000312.1, from coordinate 385,433 downwards.
CCCATAAAAGGGAGCTTCATAAAAGCGTTTTGTGCCAAACACGGTCGAAGGCCTTCGCAATGTCCAAACTAACGGCGAATGCCTCCCCTTTGGACTCTACTGCTTCCACCTATCTATGAGTCAGGTAGACCTGAAGATGACCAGCTAATCGGCACCGACGAAAACCGTATTGGCAGTCAATAATCAGCTGGTGATCCTCAAGGTACGTTATGAGCTGACAGTTTATAATGAATTCTATTATTTTGGAGAACAAGGAGGACTTCCCGCGATTTTCACTTGGCAGCTACGTGTGGGGTTGCAACAAGAACAAATTCCTACCGTAGTCTATCAACATACAACATGGGCGTCCACTTCGGGCGCGCCCATCATTTTGGGTCAGCAAACAAAGTGTGCCGAATTTGGAGGTAAGTTTTTGTTCACCGTGGGTGTTGGCCACCCACCCATGGCTCCTAAGCCATGCCACGATAAGACCAGTTTGATGGAATGGGGGAAGACGTTAAAACGACCTGTGTGAAGGTAATTTTATTGGGTATAATGACCGATGCAAAAATGCATAGTCTCGTGAACGATTTGTTTATTTTTACGTAGTTAAAAATTTTGATAAGGCTGACCATTTATTTTGTACCTGACCTATACTAGATAATTAACACCAAATTATCTATGTATCGTGGTATAAATAGAGGATCTGTATTGAGGCTAGTCACTGACGACCATGGCTCGGCTGGTGTTGTGCACGGTAGCGCTGCTTGCAGCAAGCGGGCTTGCGGACCCCATAAAAAAGGTTCCGCACAAAGTTGGTAAGTAGTGTAGTTTTTTTAATCTGTTTTACAATTTTCTTAATTTTGTCTTGTTAATTATGACTTTCGTGATTATATTAAATTTAAAAATGTAATGCATTATGTTTTCATAATATATACATTTAAGACTTTAACTGTGTCATGTGCTGTTACTCCGTGTTATAAAAAGAGACAGTGGGGACAGCTACAAGAATCTCATGGCTGCTGATAAATTACCAATATAACCGTCTTGTTTCCACTATACGTAAAATACACACACTGGAGACCGGGTGCAGCCTAAAAGTTACGAGACTTTAGGTACTTAGGACGTCAATAAGGCAAATAGTCTACAACGGAAATGGCCTATTTTACACGTGTTCAAGCCATGCAGCAGCTATATTATAGTTGTAAAACGAATGAATAACATTTACAGCTTAAAATAGCTAAATACTGCTGTGTTTCGTGTGATGAATTTAGAGTCTATAAATCCACTGCTGAACATATGCCTCCTTCATTAATTGCCTCATGGGACGTAGTTGCTACCCTTGGAGGTGGGTTGGCAACAGCAGTTTTTTATTATTTTCAGCTGTTTATTAAGAGGATCCCATTGCCCATCTCCTGTTTCCTACTGCACACCCATGGGACGATATAGGGTTGTGGATATTCCTATACCGATACTACACGGTCAATATAGAGAATTGAAGATAATTTTTACTGGCGAAATATACATTTACTTTTTTCATTAACAATAATATATAATTTATGTTATTTTCTTAAATACTTCAGAAACGTCGGCAATTAAAAATAATTTAATAGAAGTTAATTATACGTGATAAAATCCGTATGTAGTTTTATTCAATCCTTAAATACTTTTTATACTTAACTTAAAATGCCCTTATCAGTTTTTTTTTCCGATAAGTTGCTGATAAGTTGTAAAGGACTGTTATTAATTGTAATCAAATACTTAAGGTTGAAAGCGGACGATATCATTTTTAATACAACCATTAATATATTATTAAATTTAAGATATATTTTTATTTTATTAAATGAAAAATAAGATGGAGCACATAAATAATTGTAAATTTTGATCTTTATTTCAGTTGATCATGAATTCTTGCAACATCAAGTAGATGTCTTGAACTTATTCTATCACATTCATGAGCCCATTCACGAGCCTGAACTCAAAGAAATTGTTAATACTTTCGATCTGGAAAAGAATATCGAACACTACACCGTAAGATATCGGAGCAATATTATTATACATATATGTCAATATTACTAATATACCGTATTTAAAGCATAAATAAGCTTCATTAATATTTTCTTTCGCAGAATGTCACGGCTGTGAAGATGTACGCAGAGTTTGTTAAAAGCGACGTGTTAGTACCTCGTGGAGTGCCATTCTCTGTACTTGAGTTCTCGCATAGATTTGAAGCTGAAGTTCTGTATGATTTATTGTACTCGGCTAAAGATTTTACCACATTTTATAAAACGGCCGTCTATTTGAGAAATAGAATCAATGAGGGCCTTTTCGTATATGTAGTCAGTGTCGTTTTGTTGCACCGTCCAGATACTCAAGGCATAGTAATTCCACCAATATATGAAGTTTTCCCTTCATACTTCCATAATGCTGAGATAATAAACACCGCTCAGAGAATAAACACGCATGGCAAGCGGATGATCGAACATTACCCGTCTACCTATGTTCATGACGACAATGTTGTGATTAGGTGGAACAGCACGACATGGCCCTACCATAATAACGACGTCGCTGTTACCTATTTCACTCATGACGTTAATCTTAACGCATTTTATTACAATGTCCACCTAATGTACCCGTTCTGGCTCGGAAATGATGACAGTCCTTTAGTAAAGGACAGACGCGGTGAATTATTCTGGTTCTACCACAAGCAAATCCTGTCTCGTTACTACATGGAAAGATTATCTAACGGTCTTGGAGAAATTCCTGAATTAGGTCTTGACGTAGTTCAACAAGGATACGTACCTGGTATGTCATACTATAATGGTATTCCGTTCCCAGTTAGACCTAATCACTTCAATTTGGACCAACCTGAGTTTGTAAATGCTATAACAAAGATCATAGAATATGAGCACCGTATTCGTGAAGCTATTGACAAAGGATATGTTCTAAATGTAAGTAGTAGGAGAATTCAAGCAATTATAAGTATTTTGTTTTTATTTTTCTCTCATTTTGCATTTACTTTTTAGCATTTGGGCGAACACATTAGCATCCAAACTCCAGAGGCAGTTGATATTCTCGGTCGGGTAATTGAAGCTAATGTTGACTCTCCTAACCCATATTACTATAAGGACTTTATCAGCGTTTGGAAGACTGTTCTCGGAAACACTGTTTGGCATAAACACCACTACCATAAGGGGTATGATTGAAAAAAATCACACAATTTTATTATTATACCATTTTTGATACATTTAAAAAAATCGATGTTTTACAGATTGATACCGCTGGTTGTTCCATCAGTCTTAGAACATTACCAGACTGCTCTGCGTGACCCTGCATTCTACATGATTTGGAAACGTGTATTGGGATTGTTCACCACATGGCAGAAATATCTTCCAGAATACAAGCTTGAGAAACTGGCACTACCCTCAGTTGTTATTAAGAGCGTTGAGGTCGATAAACTAGTCACTTACTTTGAACACACCTACTTTAACGTTACCAACGATCTGCACATGAATGAACATGAAAGCAAGTATCTCATTCTGTCGAGCTTTCACTAAAGACCATAAAATTTATGACCACCTTATAATATATTTAAATTATTTATGTTTTAGGCAAGGCAGTAGTTGATGATGTGAGTGTAGTCGTTCAGCGTCCACAATTAAACCACAAAGTCTTCACCGTCCGTGTTAATGTCAAAAGTGAAGTCGAGAAGCCTGTTCTTGTGAAATTCTTCCTGGCACCTAAGTATGATAGCAAGGGCTATGAAATTCCTCTGCACGTTAACACTGAAAACTTCTTTTTGTTGGATCAATTCGTCTATGACAGTAAGTACTAGAGATAAAAACATAACATAAGCACTCACGCCTGATGGGTAGGCAGAGACTACAGACTTCCATTTAGCACGATCCTGACATACCTCTCTCGCCTCTTCCACATCCATATACCTACGCATACATGCTCGTCGGTTAAGGGTACTCCTTATTTGGCCCATTTTTAGTATATCGCCAATTTGGTCGACAAACTTCCGCCTAGGACGTCCCTTTCCAACTTTTCCATTCACTTCTGCAACATATATTTGCTTTGTCAGTCTTTCCACATTCATTCTTTCTACATGACCAAACCACCGAAGCATTCCTTTCTTAATACTGGTCACCGCATGATCTTGCAAACCACACTCTTCTTTTATCACACAGTTTCTAACCCTGTCACTCAGATTCAGCCCTAAAATACTCCTTAGCGACCGCATTTCTACTGCATTTATTCTACTCTCGTGCTTCTTCTGCCACACCCTACTTTCACTACCATACGTTAAAGTAGAGACTAATACAGCATTGTGAATTGCCATACGTGCCTTTTTCGACACATTCTAACTTTTCACAATAGAGTGTAGAGCCCCATTTACTTTATTTTCTGCATTCACTCGTCGTTGAATATCCTTATCATATCTCCCATCCCTGCTGAATACACATCCCAAATATAAGAACTCATCCACTTGCTCAATTAACTCTCCTTCTATTCTTATTTCACATACCGTTTTGCTTTCTTCTCTTTCAAAAACCATCACTTTCGTCTTACTTGCGTTCACTTTCATTCCCATTTCTTCTAATGACCTGTTCATTAATGTAACCATCATTTGCAACTCGGCCGCCGACGACGCAAGTATGACTTGATCATTGGCGTACAAAAGACATTTGATGGTTAACTCACCGATTCTTAACCCGTATTCTTCAACTTTCAAATTTTCCAAACAACTGTCCATAAATAGGTTGAACAGCCATGGGGAAGCTACACAGCCCTGTCTGACACCTTTATGGATGCCAAACCAGTCCGAGTAGGCCCCGTTGATTCTAACACAAGCACTCGAGTCCCTATACAGAGACTTTAATGCCTGTATCAAACCAGCGCTCAACCTAAATGCGTTCAGCGTTTGCTATAACACATCCCTGTCCACTCTGTCATAAGCCTTTTCCAAGACCATGAACGCACAAAAAACTTTTTGTTTTTTCGCCAAAAACTTCTCCGCGATCATGCGCATGGAAAAGACTTGATCCGTACACCCCATTCCCTTTCTAAATCCCGCTTGCACATCCAAAATTTTTTCATCAGTTTCTTTCATAACTCTACTACTGCTACTAGTAGTACTAGAGATCTTTGTAAAAATAAGGTTGGTAAGGAAAATATTGATTGCATGAAGTCGTATTTGTGGAACACCGCTATTCACGACAAACCGACCGTAATCAATTCGTGAATGTTTCTGAGGTTTAAGATTTTTTATTAAGATTAAGTATTCTAAACTCAGAGTTAGTGCAGGTTCATTAAACTTATTTTATATTTTTTTTAAATATAAAATAAGTTTCCAAGAAAAAAGTATTCAAATAATGCATTTAAACATATAACTAAAAAACATTAAATAAATTTTGTCCATAAGTGTTGCTAACGTATGGGATATAAATACCTATATTAAACAATTTTATTTTCAAACACTGCTGACTGTTAAGAAAAGTTCTATCGCGACCTGATGTTTGATTACCTACCCATGTAAAATATTCAAGAACGATTCTCCACTAAATATAATTTAAACATTAAAAACACTAATTTACTTTCCTGGCGCAAAATTGTTTAAACTTTAACATTTTCACTAAATTAATGTTCAACAAATTGTAACAAAAATACTTAATATATTATTATCATATTGCAGTGCCCGTCGGTGAATGTGTAATCAAACGTGAGTCGACAGAAAACGGATTCGCAATCAAAGGATGGACGCCGGCATACGAAGTGTACGAAAAGGCTTTCAATGCCCTGCACGGCAAGGGACAATTCGTTCTTGACAGGACTCACAGAATCGACGGATTCCCCGACCATCTCTTACTTCCTAAAGGTAAAAATGTAGTAACATAGAAATGACAAAACGCTGCGCGTATTGTGGGCGTGTAAGGGGATACCTAATTTTACTTTTTTTTGTATAATAAGGGTGACAAACGAGCACACAGTCCACCTGATGGTAAGTGGATGCGGTGGCCCATATACATCTACATTTATCTTCAATTAAAAATCAAAATGTAGATGCGTTGCCAGCCTTGAGGTCTAAAATGGAATGCCTCGTTTCCAGTTAAAAGGGTCTCCGGTTCTCTACACTCACCATACCGTATTCTGCGTGAGCGTGGTCCTACCCCGGTCGAGCCGACCCATTCGTGCTGCAACCACAATATAGTTGCAGCATGGCTCTACCACGTAAAAAACACTTTTATGCTAATATGCGGACAAGATTTTGGACTGAGATGATTGATGATGGGAAGCCTTCTTTACCAATATACGGGTTACAAATCCGTCAATTTCTAAATCCGTCAATTTGGGATGTGCAAGCGGGATTTAGAAAGGGAATCCGTCAATTGCACACTAATCCGTCTACCCAGCGTATTAGATATGAGCAACTCTTCAAAAGCATGGCTCATGGCGCATTCTCGAAAAGGTCTATATCCAACGGAATTTTTAGAAAATAGAATGGATTTGTTCGTTAATAGAAAAAAGTATGCGTTTTCGAATATTACAATAATATAAATCATATAATTTTATATACTTAACTCGATATGTTTATTCGGCAGGTCGCGTTGGAGGAATGCCTTTCGTACTCCTGGTGTACATCTCTGAATACCAACCGTCAAAGGTCCCGTACGCTAGTAACTTTGATCCTAACGTCTCTCTCGGCCTTGGTTCTGGAGCTCGCTACATGACTGACGAACCTTTAGGATTCCCTCTCAACAGACCATTGTACCAATGGCAAGCCGACCATCTAAGCAACCTCTACATTCAAGACGTGTACATCACCCACAAACTTGTACCAGAGGTCGTTGTTCCTCATGTGGAAGAAGTGCATCCATTGTAAAATCTTGCCATTCCGGTGCCAAGTCTTTCGTTTTTCTGTGTTTTAACAAATTACTAAATAATAATTTTAAAATACTTTAATAATTACTATTGCCGTATTACTTAAAATATAATATATAACTCATAACTTAAAACTTTTTATATATCTCATAATGACTGCAAACATGTAAAAACAAAGTAATTCTACCCACAATAGATTTTAAAGCTTGGTGTCCAACATTTATTTTTAATTTTATTTTAGCATATATATGTTTTATGCTTTATATGTATTATATTAGTTTATGTATTGATTATTTATATTTATCCTGATTTATAATATTAAATAGGTATATGTAAAAAAATAAATATACGTAATAATAATGTAATTTTATTACTTAATTCAACCTTCTTATATTTTTAAAGCCTTAAGTAATGATAAATGGGAGAGGCATCATTTTGATGTTTATCGAGGAAAGGCCAAAACAACTTTAATACTTAACTCATATTGAAGAGCAATTTAGCCATGTGTCAGCGGGGTAATTTTTTTTATAGGACAAGGTGTCAAAGGAGCACACAGTCTACCTGATGGTAAGTGGTTTCTGTGGCCCATAGGCATCTACATCCATCCTCGATTATGAATCAAAATGCAGATGCGTTGTCACCCGTGAGAACTAAGATGGAATGCCTCTTTTTCAGTAAAAAGGATCTCCGGTTCTCTACACTCACCATACGAAACACAGCAGTATTACGCTACTATTTTACGCTGGTCTTCAGTGAGAGCGTACTCCTTCCCCGGTCGAGCCGGCCCATTCGTGCTACAACTATATTGCTAATATAACTGCAGCATGGCTCTACCACGTAAAATATATATATATATATATATATATATATATATATATATATATCATCATGATCATCATTACAGCCCTTCACAAGTCCACTGCTAAACGTAGGCCTCCCCCAAGTAATGCCAGGTCCTGAGCCACCTGCATGTCTTACCAGGTAGTCACTCCATCTAGTAAGGTACGAGGCTGCCACTCGAGAACCTTGCTTCACCATCGGTTATCGGTTCTTCGAGCTATATGGCCGGCCCATTGCCACTTCAGCTTACTAATCCGTTTGGCTATGTCGGTCACTTTGGTTTTACTGTGGATATCCTCATTTCTGAGTTTATCACGCAGAGAAACTCCGAGCATAGCCCTCTCCATAGCTCGCTGAGCGACCTTAAGCGTCCTCATACGGCCAGCAGTGGAGGACCACGTCTCAGATCCGTAAGTCATCACTGGCAACACGCACTAGTTGTACAATTTAGTTTCAGAAATTTACCTGACGAGAAGATGTGTCGTAATTTCCCGAACGCTGCCCAGCCGAGTTGAATCCGTCGATTGACCTCTCGGTCGAAGTTGGACTTATATAGTCGGACTATTTGTCCTAGGTAAACGTACTCGTCAACAACTTCGAGCATACTCGTAGTGCTCCCAACAACTACCGGCATAGGTGTGACATGGACATTAAACATGATCTTTGTTTTGTCCATGTTCATCTTAAGACCTATCCGTTGGGAGACACCATTGAGGTTATTGAGCATAGTGCTAAGGTCCTCCAGCGATTCTGCCATAAGGACTATATCGTCGGCAAATCGAAGGTGAGTGATGTCACTCGCCATTGATGTTAATACCATATCCTTTCCAGTCCAGTAGCTTGAAAACGTCTTCCAACGCAGCGGTGAAGAGTTTCGGGGATATAACGTCACCAGTCTTACACCTCTATGCAGTTGGATAGGTTTCGAACTCTGGTTCTGTACTCGGATAGTCATCGTAGCCCCACTGTACAAATACTTCAGCACTTCGATATACCGACAGTCAACTTGGCACCGCTGAAAGGACTGTAGCACCGCCCTAATTTCGACGGAATCAAATGCTTTCTCGTAGTCCACATACGCCAGGCAAAGTGGCAGATTGTACTCTTCGGTCTTCTGTACAATCTGCCGCAGGGTATCCATGTGGTCTATGGTACTGAAGCCTTTTCGGAAACCGGCTGGTTAGGGAGGCTGGAAGTCGTCGAGTCTGCGTGAGAGGCCATTCGTATTGACTCTCGAAAACAGCACGTAGACGCGGCTCAGAAGGAAAATCGGTCTGTAGTTCTTCAAGAGAGCGTTGTCACCTTTCTTAAAGAACAAGACCACCGCACTTCTCCTCCACGCCTCCGGAGTAGTGCCACCATGGAGGACGGAATTGAAGAGCTTCTGAAGGACTTCAAGTACCGGTGTTTCACCCGCTTTCAGTGTAATTTCATCCTCGCCTGGGGCCCTGCCGTTTTTAAGGTGCTGGAGAGCCATTCTAATCTCGCTCAGACTGACGTCCGGGATATCATCGGAATTGTGTCGGATAAGACTCTTGAATCGTTACTCACACTTGCGTGTGGCTCCAACGATGATCTCTACAGCTGCCCATAGAACCTCTCAATCTCTTTTAAAATCTCAGGTGTCCCGGAAACGATGCTGCCAAACTCAGTCTTCAGCCTTGACAGTTGGCTCTTTCTGACAGGCAGATCTCTGGCAAAGACTGAAATACTGAAGTTGCGTAAGTCCTGTCGCAAGCATTTGGAGATCTGTCTGTTCAGTTGCCTGTATGCTGTCAAATCTGTTGACGACTGCAGCCTCATCACCCGTCTAATAGCCATGAGATTACCTTCTTCGAAGAAGATCTCTTATTTGTAACTCATTTACAAAGAGAAGAAATAATTAATAAATTCTATTTTTATGACATTAATTTAGTACAAATATATTAGTCAGCCTTTTTTAGAAAACGAGATCTTAAAAACATGAAAGCGTCAAGTGTTTCATCGTTTAGACGTGATCTTATTTTATTACAGAACATGCTAGCTGTGGAAAAAGCTCTTTCAGAATCAACACTGGTCCGCCGACCAGTGTTGAGTCTGAAAGATGGAAAGCTACCTGTTCAGATTTTTTTTTCGTTTTCCACAACCTCCACCGTTTTCAAATAAAGCCATTTCAACGTGAATCAGTTGCGCTGATTACACTCGTTGACTGGTGTTGATGATCACTACCCACACTTGCAAGAGAAAGTTGACGATTGAGCTTTTCTTTAAAGCTGAGCGGCGATGGATCAGAACTATCGCACAGAGTTTCTGAAATAGAGTTCGTATTAGTAGACGTGGTCGTGCAATCTTCAACATCCAGGGTTGCAGCTTGATAGATTAAATTTTTAATCTCATCATACGTAGGTTTTTAAACGCATCTTCGTCCTATTTAGTCGCATTTAAAAATTGATTAGGGGTTGGGTAAGTATTGTAAGGCACCGACAATATTATAGAGTCGCCTCTCTTTAATTCTCCGTTTCAATGACATTGCCAGTTGCCTGGCAGACATCGTGTCTTGGCTGTCTCATGATTTTATAAAAAAATTATGAGCTGTAAATATAATCCTACCAATTCAAATATTGCTCGAATTTGCGTACTAGAGTAGGTAGGTAACACCTAACTACTCATTAGTTAGAATGAAAATTTGTGGATAAATGTAAAATATTATCCATTGAACTCTATTTTTACTAAAATCCGAAAAAAACGGATTTGAGTCTTAAAAACCCGATTTATAAAACTCTGGAAAATCTGGATTTTTCTATTATTTTCGAATTTCGAAGAATCCGGATTGCAATCACTAGCCGTGACAGATATTCGGAGTTCATTATTATTATTAAGTATTATAAAATATTATTATTCAGCTCAATTATCTTTATTCAGACTAATAAAATTTAGACGGATTACAAGAAAATACAAAAAAGAAAATTCCTTTGATTTACCAAGATTTTTTTTTCTAGACTTTGTGACTATCAATTGATTTAATGATGCAAGCATAAACGAATAACATTACCTATACGTCCCTGAACACAGGCTTTTAGATACCTAGCTAGTTATTATAACGTACGTAGACAGAGAAACCTATAGAAAATTGACGCCTTCTTTTGCATGCGCACACGAAAAGGATAGATTTATGCATACGTCTTGCATAGAAATGAGATAGAGCGGTGTGATTGTTTGTCCCTTTCTCCGTGCCGGTTTTTTTTTAGCAAACTATACAGTTTGCTAAACAACTTTAACAGCGTAGCGATTTAAGGAGTTTACAAGTTGGTTTAAGTGAGAAAAAAGTGTTTTGTGACCTTAAGATGGGTGAATCTTGTTCAGTTCAGTTCTTAGAACAATTAAAATTTTTATCTAAATGTGTTTAAAAGTCATAAAATTATTGTATAACCTAAAAATTCGTTATCGTCCTTTCTCATTTGAGGCCACGCCGATCATTAGTCTATAGGTTTCTCTGTCTACGATAACGTAAGTAGCAACGTGACCATTTTTAGTAGATTTCTACTTTTTTAGTAGATTTGAAGCAAATAAGATGATAATCTAGTAGGATAAAATGTCTTAGTAGAATTTAGTAGAAATGAGAAACACATCGGTAGGTTTTGGTATTAATTCTCTGTCAAAAATATTAGGCTTAAAACCAAGCATCCATGTCCAAAAAGTTTTAATTTTACAGTTGGCAGCACACGAAAGTGATTTGGGGGGGATTCCCTTATTATTGAATGAACGTTACTGTGGGCATAGCAAATTGAATTTCATTTGCCAATAGATAAAGACTATTTTTGTAAAATAGGTCTTTCAACTTAGATCATTTTAAAGTTGCTTCTATAATGATAGACTAGACAACACAATTTTATTAGTCGTTTTCTGAGCATGGAATGTGGATAGACTAGTGGGAATTCCTTTATTGAGATTTTTTATAATCGAATTTAAAATGAAACGTAAATATACACAAGGATATCGCGATGAATGGGAACAAGATCCCTCATTTAAAAGTTGGTTACGTAAATCTAAGGTAAACACTACGAGTGCTCATTGTAAAGCATGCAACTGTGAAGTACTAAGTGGAGTGGCGTCTTTGAAAGAACACATGGCCACATCAAAGCATATAAAAATATGAAAGGATATTCCGGCATTTCTCAGGTATGCAAGTTACTTACGTTAATATGTGGAATGTAATTCTTAGTTAACTATTCTTGTTAAGACTTTTTTTTAATACTTTCAACTTACGCAGTAGTGTGAACACGTATTGTCTTTTAAAGTTCATGAATTTTATACTTTCACTCAAAATTCAAACATTCGCTGTTTTATGTACGTTTATTACCTACGCATTTACATAACAATTACTATACAACTATGTGTGTGTTTATTCATGTTAAATGCTATGTAAAAATTGCTTAGTATTTGATACTACATAGCGCTACATGAAATGTCCTCTATAATTATTTTTAACTTCTTTGGTTACAGATTGATACGATTTTCAAAACATCAACCATTTCGGAAGAAGTAAAAAAAAGCAGAAATCAGCATTGTAGCTGCCTTAGTTGAACATAATATTCCTTTTCGCGTAATGGATCATGTAAGCGAAGTTATTTCAAGGGCATTTCACGACTCTGAAATCGCAAAACGTTTTTCCTGTAGAAGAACTAAATCTGCCGCAATTGCCTACAACGTCTTAGGTAATAACTTCGAGGAAAAAATGCTTGCAGAATTACGACCAATACCAGAAAATGAAACTGAGAGAAGCCCAGTATTTTCGCTCATTATCGACGAGAGCACAGATGTCAGTACTACCAAGGTACTTGCAGCAGCAGTAAAGTACTACTCTGAAAAATTGCAATCTCCAAAAACAAATTTTTTGTGTATGGTGGACTTAAAAGGTGATACTGCGCAGGATTTGTTTGATAGTTTAACATGTGCCTTATCTGAAAAAAACCTTATTATAGCCAATTTAATAGGGTTCGCTTCTGATACCACGAATGTAATGTTCGGCGAAAGGAGTAGCGTGGTATCTAAAATTAGGGAAGTCAACCCAAACTGCATTTTTTTCAAATGTATTTGCCACTCAACAAGCTTTTCAGTGAGTTATGCATGCAAAAAATTACCTTGTTCTATAGAATTGTTTGTCAAAGATGTTTTCTCATACTTCTCTCACAGTAGCCAACGACAAAGAGACTTTGTGAAATTTCAAAATTTTACTGACACTCCAACTCACCATATGCTTCGTCATTATGATATCAGGTGGCTTTCTCTACATCAGCGCATTCACCGAATTATAGAGCAGTGGTCAGCATTAAAACTTTTGTGATGAGTTTTTAGGGAATAAGAATGCCAATGCTACTTGTCAATTTATATGTGATCACCCTAAACAGCGATGAGACAAAACTTTATCTTTACTTTTTAGATTTTATATTACCCATAACTACAAAATTTAACGTTATTTTTCAAAGTGATCAGACACTTATTCATAAAATTGGAACAGACATACAAAACATGATGAGTTCAATTTTGAGTTGTTTTATGAAGATAAATTATATAAAAACTACTCCACTTCAGTCAATAGATCCAAGTTCAAGAATGCATTTCCTTCCTATACAAAACATGTACCTGGGCACAAACGTAGCAATGACATTGGAATCATTAAAAGATGATGTTCGAATGAGATCTAAAACTGAGGAATTCCTTAACAGATATCAGTCATTTTTGATCGAGCTGAGTAACCAATTTCTGCAAAGACTGCCTGTACAAGATAATTTTTTGCAGGATTTGTCATTCATCCCCAAAGAGCAGTGTATGGTGAATTTCGAACTCTGATAGAGATAGAGAGAATACTCAAAAGGTTTCCTAACATAGTTGCAACCGAAAACATGCAAATTGTTGACAATGAATATAGGGAATTAAAATTAGATGTTTCCGTGTCTAATTTATTGTCAACTTCTAGTTCGACATCTGAAACTTTTATGGTGTATAAATTTTGGAGTGAAGTCAGCCAAATCTGTGATGTGAATAGCAAACCAAAGTATGGCAATTTGTCTTGATTTGTGAAGCAAATGACGATACTACCTTTGTCAAACGCCAAAGTAGAAAGATTATTTTCCGATATTAATAGGATTAAAAATCAAGATCGAAATCGATTTAATAATAAGAATGTTGCAGCAATAATGCATGGAAAAGAGGGGCTACGACAGTTGGAAGGAGGATGTAGCAGATTTGATCCTGACAGAAGTATGATCAAGTTAATGGACTCAAAACAGCTTTATGACAATGTTACCCAACATAAAGATGAAGAATCTTAACTTTAAGTTTCATTTTATTCTTTTTTTTTAATTATATTTTTATTTAGAATTTAAGTTAAAAAAACATTAGTTTCTTTAATTAATGGTGGTTTCTTTTTTTTATCGTTTAATCTAGAAAACATTCATGTTTTTACGTTGTAAAACGACAGCAAAAAAATAAATAGATTTTTAGTATTTTCTCGTTCTGTTTTGGTAGAATTCAGTAGATTTTAACCTCCACAAGCAGTAGATTCGTCATATGAAATCTGGTCACGGTGGTAAGTAGTTCTCTCCACCACAACAGTGTCTCCACACATCAGACCACAATGAAGTATTATTATTACAACTAATGATTAATAATAAATGAATATCATCAAAATTGTTTGTTAGATATTTTGCTTTCTATGTCAGTATTACGTAACTTAAAAGGGTACTTTACTGCGTCTACTACTCCTTACTCTATTACCTTCTCCTCTTATAATTTTCAAAGTTGCATTGTATCGTATCTGTCAGTTAGCAAAACTATTTTTAAAGAAACTTTGAATGTAGGTTTTATAAACGAAGAAATAATTACTTAGACCGTGTATATACCATATATACCCATTATTGACCTTTTCTGTCAAGAAATTCTCAGTAGTTGCCAGGAGTCAGGAAGTTGGCGGTGTCTCACCCCCGTGCCTCGGAAAGCCCGTAAAGCCGTCAGTCCTGAGCCTGATCTCTCTCCGGTCGTGTCGGTTTACCGTCCCATCGGAGAAAGTGCATCTGTGCTTGCCTTGCGCATACACTTGGGCACTACTATAATCCTCTCCTGCGCCGATGGCTAGCCTCTGTTGAAGCAGGCCGCCGTGGCCGAAATTCGGTCTGGAGGACATTATTATTATATACTTACCCATTAATTGTATCAAATATTAAATAATTACATTTTTAACTAGGTATTGTATTCCTTAGGTTACTGATAATATCTTTATTAAGAAATATCAGAAAATATGAAAGAACACTCCACGTAAAAATTGCTCTTTTTTAATTTTATTTTATTAATAACTGGCTGGTACTAGTCGCGTTACAGCCGCAGAGGAAATAATTGTAGAAATATCGTTTTAAATTTGGCCTTGGAATGCCTCGTTTTCACTGAAATATTTGCATATTATGGTAGTAGCACGAATGGGTCGGCTCGGCCGGGGTAAGACCACGCTCATACAGAATGAAGCAGAAGAAGACCAGCGTGAAATAGAAGATTTTACGCTGGTATTCTGTGAGAGCGTGGTCTTTCCCCGGTCGAGCCGATTCGTGCTACAACTATACAACTATATATATATATAATCATATACACTCAGCGTCACAAAAATCGCACCTCTCTGAGTTTGCGTGAAAAATGGCTGTAATGGCTAGAAACGAATTATATTTATATAAATATTGGTATGTTTGAAATGGGGATTTGAAATGCTTTACATTATTAATAAAAAATCATGAAATCATTAAAACATTTATCATTATAGAGCGTCAAAAATAAACACTGTCAAATGCTCTTTAGTAAGGACGCTAGTTACACCACCTAAAAAGGGTATAAAAGGGTCGATCTGGATGAAATATGGACATTCCGCGTTTCCGCCTGTGGCATCGCTTCCGAGCGGTCGCATCCAGGCAGTCCGCGCTTTCGTTCCTGTACGGTAGTGCTCTCCCGCTCTCGCGCCCCCGCTGTCCCTCTCGCGCTGTACAGCGCCGACGCAGTGCTCAGTCCGCCGTGCCGGCGGCATCGTTCTCGGACGGTCGCCTCCAGGTGGTCCGCGCTCCCGTACAGTACGGTAGTGCTGTCACGCTCTCACGCGCCTCCGCTGTCCTGCTCACGCGGAACAGCGTCGAGGCTGCCGGTGAGTCACTTTCACGCTACAGTTCTTGCCCCCCTGTCTTCGGGCAGGGAGGTCTGACTGACTTCCGCTTTTCATTTTCATTCCTTTTCATTTCATTTTCATTATCATTTTCATTTTTCAATTCATTTTCATTATCATTTTAATTTTTTTTGTGTGTACTGTCTCCTTTATTTTCTTGTTTTTCTTGTTATTCTTGCATTATTATTACGTGTATAGTGTGTCGTAGTACGTCTCGCGATCTAGTCCCTGTTCTACCGAGAACAGGGACCCGTCCTCACCCTTACCTAGCTTAGCTTACTGACCCAAAATGGCCACATCCAGTTTCACTGAGTCACTCGCGCCCTCATTAACCAATTCGGTTTAAATGGCAATGAGACGGTCCTCGCCGCCATCGCCACCATCGCCGCCCAGGCTCCCCTCCCTGCCCCTCAGGCACACCTTCCGCCGCCGGTAATCGCCTCTTACCTCGAAACGAGGAACTCCTTTGCCCCCCCTTGAATCTGCCCCCTTAGAAATGGAGTACGCATGCTCCGAGTCCTCGGCGCCGACCTCCCGGAAGAGGCCCGCCACTACCTCAGGCTCCGGCTCATCGGAGTCCTCTGACTCCGACGGAACCGGGGAGTCCACTTTCACCACCGTCACCTCCAAGCGCAACGGTAAGCGCGCCGCGTTAAAACGCACTCCCCCTATTTCAGCAGCCCCTGCCGCTCCCACAACCTCCGCCGCCCTCGGCGCTGCCGCCGTCCCACTGATGTCCCTAGACATCACCACACCGACCAAACCAGCCTCTCGTTGTGCTCCAGTCCTTGCTAAGAAGCAAGTCCCGCCCCCCTGTCTTCCTAAGAGACAAGGCAAAATTCACCCAGTTACCCAAAACCTGCTACGACGCAGGTATCAAGTATGATCATGCCGTCAACCTCGGGGAGGCGATCAAAATCATCCCAAGCTCGATCGAGGACTTCCGTCAGATCACCCGGCTATTCACAGCCGAACGAATCTCCTACCACACGTACGCTCTCCCTGAAGAGCGTAAAGTCAGGGCCGTCATCCGAGGCGTCCCATTTGAGTTCTCTAACGAGGAAATCCTTGAGGACCTTAAGTCCCAAGGTTTCCCCGTAGAAGCAGTGCACAAAATGCACAACAGAACGGGCAAGAGATACAACCTTGCCCTAGTAATCCTATCGAACGTGCCGGAGGCTAAAGCCATCTTCCGGCAGGTACGCACAGTGTGTGGCCTGTCGAGGGTGAAGGTAGAGCCCCCACATAGGCCCGGTTTCCCGGCGCAGTGCCACCGTTGCCAACTTTATGGTCACGCGGCGGCCAACTGCTCCGCCCCACCCAGGTGCGTTAAGTGCCTTGAACCACATAACACGAAAGAGTGTCCCCGGCCCAAAGACGCCGAATCCCCGCCCGCCTGTGTCCCGGCTAACCCACCCCACCCCAGGACACCCGGCTAACTACAGGGGTTGCCCACGCGCACCTCAACCTCGCCCCAGTAGGCAAGCTCCAATGCCGTTGAATGACCACTCATTCCCGGCCCTCCAACAACGGCCCCGTCAGGGCCTTTCTCAGCCCATCCAGGGCTTCTCTCGACCCTCTCAGGGACGCCCTACGCCCCCCTCAGGGCATAATTCGGCCCCCTCCGGGCTTCTCCAAGCCAATGCAGCCTCCAGTCTTTCCCTGGGGGCCCAAAAAGGCAGACCCACCGCGGACAACCTCGTACGCACATGAAGCAGAGCCCACACCCGACGACTACAACACGCTATATTCCGCTATTAGGAATATCGATGTTAGGGAAATAACCGTAGTAGCACGCAAACTCCGCGCGGCGAAGTCCCCCCAAGAACGCCTTCTCGTTCTTGCAGAACACAATAACCTTCTGCTAGCGTTGTAAGTTAAGTTAACTTAATTAACTTAACTTCAATGACTGAGCAAATCGCTTTACCTAAATCTCACGGTCGTATCAAACCTAAGGGTTTATCGCCTGTAACATTTAATATTCGCGGCTTGCGAAATAACCTCCCAGAGCTTAAGCTCTTTCTTCGGAATCGTGAAGTCGATTTCCTCCTCCTACAGGAAACTAATCTCAAAGCTAAGGACACTAGAGGCCTTTCTATTAAAAACTTCTCTCTTCTTCGTAACGACAGACCCGACCGCCGAGGCGGCGGAACGGCCATCTATTACAAGAAGACACTTCATTGCTCGCCCATTTCTACTCCGCAGCTTACCAACATGGAAGCCACGGTATGCAGGCTAGCTATGACTGGACATCAGTCCATCCTCATAGCCTCCTGCTACATCCCTTCAGGAACCTATCCCCTCAAAAAAGATTTTGAGGCCATTTTATCTTTAGGCAATTCAGTCATTATGTTTGAAGATTTTAACTCCAAGCATACTGAATGGACATGCCGCACTACGTCCCCTAGTGGCAAGATACTGCTCGATATTACGCAGTCTCTTGATATTACCGTCCATAGTCCTCTCGGTGTTACTCACTTTCCCGATAACACCGATCACGCCCCCGATGTGTTAGATTTTGCGTTACTCCAAGGAGTTTCTCTCAACCTCAGAGCAATCGAGACACTAGACGATCTAGGATCAGATCACCGACCGGTCTCCCTCATTCTTGGCCATCAGCCACCTCCCCCAACACACACGAAAACCTTCACTAACTGGAAGGGATTCAAGGAGTCCCTAGCTAAAGCTTTGGACTCACAGGACTCTACCATCTCCCTACCGTCGGACTTAGATAGTCCCGAAAAAATCGACACCGCGGTCGATTCACTCTCCACCCTTATTAAATCCTCCCTTAAGGAGAACGAAAGGGTCGTCCCGGTTGCTAACAATAGTGGGCCTTCCCCTACATATTAGCAACCTATTAAAAGCCAAAAAAGCTGCTTTCCGGAGAGCAGCAAAATATCCCACCCCCGAATATAGGCGCGCGGCCAATCGTCTTCAACGAGAACTCCGCTTCCGCCTCTCTGAATTTCGAGACCTCGAAAAGAGTAAGCTCATGGAGAATATCTCTCCATCTCACACAGCGTACTATCAGATGGCTAGAGCCCTCTGCATAGACGCTATCACCCACACTCCCCCTCTCTCCCGTCCCGACGGCACGGTTGCCTTCGAGGACGAGGAAAAGGCTGAGTGCTTTGCAGGTAGCATTGCCGCTCAATGCTCTCCTAGTTCTCAACCCGTCGACCCCTCTCACGTCCAGGCAGTGGAGGATGAGGTCCGCCGCCGGAACTCACCCCCTACGGCCTCCGAACCTATCTCTGTGTCCAATGATGAGATTTCATCCCTCATCAAAGGAGTTAAGCCCAAAAAGGTTCCGGGCGCGGATGGCATCTCCAACCAAGCCCTAAAACACTTTCCTGAGCAGGTGTTAACCTTTTTATCTATTATCTTCAACGCCTGCTTCAACCTCTGTTATTTCCCCACTACGTGGAAAGAGGCTACTGTGATTGGAATTCCCAAGCCAGGCAAGCCTCTCAACCTCCCCCTCCAGCCATCGCCCCATTAGCCTCCTCAAGGCAATGGGCAAGCTCTTCGAAAGAGTCCTCCAAACGCGTATGAGGCGCTATCTGTTTCCCACAGACGGCGACCCTCTTATCATTCCCCATCAATTCGGTTTCCGAGCCAAACACTCATGTCCCCAACAAGTTCACCGCATTGTGGAATATATCCTCAGCGGTTTCTATCCTCGTCGTCATAAGACCATCGCGGTCTTTTTCGATATAGCTAAAGCTTTCGATGGAGTCTGGCACACAGGCCTCATCTACAAGCTCTACAAAATAGGTCTCCCCGATCGTCTAGTTCGTCTCGTGGCCTCCTATTTAAAACATCGTACCTTTCGTTTTAGACACGAAGGCACGCTTTCTTCACAGCGAACTATCAAGGCTGGTGTCCCTCAGGGCTCAGTACTTGCTCCTCTGCTGTACATCCTGTTCACCAACGACATTTCCATCCAGTCGAAAGGTGTTCAACTCTCCTTTGCAGACGACACTGCATCTCTGCAAAGGTGTCTCACTACCCTTCATACGGAACAAGATCCAAAAGTCAGTTGATGATAGATAGGAGCTTGGTTCAAAAAATGGCGCATCGATGTGAACCCGGAGAAGAGCTCCGCCGTTCACTTCGATTATAAACGACGCCGTCTCAAAAACACTCCACCAATACGTATGCTAGGGACCCCCGTCCCCTGGCATACGTCCGCCAAATATTTAGGTGTCACTCTAGACACAGGGCTCGCTTTCAAGCCCCACGTCAAAAGAGTAACCCGTCACGCACGATTTTATCTGAGTAGGCTCAACAGTATGTTGGGCCGACACAGTAAAATGTCCCTTCGAAACAAGCGTACCCTTTACAAGGTCTGTATACGACCAGTCATGTCCTACGCGGGCCCCGTCTTTGCCCACGCAAACCCTAATATTTTAAATAAACTCCAAATAGTTCAGAACCTCTTCTGTCGTCGAGCTGCGAACGCACCTAGGTACGTCCGTAATGCCGACCTTCATCGGGACTTAGAGCTCCCAACAAATCAACAATTTTTTAAAAAACTCTCTGAGAACTTCTTCAAAGCCTCAGAGTCGCACCCAAACCATTTAATTCGTGAGGCAGCTTCTTATGCAGCCCCACCCCCACGCTATCGTGTCCGCAGGCCGAGAAACTCTCTCTCGGACCCGCCTAACAAACTGTCAAACGACCTGAACTGTCTCCTGGCGGCTCAGGCCAACTCTAATTAAATTAAATTATTGTAATAACTAACATTAATTTGCCTTCGTAGGCACTCCCTCAGCGGCACTTAGCCGCCTGCGCCCTCTTTTCCCAAAAGAGGGTCGCTCATGATAAGGCACAATACAGCTTGATCAGCCGGCTGCCTGTCCCCAAAGGCGGTTTTTAGAGGGTATCACTGAGGGTCCCCGGTAGGACAGTGAGCCCCTCATAACCACGATAGACCGGCTATCGTGGTATGCGTAATGCATTTTCCGCCTCCCTACGTATAGGGTAGCCCTTTAATTGCTTCGGGCGCAAAAAAAAAAGAAATATGGGTCAGTCGTAATTTAGACTTTGCAGTGAACACACGTGAACAAGTAACCCAAGTAGGAACAAGTAAAGATGGACACCAGCTCTGAAGAAGCCGCTCAAGTGATTGCCCTATTGCAGTCGGGGATGCGGCAGTGTGACGTTGCTCGACAGTTGAACCTGTCCCATTTTTCAGTTCGACGTGTGTTCCAACGTTTTCATCAGACTGGTGGTTATGTTAGAAAACCGGGATCTGGAAGAAAACGGTGCACATCAGAAAGAGATGACGTTTCATCTTTACGAAACCGTTTTACAAATGCTGTTGAGTTGCAACAACACCTTCGATCAACTCGGAGAACATCTGTGAGTGTTTCTACGATAAGAAGAAGGTTACACGAAAAGAGTTTAACAGCCCATAGACCTGCTAAAGGTCCAAAACTTACTGCACAGCATCGCAGAGATCGCCTAGAGTTTGCTCGCAATCATTGCGAGTGGACTCTAGAACAGTGGCGGACCGTACTCTTCTCTACAGAAGACAGGGGGAGAGGTTCACACAACCCTGCTTCGAAGAATCCGTCGAATACGGGGGTGGCTCGTGTATGTTTTGGGGCGGCATTTCCGTCGACGGGAAAACGGAACTTGTGTGCGTTTCCCGGACTCGGGGTGGCCGTGGGCAAGGGTCATTAAATGCTGGTCGGTACATTACTGAAATCCTGGAGGAACAAGTGGTCCCGTATGCTGGTTATGTCGGTGATGGATTCATGTTAATGCATGATAATGCTCGTTGCCACACCGCGGCTATTGTACGGGATTATTTACAGGAGGTCGATATCCCTGTTATGCATTGGCCAGCATGAGGTCCAGACCTTAACCCAATAGAACATCTCTGGGATGACCTAAAACGGCGAGGTTAGTCCAACCACTCTTCAAGAGCTCCAAGATGGGGTACTTGAAGAGTGGGAACAAATACCCCAAGAGGCTGTTGCGACCCTTGTAAAGTCCATGAAAGATCGCATGGAAGCCGTTATCAAGGCAAGGGGGGGGGGGTAACACTAGGTTTTAAGAACTTTTTTTGTATTTATTAAGTTTTTTTTTAAATTATTAATTTGCAAATTTGTACATACCCTGTCTTTTTCTTTAATTTCTCTTTCGTCTCGTTATAAAAGTAAAATTCAATTAAAATTCCTGAAAGCTAATGAAATTACCTTTCGAATGATATCCTCAAACCACAACATTGTCATTGGCCTGTTGTGTTAAAATAGTATTTAAAATATTTTTATCGGATGTGCGATTTTTTTGACGCCGAGTGTATATATATACAGTAAACCCTCGTTAATGCGAACACGGTTAACACGAATTTTGGTTTAAGGCGAACAAACATTTGCTCTAGACAATAGTTCCATAAGCTTCAATGTAATTATGTTCGGTTAAGACGATCCCTCGTTAATCCGAACTTCGAACAAATTTTCGTCCTTTCACGGTTAATTATCGGATAATACGAATTATAAAAATTCCCAAATCATGTATTTTGTATATCTTTTTGTCCTTTTTCGGTTAATACAAATACCGGTAAACAATGGCTGAAGAGATTAGAAAAGTCATTAACTCGAGTTTCTAAAATTAGACAACGGAAAGGATATCAAACATTCACGCGAGTAGGTACCTAAAAATAGAAACAATACCTCAAATTTTAAAATAATAATAATGTTAAGTTGAAATTTTATAATAAAAAAATATTGCATAAATATAAAATAATAATATCAAAGTTATTAATAAAAATGTTTCTATGATGAATCATAATATTGAGTTTAGAAACACGAATTCATCTTTTGCATTGTTCGGATTACACGAACTCCCCTGTAACACGAACTATTTGTCTGATTTTTTCGTGTTCGTGTTAACGAGGGTTTACATATAATCTATAGCTCTGCTCTGCCACGTAAAACTGATGAAAGGTATGGCAGCGCATAAAATACAAGCGCGAAGAAACAAACATTAATCTTTCATACTAAAATAGATGATAAAAATTACTCCTTGCTATTGATTGTGCGTTTTGAGTTGTTCCTGCCATCTGTAGTTGAACAAATTAATTATTGTTGTATCGCTTTATATCTTAGATATCTTAGTATATCAATAAGCTGCTAGATGTCATCGTTGCAAATATCCTGTAACCATGTGAACTATTATGTTTTCAGTATTTTGGTACCTATGTATTTTTTTGGTTATTAAATTTTAGGGTATTAAAAACTAGAGGACTTACGCCCAAAGTTGTTTTTGAATTTGATTTAGTTTTTGTTTCCATATCGTGTTCTTTCGAAACTTAATATTTTAAAAAATTATTTCCGAACCAATTCAAATCCAGAAACACGTTTGAGTTATGGTCAAGAGTTATCGGCGTCATTGGGCACATCCGATATTTCATTATATATGGTTATACATTTTCGTTGCATACGGTTACAAGCGCCATCTAGCAGCCGACAGCTGAAGCATTTGGTTCTAATAGTTCCAATCAGGGGCCTACCAATTCTATACACTCTGTGTTTTAGACGTGTTATGTGTAATGTTTCAAACATTTAAGCCCCAGAGGGCGCATTTTTTCGCTTTGCCCGCCATCTTGGAAACCAATTCAAATTTCAAATTCATTCCGTTTGACATTTGTTTATGTGTATGTACTATGTAGTGTATGTAGTAACCGCGTATAATAGTAGTAGTTCCTTTGCTTGTAATTGTGGATTTTTGTGGATTTTTCGACGATTTTGGCTTGCTTTTTGGACTTCGTACCTTGAATCTATTTACGTTAACTCACGGACTTCTTTTCGGATTTTGGATTGCCTTAAGACTTGGATTCTGTCGACATTTACCATGGCTGCTGAAAAAAAATGCTCTGTACCTAATTGCAACAAAAACCGTAAGTATTTATATCATAAAATTATTACAAGGTATAAAAATAAAACCTACTTGATATTAATCGTTTAAACATCGCTGTAATTGCGATAGCCTGAACATGTACCAGTTTAGTTTTACGTGTTCTTAAAGATTTATATTAGGTACATAAATAAATGATTTCTTAAATTTACGCGAATACTACACATTGAATAAAACTATTTACGGATTATATCGCGTTTAATTACAACTTTAATTTATTTTTATTATCCCGACGTTTCCGGTGCTTTACAGTACCCATGGTCACGGGGGGGGGGGGGGACTGAGATGTTTGACGTCCCAATGAAAGCACCCGAAACGTCGGGTTAATAAAAATAAATTAAAGTTGTAATTAAACGCGATATAATCCGTAAATAACCATTTTATTCAATACATAAATAAATCTTTACCACTTTATCACTTATCTCTATTGAAACTTATTCATATCCACTCAATATAAGAGGATTGAAAATCTCAATAAATTAGCATTATATAATAATACTATTTAATTTATTTGTTGTTTCAGGATCGGATAATGTTATATTACATATATTTCCAAACCCAAGGAAACAAGCTGATCGATTTCGTCCTTGGGTGTATGCCATTGGTGGAGACATTTTAGCAATGAAGGATGACAACATATTTAAGTACCGCAGAGTATGTCATCTCCACCTTGAGTCAAAGTTATTACACATGGCGTAAAAGATATGCACCTAATGCAGTACCAACTTTACATTTGTCAGGTAAATGATGTTTGATTCAATGTGTGGTGAGGCTCTATAATTTTTGGTATTATATAAATATGATTTATTTTAAATGTAATATTCAAAATTTTTCATTCAATCTGATTTTAGTTATATTTATAATTATCATATGAGTCAAACATTACAGAAGAAATTATTCTTGCATTATTGTCATTTGCAAATCTATAAACTGGGCTCGTACATTGTTAGTGTCGCAACTCATAACTAACCAACAAATTTTATATTCATTCTTGCAAATGAATAGGAGCGTTGTAGTGGTATAAAAATCTTCACTATCCCATATTTTTCTGTGGGTGTCATAAAAGGTGATAGAGGGAAATAATGTAATAATAATAACTAAAAAAATCCTGTGGTTGCCAACCAAGCATGGCAACTATGGCAAATGTACTGCCTATGAGGTAATTTATGTGAGAGATACATTAGTCAGTTAGTAGTTTTATTAATAACTTAACCATTTAATAATTTTGTCATTAAATTTTTTCCAGATAAAGGAATTCCATCCAATGACTGCAAGGATACTGTCGACACATTATTATTTTTTGATGAACTCTTCGACTCTTTAAATGGGAGCTATGAAAATAATAAGAAAAGATGTGGGTAAATCTCTTTTAGGTGCTTTAACCCCAACATCATCTCATCAATTAGTGTGGGAATATAATTAGTGTGGGGTATCACTGTTAGTAAATAATTTAAATAACTCGCATTCACCAGGGGCCAATTGTGAGAAAGATTCCTGCCAACCATTGAAGTCATTGTACAAGTTATTTTTTAGTAAAAAAACGCAAACCAATAATGTTACAACTGAAGTAAATATTGATCATATTAATAATCACGAGATCTTGACTGATATATACATTAAACTAAGTAATTCTAAAATTAAGGCACAATTAGAATATATTAGTGGATATGTACTAAAAAAAATTAAAAATTTCATTTTTAAAATGTAAAACATGCTTAACAAATTTGTGTGATGAAAAGAGATCCAGTGAGTACATTAGATTATAAGGTTATTCCAAAGAACAAAAGAGTTTGACACATACATCTCAAGAATTTATACATTTATTTTCGTCCATTAATGATGTCGTGACTTATTATATCTTAAGGGCTAATAGTAATTTGGATAACATTAAAAATTATTTTAAAACAATTATGTGTATAATTTGTCATTTCAATTTCCTAAATTGTGTGACACATAAAAATGAAATTATAGTAGATAATATATTAGATATTACCTACTTGCAGGTTCTTTCTACATAGTTGGGCCAATAATATAAATAAAATATTAAAAGGTGCAAGAATTGATGTTGATAAAGATGACGTAATGCAATCTCAAGCCTTTAATTATTGCTTAAAAAGAAAAAATAAACTTCTAAACAAATAAATATTTATGTAGTTTTATAGCGGTTTCAATTTTATTCATGCTAAATATCATTACATAATGTTTTAAGTACAATTCAGACTTAAAACGTGTGTATAATGAAATAAAATAAATAAAAGTGGACCTCATATCTCCAACTCATGTTATTATACGTAGTTATATGTGAATTTAATATATTTTTAGTTCCGACACAGAACTGTAGTGGGCGCTGGAGTCGCATTACTTAAGTGCCAACTCTATTTCGGATTATTCAAAGTACTCTGTGGTTCCAATTTAAAACAACATTAGATTTTGGGTAAGCTATGGTTTTGAGTGTTTGAAATTTAAATGAAATTTTCATCTAATAGAAAATTCAAAACGATTCTGTCAAGAGCAGGTCACTAGTACATTTACCACTTCTTGTAAACCTGATAGTTGACATTTTGCTTAGCGACCTTGAAACCTAATTAAGTTGTAGTTAAACGTAGTTTGGTATGGAATATACCTAATCACTACATTTAATTACGACTTTGGATGTAGTGGTATGCTACATTACGAAAATACATAGATAATACATTCTTATCTATAAAATCACATGCTTGTCACCCAGATACCCATCTGGCAGAGACTACGGACTTAAATTTGGCGAGACCCTGACATCTCCTTTGCTTCTTTCACGTCCATATAGCAACATAATACGTGCTCGTTGGTTACGCGTACTTTTCAAGATGGAGATGTGAAAGAGAAGTATAGGTTAATATAAATTAAAAGTATTTATGGTTGTAACACGAACGGGTTGGCTACACCGGGGAAGGACCACTCTCTTAAAAGAGAAGCTCAAGGCTGCTGTGTTTTGTATGGTGAGTGTAGCGAACCGGAGACCCTTTTTACTGGAAACGAGGCATTGACATCTTTGTCGTCAGGGTGGCAGTTTTGTTTCTTAAATCGAGGATGGATGTTTATGGGCCACAGTATCTGCGGGCTCGTTTGTCACCTAGATTATTAATTCCTTTAAAAAAGCCTATATAAATATATATTTATAATGTAACATCTGTCGTCGACCAAAATTCAAAATGCGGATGCGTTGTCACCCCTGAGGACTAAGATTAAATGCCTTTTTTCCATTTAAATTTTCTCCAGTTATCTACATTCATCAAACACGGCAGCATAAAGCTTCTATTTTACGCCGGTATTGTGTGGTCCCCGGTCGAGCCGACCGATTCATGCTACAACTATTATATAGCTGCAGCATGGCACCACCACGTAATAAAAGGCTTCTAATTTCTGTTAAAAATCTGATTTTATGTGCTTATTGAGTAGACAAAGGAATAAATTCATGTACTAACTAAAATTAATTCATGTATTACATTATATTTTACATTTAATCGCTATTGAAGTATATTACCAATCTAATTAAAAAATAATCATTTCAACTGGCTCAAAAAAGTAAAGGAAAATTGAGGACTTTATACTTTTTTTTGAGTCGGTTAAAAACCAGACATAGGAAAGTATGCCTCGCGCCCTGAGGTTCCTTATAAACTTAATTATGTATGAATATATTTTATTTATCCCGATGATTAAGATTTTGTCGATTTTTGATACCGACTCACGAATGTCGTGGATTAACTATGAAGGGTTATATTCACTGCAATTTTGTATGAGAATTAGTTAATTTTTTTTAAACGTTACCTCCACACTAGGATCGTTCTCCTGTATCGAGGGGCAGTTTACAAACACAAATTTAACAAGGACAAACATCCAGACCCGTAACAATTGTAGACTATACAATTACTTGTTCTGTGCGGGATTCGAACCCGCGGCCCTTAGCGCTGTAACTCATTGCTAAGCCACTGCGCCACGGAACCGTCAAACATACACTTTGACTTACATTTTTTTTCTCTATTTTCTGGTATAACTGACTATTTGATATGACCATTATTTACGGAGATATTTCGTGTCAATACCAGCTTACTACGAAAATATGATACAATTCCGTAACTATGTAACGGTAAACAGTTCCAAAATGCTTACACGATGAAACAGTTATGGACCATGTTTTTACTAGAAACATATCACAAAATGTTATTTAAAAGATAAGTGTTTGTAACTGCTTTTACATGAGACCTATTAAGTAATAAAAAAAACATAAACTGAAGATTCGTAATTAGTGCGCCGATGAGAAAATAATACCAAAATTAAACAATAATAGTAAGGGGAGAACATACATATTATGTCGCACGAATGATTAGAGCAGTTGCCTCAATTTATAGGGATAGAGATAGAGCAAATTATAATGAAAAATGAAATGAAATGATTTAATGTAGAAGGAGGAACTTTTTAAGATGAACTCTTACTTCCAGGAGTATACGCACCGAAAGTGGACCAGGGTCTTTGACGAAAATTAAGATTGGCTTCAGAATAACGACCAGGCGCCAACAGTTCCTCGTTGTCTTAGTAATCGTGACAGAGGAAACCGATTAATAACACCTAGTGGTGAGAGGCACCTGAGATTATAAGTGAAATTGGGAGTTCTAAGGACAGCTGTAAACACCATCGTTGGACGAACACTTATGTGTAGTATAGTAAAATGGCAAGTCTCCGGGTGGTGATAGAATTACAGTGGAGCTTATAAAAGTGGGTGAAATACTACCTACATGAAGTCCTTCCAAAGCTTTTAAATTCCATCTTCCATGTTGCCACTAGAGAGACCACCGCCGAAATACAGTAGCCTTGTTCTTAAAAATAGGACAACAAAGCTCTACTGAAGAACTACAAACTGATTTTTCTTTCAGCCGATTCTACGAGCTGTACAGAGACATTACAAATTATCTCGCCTGCAGAATTAATGACTTCCAGCCTATGTAATAAGCCAATTTTTTAAAAGGATATAGTATCCATAGACCACGTACATATCCTTCGGCAAATTGTACAGAAGACCTAAGAGTACAATCTGCCACTATGTCTAACGTTAGGAGACTATAAGAAAGCTTTGATTCCGTCAAGATTTGTGCGGTACTACAGTCCCTCTCTACACGTTTCCAAGGGCTGGCTTACATCTCGTAGTTTTCGTTAATGACCGTATGAGGAAGTTTAAAGTCAATCAGCCTGCTATGATGAGGGCTATGCTCGGTTAAGTTTCTCGGGTTTTGTTATGTGGATATCTGCAATATTATAACTAAGATAGCCGACGTAGCCCAATGATTAAACAGAAGTGGCAATTTGCCGGTCATATAGCCAAAACGATATAGCAGCCATTGACAGCCTACGGGGAAAAAAAGGTTTCGAGTGGCAGCCTAGTATCGGGAATCGAAGTGTAGGTCGGTCTTCCACTAGATGACGTAACGATAAGGTAAGAGATATAGAAAGCCGATGGATGCAGTTAGGTCAGGTTGTTGTGTGGCATTCCTTGTGCTTTAATGATGATGATAATAATAATGACGTAAGGGGATGAGCCTTTAAAAGAAAACGGTCCATCAATATTTACTAGAAAAATCAAAAACTATTAATTAAAGTAAAATCAAAGAAATTGCGTAAATTGTATTCTTATTATTTGCTACTATCGTGGTAAAAAGAGAGATCTTGTAAATTTTTATCAAAAAAGAATCAAAAAAAAAATAATCATATAATAAAATAATCAATCAGAAAAATACATGCATGGATAGAAAGTAAAAAAGATAGGACTCAGATTCAGATGGAGCTTTTACTAGGATTTCTTTCGAATAGCTCTACCTTAATAAATAATAATCGACTTATCATTAAACGTTATCAACCTTGCATATATTCTGTGCTATGAATTTTTATTTAAACATTTGGAACCAGTTCAAATAACTGGTTTTACCGGTAAACCCTCGATTATATATATCTGGTTTCCATAACTTTTTCTTAAGAAATTTATGTATCGTCATCATCATCATTACAGCCCTTCACAAGTCCACTGCTGAACATAGGCCTCCCCCAAATAATGCCACAAAGCACGGTCCTGTGCGACCTGCATCCATCGACTTCCGGCATGTCTTACCAGGTCGTCACTCCATCTAGTGGGGGGTTGCCCTACACTTTACCTAACATTACGAGGCTGCCACTCGAGAACCTTTTTCCCCAACGGTTGTCGGTTCTTCGAGTTATATGTAGCTCATTGCAGTAAAGGAGGATATTTCTAAGTTTATCACGCAGAGAAACCCCGAGCATAGCCCTCTTCATAGCTCGCTGAGCGACTTTGATCGTCCTCATACAGCTAGCAGTAAAGGACCACGTCTCAGTTCCATAGATTATCATTGGCAATACGTACTGGTTGTGCTGGCGGAAAAGACTACGTTTTACCAAAGTCCTTTAGATATATAAACCTATCGTCATTTCTTCTCTAGATATTGGAAAAAGATATATAATATATTATATTTATTGATATGATATATTATATTAATAGATATATTAGGGATATAACTCTAGCTACGAAGCCCATACATTACAACCAGCATGCAAAACACTATCATGAACACTAGGACATGCGTCAGCATGAGGCTGATTTTAACTTCGCCTCTTGTTTAATAAGGCCAACCAAATGACGACTGCGGACAGAATAAATAATCTACAAAGAAATGTCTGCTTAATGGCAACTGGATCGATGCGTTCTTGGCCGGGAGTGGCTCATGATACATTTCTATGCCTTTTTTAGACAAGGAGGAAAGGGAAAAAATAGGATTGTATGCCCAGGGTTGTCAGAGCTTGCTTTTCTATAGACTGAGATCCATGTTCGACTCAATTAAGGAAACACCTTTATACACTTTTTATAAAAAGTAAATAGTAGAACTATCCTCCAGAGAAGACGGGCTGAATGGATAGGTTATCTGTAAGGTCGGTAGCCCTATATGATATACTGATAGGTCAAAAATACCTCGACGTAGGCTTTGGAATTTATGGGGAACGCCCCAAATTTACTCTTAGTATGAATTTGGGTAAATTCACATCTATCTTCAAACCAAAAATTCTCGCCATACTTCAATGTGCGGAAATCGATCAGTAAAAACACTACGTCAACCATATTATCTATATAACTCAGCACTGCTAGCACTGAGATCAAACTTAGTGAACTCGAAGCTGACTGGAGACTGCGTGAACCGTCTAAATTCCCTGAGATGTAACAACAGGGTCGTTTTATGATGGGTTCCTGGTCTTGCGGGTATCAAAGAGTACGCAATTTGAACCCGAGCCATTTTGTGGATTCTTAAAAAGCTTACCCCGATTCACCGGTGAAACTCTATCACAACAAATCACTTAAGATCTGGTCTGAGTCTGAAAAAATTCTAAACCCCTAATCTGGAATTATTATCGTCAATTCGCTTCAGAGGCCCCGGGATTAGGTAAGAATAAATTGCGTATTCTGGCTACAGCCCGGACTGAGCACTGTTGTCCTAAACACATGCCCATTTTGGGACTGAGCAACTCACGGATGTTTTGCTTCTGTTGTTTAACGGAAGAAACGCCTCTGCACATCCTAACTGATTGTGTATATATTAATGACTTACCTTACATGGTAGGGGATAACCATGATATAGTGTTATTTGCTGATGATACTTCATTAATTTTCAAATTAAACGACAGTTATTAAATTACGACGAAGTAAATAATGCTATAGCTAAGTTAGTCAATTGGTTTAATGTTAATAATTTGCATCTAAATGGTAATAAAACTAAATGTATGAAATTCGTAACTCCTAATGTCGAACATGTTAATACGAATGTAATTTTAAATGGGGAAGAACTGAGTATTGTTGATACCACCATTTTTCTTGGAATCACACTAGACAAAAAGTTTCAATGGCTCCCCCATATATCAAAACAATTTAGCAGACTTAGTTCTACAGCATATGCTGTAAAAAAAGATTAGAACTCTTACCAGTGTTGAAACAGCTAGAATAGTTTACTTTAGTTATTTCCATAGCATTATGTCGTATGGTATTTTGCTATGGGGACACGCGACTGACACTGAAATTATATTTATTTTACAGAAGAGGGCCATTAGAGCAATATATAATTTAAAACCAAAAGAGTCACTGAGACAAAAATTTAAGGATATTAATATATTAACTCTGGCCTCTCAACGTTTATGAAAATGTAATGTACGTACACAAAAATAAAAGTAGTTTTGCGAAAATAAGTGATATTCGTTCTGTAAATACTAGGAGCAGACACAAGCTGGCAGTACCAGTTACTCGACTCCAGCAAGTCAGTAATTAATTCTTGGGCGATGTATACGCTTTTACAACAAAATCCCAGAAAATTGTATATTTTCATAAACTTGTCATACACAAAGTTCAAAAATTTTATTAAACTAAGTTTGTATAAAAAGGGTTATTATAATATTAAGGAATTTATGGATGATAATAAACCCTGGGAAGGGTAATCGCTACCAAGCTATTTCTAATTTGTCTTGTGTTGTTGATTGTAAACATGATTGTAAGCTATTATTAAAAAAAAAATAGTCCCGCTGGGTTTCTTGCTGGTTCTTCCCAGGACAGAGGTTTCTTTTGCGAACCAGTGGTAAATTAAAAAAGTGACTTTCAATAAGTATTGTTATAATCTACATTGAATAAAAAAATTTCTATTTCTATTGTGAACCCTTAACGTGCAAACGTAACACTCATCTGGGAAACTGTGTACTTTGCCCAGAAGAAGTGAAATTGCTACCACAATAAATCTTTTATGTCGCTGTGATACTGTTTTTATATGATATAGGAATTCTGAACTTATTATATTATCATCGTCATAAGGAATGTTTTTTCCATTAACCATAGGAGAATGTCAGCGTGGGGCAACTCTCTCTTTTGTCATTCCACGTTGTGTGTAAAGCATGACGTAGCACCAAAAATGATTTCTTTGTTTAATAAGTTGATCAACAAATCTCGATTAATTTAGGTATTAGCTAAAGTTTTAAGAAGATCTGGCCCACCATACTTGTAAACATAACAGAATGAGTTTTTTTTTTTGCGCCCGAAGCATAAAAGGGCTACTCCGGTAAACCGGGGAGGGAGGTGGTGAATGCTCATAGCATACCCCGCAGCCGGCTGCGTGGTTATGTGGCGACTTTTACCCACTAAACACCACCTTTTGAAATTGGCTTAATGATCTGGCGAGAGATCTTCTAAGCCGTATCAAACGCGACCCCCCCCCCCTTGGGAGAAAGGGGGCGCACAGAATGAGTCTTAAACGCGTTCATTTATATTCCCCTTAAGGGGTATATATGCCCTATGTTCATATTTTGTGGGCTCTCGATGAAGTCTGAAGACAATATAACTAAATATTCTATGTTTGTGTATTTCCGTCTTTAATAAGTACGAACGAATACTAAGACGTCCTGTTTTAATTTTTGCGCACATTCAACAATACCATGTTTAAATAAGCCGAGCATTGTAAATCGATGTATAAGATAACAATAAAATTGCGGGGCTAAAATTTATCTATCTGACCGTGGTGCTCCTGTAGCGGGATCTACTTGAAGAATCTTAAAATTATTACCAACTTCACCGCAAGATTAAATAAGTCTTATTAATTGGTTACAGGCGGACATCAGGTTTACATACTATAATATCCCGCTTGTCGTACTTTCGATCCACCAGGATAACTGCCACTTAGTGGATGAAGAGTTATAACGACCGAAATGCTGCACTGAAGGTCGCTTATCAGTGCTACTAATAAATTTATAATTATTTTATTGATCTCGAGGCATTAACTCTAGTACGACTTTGAAATATATCCTTATATATCTAATTTCAAACCTGTACTAGAGATGACCTGATGCAGATACCCTGAAGCGCGAACTAACATTGGCTCTCAAATTTCTTGCAATTCTCCTGCCCCCTCTTCTATAAAAAAGGTTGTCACCTTGATATATGTAGGTTTATTCACTGTAATCAGAAATAAATAAATTTTGGAAAAATTGAACTAATTAAATGATCAACCTGCACCTGCATTTTAAAAGTAGGCATAAACGTTTCATATATAACTTCCTTGGCTCCAAAACAAGTCATGTGGTGTGCCCCGTTGTATGGACGAATGTTATCTAAAAACTGCTTGTATCGGTAAAAACTAGCATTACAAATAGTAATGACTTTTAATAAGTATTACTTGTCACATTGCATAGAAAAATCTTTTTCTATTTCTTTTTCCAGCGTTCCATTTTTCCTTTGAGGTAATATCTGACCAAGTATGAATGTATGTGATCAAATTAATGAATTGAACATTGCAATCAAAAAACATTAAAAAAGTTACCACAAGAACTAAGCGTGTAGCTGCGGCGCGTTAGATCACGGGTTCGATTCCCGCACGCAACTAGCACTATTTATTATTCCTGATCCTGGTGTTTCTCAATCTGCCATGGCTGAAAGTGAAATACACAGACATCATGATAAAATAATCTAGTTTTTAGCTATTTTTTAAATTTTCTTTTCACAACAAGATTCACGTATTTACGTAAAAGTGACCTTAACGAATTGATGTCTGAAAGTCAATCAGGGTACATGCATACGATTGTTTATTATTTTCAAAAGAAATTTAAGATAAGGCTGACATTATTTTGTACCTGACCTACACTAGATAATTGTTATTTATCTATTCATTGAGGTATAAATAGGTGGGCTTAGGTAAGGCTAGCCACTGACGACCATGGCTCGGCTGGTGTTGTGCACGTTAGCGCTACTTGCAGCAAGCGGGCTTGCGGACCCCATAAAAAAGGTTCCGCACAAAGTTGGTAAGTTTGATTTTTATTTTATGTGTCAGCGTGAATAAATCGATTTTTTTTAAATATCTTTATAATTAATGACGTGAAAATTTACGTAACGAATTATACTGTCTCGAATAATCGGAAAAACCCTAAGCGTTGTGATGCGCACAAAGAAATCGTAATAACATCTTCAGATATATAATAGATTCAGATTTGCAATTTGTACAAGGTTCGCCAACTATTATATCGACGAATAAAGAACTTAGCACCGAATATAAATTCGTCAAGTTATAAAAATAAGGTATTCGTTGTACAATATTAGGTGTATTCGTTCAAAATCACAAATAATAAATGAAACAGATGCTTCATAAATTCGTTTCTTCTGTCTTAACTCAGCTGCTGTATTTTTGCACACACTTATATAAATGACCGATTCCAGTCATTTAATAGTTCGCAAAAAAAAAATATTAAGTTGGTCCGATTTTTAAAATTAGATACTCTTTAGTAAAATTTTGATAGATTAGTATTTAATAAAGTTAAGTTAACTTTATTAAATATTATTCCTTCATTAAACGATAATTTGGTAAGGCATAAAACTTATTTTATAATAATAAATAATTCTGATAAGGCATAAAATTTTATTTATGAATTATCAAAGTTATTTGTAACATTTGTGCATTTATTGAGATCTTCAGATCAGGTGATCAAATTTATTAATATAAAAAATGATTAATGGTTTATTTAATTAATCAATAATAAGCATTAATATTTAATGTGTAGGTAATACAAAAAATTAATTTTGTGATTGATCATTGTTGTATGGATCAAATAAATTATATATTGTTATTATTACAGCTGATCCTGAATTTGTGCAACATCAGGTGGATGTATGGCACTTGTTCTATCACGTTCATGAACCCATTCACAATCCAGAACTTCAAGTGATTGTGAACACCTGGGACCTTGAGAAGAATATTGATCACTGTACTGTAAGAATTATCCTAGTACCTTATAAATATATGTAATAACTGTAGAACTGTAGAATATATATAATAGTATAAACTATAAAAACATTTTTTACAGAATGTCACAGCTGTGAAATTGTACGCGGAATTAATTGAAAAGGACCTGCTGCTACCTCGTAGTGTGCCGTTCTCCGTCTTGGAGTACTCGCACAGATTTGAAGCTAAAGTCTTATACAATGTTTTGTATTCAGCGAAAGATTTCAGCACTCTTTATAAAACAGCCGTATACCTAAGAAATAAAGTCAATGAAGGTCTTTTTGTCTACACCTTGAGCGTCGTATTGTTACACCGGCCGGACACGCAGGGCATAGTTGTTCCACCAATTTTTGAAGTTTTCCCTTCATACTTCCATAATGCTGAAATAATGACCACCGCCCAGAGAGTAAACACACACGACAAGCGAATGATCGAACATTACCCATCAACTTATGTGTGGGACGACAATGTTGTGATTAGGTGGAACAGCACTACTTGGCCCTACTTCTATGACGACGTTCTCAATTATTTCACACATGATGTTAACTTGAACGCATTTTACTATAACCTTCACCTGCTGTATCCATCTTGGCTTGGAAACGAAGCCACACCCTTAGTAAAGGACAGACGCGGTGAATTGTTCTGGTTTTACCATAAACAAATCCTGGCTCGTTACTACATGGAAAGATTGTCTAACGGTCTTGGAGAAATTCCCGAATTAGGTCTTGACGTAGTTCAACAAGGATACGTGCCAGATATTACGTATCACAATGGCGTTCAATTCCCAGTAAGGCCGAATCACTTCAGTCTGGACCAGCCAGAGTTTGTCCAGGCCATAACAAAGATCGTGGATTACGAGCACCGTGTTCGTGAAGCTATCGACAAAGGTTACGCCCTCAACGTAAGTGGAATACTTAAAGAAAAATTGAGATATCGTGTAGCATTGTAAGTTATATTTTTTTATAAATAAATATATTTGTTTTTGCAGCACTTGGGTGAACATATTAACCTTCGAACTCCAGAAGCAATTGATGTTCTCGGTCGAATAGTTGAAGCTAATGTTGATTCTCCCAACCCATATTACTATAAGGACTTTATCAGCATTTGGAAGACTGTTCTCGGAAACACTGTTGGGCATAGACACCAATATCACAATGGGTAAGTTTGTTTATAAAAGTTATCAATTTTTCATAGCTTTGAATGTGTTTATTTAATTTTTTTTTTACAGATTGGTACCATTGGTAGTTCCATCAGTCTTGGAACACTACCAGACCGCTTTAAGGGACCCTGCGTTCTATATGATTTACAAACGTGTATTGGGACTGTTCACATCTTGGCAGAAATATCTTCCTGCATACAAGCATGAAGAATTGGCATTACCATCAGTTGTTATTAAGAGCGTCGAGGTCGATAAACTTGTTACTTACTTTGAACATACTTATGTTAACGTTACTAACCATCTGCACATGAACAAACATGAAAGTAAGTATCTCACTTTGTCTTCTACTTTTAACAAAAGGTTAAAGAATTAGCGACCACCTTATAATACAATTATTTGTTTTCTAGGCAAGGAAGTAGTCGATGATGTGAGTGTATTGGTTCAACGCCCACAACTGAACCACAAGGTTTTCACTGTTCGAGTTAATGTTAAGAGTGATGTCGCGAAAACTGTTGCCGTAAAATTCTTCCTGGCACCCAAGTACGACAGCAAGGGTTATGAAATTCCTCTCCACGTTAACACTGAAAACTTCTATATGTTGGATTATTTCCTGTATGAGTGTAAGTAATTTTTTAACCTTAGACGAATTCACGTTTACGTAAAAATTTTAGTCTTGTTTCCTGGAGTTGACTTTAAGAGAATGTATCAGTGTATAAAGTTCACACATGGAAACCTTAATTTAGATAACTTGAACTATGGAGTTTACTATAACATTAAGATTATTTCATTAATCTAAGGATTGGCTTAAGATATGATTATTCACAATTAATGCATTAGTTTACGATAGACAAAGCAAATCTATTCACTTGACAACGCAATTACTAAATATTCGTCAAATGTTATATTTATATATCTTCCTGGTTTAAAAGCTATTTATGGTGTTTGCTTCTACTTGAACAGATATAGTATTGATAGTAGTTTGTTTTCTCGTAATACTCAGATAAGACGGATGGTGCCCCTCTTGTTTTATTATAATTAGACATTCACATCTTAATTTCGCATGCAGATATTCTTACAGTTTTTTTACAACCTTTGTATGTTTTTTTTTTAATTTTATATAATTTAATCTAACATATATTAACAATTGTTTCGATTCTAGTGCCCGTTGGAGAGTGTGTTATCAAACGTGAGTCAACAGAAAATTTGTTCACAATTAAGGGATGGTCATCAGCGTACGAAGTTTATGAAAAAGCTTACAATGCAATGCACGGCAAGGGACAATTCGTTATTGATCAGACACATAGAATGGACGGATTCCCCGATCATCTTGTACTTCCCAAAGGTAAAAAATATAAGGATAGCTTATACGTGCTTGGTAGCGTATTCTTGCAAAGACCAAAAACGTATTTGAAAAGGTTGTTGAAGCTAAATAACAAAAAAAAAATGCTAATTGATTGGTTAAATTTTTTAATTATAATGTTTGATTATTTGAATGTTTAAATAAAACTCAAACTTTCACAGGACGCGTTGGAGGAATGCCGTTCGTTCTCTTGGTGCACATTTCTGAATATCATCCCGCAAAGGTACCATACGGCAGCAACTTCGACCCTGCTGTCTCTCTAGGCCTTGGTTCTGGCGCTCGCGTCTTGTCCGACGAGCGTTTCGGATTCCCTCTAGACCGACCTTTGTACCAATGGCAAGTTGATGATGTTAGCAACATATACTTGCAAGACGTTTACATCACTCACAAACCTGTGCCTGAAGTTGTTGTTCCTCACGTGGCTTAATGATATTCGATTCCTGAGCCTTTGTATATTTTATTTAACCATGTTACAAGTTCTGTATATATTTCTTAATTTTCCCGCCATTTATGCAAATATAAAATATATTAAATATTTTGTGGTATTTATATAGATTCCTGGATGTTATCTATGTATTATTTTATGAACTGATTGTATTTATTTATTACTACAATAATAAAAAATATATGCAAATAATATTTAAATGTATATAAAATAGTATGTACAAATATAATGTTTGTTAATATAAACGTGTTTCAATTAGGAACCTTTTTACTAAGTGGTTTTAATGCATTTTACAAACTTGCTTTCTCTGTATGTCTTTCCGATTTTTTGTAATATACGAGTACTACAATGACAATAATACTATGGGATATGGTTCACATGGATCTGATCTTAAAGTTTGTTAAATAGTAATATATGTAATAGCAAAGATAATTTGTTAATTTATTTGACAATTCCATTGTTTGGCTTCATTTTCATCAGAACATTCCAGAAAACTATCCACTGCTGGACGACGGGATCCCCCATATTTAGCAGTAAATACTAGTTAGAGCGTCAGTATGATGACTAGTTAAGTGGGCTATCATCAGTTTTAGATATCTGTTAAAACCAACCCCTCCTCTTCCACGGTTTGCTAATAATCTTAATATTAAATGTGTATAATTTTTTTTTGGCCGGAATAATGAATAGTATTATCATTAGTAATGAATAGTATTCATTATAGAAAGTAGCAAATTAGTATTCATTGAATACTAATTTCATTATAGGATCTTTGTAAAGGCAAATAAATTACAGGAGTTCAATTGTTAATACTTATTTTTTGGCGTGATCATCTCAGTAAAAACTGTTTGCTTAGTAAATAATTTATTTTAGGTGCCTCTCGAAAAAAATAATATTTACTGTATTAGTCAAAAGCCGATGCCATTAAGAATATAATATATTAAAGCTATTCTGATTACGGAATCCCGTTTTATTCAGAAATGGCTCATAACAGGTTAAAGAATATTAATTTGTCCAAAATATAACTGTGTCAGGTTCACACGAGTCCAATTTCTTTTTGCGTGAAAATGATTCAAAGTACTCATATATAAACATCCAATAATAAGGTTTTAAATATTTAAAGAATTTATGGGGAAGGCACATGGCTCAACCAAGCGGTGCAATCTCCATACTTAGGCGTTATAATTGGTTATAATAACATGATGTCATTTCTAACTATCAGATGTCACTAGTATCGTAATAATACGAATAAGTTGAGAATTTATACAATTCTTTGAACTATACTACATAACATGGTCCTTTTAAACTTGGTACCATTTAATGTAAAAATATTGACCAATCGCCTTCGTGAGAATTGACAACTATTAACAAATTTGTAAAATAGCAAATGGCGTGTCTTGTTGTTTCCAGTTTATAAAAAGTACTCTGTGGGCTCAACACACCAACGTCGTTTACGGTGAGCGTGAACGACGGTCCAAAGAGGGACGAGAAGTTGGAAACTGGACCATAGTTCACAGCAAAACAAAATGGCGAAACAGTAAAAAAAGGCCTCAGCTTCTTGGCAGTGGGTAAACACAAACATCAAACATCGAGCGAAGTCGAGAATGTCAATGTTTGTTAAGTCTATACAGGCTACGACAATATCCAATCACAGTGTACTAATACACACACAAACACATCAGCACACCAATGTGAAAGTAACAGAGATCTTCGTTAATTTATGTTTTATATAAAATATCAGGTAGTTCACACGTTTCGCAGTTTATACATTAAGACCGACTTGGGCGTAACTAGACAGACGTGAGCTCAACCAAGACGCAGACAGACCATCCAAGTATGGTGAAATGTTCAAGCTACTTTCGTAGAGACACAAGGACTAAGAATGCAACAATATGTATATTGTTCAAAGCAATTTATGCATATATAATTATCAATAAATTTTACTGATTGCGCATAATCTTTATAGTGAACGAATGTCTGCGTAAGCAGAGATGTATTGATTTCCGTCACGCGGCAATTCTATACGACCGGAAAGAGATGCAGGATCAACGGCCTTGCGGGATTTCTAACACGGTGGTAAAAAATCACCAACTTCTTTACTCTGGATAACTATTGAAAATTATAGAAAAAGTTGCCAATAGAAAATGCCCGTAGAAGATGCAGTATTACTTAGATATTGCCTTGTATCTGACTACTTATTCTGAAAGGAAGAGTTCTACGAGCAAGTAGATGTGACGGCGATTTGTTCACCTTTTAACGGGAGCTCCGTCACATTCATAAAAGAATTTAAGAAGAAAAATTTTCTTACTTCTTCTGTAAACCCGAGATTCAACGAGCGGGATGTAGACGGTATTTTCATAATTTTACCATTAGGTAAAGTAACTGCATTTTTAGACCATCTCAACTCCATAAATTCTAAAAATTAGTTCACAATGGAGTTAAAGGCAAATAATTCTTAGCTTTTCCAGGTAGTAATTACACTACTTCTAGTAATATTAGTAACAAGGAATATCTTGAGCTATACTGTGTATTCAAAAAGACCTTTAATAATTAATGATATATAAATGGTGATTCTCACCACTGTCCTACACAGTAGACACCTGACCGCCGAGCTCCAACATGTCAAGCAAGTTTTGCATTACGGTTCCATGCCTATGTGACGGTGAACGAGTGATACCCGTCACAATTGAGCATGTGCCCACTGCACTACCATACATCAGAGATGTCGCAGGCAAGATTGGTCACATCTTGCAGCGAGACTCCACTAAAATATATCAAGCCAATAAGAATATTAATCAGTTTTACCATCAGTTTTGCAAGATGCAATAGTTTACAATCTTGATCGTTATTGTGGTCCCATTCACATAGAACAAACTAAAAGATCAATTTGCGTAAAAGAACACATATCTGACGTAGAATAGACGCTCTAGAAATTCTGCAGTCTGTGAACTTATATAGCATAGCCCCTGCCACTACATCAGATTTGATTGAATAGGCTATTGAAATTAATAAAAAACATTATAATTTCAATCGAGGAGATGAATGGGTGCTACAACTGAATCGTATTAATAAAATTAAATCCCATCCCAGGCATACAAGTGCAAGATTTCAAGATACTATAAAGCTCGTTAAGCATAAATTGGCCCAAAAATTATTAATCTATAACTACAGGCAACCGTAGTTAACTATGGGGGCTGTAAAGTCCTGGAAACGTCGGGAATATAAAATAAGTTAATAAACGCGATTAAATCTGTAAAAATAGTTTAATTCAATGTATAGTGTTCGTGTCAACTTCAGAAATCTTATGGAAAACTTCGTTTCAGTAAAAAGGATCTCTGATTCTCTACACTTATACAAAATATTTCTTCATATGAAATACAGTAGTATTGAGCTGCTATTCATTGAAAGCGTAGTCTTTCCCCGGTACCCATTAATGCTACAAACATGATATGGCTGCAGCGTGACTCTACCACGTATTAAGTTGTTTCTGTTTCAATTATTAATTTCTAAATAAAGGCGGATTTTGTTTATTTAAATTTTTTTAATTTTGGTTTTTGTGGATGGATTACTAATACGTCACGTAATTAATAAATTCATAATTATTATTAACTGAGTAAAGAAACCGTCTTTAATTCACTGGACAAATTGTCTACGGTATTATTTATGAAATGTAGATCGAACCGTTTCTGCTGAATCACCGTTCGTAAACACTTTTCACTTGCCTGATTTAAGATCTTCGCTACAAACTGACGATCGGTTATGAGTATCGTCAGGACCGACGGTACGCACTGACGGTCGGTCGAGCTCTGAAACCGGCCTTAGTGCTTCCTTGAATGTCCTTTTTTGTTGATGTTTTGACACACTTAGAAATGGAATTATGGTCCTTGCAACTCTTCAAGAAATTTAAAGATGTTATATGTCTTGCGCGCTTGGTCTTAAGATCTTCTAATTAGCGAATTTTATTTGCTATTACCAGTCAGTAATGGTTAACATAATAATTTTTTAACTATTATGTTAACTATTACTATATTAATATATATTTAAAACTATTTATATGAATTTTTTCGCGTTTAATTAACTTATTTTTTACTTATTTTTATATTCCGGACATTTCGAGAGCTTGGTCACGAGAAAATTGAGATGTTTGACGTCCCAATGTTTTAGCTAGCCCGGCAACCTTCAGTTTTTAAATATTAATTTTGGGTCCGCAGAACATCGCAGAAAGTCTACGCAGAACGAGCTTACAGTATCTTGAAGCCTTGCAGTGGTATGCTTGGGCTTGGATTTAATTTTGTTAATAATAGGATGCCAAGCAGATGGCAGCA
Organism: Parnassius apollo; assembly: GCA_907164705.1. Classification (NCBI taxonomy): domain Eukaryota; kingdom Metazoa; phylum Arthropoda; class Insecta; order Lepidoptera; family Papilionidae; genus Parnassius; species Parnassius apollo. The sequence continues at coordinate 342,501 of CAJQZP010000312.1, read as the reverse complement.
CTCATCCATCTTCTCTATTGAAATTAGGATGTTTTTTTTTAATTTCTAGAGCCTCGCGTATCATCCTTCATAGGAAACGATGTTCTTTTGCAAGAATTTATGGTTTATCAAATCTGATGTAATGGTGGGGACGATCTTAATCATGTTCACAGTCTTCTTCACGTCAGTCTTCACGTCAGCTATATGTTCTTTCACGCGAGTTTTTATAGATATTTTTATTTGTCCTATATAAAAGAGACCATATTCATAATCTAGCATATATACTCCTGCATCTTGTAGAATATTACACTTTATGGACGGTAAAAATTGACTAATCTTAAGCGGCATCTTCTTTGAACATATAGAGACACCCCATACGATGAAATAGACGGGTAGAGTTATATTTACTTTACCTGTGTGAGAGGTACCTGAAATAAAAAGTTTTTCAAGATTTTATTTCACAACTTAGTACGTGGTTATTAGATTGATTTTACTCAGCAAATAGTATGGAAAGTCAATAAAACAATAAAGGTTTTGTACAAAAATTTGTTATATGAGTAAACCATAACCTTATTTATAAGTATAATAAACGTTTTTATAAGCCGAATGTAGTGGATTATTTAAATACACAATATCCCTTCTCTTAAGATGAACAAATTATAAAAAATTACAAAAGCTGGTATATTTTATAGTCAACTGCATTTATGTCAATATGTGTATTAGGTGACTACCTAGGTCTATTTAGGTATATAACCTGATCTGTCCCCTCAGTAATCATCTTCTGTAATATATTATGCATGCTACTCGTATAACTGTAAAATATTCTAGTTTCTGGAGTACGCAATTGCTTCGTTTTATTAACCAAATATTGTTATGTGTCATGCCGTGCGTAAATACTACGGTCAACATACTAGAATACAAGAAACAAAGTATCATCTTCTCGAATATTTTTTTGGAATTATAAAATACTATATTCATTGATTCAAACTACTTTTACGGATTTTATCGCGTTTAATGACTTGATTTTTATCTCTCGGATCTGATCTCGGATGTACACAAGTGCTTATACATTTCTGGGGCGTACACCCCTAGCATAAACAGCTTCTTTAAGCCCACTTTCATTCGTACCCATAGCAGCCTCGGGCTTACACATTCATACTCTTTCACACATTGACGCATTCTTTCTGAAAGGATGAAACCGACTCCCTGGCATGCCCGCTTGGTCTCGTCTACACCAGACCAATACGCGGTATACATGCCACGTGCAGTGGCATCCTTTCCCTTTCGTTTCGACACATTTACACATAACACATCTATTCAACTGTCATTCACCATTTCGTATACTTCATCCATCTTATCATTCACTGCTCCACATACATTCAGCGTAGCCAAACGGGCTTCCGCAATCCACTTTTCGCCCCTCCGGGAGACAGAACATGATAGGTGGCGAACCTCGTCACCGGTTTTACTCCCGAGATTCTTTGCACACCTGCCCCATTAAAGGGGCGCCGGGAACTCGGGGCGATTTCTTTTATTGCATGACTGATGGTGCGAACTAAGGGTTGTGGTAGATTTTACACCACTACCATACGGCGAGGAGCCAAGCCTATTTTTTTGGCTTTGTCGCTCGTTTAACACCACCCGGGGGACATGTGTAGGGTGGACTTTTGGTACGGTGTTTCTTTTGCAGTTTTAGGATTCGCAGATGTTCCAGTATAGTTGAATGGATCTGGTCTACGTTACCGTTGTCATTAGGACAGTGGGCTAATGTTTTATGATGGTTAATTCTGTGAAGTTGTACGGACTCAGTAAATAGCTGATTCGTAAGTTCGGTCCTATTGTCAGTAACAGTAGAAAAGGGAAGACCACGATGCGTACAGAAGGCAAGTAGTATTAAAAATTTTATATACATAAAAAAATTATAATATTTTTAAGTAAAATGCTCAATGCTCTTCCGTCTCTTAATTGATACGCTTGAGCATATTTGGTGAATACGTCCATAAATGTGAGATACTTTTTATAATGTAGGTACTATGAACATGTCCATATGGATGATCTCGAAAGGTTTGGTAGCGTGGGAAACAATATTAAATTGAGGCTTTATACGTTTCCTATCGTACTGAGCCTGATCACATATGGTGTATTCATTAATATATTATTTTGTAATGTGTTTTCTCATTTAAGTCCAAAATTATCGTTTGGAAAGGGCCAGAAAACTCTCATTAATACCGCGATGGTTGTTTTTACCTTCGTGGTAGTTCTTTATTATTTTTTGTTGTTGCAAATATTCTTTTACATTTTCGACCTCAACTTTAGTTAAGACAGGATTCATAGAAGAGCTTCTGAATTTATCTTGTAAGATTGGAATGACATCATACATGCAAAGAGCTGGGTTAATTAATAATCCGGTTTTGACTTTTGGGTTAACGTCTTTTATAGTGTTGACAAGGTCTACTTCCGTTTTCGGTTGTCTTATCTGTACAAAACTGTTTGAGTATGTATATTAAAAGATTTGCTCATTATTAGTCGTCGTTTTATGTCGCCTACAATTGTTAATATTAGCTGTATGTGGAATTTATTAATAGGTTCCTCAGTAATAGTGATTTCGAGGATAGGATTTTCTTGGCTTATGTAGGCCGTTTGAATAGTCTATCCAGCGCTAGTACAATTAAGATTTTAAAAGTACGGCCAAACAGATAGGGTCTAAAGTACTTGGTTGCCCACACAATTGCAAGTAGCTCTTTCTCTATAGTGTTGTAATTCACATCGCTCTCATTAGAGTTCTAGAAGCGTTACATACAGGTTTGTTTGATCCTATGGGTCCCTGAGAAAGGATGACTTCTATCGCTACATTGGATGCGTCAGTGGTTAAGATAAATTCTTTATTGAAGTCAGGATACTAGATTGGGTCGTTGGTCAAGACAGTCTTGCACTTTTTGAAGCAGTTAATACAGTCTGTATCAAGAGTTATTTTCCTTCCCTTTTTTAGTTATTGCGTCTAAGGTTTAGTAATTCGACCAAAGTCTGGGATAAACTTACGATAATAACCTATAAGGCCTAAAAACTGTATAATTTCTTTTGTGGTTTTGGGTAATGTATACTTTTCTATGTCGGATATTTTGCTAGGATTTGGCTTAATGCCATCTTTACAAATTATGTGTCCTAAATAAGCGGTTTACAATTTAGGAAACTCGGACTTATCCATTTGTATTTTAAAATTGGATAGTAGTTTCTGAAATACTTTTTCAAGATTTACCATGTGCTCTTCCAAGGAAGTGCTGAACGCAATAATATCACCTAAGTACAAGAGACAAACTGTTTTTTGGAGGTCACGGAGCACGTTATCCATGACACGCTGAAACGTAAACGGCAAATTCTATAATTCCATGGGCATCCGTGAAAACTCGAAATGCCCATGTTCAACGTTGAATGCGGTTTTCCGGATGTCACTAGGGTTCATTTCGACCTGGTAAAATCCACTGGCTGTGAAGCTAGTACATTCGATATATTTGGGATTGGGTATTTATCATTAATGGTTTTTTCATTTAGCGTTCTAAAGTCGACTACGAGTCGCTATTTAGTCTTGCCAGAAGCATCAACCTTTTTAGGAACTATCCAGATGGGAGAGCTCCATGTATATTAGGATGGACGAATGATACCTTGTTCTAACATTTTATTGTTTCGTTGTTTAACTTTATGAACGTGAGTGTACCGACAGTGGCGAAGCTAGAGCTCCAAGCTAGGGCAAGCCCAAGATATAAATTGATAAAAATATAGATTGTTGTTTTTAGCAGTTTTATAAAATACACTTCAATCAATCTTGATCTGTCTCCACGCTTCAGTTTCATATTCAGTGCTGTCAAGGACGTGTTTAACAAAGCACACAGAAGGAATACCACTGCTAGATAGATTGTATTACATATCAGCAATTGCAAAGCTTCAGTGGCTTTGAAGAAAGCCGTTTGGGTTTGTTTAAGCGAAAGAAAAAAATATTTACATCCAATACAATACACGAACAAAAGTAAAACACGAACAAAGTACAAACAAACTATGTACAAAATTAAAAAAAAATTATTTGCATTCTAATGGATAAGAGATAAGATAAGATAAGTGAAATCGTCTCGCTTTCTTATGGAAAGATTTAATTACGTCCACGTAAAATGTTGGTGAACGTTTTAATTTTACCAATAACTGTTTTACTATAAGTCTGAAATACACTCTTAACCTTGTGTACTATTATCTCAACAAAGTTTAAAGATTTCCTCTCCGATTATCACTTTAACACACTTCAATTCATCACAGGGAACACTATTATCCTCCATTTTCATTAAAAATCTTTTAAAAAGCATAAATTTTGAACTCGTAATATTAAATCTCTTAAGATAAGCACACAGAGTAAATAAACATTGAAACGTGAAATGAACTTGCAAACGTATTGCCCGCGCGCCTCCGCTTTTAACAAATTTATTCCCAAAAGCCTGGCTTTAAATCTCTATACTAATTGCTATATATAAAATCGTAGTTATATTTCATTATAGAATATTTTGCCATAGGTTAGAAAGAGAGCGATCGTCTTTTCGAAAGCCCCGTAAAAAGCCCACGCGAGCGAGGGAGACAACTATTAGCTCTATTAAAACTCATTTTTTATGACAGCAGCAGTATCTCTAAGGCAATACAAGGTCATCGGTCGACATGTGTCGAACAGTGGAGTGCGCGGGAAATTTGAAATAGCTTGAAACATATTACGAGTTATTTTAGTTATTGATTGATTCAGGTTTAATAAGGCAAGCCCGGATTTTCGGTTTTAATGGAAGCTTCGCCACTGGGTACCGAGAGCTTTTAATATATATCGGTATCCCATCAGTGGTCCGGATGCTGTGATTTATTTTTTTAGTGAATATTAGTTGCTCGCCTTCTATATAAAAAACGTCAGCGTATTTGGCATATCATTTAGTATAAGTATAATAGAAGTAGTCTTGAAATTTATAAATATACAACGTGTTACAAAATACCCCGTAAAAAATATAATTAATTATCAAAGCCAACAATTTTGTCAACTCTATTAAGGCGTGATGTCGAGGACCAGATTATTTAATAGAAAGGTTTACGTACCTATTTTACCTAATAATTTTCTACTTTAATAGTTTTTCTATTTTTCATTCTCTATGATTTATAATATATATATATATATATATATATATATATATATATATATATATATATATCCTACAACTGTTTCGAGTTTTTTTCCAACATTTTTTTGCAAAGTAACGATGTTTTCTACCTCGAAATATTACGATATGATGTTATGCGTATGCCATGAACATAGCAATTTAAATCGTGCTCGCAAACTGTATCGGCAACGTTTTACCGATAGTAGACTGAGCAGCGACAGCTGCCTTCGTACCAGTGTCTGAACATGTCAAGATGACTACATTCCACTGGCTCTTTTTATCGGTCTACTGCAATTGGACATCCAAGCATAGTCGATGCCAGGCAGGCTGAATTAGTGTTAGAGCATTTAAAAGAAGAGCGAACCACAAATACGAGGCGAGCCGGAACAAGATTCGGTATAAACCATGTTGCAGTTTGGCGAATTCTTCGTGACGATTATACGCTAATACGCTCCCATTTTGCACCCAGGAGGAACTTCTGCAAGTGGTACCTCAGGCAGTTAGAGGAAAACCCCGATTACGTAAATTATGTTTTTTGGACAGACGAGACAACATTCACGAGGTCAGGACTTTCAAATATGCATAACGATCACGTTTCGGCTCGCGTCAATTCACATGCTTTACGGCAGGGCAGATTCCAACTCCAGAGGCGGCTGAATGTGTGGGCTAGCTTTTATGACGGGCATATCATTGCTCCCGTTCTTATGCTAATTAAAGTTGGCACAGAAATGTGAATATTGTATTCAAAATCTTTATTTAGTTGGTCACGGCTTTTCTCTTAGGTTAAGCATTAAATTACTGACTCTGTTTCAATTTTGTATAACACGAATGTGGCAGTTGAACGAATTAGAACATGATTATGTTATTGTTAGAAAATTTTATACGTTCCACATTACGGTGTCTTATTCCTACGTTTAGTGTAAGATTATGTTCCGAAGCAACAAGTCTTGCAACTGCAATGAATAAAGCACGTGAGTAGCGTCAGATTGTTTATAAAAAAATTAAAACTGCATTTCTCATTGATTTGACCGATTTAGCGAACACAAATTCTGAACCATCTTGGTGGTCTTTATATGTACAAATTGATGCATGATCAAATACTACTTCCAGACGATTAGTTTTGTCGACATTATTTGAGCTTGTTGTTAACTTTGCCTCCTTTTGCGTTAATAGTGTTACAATGTTTGCGAATTCTATTACGCATTTTACGAATTATGTATTTTTTGTGGTCTTTGTGCGTCTTTCATTGACTGCTCGTTTAGTAGATTCATTTCACCTCATTTTTTAAATATTGGTAATAAAATAAATATCAAAACCTTAATTAAAGTCTTAAAGTACTAAAAACCAAAATATTTTACCCACTGACCTCTATATATACAAGTACGCTGTATATATAGAGGTCAGTGATTTTACTAATCATTGAATAGTTCTATCGTTGGCGTAATAAAGTGATACATTATTACAAAACCACCCACATTTGTATAGCGAAGTTATTAAGGATACGTTATGCGTCATAAATATTTCGGCTACATAAAATTAACACTCAAAAACGTGGGCTCTCGAGGCACCACAACGTCTGCGGGATCTCACAAAAATATGGGGACCATTTGTGTGGGTCCAGCAGAAGCAAAAACTTAGAACTTAGAACACTAGTTACAAACTGTATAACTGTGAATTAATCAGAATTCAAAATTGTAAAAACAGTGATAATATTTTTTTTTTAAAGACACACATGTTGACATGTTGTTTAATTGATCGGTGGTTCGCCGCAGGGGTTTAAGGCTTTATACTTACCGACACCTTTGAGGAATCATTTGATTTTGATAAAATATGAATGCCTGAGCTAGCAGAAAATGCCACTGTAATTTTTTAAGAAAGAATTTTGATTGAATTAATTTTTGGTGAATTCCCTTAATATGAGAAATAGAAAACTTAATAAACGTATATTGTTTATCATTAATTTAAAGTATTTATACAGATCGATCTGAGATTTATTTAATCTTTTGAATATTTCAAAAAGCGATTAAAAGAGAACCACATTACATTAACTGAATAGAAGCTAATGGTGAAAGCGTTGCAAAAATTGACGAATGACGGCTCCTTTGATGGTAGGTGGCCCTCAGACATTGCCGTGATGAGTTTATAATAGCCACACTTTACTTACTCGCATAAAAATATAAAAACACGGTGTTATATATCTTGAAAAACTTTATTTAAAGACAAAATTAAGGCTATCAATAAGTTGCTTGTTACGGGTTATGGAAAAAATTGTCTTGTAGTTTAGATATCACTAATCGCATAAAAATATAAAAACACGGTGTTATATATCTTGAATTTTTAAAGATTAGTCTTCGTTGTTGCGGGTTAGGAAAAAATTGTTTGTAGAGATACCACTAACTATTATTGAAATTGCAACACAAAATAGCGATGTCGGATTTTAAATGAAGCGATAGTAATTTAAATATCTAAATCTTAAAATATACTGAGCCTTTTAACTTTGATATTTTATATTTGGATTTGTATGATGACTTTTTTTTATAGGATAGGGTGACAAACGAGCACACAGTCCACCTGATGGTAAGTGGTTGCTGCGGCCCATAGACATCTACATCTATCTTCCATTACAAATCAAAATGTAGATGCGTTGTCACCCATGAGGACTGAGATGGAATGCCTCATTTCCAGTAAAAAGGGTCTCCGGTTCTCTACACTCACCATACGAAATACAGCAGCATTAAGCTACTATTTCACGCTGGTATTCTGTGAGAGCGTGGTCCTTCCCCGGTCGAGCCGACCCATTCGTGCTACAACTATACTACTAATATAATTGCAGCATGGCTCTACCACGTAAAAAACTTACGGATACATTTTTACACTACTTACACTACTTACGGATAAATTTTCAGTCTCTTCTATACTCACTTCGTGGGGAGAGCTGTTTTCTTGAGTAGCTAACGAGAGATAATTGTAGAGGCCATTTCATCCCTTTGATCAAAAAAGTTACCAGCTTTCAGGAATACCATTTGTATTTAAAGTCCAGTCATCTTATTTAATATCCGTTAACACAACTTGTCTCAGGATCATTACTTAGGTATGCGGCATATATTTGTTCACATAAATTTATAAATTTAGTTAGTGTATTAGAGTTACTACTGGGCGTAAAACTTTTAAAATAGTGTCAGGGTCGTGGGTCCTTTTTGGTTCCTCGGTAATTAAAATTAAATTACAACCTTAACCTTTATTATAGTCTGAGTTTTCTTTACGTGGCTGCTTACGCGACGCAGGGTCACTGTGGGATGATTTTCTTAGATGGAAAATTTTGAAGGGAAAGATTTACACTAAGAAAGAGGAAGCAACACTAGACAAAATTCTGGCGTACTTACATAGATTTCATCTCGGTTTTCTCAGGATCGATGTCTTGCTTTATCCTCTTGGATTGCAGTTGGTCCATAGTGGACTCGCATAGGTGAATACTCGATAAGCCTAAAAGTTACGATAATCTAAGTAACTTTTGAGTATCCTACCGACTGCGCCAATGACGTTACCTGCAGCCGAATGACCCAAATAACGAAACTAATTTAAAATACTTTTTTATAATTTAAAAATTGCGATATAACAATTACGATTAGAAAAGAAGTGAAACAGATCGGTGCTAGATCTTGAATGAATTTTAATTATTAAAATAAAATAAAGAAAAGGTATGTTGCAGAGCTCCGATTGCATCCGTTGACGTCAATGCTCACGTTCTGCTGAGTTACACCTCGTGCCGCTATCGGTGTCGTTGCTATGTAGGCTCTTTACATGTGAGGCTACGCTATAACTAGGTAGATAAGCACAATCAGCATAGCATATTATAAGCCGACTGCAAAACATAGGCTTGCTAAGCATACTAATCCATCCTGGATTGGAGCTATGCAAGCAATATATCACAGAGAATAGACGAAGCTAATCAAGAAGTAAGGAAGCATCGACTACATTCAAATCTAAAAATTTTATCATTGGAAGTTAATTTGACATCGGGGATGTACAGGTACAAAATTATGAATAACACCGATAGTCTAACGTTTTTGAGACATGTTTTATTCATTTTCTGCATAAAATTTTTATAACTAATTGACAACATTGTATTCGATACAAAAACATGAGAGTTAATAGAGGAATTTTATTGTTACGAGCTTAGGGATCGTGACAGTAAAAACTGCCGATTGAATTATCAAAATTAACACTTTCATTACCGAACACCAATTAAAACCTAAAACACACCAGTAATTAATCACACTTAACACTTTAGTTCACTTTATTTCGCTGCGAAGTCTTCGCTTGTGTCACCAATTCAATAATGCCCCGGTTGCGGCCTTATACGGCTTTGTATTGGTCTTTTTCACCGAAACATTTTGAATGTTCAAGCAAATACCGGTCCCGACCGACTAGATGTAGAAAATTCGAGTGTGCGGTTTTCTAGAAAGCTTAGTTCTTCTATTCGATACTAGATGGCGCTAGTGGGAGAGTTCTAGAAAAATCTTGGCGCTCCTAGTTCTGCTGTTTGATACCAGATGGCGCTAATGCCATATACCAGGCATCAACTGTGGCGCGCAACATTATTTTAACGCGGAATTGTGCCGGCGTCGTAACCTTTTGGTTCAGTGCTCCAGAACTTTTGTTAATTTTGTTTGAAATACTGAATTTAGGTATTTACATCTTTGTAATAACACAGTGTAAATAGTTAGAACATGTAATATTTTGTTTTTAACATGGTGTTATTAACACTTATCTATAAAACTGACTAGCAAAGTTACCATACTAATGATGCCACGATGTGACGGTTACATTGCCATGTTTTGCTACAACCAAGGGTTGACACTTTCAACTTATTTTTTACCCGATTACGGCTATGCAAAAAATGAGTTCTGTACTTGACATTCTATGTTTGTATAGATGTTTCAGTTTCAGCATAGCATAGCATATTTTTTACAATATCGTAATAAAATGATGATGATTACCTAATAAAAAAAATTATTAAAAATGACTGAAACAAGCTTTATTTTTATCTATACTTTACATAGTTTAAGCTTACAATTGTACTTATTTGAATTTAAAAATAAAAATGTGTAATAAAGGATTTTGGAAAATACTGACAGATACAAGTATTTGTATGAAAAATAGAATAATGAGGGAGCAAATTTGTCACTAGCGAAAACGTTGTAACTTGCAACACAACTAAAAGAATAAGCTATAGCTCTGAATGGTGTGTATCATGTTAATATGTAGTAAAATTACAGCCTATACAGGATGTTAGTGCAAGCGCCGTTATCCTTGAAACGAGTGGTTTGGTTTCACTTATAGAACGTAAATTCAATGAATTTAAAAAAACGATATTTTCTTTCATAAAATTTAAATAGTTTCTGTCCGACATCGTCCGTAAATTCATGGATACCCTATGCGCCGCGCTAGAGCCGTGGTAGCTCAGATGATTAGTGCTCGCAGTAAATTTCACAGTACGCGAGCAAACCGGGTTCGATCCCCGCCGGCACCAATGAAATTGTTAATTGCAATTTTAAGTGCTGATTTACCACGTGCTCGACGGTAAAGGAAAATATCGTGAGGAAACCTGCATGTCTGAGAAATAAGAAAAAAATATTTTGAAGACATGTGAAGTTTGCCAACACGCAAGCGCGGCGGATAATTCCTTGCCCTAAAACCCTCTCAGAAATGAGCGGAGGCCTGTGCCCAGGAGTGGGACGTATATGGGCTGTAACTTTACTTTAATTTTTACTATGCGCCCGAGTGACGTAATCACTGTAAAGATCACCGCCCACGCTAGCTACCTACACAACATTCCAATGAAAACACAATAGGTACACATAACCTGTGATGTAACTTTTCCTTCATACTGTGCCGGACGGGCGAAACTCTCCGGAGTAAATGTTGTCGCAGATACTTCGCGAGTCGCTCACGTCCTACACCTATAGGTTCCGGTGGGTACTCTCACCGCCGTCTTTGTTGGTGCCGCTGAAATATTGTGGACTGTAGTTAAAATCAAAATGCACGATTAACAAATACAAATAGCAAGGTAGTGGCCAACGGTTCGACTGATTGATTAGTCGCGAAATTTTATAACTATTATTTATTGATCACGGTTGTTGAACTACGGTTGTTCACTATTGGTTGGTCACTGTATATTTCAAAAGATTTCTTTAAATTGTACGGTGGTATCAAATATCTATTGGTAGTAGCTGGTTTTCTAACACTACTGACTAGCAGCTATTATCAACTAAACTAGCTGATTTTATCACTTGTGTAACTGCGGATATCAGTTACCACTTTCACTATATGTAACTGCGAATATCAGTTACGACCTTTTTAGGCTAGCTAACACTTTCACTATATGTAACTGCGAATGTCAGTTACGACCTTTTTTAGGCTAGCTAACACTTTCACTATATGTAACTGCGAATATCAGTTACGACCTTTTTAGGCTAGCTAACACTTTCACTATGTAACTGCGAATGTCAGTTACGACCTTTTTAGGTTAGCTAACACTTTCACTATTCACTATATACTGCTACTAGTCACTTCAGCTACCACCGGATACCACTCACTTCACTTCACTTGTCACTGGTAGTTTTTCACACTACTACGGATACTGGGTCCCGAGCCCCTAAGGTAGACTTTAGCAATACTTTACAGTGAGCCGCTTGCCATTTTCCGTTTTGCCTCTTTATTGCATAAACATTTCACTATACAAATGGCATAAATTGCAATATTCTCTATACAAAACTAATTGCTACACTAACATGCTATACATCATTAAATCGGTAGTCTGATACTTTATTAGTATATCATAAAGGTTACTAAAAACATTAACATTGTAAAAAGTTATTAAACGAAATGTCCCAAATTTTCATAATATTTGGGTACATTAATTCTTTAATTTTTATATAACTACGAAATGCGTTTAATTATAAAAAATATTCCTATACTTCTTTAATCTATAAGCCATATGCTAATTAAATGTCATATTTATAACTCTTTTAGAACATAAAATTATTTTCATTATTTTTGGTATAAACTATTACGCAGTTAATTAAAAAACTTCTAGAGAGTTCTACGATAAGACGCGCTGTGATTGGTCGATTTTTTTGTATATAATAAAAGTTGTTTATATTACTTGTTATCAAAACGACATTCTATACAAACATACTAAGAGTTATAAATATGCTAAACAACTATATTAATACACGTTTTCACTCAGTTTTCTTGGTAATTTCACTATTAATACATAAAACAATATTCTTTATCACTTTGTTTCTTAAGGTTGTTAGGCCGTCGCGAACATCTCTCCCGCCGTGCAGCGTCGTGACGATTTTCTCACAGCGGCGCTGCATCCATTTCGGTGAGCGACGTTGCTTCTACTTCGGCAGCGGCACGAGTTTCCTGGTTGGCTCTTGATTAGGCCGTTTGCTGTGCGTACCTCCACAGTGCGGATCTGTCCGTCCGCACCGGGGTAAACAGCTTCCACCCTCCCTCGTGGCCAGGTGTTACGAGGTAACTGGCCGTCAGCTATGAGGACTGGATCGCCCACCTGGAGATTGGGACCTCGCCCATGGGCCTCCCGCCGGTTTTGAAGTTCCGGTAAATACTCTCGGACCCAACGCTGCCAGAACATGTCAGCGAGTATCTGGGAGCGTCGCCAGTGTCTTTTGCTATTCATATCTTTTTCATCAAATACTCCAGGTGTCGGCAGTCTCGCAGATCCTCCTAAAAGGAAGTGATTTGGAGTGATGGCTTCGTCGTCGTCGCTGTCTACAGAGATGTGAGTCAATGGTCTACTATTTACTGTGTACTCCACCTCGCAGAGCAGCGTGGCTAATACTTCCTCATGCGGATGTCTCTCATGAAGGACGGTGTATAGTGCCGTCTTCACGCATCGTATGAGACGTTCCCACACTCCTCCCATGAAAGGCGCGGAGGGGGTTATAAAACGCCACACTATGCCTCGTCGACTGGCTTCTTCTCGAAAAGCCTCCCGAAGTTCCTTGTCTGCACCGTGCATGTTGGTGCCATTGTCGGAGTAAATCTCGGTGGGGCACCCTCGGCGAGCTGCGAATCTTCTTAATGCTAGTATTGCGGAGTCAGCGCTGAGGTTTGCGACAACTTCTAAGTGGACAGCTCTGGATGTGAGGCAGGTGAAGAGAGCTACGTATCTCTTCTGATGTTGACGTCCCACAGTGACGGAAAGTGGCCCAAAATAGTCCAGACCGGTGAAGGTGAACGGTCTCTGGTGATGAGCGAGACGTGTACTAGGATGGTCACCGGTTGCTGGCACTGATGGTTGTGCTTTTCTGATGCGACACTGTATGCATTGGCTCACTATCGTTTTCGTAGTGGGTCGAAGTCGGATCACCCAGTAGTGCTGTCGAACCTCGTTGATGGTAGGTTCGGTTCCGCAATGATGCAGGCTACGGTGCGTCCAGCAATGTATAATTGCGTGATGTAATGATCACCATCCAATATAGCTGGCCCCTTCATGTCTTCTGTGACTCCCTTCACGGCGGCTATTCGACTTCGTAGCGCGATGATCCCGTCTTTCAATTCTATTTGAAGCGGTCGTAGGCGGCTATCATGAGCGACCTTTTTACTATTACGGAGATCAGTTATCTCTTGTGAGAAGGAGCCCTCTTGTATGGCACGTATCAGGAGCTTTTCGGCCTCTCTGATGAATTCGGCCTCTAGTGTGATGTACCTTTTGACATCTCTATTTTTCACTTAACTGGGAGGCTGCGCGATTTGTCGCGGATTATTTTTCGATTTCCTCCAGTCGGGATCTTCCTCTTTGCCCCTTTTGGTTCTTTTATAGAAGGTCCTGTCTGTAGTTTTGCGGCAGAGTGTTATAAATTGTAGCACTCTAGCCGTAGCTCGCAATAAGCGTTCCCATCTCGAAAACTTTGCTGGATCGGGAACAGCTTCTCGGAGTATCGGAGCTTAATGTGATTCCTTAATGGTGAGGGATCTTTCCTCACCTGTAGGTTCGGATGACGTGGGTCTTTCGGTTGGCCATGCTGTGGGTTCTTTATACAGAAACGATGGGCCGTTGTACCACTCGTGATTGGAGTCGAAGTTCGGTGGTACGTCCCTCGTGGCAATGTCAGCTATATTCAATTTGGTAGGTACCCAGCGCCAATCCTCTACTTTACTATGGTCCTCGATTGCTGCTATTCGGTGGGCAACGAAAGGTTTGTAACTCCTGGAGCCCTTTTTTATCCACGTGAGGACAGTTTTGCTGTCAGTTCAATATGTGACGGCTTCGGGCGTCACGCAATGTGCCTGGATAACGGCGGTAACTACGCGGCTTCCCATCACGCCGGCTTGTAACTCGAGTCGAGGTATGGACGTTACTTTCAGCGGAGCTACCTTCGCCTTAGCCATGATGAGGCTCACATGTACTGTCCCATCGGGTGTCGTTGATCTCCAGTAGACTGCCGTTGCGTAGGCGCTCTCACTGGCATCGGTGAACACGTGGACTTGGAGTGAACGTGCGTCTCTGAATCCCGGGTAGCATCTTGGGATGCTTACTGATTTGAGCAGTTCCAGGTGTTGGATCCATGTGGACCATTGTTTAGTCAGGTCTTCGTCCAACTCCTGGTCCCCATCTGTTCCTCGTCTCCATGCTTCCTGCAATATTTGCTTTGCTCGAATTGTAACTGGGGAGGCGAGGCCGAGCGGGTCATACAGCGACATTACTATTTTGAGTGCTTCCCTTTTTGTTTGGTGTTTTATGCAGCAAATTGATTGGAAGTCGAGCGAGCTTTAGGTTGAAGCTCAGCTGATCGGTACCCGGTTTCCAGATTAATCCGAGTATCTTTTCCTCGGTTCCTTTGTTTCCCAGATCGACTGACTCAGATGCTTCATGGTCAGGTTCTAATTCTTTTACAATTTCTGGTGCGTTAGAAACCCATTTTCTTAAGGTGAAGTGCGCGTTTCTGTGTATGTCGCGTACTTCCTTCGATATTCGCATTGCCTCTTCCAGAGACGGAAAACTGTCGAGATAGTCATCCATATAGTGGTTTTGAATGATAGCTTCTACGGCTTTTGGATACTTGTCTATGTGTTTTTTAGCGTTCCAGTTTTTCGCGAATATGGCTGTGCAGGGTGAACTGGCTGCACCGAAAATGATCGACGTCATTCTATATTCCTGTGGAGCTTCATTACGTCGATCCCCTCTCCAGAGATATCTTAAGGCATCTCTGTCTTCAGGTCTGACTTTAACCTGCATGAACATTTCGGCTATGTCCGCGGAGACAGCGATTTTATGGCGGCGAAAACGCATCATGACCCCTGGTAGTGATTGCAGTAGGTCCGGACCCGTGAGCAGGAAGTCGTTCAATGACACCCCCTTTGTTTTGGCTGCGGCATCGTGTACTATTCGAAACTTCTCTGGCTTCATTGGGTTATGGACGTCGAAATGGGGTAGGTACCATGTTCTTCCCGGTGTGCTAGTTTTCGGTGCTATCTCAGCGTATCCCTTTTGTACTAGGGAATTCATTTGTTCATCATATTTCCTTTTTAGATCTTCGTCTCGATCTAATTTTCTTTTAATGGAAACGAGCCGTTTTATTGCTGTTTTATAATTACCAGGCATCTCGATATCCTTTTTCTTCCAGAGAAGCGCTGTTTCTATGTGCCCGTCTTGTAACTGACGGGTGCTGCTATTTAGTATATCTTCAGCTTTCTTCTCTGGGTCGGAGTCTGGTCTTCTCGGATTGATAATGAGAGATTCCAGCGCGAAATATTCGCGGAGTTGGTCATCTATAGTAGCCTCGCTCTTGTGCAGCTCATTGGCCGCGTGGATGCGCGGATACGGGGCTTTAGTGTGTGCCCCGTGTAGCACCCATCCTAAATCTGTGAGCGAGGCAATTGGCTGGTGCTGCTGACCTCTTCGGATTTGAGTGTCTATCAGAAGTCTCCAATTGTCCTGTCCTATTAGGATCCTTGGGTTGCCGGAGTCATATATTAGCTGCTCCTTTAGGTCTTTCAAGTGCTTGCACTTAGCTATGTCTACTGCACGCACAGTCTGTAGCCCCAAGTTTAGGCTTTCAACCGTGCGTGCTCTGAATGGCACCCTTTTGCTGTGGAGACTCTTCAGCGATACTTTGATTCTTCGGGATTCCGGTGAATCGAGGGTAGTGTTCCCGATAGTGGTGATCTTAAATGGGTCCAACCGCCCTGTAGCTCCAATTTGTTTAGCGATCTCTTCATCCATTAATGAAACTGTTGACCCATCATCCAGCAGGGCGAGTGTGTTTACAGCTCCCGCCGGTCCAATTACTCGCACTGGAATTATTTTTAAATAGGCTTGATGCTTTGACACACTGAATGAGTTAGCAACAGTTTCTTGAGGTTCTTTTTGTTTGACCTCAGTCTTCTCCTTTGTATTGTTATGGAGAAGTCGATTGTGTGTCGCGGTGCATCCTTCTATTCCACACTTATTGGTTTTACATTTGTGTGTCTGATTTCGATAACGTAAACAGCGGAAACAAAAATTATTTTGCTTTGCGAGTTCCCATCTTTTGTTGATATCTGCTTCTTTAAATTTTTTTACATTCGGATCCGTAGTGACCCTCCTTTTCGCACACTCTGCATTTCGGAGACGGCTTAGTAGTAGCCGCGTGAGCTCTATGTACTGAACGATTGCTTTGTGCTTCGTTTATAATTTCTGGAGGCGCAAATGCACTGCAGAAGCGAGCTTGCTCGGTAATAAACTCGCTGAAGCAGCCGAGGTCTGGTCTAGAGTCGTATTTTTTCGGTGTAGATTCTATACCACTGGGCACGTATAGAGTTTGGCAGTTTGTCTGTGAGGTGTCGTAGCAGCTCTGCGTTGACGAGGTAATGATCTCGCTTTAGTGCTCGAAGAGTGACGACGCTTCCCCTCACTTTGCTCGCGAATGTGCAGATGTCTCTAGGTGATTCTGTACAGCGTGCTAATCCTCGTAACTTCTCGGTTTCTGCTTGTGCGATTGAATCTGGACGCTCAAATTGTAGCTCAAGTTCTCGCATAATCTCATCTGGTTTAGCATGCCCGATGAGTTCTGAACTGACTGTTTCCAAGGCTCTTCCTTGTAGACTTCGTCTTAGTCTAGCAGTGTTTTCAATGTCATTGAAGTAGCCTCGGGTTGTTTCGTAAATGGCACGGAATGAAAGCCACTCGGTATGTGCTCCGCTAAAGCTTGGCAGTGTCATTATAGCTTTCGACGCTGCGAAAGTATGCGACGATAGTGGCGCACTCTCTAACTTTGGTTTGTCAGCGAGCGCGGCTATAGCGGATGTGAGCTCCGATATAAATGGACGGAGCCCCCTGTCTTCACTTATGACAGGTTCCTGGCTAGGTTTCTTTGGATTGGGATCCTTGGGTACGTCTGCTGGATAGGAATCCTGGTATGTGAGCTCTGATACAATAGGTAGGAGCCCCCTGTCTTCATCAACGGTGGGTTCCTGGCTGAGCTTCTGTGGCATGGGATTCTTTTGTACATCTTCTGGATAGGAATCCTGGTTCGTGAGCTCCTTTTGGGGCTCACTGAGGTCGACAACGTCCGGGGTCGGCTTTGTGACGGTTTTATTAAATGGTGCCTTCCCTCCGGTGATTGCGCCTTGATTTGACTTCTGTTTGGCTACAGAGTTTTCGAGCCAAGATCGTACGTACTCACTTTTGGAGTGACCATCTTCATCATAGTCGTCTGATTCGTCTTCTTCTTCAGCCATCTGTAAGGAGATCTGCGCAAGTTCTAGTTTGATCTTCAATACTTCTTCACGAGCCTTCAAAATTTTTCTATTGGGCCGAACAGTCTTCTTTGACTTCATACTGCAATCGGTGTGGCCCCTCGGTGGCTCTTCGGTGTGGGTGTCTTCCCGGGCTGGTGGCGATGATGCACGGCTAAAGTCATCGTTGACTATATGTTCCCTATGCTTCGTTGTGCGGGCCGTAGTGGACGGCGCGGGCAGGGGTATCCCCCCTCGGGGGGGCAGCATGGCGCCTCAGCTATCTACCGTTGACGGTGAGCGTGGTGGCATCTGGGGGGACGGCGGGTTACGGCCGACGAACCTCCTTCCAGACCGACGGTCCACGCCTTGGCTGCCCTTCCTTGCGAACGGGTGATCGGATTTGATCTGAAAATTCTGCGGTTTTAATAAGGTGGTGACTATGTACCCGGTTCCGAAATACAAACGGATAGATCCTGCTCGAAGGACCAACGAATGTGCCGGACGGGCGAAACTCTCCGGAGTAAGTTGTGAAGATACTTCGCGAGTCGCTCGTCCTCACCTATAGGTTCCGGTGGGTACTCTCACCGCCGTCTTTGTTGGTGCCGCTGAAATATTGTGGACTGTAGTTAAAATCAAAATGCACGATTAACAAATACAAATAGCAAGGTAGTGGCCGAACGGTTCTGATTTTATCACTTGTGTAACTGCGGATATCAGTTACCACTTTCACTATATGTAACTGCGAATATCAGTTACGACCTTTTTAGGCTAGCTAACACTTTCACTATATGTAACTGCGAATGTCAGTTACGACCTTTTTAGGCTAGCTAACACTTTCACTATATGTAACTGCGAATATCAGTTACGACCTTTTTAGGCTAGCTAACACTTTCACTATGTAACTGCGAATGTCAGTTACGACCTTTTTTAGGTTAGCTAACACTTTCACTATTCACTATATACTGCTACTAGTCACTTCAGCTACCACCGGATACCACTCACTTCACTTCACTTGTCACTGGTAGTTCTTCACACTACTACGGATACTGGGTCCCGAGCCCCTAAGGTAGACTTTAGCAATACTTTACAGTGAGCCGCTTGCCATTTTCCGTTTTGCCTCTTTATTGCATAAACATTTCACTATACAAATGGCATAAATTGCAATATTCTCTATACAAAACTAATTGCTACACTAACATGCTATACATCATTAAATCGGTAGTCTGATACTTTATTAGTATATCATAAAGGTTACTAAAAACATTAACATTGTAAAAAGTTATTAAACGAAATGTCCCAAATTTTCATAATATTTGGGTACATTATTTCTTTAATTTTTATATAACTACGAAATGCGTTTAATTATAAAAAAATATTCCTATACTTCTTTAATCTATAAGCCATATGCTAATTAAATGTCATATTTATAACTCTTTTAGAACATAAAATTATTTTCATTATTTTTGGTATAAACTATTACGCAGTTAATTAAAAAACTTCTAGAGAGTTCTACGATAAGACGCGCTGTGATTGGTCGATTTTTTGGTATATAATAAAAGTTGTTTATATTACTTGTTATCAAAACGACATTCTATACAAACATACTAAGAGTTATAAATATGCTAAACAACTATATTAATACACGTTTTCACTCAGTTTTCTTGGTAATTTCACTATTAATACATAAAACAATATTCTTTATCACTTTGTTTCTTAAGGTTGTTAGGCCGTCGCGAACACATACTTTCATCCTGGCTTAAAAAAATTTGAGATTTTACTAAAAAAATGTTGTTATTTTTCATTGAATTTACGTTCTATAAGTGAAACCAAACCACTGGTTTCAAGGATAACGGTGTTTACACTAACATCCTGTATAATTCCCACTGCTGGACACAGACCTCCTCTCATTTCTGAGCTGAATTTATATTGACAGGAACCTATCATGGAGTCCTCAAATACAGAAAGTTAGTCTTGAGCGTCTTCAAAACTTTTGTATAAGTTTCATATTTAGTTTGCGTAAATATGGTCACGTTTCTTGCTTTCGTAATAAGCTCAAGTGGCTTCCTATCCGTCTTCCCCAGATTGCTCATATTCTGTCACTTCTTTACAATGTTCTCTTCAATCCTTCCTATCCTTCTTATCTTAAGAATCGTTTCGAATTCCTTCACTTTTTCCATTCGAAAGTTTTGAGATCATTAGAAAATTTTACATTAAAATGCTTGACCATAATAGCATCCTTCTCTATTGAAATTAGGATGTTTTTTTAATTTCAATAGCCTCATCCTTGGTAGGAATCGATGTTCTTTCGCGAGGATTTGTGGTCTATCAAATCTGATGTAATGGTTGGGGCCATCTAGGATATGATCACAAACTGCAGACTATTTTTTTGTTATTCTTTCGTTTATGTATTGGTTTGGTATACAATAAAGAATAATCTTTCTATCTGTCTATCTAAATATTGTTTATTGGTTGTAACAAAACAATTTTCACATCGTGGCATCATTAGTATGGTAACTTTGCTAGTCAGTTTTATAGATAAGTGTTAATAACACCATGTTAAAAACGATACAATACATGTTTTAACCATTTATACTGCCTTATTACAAAGATGTAAATACCTAAATTCAGTATTGCAAACAAAATTAACAAAAGTTCTGGAGCACTGAAAAAAAGGTTACTACGCCGGCACAATTCCGCGTTAACATAAAATGCCTAAATTAACTTTCATGTTTTCGTATCAAATACAGTGCTGCCAATTCACATGACATTAATTATTAAATTTTTATACAAAAAATGGATAAAAACATTTCTCGAATAACGTTACTTTGTCGGTATTAATTATATTATTGTACCGGTACATACCTGATGTCAAAGTTCCACCACTTCACCACTTCCAATGATCAAGTTGTCAGATTTAAATGTAGTCGAGATGCTCATTTCTTGCTTAGCTTCGTCAGTTCTTCTTGATATATGACCGGCCTAGCTTCAATTCAGGATACTAATCTATTAGGCAAGCCTATGTTCATCGCTGGACTTATGATAGGCTATACTGATGGTGCTTAGCATGGTACACATTTAAGAGTCATATACTAAGTAGTCTTAATAATGACAGGAAACCAAGAAATAAAATAAATAAAAAAATTTAATATTAATTTACCTTATAAGCTTATAACAAAACTAAGCAATAAACTGTAGATATAACAGGTGCTTTACTGTAAATATGCACCCTTTTAATTTTTGAAAGATCGTGAATCCCAGTGAGAAATCTTGTTAAGTTCTATGAATTTTAAAATTCATTTGTGATTTGCGACTAGTGACTAATACCATTAATTACTTATTATTTTTATAGTTTATAACATAAATTAACAACAACATAAGCTAAGTGTTAGTCGTGTAACCTTATCATACCGTGAGTGTTGTAAGTGCGGACAAATTTAAACTGAAATATGGAATAGGCGGCCTGATAATAACTTAGCAATTTAAAAAAAATATGGTTGCCAGCTCGAATGTCATGCTGAGTAACTATGTCAAATATCCATAAATATTTAAAAATATAATTACGCATTTTGAGGAATTCCTACTAAGCTATCGGAGGTGATAATTGACAGCGCATCATGAGCCTTATTGTATTAAGTTGGCAGTTGGTATTAAGTAATTGGGTGCGTTTGGCAGAAAAAAGCGCTAGCAAGCGCTTACAAGCGCTAAGTTTTCGGCCAGGACACGATTGCTACTTCAGTAGCGATGGCACAATCCGCCATTTTGCTTATTTAATTTGTTTGTTTTGAAGTAGAGTTTATAAGTTCTTTTGTGCAATATTAGTTTTAAGTAATATAATGACATGAATAAACATATACATGTTATTAAAAATTCATGATTGGTAAGTTTTTAATATGAATACTTTACAAACATATATTTAAATTAGGTTAGGTTCCCCGGTTAAAACTAACATCGTGTCCTAGAGGAAAATAGCTACTTACGCTTTGACAGCACTTACCGCTTACGATCGCCATTTTGTTTACAAGCGCTTGCTAGCGCTTTTTTCTGCCAAACGCACCCATTGTTAGTGCGCTGCATTAGCCACTTACCTCCAGGTGGGCTATAAGTTTGTTTAACACTTTCGTTTTATAAGAACCATCCCCCTATGACGCAACCTTTGGGGAGACTTATGTTCCAACAGTGAAATTTAGATAGGCTTTAATAAATGAATGCGATGAACGTAGTAGTAGCATTGCGTTCGAATCCGTTTAGAACTCATCAGATACATACTTCATATTTAAAAAAAATTTACAGTAAGAAAAATACATTTATGATAATGAAATAAAATATTGGTCCAATCACGTACAAGGTATCTACTCGTATATTGCTGCTTTTGCCTTGAGGAGAGAGTTCTTTGTAATGATGGCTGATGCAATATTTATGGTTCATTGACTACTTTTGTTTGTAGTTTTGTAGTAAATCCAGATGATAAAAATACTATTATTTTGCTTTTAATTTGTAATGTCTGTTCTTTTTCTAGCCGTGTTATCAAGTGACTTTCTTAACCAGACGTTCATTCAGATATTCTTTCTCCACTTTTTTATGTCAAGGTTACGAATAATGTTTACATTGTAAGTATTGTAGTATTTCCTACGTTTAATGTATTTTTGGTTTATTGTATATATTTTTGCGTTTGAGTTAAATCGTTTTAAAAGTTTCAGTTAGTAACTGGACACAGTTACTCACGTTTTCCTCTCATGAGGAATTGGCGGTTCGAGTACCATTGGTACTGTGATTGGATAATCTTACACCGTATAGTGGTAGTGTAAAAATATCCGCTACCCGATATCAGTCGTAAGAGGCGACAGAGTAAAACAAATCAGGTGATGGGCAGCGTCTTCCTAATAACGACTGAAAATGAAAAACTGCGGTTGCAAACCCGCTTGCCAAGCGTGGCAACCATAGACAACGGCAACTGTTGCAAATACCCCCTTAGAAGCAATCTAGGCTGTAACCGTTACTACATAACGTGTCACTTCCATTCCATTACTGACTTGATGTTGACAGATTCGTTACTACGAGATTGCGATTAATTAAAAAAATAAAAATATGAAGAAGATCATACGCTATAAAGCACTTGATACGTCGGGAATATAGTAATATAAGTAACTAAACGTTATAAAATTGATAAAAATATATTAAATTTAATATGTTTTTGTAAATATAACAAATAGTTAAATTTTTCATTTATAATTCTAGTGTTTTATATTAAGTTTTTGTACTATTATTTATTAAAATATTAAAGAGGACGCATTCTACCTGGCAAATAGATAGGCTAAAGGCAGAATCGTAAGAATTGGCTTTCTTGATTCTATTATTCGGAGAACACGAAGGCTACAAGTTTTACACCTTTAATATAATTAGACCATAAATAAAATAAAGTTATATAAGTAAAGTCAAGGCAATCAATTGCTTCTGATTCATATCTTAGTTTTAAAATTAACCTACTATATGCATGATGTATTGACATACCTAAAAGCTCCTAAAATTTGTTTATAGTAAACTGAGATAGTAACAATCTCTTTATTCAGAATGACAGTGTCAACTGTGATAACCCAGCGTTTGTTGTTACTTTCGTAAAATTGTTAATTACTTTGCTTAAACTACAATAACAATAGTGATAGATAAGATAATAATATTCTCTTTGAAAGTGACATTCACCGTAATCAGCAGTTACATAACTAAAATTATTTTGTTTTTAAAAGACCTACGTGTTTTGTTATCACAAATTATTTTCTTGGTTAACATTTTAAATTTCGTTATACTTTCCATCTCAACAATATAATAAAATACATACATACATAAGCACTCACGCCTGTCACTCAGAGGGGTAGGCAGAGACTACAGCCTTCCATTTGGCACGATCCTGACACACCTCTCTCGCCTCTTTCACATTCATATACTTTCGTATATGAATGTGAAAGAGGCGAGAGATGCTCGTCGGTTAAAGGTACTCTTAATTTGGCCTCTTTTCAGTAGGTTGCCAACTCGGTCGACAAATTTTCACCTAGGGCGTCCCTTACCGACTCTGCCGTTCACTTCAGCAACATAAATTTGCTTTGTCACTCTTTCCTCATTCATTCTTTCTACATGACCAAACCACCGAAGCATTCCTTTCTTAATCCTCGTCACAACACCACACTCTTCTCTTATTACACAATTTCTCACCCTGTCACTCACATTCAGCCCTAACATACTCCTTAACGACCGCATTTCTACTGTGTTTATTCTACTCTCATGCTTTGAATGAACATAAACATTTTAAGTACATTTTTATTTTTCTTGATTTGTTAATATATAGTTGATTTAAATGTTCTATAATCTCGTGTGGTTATGTCAGTAAGCTCCTACCACCACCATCTCTATGCTGGAATATCGAAAATACAGGAATACACTTTTGAATTCAAAGGTGTGATAATCTTTAAAGTGCTATATTTTCGAAAAGTGTCCGAAATCACGACAATATTGAGACACATTTATTACGTCTTTCTCCTTCTTTTCCCTCTTATTAGTCTTACAGCCGGGTTTGCTGCTCCATTCAACTGATTTTATCTTTGCAGTTTCCGCTTAATATTTTAGCGGTATCGTATTTTTTTTTCGTCAGCGTGTACTTGCGAGTACAAGCTCTCACCCGTTTTTCACCCTAAGGTTCCACATATTATCTAACGTGAAATAATATTTTATTTGTATCATATGCTTTGTGTGTCTAAAAAATAAATAAATAATCTGTTTTGACTACCTTTTTGTAAATATTACTACCTTTATTTAAATATTACTTTAGTTTGCGTTACTTTCATTATAGGATATTAATAAATATGTATTAACTTATCCACTCAAATAACGTCGTACTAATGAATAAATTGTATTAAGTAATTTTCATACTTGGAAATATCCTCCTTATGATGTAATGTGGGTATTGAACATACCTGCAATGGACTTTTGATAGAATGTAACTGTAATGACACAGTTTCATGGTCATTCTTTAAAAATTGTCGGATTTTGCATAGAGCTACGTCAAAAACAAAAACGTGACGAAACAACGTATCATCAACAACAACATTTTCTGATTCATAACCAGTACATGAAAATTTTGAAAAACAAGAAATAAACTTGAACTGCACTTAAGTTTGTTTTAGTGTACAGTTTGGTCCAAGTCAACGCAGTATCAATTACGGAAGCAACATATTGTATACGATGTCATTCAACAGTCTGTGACGATTGGTCTTAGCATCTTTGGATGAATTTTTTTGCTTTTAGTAGGGGGACGTTGATTAGATCATATCATAAAATGATTTCTTATGTTTCCGCGAATATTACACATATAATGAAACTTATTTTACGTTTTTTTTTTTACTTTTTTAATTTTCGTAGTTTCGGGCACTTTAAGCACCCATTATCACGGGGGCGACTGAGGTGTTCGACGTCCTGATGTTATAGTTAACGAAGGATACTTTCAACTTTTTAATATTAACAGTTTAGTTAGTCTTAATGGTAAACCTAGCCTGTCCGTGAGCGTTAATAGATTAAGTAAGTCGAATGATATTGCTAATATGTTGAAGTAAATTTTTAAAATGCTTACCTCACTAAGCTCTTTTGACGTTGTGTGCGATGCAAAAACTGATTCTGAAAAACTTTTAGTTAGAATTTTGCAATATAATTTGCTCATGTAATTCATCTCTTGACTAGGGGAAAGATGACAGAATATTAGAACAAGGACATAATAAGTTTTTTAAGTTACACCATCATTCCGTTATCGTAAACACCAATTTTTCGCTATCGGACAACCAGACGCTCGGCCAGTCTCTGCCCTTCGCTGTTGACTTATCACATTTGAACCAAACGTACTATGCGTGGTACATCTTACTGTACTACATCGTTCGTCATGTGTACAGCAAAGAAGTGGAACAAGTTGCTAGTATCTATCTTTCTAATCGATTACAAGGCCTTCAAGGCGAGAGTGAATAGGCTTTTATTAAGTAAGTGTTCTTTACGATTTTTGGTTATCACCACCTACAATCAGGTGGAATTATAGTTAAGGGTTGGTTTAGAATAGTAAAGAAAAACAACATCAATTATGCTGACGATATGGTCCAGCTGGACAATGCTCTGGGTCAATGCTCTTAGAAAAATGCCGGTTGTGTGCGATTTATATGTTAATATTCATGGACCTAAATTTAACTTTGTTAAAACTGAATTCATGGACTTTCTTCTTCGATCTTGTATTGCATCAGCGATGTTTATTATTGAACAGAGTTTGAGGCGTTCAAACTAGCATTCTGAAGACAATAATTGCTTACAAAATGCTGTCCGATCCTAAAATTTTATTAAATAGGCCTTTTCGAGTCGGTAAAGTCTGTTCTAATTGTTTAATGTTTGTTAAATTTGTTAGTTTCAATTGAATAGGTAATTTATTTTATTAACATAACACCTTATAGGAAGTTTTCTTTAATACATGAAACAACTATTGCTAATGAAATAGTGGTGCTTATTACTATCGCCTGTGGATCCTTTTCTCGTTTCTTACGATACTGATAGAACGAACAATCGGTAGTGGATTTTCTTAATAAACATTTAAGAACTAACTTATATTTATAATGTTATTGCTATTTACAAAAACCAATTGTCAAGATTTCAAAATAAAATGCCAGGGTTGCCATCATGCAAAGCGTAATATTACAGCGTATTCTTACACTTGTTAGGCAAATTATATATATATATATATATATATATATATATATATATATATATATATATATATATATATATATATATATATATATATATATATATAC
Source organism: Parnassius apollo (assembly GCA_907164705.1). Taxonomy (NCBI): domain Eukaryota; kingdom Metazoa; phylum Arthropoda; class Insecta; order Lepidoptera; family Papilionidae; genus Parnassius; species Parnassius apollo. The sequence continues at coordinate 315,764 of CAJQZP010000312.1, read as the reverse complement.
GCTTATATATATTATATTAAATATATATACTGCTTATAAATTTCGTGAATAAATATCCAAATGAATGATATATATAATATAATGTTTGAATAATATATAAAGAAATAAATATTTGAAGTAAAAGAAGAAGAAAAGAAATACAAGAATTAAGGAAAAATAATGTGAGAAAAAATAATGCCTTCAGGTAATGTTCTCGGAGAAGAACTTTGAAAACTTTTTTATTTGTGGCATTCTTAATATCGTTGGGGAGGGTGTTCCAAAGTTGTATAGCTTGTATCGTAAAAGAAGACCTAAAAAATTTGACTTATGCTGTGGAACCTTAACCTCAGACGGTTTGACTGTCGGGATGTTCGACCGTCGATCGAATGAAAAAAATGAAAATTATATAATTAAGAAGGCGACCTTGGATCCTTTAAAGTTGAATAAAGTACAAGTAAAATTCTAGAGCATCGCCTTTGACATATAGGTAGCCATTTAAGCTTTGAACTATAGGATGATAAGTGGTCATACTTACGTAAACCAAAAATAAACCTCATGGAATTATTAAGAAGGTGGAGCACCTTCTTAATAATTTCATAAGGTTTATAACTTGTTTAGAAGATTTTCTGACAGATCTGGGTAACAAACATCGGCATAGTCGATAATAGGTAGAATGAGGGAATGAACCAGAGTAAGCTTGGTTTTGAAAGGTAGGAAAATTTTAAGACGATAAAGGGAACGCAAGGTAGCAACAACTTTACGACTAACTTCAGAGATCTGCAATTTCCAGGTAGTAGTTTTATCCATGTACAGGCCAAGATTTTTTATGGAATCACAATATGGAATCAAAGTTCCATTATAAATTACAGGAGAGAGATTTCCATAATCAACCTTAGCCAATAATTGCGAACTTCCGAATATTATAACTTTGCAATTTCATCCTGAGTAACAGGGGCTAAACAAAAGTCAGGGATCCGGAGAGGCTGCATTAATTCTATAGAAGCAATAGTTTGAGAACGGACTTGAGGGTCCAATGAAGTAATAGAAACAAAGTGACGATTAATGTCATCCAAATTGAGAGAGACGCCATATTCCGGAAAATTAGATTTATTAATTCCGATTGACTTGAGGAATTTCCACAAATCAGTGGGTGAAAAATTAGTTATTTTGTCATAAATGTAGCGGCGTTTAGCATTTCGTACCACCTGATTGCATCTGTTTCTTAGCGTTTTAAAGTTAGACCAATTTTTTTCTGAGCGATCCTTTTTACACTTCTGGGAAGCCCGATCTCACCATGCCACTGCCACTTGTACCCCTTTAGTCATCCAGGGAGCAGGAGGACGCTTAACTTTTGCATAATTTCCGGTACATTACATTTGATTACAGCATGAAAATTATACAGATTCGGGATGCTATTATTTAGAAAAGATATTTTATCATCGACGTTACTTCTAACTGCCACCAAAGGGCCAAAATCAATTGAAGATGCAAAATCAATTGATTTATTCTTGAAAAATTGAGTGACTGAAGAAAAATAGGTTTCTGTTTTGGAGGTTTGAGTTTATATGAAAAATAAATCAAGTCGTGACGTGAGAAACAAGGAGCAAAGAGCTGTCCAAACAGAATCACGTGATCAGAAGAGGAAGTAATGATGAGTTCAATCAACGAATCATCAGTACCAGTATTTCTATGAGTTGCCGCCAATACTAGAATGCAGAGTTCGACTGATTCAATGATTGATCGAAGTTTTTGGGAGCGAGAAGTATTTTTTAACAAATCGGTGTTGAAATCACCCATTATCAAGCAATGTATGTACTCAGATCCAATGGTGTCGAGAGTCGTCTCAAGTGAGGTAAAATAATCCACAGAAGGAGGACAATATTATACAACACCTAAAACTGCCCTAGCACCCATAATGTTGATTTCTAGAAATAAAAACTCAGCAGAGGCAGAATATGGGGAGGGGGAAGATAGAACAACTTTATAAGGAATATATTTTCGTAGGTATATAGCGACATCTCTCAGTTCGATCATTGCGTATAAGAATGAAAAGTAAAGGGTACAAACTCGACATAATAGATAGTTTTAGCCAACTCTCAGATATTAAGATAGCATCAACACAGTCTAGTGAGAATGCTTCTTCTAAGTAGGAAAAATGACTTGGAATGCTCTGTGCATTAAATGACAAACATTAAAATATTTTTTATGAGGCAGAAAAATATTACTTAACTGAACGCTACTGATAACATCACTACCAGAGGCGTATGAGGAGTCTGAACTATAAATGGAATAAAAAGATTCATCATCAGACATTATTAACTTCTAAATAGATTTATATATAATATGTATATTAGATAATAAGAAAAAGAACACATAGCTGTCGTGAAGCATCAACGTTCCGGGAAGTCTGCAGTTTGCGATCATATTCTAGATGGCCCCAACCATTACATCAGATTTGATAGACCACAAATCCTCGCGAAAGAACATCGATTCCTACCAAGGATGATACGTGAGGCTATTGAAATTAAAAACATCCTAATTTCAATAGAGAAGGAGGCTGGGTACTACCACCTGCTTGGGATCCTATAATTAATAAAATTAAAACTAAACCCAAGCGTACCACTGCAAGACTTCAAAATACAGTAAGTTAATTCTGCGTAGATCGGACCAAAGACAATAATTAAAAATCTGAAGGTAATTCGGGTTAACTTTGACATCGGGACTTCAGTCACCTCAGTCTCCCGTGACCATGGGTGCTGGAAAGCACCCGAAACGTCGGGTATTAAAATTAATATAAATAAAACGCGATAAAATCCGTAAAAGTAGTTTTAATCCTTAGTAGTTTAGTTAAATCAATTAAACTAAGAAGATAAATATAATGTAACGATAATTACTACAATACGATCAATAGAAATAACAAAAAGCTTGAATGATACCAAGTAACATAGGACTGAATAAACTTAATTATTTTAAAGAATCGTAACAACCATAAGAAAGTGTGTGATAAAGTTGTCATTAATAGTATGAGTTCTTCCGGGTCGACTGTACAAATGAGTGTGCCTCAGGGCTCAATTCTCGGCCCCTTTCTGTTTCTGGTATATATTAATGACTTACCTTACATAGTAGGGGATAACCATGATATAGTATTATTTGCTGATGATACTTCATTAATTTCTAATTAAGACGACAGTTATTAAATTGCGACGAAGTAAATAATGCTATAGCTAAGTTAGTCAATTGGTTTAATGTTAATAATTTGCATCTAAATGGTAATAAAACTAAATGTATGAAATTCGTAACTCCTAATGTCAAACATGTAAATACGAATGTAATTTTAAATGGGGAAGAACTGAGTATTGTTGATACCACCATTTTTCTTGGAATCACACTAGACACAAAGTTTCAATGGCTCTCCCATATATCAAAACTATTTAGCAGACTTAGTTCTGTAGCATATGCTGTAAGAAAGATTAGAACACTTACCAGTGTTGAAACAGCTAGAATAGTTTACTTTAGTTATTTCCATAGCATCATGTCGTATAATATTTTGCTATGGGGACATGCGACTGACACCAAAAATTATATTTATTTTACAGAAGAGAGCCATTAGAGCAATATATCATTTAAAACCAAAAGAGTCACTCAGACAAAAATTTAAGTCAGTTAATATATTAACTCTGGCCTCTCAATACATTTATGAAAATGTAATGTACGTACACAAGAATAAACATAGTTTTGCAAAAATAAGTGATATTCATTCTGTAAATACTAGGAACAGACACAAGCTAGTAGTACCAGTTACTCGACTCCACCGAGTCAGTAATTCATTCTTGGGGCAATGTATATGTGCTTTCACAACAAAATCCCGGAAAATATACAAAAGTTGTCATACGCAAAGTTCAAAAATTTTGTTAAACAAAGTTTGTATCAAAGGGTTATTATAATATTAAGGAATTTATGGATGATAATAACCCCTGGGAAGGGTGACCGCTACCAAGCTATTTCTAACTTGTCTTGTGTTGTTAATTGTAAACATGATTGTAAGCTATTATTTGAAAAAAAAATAGTCCCTCTGGATATCTTGCTGGTCCCAAGAAAGAGGTTTTTTTGTGAACCAGTGGTAAATGAAAAAATTGACTTTCAATAAGTATTGTTTATTATCTATATTGAATAGAAAACTTTCTGTTCCTGTTCCTGTTTCTAATAATATCAACAACGTCATTATTTTTTTGTCACAACGCGGCGTACCCTTTTTTTCATTTCTTGGACCCGATTGTGCCCCTTGATAGCATGAGACCACTTCTTGTTGGCGACTACATTTAGATGTACTTGGTTGTGATACACCAGAGAGATTACCTGTGCTATCTTCGGTTTTGGGAGGTGATGTATTTGAAAGAGGAGAACACCCTGGCGAGTACTTGGTGACAAGATTATTGAAGTCTTCCTCTGAAGTTACTTTTGCCCGACTACTATCAGGCAGTTTAATATAGACTGTGCCATCAAGCGTCCACACATTCCTCATGCCAAAGTACTTCCTGGCCTGCTTGTGAATGTTTTGACGTGTCTTTGTGAGAAACTCAAAAAATGTAAAAGACGTACCTTTTAACTTAGCCTTAGACTTCCAAACAAATGATTTTGTATGGTGATCATGGAACTGGAAGAGGACTGCTCTAACTTGATCTTTACCTTGTGAGCCCAATCTGTGACACCGTTTGATCGAGGCTCACATCAGAAATGCCCATTTTGCTATGTATTAAGCTTAGAACCTTATCAATTAAGCTTACTTCACAGTCCTCGGGGATGCCATTGAATAGCAATACATTTTGCCGTTGCCGCATGTTAAGTCCATCAATTGTGTTTATACAACTTCTAACCTGCAGTTGCAGTAGACTAAACATTTGTGTGACCAAATCCTTAAATGCATAAAATTCCTGACTTAGCTGCACTAACTTTGGAATGGATGGGACCAGTGCAGCCTTCAAACGATCTTCGAATTCTGCCATCTTTTGCATCCAGCTGACTTCCAGTTCTTTCTGTATTTTGTCTACATTATTGATGCTTGCCATATTGTAATCGTAATGTAACAGTGTTTAATGGTGGTAAATACTAGTGTTTCTGATGGGTGATGCAGTAAGTTATTAAAAGCTTGTTTACATACATAAATTATTATTTGAGTACATTATGATCTCTTTTTTCAATATAATTATCGTATAATTTACCCATATCTATTGTGGAAATTAATGAAATTATAAATAGGAGCACTTAAGAAACTTACATTAGAAGTTAATTACTTACTTTAGAAGAACAGCTGTTGACTTTAACACCTACCCGCAGCCATATATATATATATATATATATATATATTTTTATTTACAACAATAAATAGGTAATTATAGGCTTTGTAGGTTTTCTATTTACGTAATAATATAAATAATAATAATAGTGAGTTCATTTTCTAAGGTATCAACCCATTTATGTCTAGTACATTTTGCATTTTAATCAATGAATCATGGAAGGATTATATACATAAACAAAATACATATTAAACTGAATTATGATTTAAAATATGATACTTAAAATAATTGTTTATAACCTATAGCGTCGGATGCATCCCCTCTAGTACTTATAAAATATATAACATCGACGCAAAACTGTTAAATTTCACCTTACCACTATATCTCGGTTCGAAGCTTTATTTAATTTTTGGCTAAAATTGCTGTTTTCTGCAACAGTTTTTTCGATTGCGCGCGCGCAGCTATACGTTGTAACATGCTGGCGTGTCGCTTTTCTTTGTGTTCTGAGGATCTTGTTAAGATTTCTCTCTTGAAAGCCTATTGTATCAGCTTTTACACCAGATAACTTCGGATAAATTACACCAAAAATCCGATAACGTAGTCAGAATACAGTATAATGATGCTTTCCGTATTTTTTTTAAACATCCACGGTACTGCAGCGCGTCCGCAATTTTCGCGGAGGTTGCTGTCCCAGACTTTTACGCAGTGTTACGTTGTAGAACGGCTAATTTCTGGGAAACTGTACGTAACTCAACAAATGAAAAGTTCGTTGCTCAAGTCAAAATATATTTTATAAATACTAGAGAGGATGCATCCGACGCTATAGGTTATAAACAATTATTTTTATTATGATATTTTACGTTCGAGCTCTATATCTAAGTCGTCAGTCACTCTGACTCTCCGATAACCTATGACCCAAGTACTTGAAATTCTTTTACTTATTTTTATTTCCCGAAAATCTTACTTTTTCTTTGTGATTTTGCACTCTTCTTATCCGTTTTCATGCACAATCGAAAAAATTGTAATAGAAAACAGCAATTTTAGCCAAAAATTAAATAAAGCTTCGAACCGAGATATAGTGGTAAGGTGAAATTTAACAATTTTGCGTCGATATTCATGTCAATGACTATTCCAAAACTGCCGTTTTAATTTCAAATTATGGGAGGAACAATCAAACTCTTATAGGAAGTCTTTTTGTGTACTGATTTACCAGTGTTCTTTGCCTTGAATAACTTGGTGGTCCTAGATGACGGAGTAGTTAGAAGAAAATCAATCGCGGACATGTGAAAGCGGCACTGAAGCATAGGTCGTGAGACGTGTGAAAGCTGCCAACTTACATTTTTGTTTTACTTTTTAGACATACAAAACAATTTATTACACTGATAGAATTTTTAAATCGCTTGTCAAAGACCGAACTTAAAACCGAACACCAAACAAAGCGTAAGCAACCAAAGTTCGATCCACATCGATACCACTCTCATTTAATTTCAATTTAAAGTATCGATTTATCACTTTCTTGGCGGCGAAGGAAAAAAATATCGCGAGGAAACCTGCATATCTCAAAATTAAAAAATATTTCGAAAAATATTTTTTTTATATATATATATATATATATATATATATATATATATATATATATATATAAAGATGGTCATCTTGCGTTGAGGTCAGTGTGGCAAACAATTTTGCAACAAAATTATCCCGGCCTGTGCCCATTAGTGGAATGTATATAGAGTGCTACTATTTAACTTTTTGTGGGGTGGTTATACGGATTTAATTCCATTCGTGTTTTTGGAGATGTAACACTTTTGCTTTTTTCTACTGAAAATATTGAGGGTAGCATAAGTGAGTAAGGTAAGAGATCGTCAATATTACAACTTACCAAAAGCGCACTGCTGAACATAAGCTCCCCCCCACTGATTACCAAATAGGCTAGATATTTGCCGTAGCTATCACGCTTGCCAGCCAAGGGTTGGCTACGGTATCTTTTTATTGTTTTGAGTTTGTGACAAGGAAGATGCTGCTACTCATCTCCGGTTGCAGTTTCCCTCTGTTGCCTCTCACGACACCCACGGCACGATATAAGGTAGTAGATTATCTTTCACCGCCATTACAAGGCAAATATATTTCCACTCTCGTTTATGTGTGTTCCCTTTCACATCAATGTGAAGAATAGACGCTCCAGACACAGGCAAGACAATTTACTCTTCGTAAGGATACATTTGTATACATAGATGTTGCAAGACTTTCTTGAGATGAGAGGTTGCCAAAAAATCTACGCACATTGCATCCCAATCTTAGGGTTTGTGTCTCTCCCAAGAAAACAAAGTCAAGGTCTCATGGTCTAAATGTTTCACAAGGCTCTAAGTCGAGGGAAAATTTATAGATAACATTCGGATTAAATACTTTAGAGAACCGTTACGGGATAATTTTCCAGCAATATTCTTAAATTAAAGTTCTTGGTACCAAATGTGCTTACATTACTTGATGATAGTGTAAATGATAGTGTATGCTTGATATTGGTAACAATACTTATCTTTTTATAATTGTATCTATCACATATTTTTAGTTTTTTTTTTTGTTAAATTTTGGGTTTTGACTTGATTGATATTCAATGACAATTATGTATTACTTTTATTTTTTTTAGCCTTTTATAGACAAAGGACACATGTATCATACAGCCAACGTCGATCTTACACTTTGCTTTAATCGATTTTCTTTTGGTAAACTTTCTCCTGTATTATTTTGTGTGAAACCTACTTAGGAACTTTATTATTAGTCAAGATTATTTTTGCCGCTTTAGATATTATAGATCATAAGTTTGCATATAAAATTTATTTATATTAAGTTTACTCTGTAAATAGTGAACTGATGGGTTGGTGATGTTTATGTGTGGTAATTGTTGGTTAATAGGTAGTTTTAGTTTACATAACTTACTTTTTATTATATATTTTTTATTATTTTTCTATATATTTATTTAATTTATTTATTATTTTAGTATATGTAATATGTCTGATGTTGAGTCATTTAACTCTGCAAATGATTCTTCTACTTTATCATTTCACTCTTGTAATGATTCTTTCAACGATAGCGTGCTTAATTTACTCTAGCTACTCAAAGGAGTTTTTATGTCTTTTAACAACTCTGTGAAGATATGTCATATTAACGCTCAAAGTATCCAGAGCCACTATTCCGAACTTAAAGCTTCATTTTTCCACGAGTATATTCATGCTATATTAGTGTCGGAAAGTTGGTTGAAACCTTCTTTACCGTCAACTTTATATCCCTTACCCGGCTTTGTACTTGTTAGGAATGATCGTGTTGGAAAAGTTGGAGGTGGTGTAGCAATCTACCTACACTTATCAATTCATTATAAAATTGTTTTAGCATCTCCCTCGTGCTATTCCTCTTCTTCTGAGCTTTTATTTGTGGAACTCGATGTCAAGGGTATCAGGATGCTTCTAGGGGTAGTGTATTGCCCCCCATATACTGACTACTTCGCCACTTTAGACATGGCTCTTGTTGATATTTGTTCTGAGTACACTCACTGTATAGTCATGGGTGATTACAATACTGATCTTTTGAAAAACTGCCCTCGTTCCAACAGGTTTCTTTCAATTATTGAGTCGGTTAATCTTTCTATTCTCCCTTTAAAGACTACTACTCATCATAATATCGGAACCGATGACTCATTGATTGATCTAATCCTTGCTGCTTCTCCTGAACATGTGATGATGCATGGACAGTTACTCGCTTTGGGTTTCTCACGCCACGACTTAATTTATGCATCGTATAAGCTTAAACCTCCTAAATATTCCCCTACTGTAATGCATCTTCGCAGTTTTTCTAAAATAGACTTTGACAAGCTTAGAAATGACGCTCTTAATCTTGATCTAGCCTCTTTAATAGCAGCATCTACTGTTGACGATAAAGTCACTATCCTTAACCACAATATTCTTAGCCTTTATGATGCTCATGCTCCAGTTCACAAGGTTAGATTGAAGCGTCCCCCTGCCCCTTGGATGACAGAGGGCGTAAGGATGGCAATGTCTAGACGAAATCGTGCTTTTCTTCGTTTCAAGAGAGATCGAACTGAAGAAAATTGGATATCTGGATTGGATATCGTGCAGCTAAACGCCGATATTTCCATAACTGTATTAATAACTCTTCTCCAGTTTTAGTGTGGAAATTCCTAAAATCTTTCGGTCTTTGTAGGCCAGCTACGTTGGATTGTGGTCCTTCTCTGTCACTTGATGAAATCAACCAATATTTCGCTTCTGTAAAAGCACTGGACCCTACAATTCGTTCCCAAACTATGGCTTCCATTGCTTCTATGCAAACCCCTAACATTCCTGTCTTTAATTTTTCTCCTGTTTCTCAGGATGATGTCAAAAAGTCGATTTTAGCAATCCAGTCCAAGGCCGTGGGTTACGACGAGATTAGTAGACATATGGTAGTATTTATACTAGAGCAATTCTCCCGGCAATTTCCCATATAATCAATTTTTCTGTTGGTTCAAGTCAGTATCCTAATCTTTGGAAGAGAGCTTTTGTAAAACCTCTCCCAAAAGTTCCTACTCCAATTCTTCCCAATCATTTTCGTCCAATATCCATTCTACCCTTTCTTTCCAAAATTTTAGAATCCTGTGTTTACAAGCAAATTTCTACTTTTATTTCGAAACATAACCTACTGAGTATATATCAGTCTGAATTTCGTCCTGGTCATAGTACCACTACTGCATTAATTAATATTATTGATAATATTAAACAAGGCACTTCTGAGCGTGGGTGCTCAGGCTGCCCCGCGTATTCTGGGGGGGGGCAATATTCCGCTCAAGACTAAAACTGCTCGGGGCAAACGGAGCAACAAGACCAAGGCGACCCCTGCCACGCTGTCCGTGAATTTCTGCAATATCAGGGGACTTCACTCTAACCTAAACGCCGTCCACTACCATCTCGAGACGGCGAGGCCGGCTCTGCTCTTTCTGACCGAGACGCAGGTGTCCTCTCCGGCTGATGTCTCGTATCTCTCCTGCCCGGGGTACAAACTGGAACACTCCTTTGTGCCTCGGGCTGGAGTTTGCGTTTACGTCAGAGAGGACATCTGTTCTCGACGCCTCGGCAGACTTGAAGGTTCGGACCTGTCCATCCTTTGGCTACGCGTAGACAGCGACGACCATCCGCGCGTCTACGGGTGCCTCTATAGGTCCCATAGCGGTAATGCCGAAACAGACCGACTCTTCGACCACGTCCAAATGGCTGCAGATTCGTTGCTACAGCAGATCCCCTCCGCAGAGATCGTGATCCTCGGCGACTTCAACGCCCATCACGCCGAATGGCTCGGTTCACGTTTAACCGATCATGCGGGGAGATCTGTTCATGATTTTGCCTTGGCATATGGTCTGACACAACTGGTTACTTCGCCTACGCGGATTCCAGATGTGGAGGATCATGCACCTTCCCTGTTGGACCTTCTGCTGACCTCTCACCCGGACGGATATCAGATTTCCGTCGACGCCCCTTTAGGCTCCTCGGACCATTGTCTTGTCCGGAGTGTGGTGCCACTCACGCTGAAATCGCGGTTGCATTCTGCAGGCTGCCGCCGTGTTTGGCACTATAGGTCAGCCGATTGGGATGGGATGCGGTCTTTCTTTGCATCCTACCCTTGGGGGCGGGTTTGCTTCTCGCCGGATGATCCCAACGTTGTTGCGGATTCTGTCGCTGATGTGGTACTTCAGGGTATGGAACTTTTTATTCCTTCCTCTGTGGTGCCCATTGGAGGCAAATCTCAGCCATGGTTTGGTCGCTCCTGTAAAATAGCATCATGCTATAAGCAGGAGTGCTACCAAGCCTGGGCTGACGCATCAGCGTCCAGGGATGTAAACACCAGCGCTCTAAAAAAGAGGTATAATTCCGCCTCTAGGTCCTTCAAAAGAGTCATTGCCAAGGCAAAGTCAGAGCACATAGGCAGAATTGGCGAGAAACTAGTTCGTCTTCCTTCTGGAACCCGTGCATTCTGGTCTCTCGCCAAGGCTGTCCAGGGGAATTTCTGTCAGCCATCTCTTCCATCTCTGCACAGGGAGGACGACTCACTGGCCCACACCGCAAAGGAGAAAGCCGATCTTCTAGGCTCTTTCTTTGCGTCTAACTCGACTCTCGATGACGGGGGGCGTACGCCGCCGACCATCCCGCGGTGTGAGTGCTCCATGCCGGAAGTGCACTTCACTCAGCGCTCGGTTCGCAAAGCACTCCTCTCCCTGGACATCCATAAGTCGAGTGGGCCTGATGGAATCCCCCCAATTGTGCTGAGGACGTGTGCTCCAGAGTTGGCACCGGTTTTAACGCGTCTTTTCCGGTACTCCTACTCCCTAGGCGTAGTCCCAAAATCATGGAAGACGGCTTTCGTCCACCCGATCCCTAAAAAAAGGCGACCGCTCAGACCTGTCCAACTACCGGCCTATCGCCATCACCTCCTTGTTCTCCAAAACAATGGAGTCCATTGTAAACTGCCAGCTCATGAGGTACCTTGAGGATCACCAGCTTATTAGTGACCGCCAATACGGTTTTCGCCGTGGTAGGTCAGCTGGTGATCTTCTGGTCTACCTAACTCACAGATGGGCGGAAGCAGTAGAGTCCAAGGGGGAGGCATTGGCCGTTAGTTTGGACATTGCGAAGGCCTTCGATCGGGTTTGGCACAAAGCGCTTCTTTCGAAGCTCCCTTCCTATGGGCTTCCCGAGAAATTGTGCGATTGGATCACCAGTTTTCTTGCAGATCGGAGCATCAAGGTCGTTGTAGACGGTGCAAGCTCCGATTGCAAGCTTATTAATGCTGGTGTTCCACAGGGCTGCGTGCTATCGCCAACGCTGTTTCTTCTGCATATCAATGATATGTTGCAAACCCGTAGCATTCATTGCTATGCAGATGACAGCACTGGTGATGCTCTTTACACCGGCCGAGCAAATATTTCTCGGGAAAACGTCTCTGAGTGCCGGGACAAACTTGTGTCTGAAGTCGAGTCTCTGCTGGACAGAGTCTCGGATTGGGGGCGACTAAATCTAGTCCAGTTTAACCCCCAGAAAACACAAGTTTGCGCGTTAACCGCTAAAAAGAACCCCTTTGTCGTATCCCCTCAGTTTCAAGGCACTCCCCTTGTTGCCTCAGCCAGTATCGGAATCCTCGGCGTCGACATATCGAGTGACGTGCAGTTTCGTGGTCACTTGGAAGGGAAGGCCAAATTGGCCTCTAAAAAGCTTGGCGTGCTCAGTAGAGCGGGACAGTATTTCATGCCGGCACACCGCCTGCAACTTTACAAGGCGCAGGTTCGGCCGCTCATGGAATACTGTTCCCATCTCTGGGCTGGGGCTCCCCAGTACCAGCTCCTTCCACTTGACCGCATCCAGCGCAGAGCGGCTCGAATCGTCGACGACCGAGTGCTTTCCGATCGGCTCGATTCACTGGCGCTGCGAAGAGATGTTGCATCTCTTTGCGTATTTTATCGCATCTATCACGGGGAGTGCTCTGAGGAATTGTTCGGATTAATCCCAGCCGCCAAATTTCGTGAACGCACTACACGGCAAACGTCCCGATACCATCCACACCATCTGGATGCTTGGCGGTCCACCACTGTACGTTTCAAAAGGAGTTTTCTTCCGCGTACAACCTCTCTGTGGAATAATTTACCACCGGTGATTTTTCCGGACCGATACGACCTGGGGACCTTCAAGAAAAGAGCTTACTCCTTTCTAAAGGGCCGGCAACGCACCTGCAATTCCCCTGGTGTTGCGGTTGATCATGGGCGGCGGTAGTCACTTAACATCAGGTGAGCCACATGCTCGTTTGCCCCCTCTTCTATAAAAAAAAAAAAAAAGAAAAAAAAATAACAATACTGGTATTAGTTGATTTCTCAAATGCTTTCAACACAGTTGATCATGAAATCCTTCTTTCCATACTGTCTCATCTGAATTTTGGCCCTACTGAATTGGATTGTTTTGCATCTTATCTTCGCGGTCGATAGCATTCAGTCAGTGTAGGGCAACTGTCCTCAGCTTGGGCTGATGTGGATGCCGGTGTGCCGCAAGGCGGTATTCTTTCTCCTATAATATTTTCAATTTTTATGAACTTTATTACCTCCATCATTGACTGCTCGTACCATTTGTATGCCGATGACCTTCAGCTTTATGTGCAAACTGAGATTAGGGATATCCATAATGGGATCAAAAACCTTAACGGTAACTTAGCAGCTATCAAGGATTGGTCTACTCGTTATGGAGTTTTGGTCAATCCTTTGAAATGTCAAGCTATACTGGTGGATAGCTCAAGGATGCTGGCTAAGATTAATCTGATAGACTTACCTCCTATTTACTATGATAATACTACAATTCCGTTCAGTAACTCTGTTAGAAATCTTGGTCTTCACATCGACAGCACGCTGAATTGGAGAACTCAGGTTTCAGATGTGAGTCGTAAAGTCACTGCCACGTTATGCTCTCTGTATCGTTTAAAACATTTTCGTCCCACAAAATCTAAGATCATGCTTGTCCATTCACTTATATTACCCATAATTGATTATGCAGATGTGTGTTATCCAGACCTGTCCCAAGATCTTCTGAACAAGCTGGAATGCCTCCTCAATAACTGTATAAGATTTATCTTTGGGCTTCGTAAGTATGACCATATTTCGCAATACAGATCTAAGCTAAATTGGCTTACAATCCGGCAGAGGCGCAACTCCAGAATATTACTTGTACTTTTTCCATATTAAATGATCCATCTTCGCCTTCTTATCTTAATAGTAAATATCATTATCTTTCCTCATCTCATGATAGGGTCCTACGCTCTTCTTCTAACAACAAAATCTGTACTCCAGTTCACTTCACCGAGTTCTATGGTAACTCCTTCACAGTTCAGGCTACACGCCTTTGGAACTCCTTGCCCGATGACATCAGAAAAGCTCCCAATAAGAACGCTTTTAAAAAGTTGGTCCGTGTCATTTTATTATCGGTCATTTATTAAAGACAATGCATTTTACATGACTCATCTATTTAATATGTATTGCCAAACAGACGTATATATTCATAGTCATTTGTATATACTAATTATGTATGTATTTAAATATCTATACTTGTATGTATATCCATTTATTTATATATTTGTATATATATGTAAGGATAGATCATATATGTATAGTTTATTTATTAGTAGTTTGTATATATTATGTAGTTAATTATCATTTGTATTGTGTTCTCTTATTCTATATTGCCACACCTACGTCAAATTCTCACCACTCCATGGGTTGACTGGTAGAGAATGCCTCAAGGCATTAAGTCCGCCCTTTGTATTCTTTTTTGTTTAAGGATGAAATAAAGAATAAATAAATAAATAAATAATAATAATAACCAATGACTAGATGGCTCAGTCAAAGGGTTACGAATAATAATACCATATACTAAATAATTTTTAATTTTTAAATTGATTTAAAATCATTATTATGCAAAAAATTAATGTTCCTCCACAAGTTCTTATTGCCATTTTACGTATAGAAATATTTTGGCGCGAGTGGAAATGTTATATTCGTCTAAGTACCAAGACATCTCTCTCTCTCTTTTGCTTCGGATATATAAAAAATATCAATTCCGTAAGATAAAGTTGAAAGGATAATTGATAAACGAAGAAAAAAACATAAAATAATTATACGCCGGAGAGATTACATTTAGACGTTGGAATGTAGCTTTTACTATAAAAGGAAAATTTACAGATTGATCGGCACAGTTTTCTTCTGGACTGGGAACAATGAAGACACTGTTAGTACTAGCGGGTCTCGTGGCCCTGACACTGCCAGGTGCTGTACTAAAACATCAGTTCAATTACAAAACGAAAACTGGTGAGAAATTTATCTTATTAATTATGTTTATTGCTAGTGGTCGAAATTCGACTGTAATACATATTATATATGTATATATATATTTTAAATCTCCGTATATATATTTATTTTTGTCTATGTTTTCAACTGCTCATTAATATATAAAACACTGACAAAAAGCCTTTTATATTTTGACATATACAATTGTGTCAAAATATAAAAAAGGCAAATATAAAATAAAGGCTGTTTTCCCTTTAGGTACACTCAACGGACTGCTGAAAAAGGAACATTAGACATGACTTAAAATTATATAGTTAAATACAGCTCAATCAGTCAATTAGTCAGTAGTTATTTTGTTGGCAACATTTCAACAATCATATTAGCACGAAAGGCAAGGGGCCGCCTTTCCCTGTCTATTTCCTGATAAGTAAACACATGTCTTAAATACGGGGCAATCATCATTATTATACGCTCCAAACAATATTGCTACAGATTTTTTGCATTCCAAACTATGTCGTGGCTTACTGTGTATTCCTCACAGATAGCGATTAACTTTCTCAAGGGAAAAGGGGTGAGAGAAGGGGCCCGTCTTAGGGACTCAATAAAACCATACCGTCTGCGTGACTGAGCTTATTTACACATTTCCTAGCTACATGATAGCCGATAACCGCTTTATTAAGCTCTTCAAGTGAAGAATTTACGTAAAAGTTAAACTGCTGATAAGAGGTCAGCCCACTCTGCCTAATCACACAAGTCAATACAAACTCTTCTGAAAGACAGTCATCCCAGTGTAGTGATACATTTACCTGAGTATTATACCAACTAGTAAAGATTTCGCATAAAGTCAGGTGTAGCACCTACCAACTTTTATTTTTCCACAGGATTCTATAATATGCCCTATCGAAGGGGCGACTCACGTCCAAAAACAAGCGTATACTTTTGTTTCCCATAACACGTAATACCGCCAATTCAGTAGAGCTTTTTTTTAATCAAAAAAAAATCGGTAAAATATGCAGAATTAAATAGTTTTCCGCGGGTTGTAGCGATTGAGATAGGCCTCTAGTTGGACCTAATAGCATCGCTAACGGTTTTACTTCTGATAATAGGGCTAACCACGTATTTTATTAAGTCGGCTGGTAACAGTGAATTTTTTTAAAAACTGAGAAACGTCACAACCTCAGGTCCACCGCAACGTAAATGTCCGGAGGAAATGCAGTTATGACCACAATCCTTAACAAGGTGGATTTTCTTATAAAAATTATACACCATACACTGAACAATATGTATAAGTATTGTGATGAATCCGGCACATCAAGTGATTTTATCGCAGAAGGATTACCACTGGAGTCACAACCACTTATCAAAAAGTTCTGCTTAAAATATTAACTATCTGTTTTAACGCATTTTCCATCTACGGACTACGGAACTCTAAGCCTAATATATAAATCTTGCATAATTTAGAAGTCTATTGCCAAACATACAATTCCATCTCATCCCTACTTCTATTAAGCTCTATATATTCTTATTATGGATATATAATCTTCTCTTATTACAACAAATTTTTTTTTGTTTGTATAATGTATTATTTTTCGGGATTTATTTTTAAGAAACTAGCAAATTACCAGCCTTCGGTATTTTAATTATTTTGGCAATCGAGTTAGTAAGTGCAGATCTGATACCCTTCCTGTATTAATGTTGTCATCACTAGTCCGCGAAGTTTGGGTGCAGCGTTTTTGAATTGGACTTTCGTCATAAGTAGTTCAATTTGACTTATTCCCATGGCCTGTATGTGTTTTTATAGAATAATGGTGATAAACGAGCATATAGTCCACCTGAATGTAAGTGGATGCTATGGCTTATTATTTACATATATAATTGATAAGAAGAGTATAAGAGATAGTATATTATAAATACGTTATATTGTTTGGGTCGTAAATATATTGAATACGGAAAAACTACACGCAACTTGACAAAGACAGTGGGACAAAAATTAAAGAATAACGGTGACAAATCAGCACATGGTCCACCTGATGGTTAGTAGATGCTCTATTCCATAGGCATCTACGTATTTATGTATCAAAATACAGATGAAATGACTCATTTGGATTAAGATGAGATGCTTCGTTACCAGTAAAACGGCTCTCAGGTTCTCTATAATCGCCATACAATACACTGCAGCACTGTTGCAGCTACTGTTTCACGCTGATATTTCGTCAGAGCGTGGCTCTATCCCGGTCAAACCGATCCATGTGTGTAGCAGCTTTCTATTATTTATTATGTGTAGTTAGCATAGCGTTGCTTCAGCGTGGCTCAACACGAAATATTACATTTTTTACTTTATATTATATTCCATTAAAGTCCATAATTTCGGTATATAATATGAAAGTAAATTGACAAAGGTAAACATTTTTACATTTGTACTTTAATAAAAAACGGGATATGATAATATAGAAAGGATTCTATAAAAAATAAAAGCATTGAAATATTTAAATACATTTGTTGTATTTAAAATATATATTGGTCTTTTTAAAGTAATTATTGAACACTCGGGAGTTAGAAATACACTCAAACAACCTACTTATATGCTTTAATTCTATTTGACTTTACAAAATTCAGGCCCATAACGGAAAAATTTTAACAGAATTCTTCATTATTTCACAGTCGACGCTGAGTTCGTGGCGAAACAGAAGAAAATATTTGATCTTTTCTTTGCATCTAACCAAATCGACACAAATGCGGAATATTACAAAATTGCTAAGGATTACAACATTGAAGCAAACATTAAAAATTATACAGTAAGTACTCATTCACCGTCATCATTATCATCATTCTATAAACCATTTCCCATTATCTGGGGTCGGCGCAGTAAATCTTCTTGTTCCATTCCTCTCTATCAGCCGTCATTTCCATACTTACTCCTTTCATTCTCATATCACTCTTCACACAATCGATCCATCTTTTATTCGGCCTTCCTCTGCCCGTGTGTCCCTCCACATTCATATTCAACAATCTTTTTGTGACATGACTTTCATCCCTCCGCATCACATGCCCAAACCATGCCAATCTGCTTCCTCTCACCTTTTCTACCACTGGCGCTACTTTCAGGCTTCCTCTTATATACTCATTCCTTATCTTATCCATCCTTGTCACACCACACATCCATCGTAACATTCTCATTTCATTCGCATGCAGTCTATTTTCATCCTTCTTCTTGACGGCCCAGCATTCACTTCCATACATGACGACAGGTCGGATGATCGATTTGTAAATTTTCCCCTTCAGCCTTATTGGCATTCGGGGATCGCACGTTGTGGCTGTGACCTGTCGCCATTTCATCCACCCTGCGTTAATCCTATGCTGCACAGCTCTATCTATTCCGCCGTCGCCTTGAATGAGGGAACCGAGGTACTTGAATTCTGAGCAGGTAGGCAGTATAGCGCCATCCAACGACATGGGTACAGGACTGGAAAGACCGCCGAAATCACAGCACAGATATTCGGTTTTGGATTTGCTGATCTTCAAGCCAACACTTTCCAGCCTCTGTTGCCACCCCGTCAGTCTGCTCTGTACCTCGATGCCTTCTTCCCCGACAAGCACGATGTCATCGGCAAAGAGCATGCACCAGGGTGCCTCATCCTGCAGGTCCGACGTCAAAGCGTCCATAATCAGTAGGAAGAGGTAAGGGCTCAATGCCGACCCTTGGTGCAGCCCTACCGCCACATCGATACTGCCCGTAGTTCCCGCGGCAGAACGTACACATGTACGGGATGCTCTGTACATAGCACGGACTAACCTCACATACTTCCCAGGCATACCTTTCATCTTTAACGCCCACCACAAAACCTCACGGGGAACCCGATCGTACGCCTTTTCAAGGTCGACAAAAACCATGTGCAGATTTTTATGCACGCGCTTGTACTTTTCGCACAATTGGCGTAATGCGAAAATGGCATCTGTCGTACCTCGACCGGGCATGAATCCGAACTGGTTTTGTGTTATCTCACACTCTTCTCTCATTCTTTTCTCTATTATTCTTTCCCAGACTTTCATCGTATGTGACATGAGTTTTATTCCCCGGTAACTGCTGCAGTTTTGAACGTCTCCTTTGTTTTTAAAAATGGGGACCAGTATACTACTGCACCATTCCTCAGGTATTTGTTCTTCCTGCAACAATTTACCGAAAAATAAACTCAACCACTTCCATCCATCCGCACTCAGCAACTTCCACACTTCTACTGGTATTCCATCTGGGCCGACCGCCTTCCCATTCTTCATATTCCTAACAGCCATTTTTACTTCTTCCACACTAATTTCTCTCACTAAGCCCATATTCACTGGTGGGTTTTCAAGCATACCATTACATTCATTCTCCTCATTCATCAATTTCTCAAAATACTCCTTCCATCGCTTCTTTATACTTTCATCGTCAGTCAAAATCCTTCCAGAATCATCTTTTATACATTTTACATGTGAAACATCTCTTCCATTCCTTTCTTTTCCTTTCATCGTCATCATTA
Organism: Parnassius apollo; assembly: GCA_907164705.1. Classification (NCBI taxonomy): domain Eukaryota; kingdom Metazoa; phylum Arthropoda; class Insecta; order Lepidoptera; family Papilionidae; genus Parnassius; species Parnassius apollo. Next base: position 296,115 of record CAJQZP010000312.1, on the reverse strand, counting down.
CATCGTAACAAATTCCATTGCTTATAATAATTTATTGGTAGGACCAAATTACATAGACCTCCCCAATAGATAGCTTTGTGGAACATTTTCCAATGTCGTCTCGCTTGGCAGGCAGAAAGGCAACCACAGTGTTTTTAATAATTTTAAAATTGTTATCAGGAAGATGCTGGTGTCCGCCTCCTGCTTCAGTTTCCTTTTGTCGCCTCTTACGATACTCACGAATGATGGGGTAGTGGGTTCTCTTAATTAATTTATTTATTCTACGGTTTTATTGATCGCCTAAGCAGTAAATATATTTTAATGATAAATTCTTAATACAATGTGCATTCCAATACTAGCATATCATCGAAATGAGTGAGATTGCATTGATCTTGCACGTGAAATGCCCTTAGGCGTGACAGCGACTATCATGTAAAGCTGTTGTTTTTTTAATTTCTATGTTCATTATTGAATTGAGACTGCCAACTGTGAGTATATATAATTCAAAATAACAAACTGTACGTAATAGGTGTAGCACCAAATAATGCGTGCAGTGGATAAGACTTCCATGTATGTGAGACGATGCCACTGCACTTCTTAAAGTGCCTGCGTCACACACGATATTTGTTTGCCATAGTTTATGTGCTGAATTGCGAGCGATGACATTTCCTCACGAAAAATAAGACGACACGTGTAAGGCTTGCTTACACAACCTGCTCCGAAATCAACCAATAATTAAATTAATTTGAATAATCTTTGTTTATGAAAACTGCCCTCGAAACATGGCACTTACTTCATCATATCAAATATCTAAATAATTTAATGAATAATATTAATTTGAAATTTCTTTGTTCACAGAACAAAAAAGCTGTAAAGGATTTCTTAGTGTTGTACAAATACGGATTTTTGCCAAAAAATCACGTCTTCTCTATTTTCTACGACAAACAGAGAGATGAAGCCATCGCTTTATTCCAACTCTTCTATTATGCCAAAGACTTCGAAACCTTCTACAAAACTGCCGCCTATGCACGTGTGTACTTTAACGAGGGACAATTCTTGTATGCGTACTATATCGCTGTGCTTCATCGTGCAGACACTAAAGGAATAGTTCTTCCTGCTCCTTACGAAATTTACCCTTATTTCTTTATCAACTCAGATGTTTACTTTAGATTGTTCCAAACTAAAATGCAAGGTGAAATTCCCAATCCTGCTTACGCTGCTGAGTACGGCATCGTCCATGAAAAAGACTACTATGTATATTACAGTAACTACTCAAACTACATGTCTTACGGTGATGAGGAATACAAGTTATCTTACTTCACTGAAGACATTGGCTTAAACTCTTACAACTATTACTTCCAATCTTATTTCCCATTCTGGCTGCAAGGAGATATCTTATCGGAATCAAAAGAACGTCGTGGTGAAGCTTATTTCCACTTTTACAAGCAGTTGCTTGCCCGTTACTACCTAGAACGTCTTAGCAATGGACTGGGTGAAATTCCTGAGTTCTCTTGGAGTAAACCAATCAAATCAGGCTACCTTCCTTTCCAATTTTATTTCTATCCTTTCATTCAGAGACCAGCCTACTACCAAATACCTTATGAAAATAATGTTCAAGAGTTACAGTTCCTTGACACATATGAAAAAACTTTCTTGCATTATCTCGAGAGGGGCCACCTTAAGGCTGTAAGTATTTACTTGATTTGTGTTAATAATGACTCGTGATGGTTGGAAATGTTTAAATAAATATAATGTTTATCATTTTTGAAATTACAGTACAACCAAGAAGTTGACTTTAACAACTCAAAGTCTATTAACTTCGTTGGCAATTTCTGGCAGTCAAATGCTGACTTATACGAGAAGGAAAAACCTAGAAACTATCACCGCTCCTATGAAGTCATTGCTCGCCGCCTTTTGGGTGCTGCTCCGGAATCAGTTGACAAGTAAGTTCATAGAAATTCAAATTAGTAGGAATTTACAGTAACGTAAGAAAAAAATTTCAGTACGAAAACTGCTTTAAAACCAATTTTATTATAGATCTAATTATTGTATCTTCGTATGCTTGACTGCTGATCATTCGGCCGCGGGTTCAAATTTCATGTATCGCCAAAATTCAGGTATCGAGTTTGTTTGTTAAAGAAATTCTCAGTAATAGCCCCAGCTTCGGAATCAGTTGACAAGTACGTCTAAGTAGTCTAGTGTCCGTTAGCGAGACTGTTGATCATGCGGATCAGCTTTGAATATCGGGTAGTAAATTTGAATAAAACTAAATTTACGGATTCTATCGCGTTTATTTTTTTTTTTAATTCCCGACGTTTTCATGACGAATTCACGGGGGAGTCCCCCCGTTACCATGGTTGCTGTAAAGCACCCGAAACGTCGGGAATTAAAAGTAAGTAAAATCAGTTAAATAAACGCGATAGAATCCGTAAATTTAAATTTATTCAATGTGTAGTATTCGCGTAAATTTAAGAAATCATTATGGGTAAGTAAATTTGTTTTTAGAGTGAGGGAAAAGGGAGTGAACTTGAACTAGCCCTTACACTCGTGCACTATTGTTCTATCTTGCGTAGATAGTTATTTTCCGTTAGACTGGTTCACAGCGACCTGGGGAGTATTATTATGCAAATATATGCATATACATTAGTCAATAATGAAGCTCTAACATACAGAACAATACTTATATCACGTACGTTTTTGTAAAGAAACGCCCATTTCATCGTATATAGTTTATTTGAAAAACTTAAGTACTTTTATGGTAAAAAAAAAATTATAAATTGATCAACTTCTATCAAAATAGCACCACATTTTTATACTATCCAGTCGGACCCGGGAAAATTTGCTATTTTTCTTTTATAATTATTTTTATGGAACTACCTAAAATTCTCCTCCTATTACATACAGATACACCTACCTACCAACAGCGCTTGACTTCCACCAAACGTCTCTCCGTGATCCTGTTTTCTACCAACTTTACAGCAGAATTTTGAAGTACTGTAATCAATACAAGGAATACGTACCAACATACACTAAGGATGTGCTGCACTACACCGGAGTTAAGATAAATGATGTTAAAGTTGAGAAACTTGTAACATTCTTTGACTACTTTGACTCTGATGTTACAGGCGTCTTATACTTCTCACCTGAACAATTGAAAACTAACAAGTTCACTCTTTACAAAGTGCGTCAGCCACGCCTTAACCACAAACCTTTTACTGTTACCGTTGATGTTAAGTCCCACGTTAAAGGTGATGCTGTATTCAAGATTTTCATGGGTCCTAAATACAACGGTGATGGTTATCCCATAAGCTTAGAAGATAACTGGATGAACTTTGTTGAACTTGACTATTTCGTTAAGAAATTGAAAGTTGGACAAAATAACATCGAGCGAAGTTCAACCGACTTCTTGTTCTTCAATGAAGATTCAGTTCCAACTACAGAAATCTACAAGCTCCTTGAACAAGGCAAAGTTCCTGCTCATATGTCTACTGAATCAGGCTTTATGCCCTCCAGATTGATGTTACCTAAGGGAACAAAGGGAGGATTCCCCTACCAGTTCTTCGTAATGGTTTATCCCTACCATGCCACGAAAAATGAAACCAAACCCACTGGAAGATTTAGTTTTGACAACAAACCTTACGGTTATCCATTCGACCGCCCAGTAAACGAGGCTCACTTCATGCAACCCAACATGTACTTTGAGGATGTATTTGTGTACCACGAAGATGACATCTACCCATATCAGTACTCTTATCCCTACTATGTAGGTCAAAAAACCCCATTCAAGAAATACTAAGAGAAGAGAAGCTTTTAGGTCTTAGAAAAACTAATTTAAGTTTTTGTGGAAAGAGAAATAAATTTAAAAGTAAATCTTAATTTTATTCTTTTACTTTATTTGATGACGTGTATAAAGAAAGATCATATAATCATGGTTATACATTTAGTTACTTGTATTTATATTCAAAAAATGTGCTCTACAGCTAATCATCATCATCATCATCATCTACAGCCCTTCACAAGTCCACTGCTGAACATAGGCCTCCCCCAAGTAATGTCACAAAGCACGGTCCTGAGCCACCTGCATCCATTGACTTCCTGCATATCTTACCAGATCGTCACTCCATCTAGTGGGGCGTCGCCTATACTACGCCTACCGGTACGAGGCTGCCACTCGAAAACCTTTTTTCCCCATCGGTTATCGGTTCTTCGAGCTATATGGCCGGTCCATTGCCACTTCAGCTTACTAATCCGTTGGGCTATGTCGGTCACTCTGGTTTTACTGCGGATATTCTCATTTCTGAGTCTATCACGCAGAGAAACTCCGAGCATAGCCCTCTCCATAGCTCGCTGAGCGACCTTGAGCGTCCTCATACGGCCAGCAGTGAAGGACCACGTCTCAGATCCGTAAGTCATCACTGGCAACACGCACTGGTTGTACAATCTAGTTTTTAGAGATTGAGGTATACCTGACGAGAATATATGTCCTAATTTCCCGAACGCTGCCCAGCCGAGTTGAATCCGTCGATTGACCTCTCGGTCGAAGTTGGACTTACCTAGTCGGACTATTTGTCCCAGGTAAATGTACTCGTCAACAACTTCGAGCATAGTGCTCCCAACAACTACCGGCATAGGTGTGACATGGACATTGAACATATTCTTTGTTTTGTCCATGTTCATCTTAAGACCTATCCGTTGGGAGGCACTATTGAGGTCATTGAGCATAGTGCTTAAGTCCTCCAGCGATTCTGCCATAAGGACTATATCGTCGGCAAATCGAAGGTGAGTGATGTACTCGCCATTGAAGTCAATACCGTATCCTTTCCAGTCCAGTAGCTTGAAAACGTCTTCCAATGCAGCGGTGAAGAGTTTCGGGGATATAACGTCACCCTGTCTTACACCTCTCTGCAGTTGGATAGGTTTCGAGCTCTGGTTCTGTACTCGGATAGCCATCGTAGCCCTACTGTACAAACACTTCAGCACTTCGATATACCGACAGTCAACTTGGCTAATGCTTTACAAAAATTAAAATTAAAACTGCCTCTGGGCCATTTTCAAATTTTCTGCAGGTTTTTTTGTCCCCCTTATGATTTACATATTTTTGTTGTTTTAATATTAAAATTTTTACGAACTTAAGGTAATAGTAAATGAATAAATAAATTAATAACATATTTCATATAAAATAAACTTTTATGCTAATTTTTCCATATGTTTTTAAAAGCAACATAGTGGTTATTTTTGGTAACAGTGATGTTTTCCATACAAATTCACTATGTCCCAGACATTAATACAGTGAAAAAAGACGTAGAAAATCTTGTTTTTTTCCTACATTGATATATAAAAAAATTATGAATAAGAAATGCAGAAATTATTATTACATGTTTAATGCTTTAAAACAAAATTTTGTTCTAAATTGTTTTCTTTTACTTTTTTAAAATCCCCGTCCTGCGTTCCATGTAATATCACAGCAACACTCTGTTACTATAGTAGTTCACTTTAAAAAATACAGATAGCGCTACTATTACACCTGCAGTAACCTCGGTGCAGTGTCTAAAATTGTTCGAGAAAGTTCGCGGGGGCTGGGGGAACGGCTGACACGAGTCAGTCGACCGCGCGCTGTGGAGGGAGGAGCGTGTCTTTATTCAGCAACCACACTTTTACCAATATTTTCGCGTAAGTAATCAATATTTACTATTAAATTTTACATTATCCATGAGTTTTAGGTGTACATATCTTAAATATGTAGCAATAATTTCCCTTTATGCCTTATATTATGACTAATTCTGTATGGAATCTAAAATTTACCAGTCTGTTACTGAACAACTCTGTTACTAGTTGGAAGTAACAGAGTTGTAAGGTGAGTAACAGAGTGGTTATTTTTCATCTTATTCCACAAGTGTTATATTAAAAAATTATTGGTTTCAGGACTTTTACTTGTACTGCTGATCGCTTTTCTATATGGATTTAACGCCTGCTGAAAAGCAGTGACGTTATAGGGAACGACGCAAAAAGGATCCCGAAAAAGAGTGAAAGTGAAGATACCATGGAAAGAAACGTTTAGTGAACAATTTAACGTCACGGGAACACCGAGCAATAAAAAAAATGGCGAGCTGCAAATGCCAGACGGAGGGACCGGGCCAAGGCTCTTCGTGTAGTAATGCATACTCCAGAATCTTCACCGGGAATTATGACTCCACGTTCACGTACTCCAACTCCGCTGGGTCCAAACCAAGTTCTGCCACGAGTTCTACCTTCGAATCGCCGTTTATCAACCCCTCAACTATTGACTCCCCATGAAAGTAGCCCTGGTTCAACGACATCATACGACATCATATAACATATTAACATATAAAAACGTTATGAAAAAGTTAAAATTCGGAAAGAAAAGATAGCTATACAAAAATATTTGAGGAGAACGAAGTTAAATGTTCTAGAAAGAAAATGCAAATAACAAAAGAGTGCTTGAATATGGATCAATGTTACATAAGAAAGGAACAACCAAAGCTGAGGAAAAAAGTTGTGACAAAATTAAAGATTTTTTTAATCGTGATGATGTATCGAGAGCAACTACCCCATAAGAAAAATAAAATGCAAATACGTTACCTACTGGACAGCATGAAGAACCTCCTTGCTTCGTTTAAACAAGAAAATCCTGACATGAAATGCTCCTATACTACTTTTACTCGATTTTTTTTATGTAATATTTTTTTTTATGTAATGCTTCCTACTGATGCTGGAAGAGAAACATGTTTATGTTGATTGCACACAAACGTTCAGTACTTGGCTATTGCTTTGTGTAAAAATAAAGTAATTCCGACCTCAGATATAAATAAAATTACAAAAGAACAAACATGCGGTGAAAATTTACTGGCTTGCATGACACTGACTGTGCTCTGAATATTATTTGAAGAAAATTGAATATGATAGTACAAATGATGACTTAATAGTAAAGTAGGAAAGTGGGAAAGGAAAAATGAAATTGTAGAGAAGCTGGGAAAAAAATAAAAAGTTACTAAAAACATAAAAGAAGTAAAGCAAAGTACTGTAAAATCTTTAATAGACGTATTTAAATTTCAACTCCAAGAGTGTAAGAGGCACGTTTATTACATAAAGTCACAATACAGAAAATACAGAGCTTGTATAGACGAATTGTCCGAAAATGAAGTAGCATTACATGTTGACTTCGGTGAGAATTATAGCAGTAAATATTTCGAAGAAATAAAGGCCAATCATTTTGTAGGTTCATGAAACCAAGTATCTTTACACACTGGAGTCATGTACCTGCAAGGTTCAGATAATAAAATAGAGGTGACATCCTTCTGCACCGTTTCAGTTAATGTAACTCACAATCCAGCTGATCTGGGCTCACCTTCATCCCATCTTATCTTATATTCAAGAAAATTATACAGAAGTAAAAATCATACATGTGTTCTCAGATGGGCCTGCCTCACAGTACCGGCAAAAACAAATTTTTTATCTGATTTGCAATAAATTTCTCTCTGAATATAACTTCTATAGAGTTATATGGAATTTTTTCCAGGCAGAGCACGGCAAGGGGCAGCAGACGGTGTTGGTGGCTTTTTGAAGCGCACTGCTGATCAACTTGTCGCACGTGGACAGGATATTGCTGATGCCTCAATGTTCTATTCTGCTTTGAAGGATATTAGTAAAATAAAAATGCATTTTATTACTGACGAAGACATCAATATATGATCCATGGAGATTCCAGACAATGTTTTACTATACCTGGCACAATGAAAGTCCGATGTCCAGATGTTCATTGACGAGAAAGGAGTTCTCAAATATAGAGAATTGAGCTGTTTCTGCAGGCGCGGCTTTTGTGCTTGCATGGATCCCAAAAATCTAAAAAAATCAAGCTTTGATGAATGTGAACCAGATTTTATAAAAGAAATAGACAACTTAGTCCATACACAAAAAAAAAAACCAATTCTATAACACTGTCTACGGTTCTGACACTGATGATGATATCCTTTATTAACGGTGAAGTACAACTTTTCACTTGGAGAACCCAGTACATCAAAAGGAATTGATAACGATGCTTTGATAGAAAAGGAAAATATTCATATTATTAAAATAAAATATGGTGTGTGCGTGTTAGTCAAAGTTCAAGTCTGAAGCCAGACTATATTTATTTGGGAAAAGTGCTGAGCGAAGGAGAAGGTGATGGCGAGGTAAAAATTATGTTTTTCAGATCTATGGACGATACTGCAAAAAAATTTTGACTGATTGAGACTGATGTGTCTTACGAGCCTTTTGAAAATTTAATTGCAATCGTCCCAGACCCAAAAAAAGTATACAATGGCAAAAGACTATATACTACCAGTTTGACTCTCCATTAGAAATATTTGAGAAGTAGTGTTGGTCTCATTGTGATAAATACGTTCTCATAATTATTTTTATCTGCTAGTTTTTAGAACTGCTTAGTTATGAGAATATTATTAGCGTGTTCTCATCTAAGAATTTTAAATGATAAGCTTAAGTTATTACGCTAGGCGTAGTACAAAAACAACTATGTTAATTGTTTACAACTATGTTACTTTACTGTCCCAAAGATTGTAAGGACTAAAATATATTTTTTAGGAAAACTAAACCTTGAAGTATTTTAAATGGGCTATGAGCCAGTAAATAATATTCGTAGTTTTCAAAAAAGCATTATAAGATGTTAAAAGTATAATTTCCAGAGACTTTAGTAAAACAATACGGTTTGTTAATGTATCAAAAGTAACAGAGTCGTTTAAGAATTTAATTAAATAAATATTAATAATAGTTTGAAACATGATTCTGCATGTTTTCAAAAGATTTTAGACTATAATTAACAATAATGTCAAACAACTTGTGATTCATGTGTTCGTTATAAAATAAATATAAAATAAAAGAAAATTTGCATTGGTAACAGAGTATATTTAATTTCGCCTCAAAACATAAAGTCTGAAAAAACCTCAAAATTCCTAAAAAAAAAACATCGTGGCCAACAACAGTACATTAAAATTTAATGCATACAATAGTCAATAAAATATACAATAGTTAAATATAAAAGAAAAAATGATATAGCAATAGTTTTAAGATAAAATCTTTTTTGGATTTAAAGTAAGAAAAGCCTGCAGAAAATTTGAAAATGTTTACTCTAATAAAATAAAAATAATGTGGAGTACAATTAATAGCGAGGGCAAAGGGCAAGGTTAATTAGACTCAATGTGGTGAAAAAGTTGCTGCAGCCTTTGAGAATCGTTTCCCTGGTTTTCCGTTTTTGACGAGATTTGATTCAAGATCTTTAGATTCTTCCTATTTTTTCGCCGCCAAATCGTTGCTTAAACAAAATATAAATGCTTGCTTAGTAATTTTTAAATTTCATAAAGTATTGTCAAATATAAAGTATTAAATTTTAAAACTAATAAAAAAATTAAAATATGATAAAGTGAATAATGATATAATATCAACATTAGTGCATTAGTAAAATGTTAGTAATCTACATTTAAAGGGCATTAAAATTAGTTGTATAAAAATTTATAACAGCAATTATTAAAAATCTGAATACATATGTGTTTTTATGTGAGGAAGAACTAAGCCCAGTCGATTTTCTTTTCCATTACTCTCGACGCAATGCTTTAGTGGCTCCCACTCACCTTTTATCTAAACTACCAAGCAGACTAATTTCTGCAGCTTGTGCTTTAAAAAGGATTCTCAGAAGCCTTACTAGTATCGAGACAGCTAGATCTAGACACGCGGTAGCGTGTCAGGCCAAGTTCAAGCAGAACGGCGAGCCGCACCGTGTGTAATATTACACGAACCATTTGGAGGTTTTGACCCCCTCTCAACTCAAAAACTATTTCACATAAACGTTTCAAATTTGGCACATATATTGAGACTTGCAAGATGTATGTGTACTTCGAATTTCGTAAACACATCTCAAACATTTATGTAGATATTATTGTCCAAAAATCGTCGTTTTTATCACTGACTGACCTATAGATCAAAACTCTAACCCAGTTCCAGATGATCTAGAAAGTTCAAATTTGGCATGCAGTTAGGTAATTAGGTGAATACAAAGGAATAAATCAGAAACTGATAAATTTTTATCATTTTATTATAATTTTCCACTTAATTGATTATATTAGGAACATGTACACAGCGCGCAGTACGTCGCCGGAGGAGCGGAGTGGGAGCTGTGCGATAAAACCTTGAAGCGAACGTGTACGAGGTCCGAAGAGTGGCAGGCATCACTGACAGCGGCGCTCATAAACGCGAGCGCGGTTTTTCTGTCTGGTTGTCTCTCGATATCTTATCTATGAGGTGGCGATTTATGCTACGAAATTAATAGGTTTTCTTAAAAAATAGTTATATATTTGTGGTTATATTATTAATACAATTCTTTTAGTAAGTACGCACCGCGTGTCTAGATAGTATAGGAAATAGTTTAGATCAAAAATTAATAATAATTTTAGTATAGTTATAAGTAGGTATATATATACCTAACTCTGAATGAGGGAGAATGAGACATTATTGGTATGGTAACAAATTTTCTTGAGATTTCAATAGATAACAAGTAATTTGTTTTGTAATAGTCTTAAATAATTATCCTTTTATTACGTATATTGTACAATGAGTCGTACAATAGAATTACGAATGGGTGACACACTTACCTTACACCGAATTATTCCAATGCCTCTCGATGGAAGCTGCCTATTCCATGCTCAATCACATTGAATAAAAGCCTATTTGCTTAGCATATGTTACTACTATCCACAAATCACAAGGCCTTAGCCTTGACAGTGTTCTTCTCGACATAGGCTCCTCTATATTTAGTAGAGGGCAGGCTTACGTTGGATTCTCTAGAGCCAAAACCTTAGATGGAGTACATCTTATCAATTTAGATCCAAGTCACAAGAGAGCTCTATTGTAGAGTACAACCGTCTGCGCACGTTATACCGCCCCGACTTGGCCAAATTAAGTATAAACAGAAAATGCGTGAAAAAAATTCCGGATACTGAATGGGCAATTCACTCAAACATATCAAAGGTACAAGAAAATATAGAAAATAACACAAAAAAGACAATTATACCCCGTAAACGTATAAAATACAGCAGTTTAACAAAAAACATTTGGTATTAATTTTGTTATAAATAAGTACCTATTAATAATTTTATTATTTATATATAAATTAATTTTGTTATAAGTAAGTACAAAAAGTAGTGATATCCCATCAACAATATAAATGTGAAATGAGAGCCAAGTTTAATATTAAGAGATTATCACATTCATTTCATATATGCCTTGGTTGTTAACTTCAACAACAAAAGAAGTGAGATCTAAATGGGTGCCAAGTTCAATGGACAGCCATGAAATTTATTTATAACAACATAAAATATCGTTTCTTCTTATAACTTAAGATAATATATTGTAGCCTAAGGTCTGACTTGGCTAGTTCTCATATACGAATTATCATGTTCGATGGCTAGTTTTTACCAGCAAGCCAAATTTTCGGAATAATAAAATAAGAACCAACAAGTAACAGTTAAGAACTTGCGACAGCTACAATATAATTCGTTTATGAAAACTAGCCAAGTCAGAACTTAGGCTACAATATATTATCTTAAGTCCACCACACCAAGGTATTATCATAATATTGAACTTGGCTCTCATTTCACATTAATTGTTTTGATGGGATTAGTTAATTACAGTTATTTCCACAGCATATTGTCGTATGCGATCATTTGATGTGAGGAAATGCGGCTGATTTAAAAACTATTTTTGTATTGAAGGAGAAGGCTATAAGGGCTATTTAAAAATTAATACTTTGAGAGTCTGATAGCAAAAAAATATAATAACCTCAGGGAATGAGATGATCGTTTCCAATCTGCTTTTTAAATAAGTTTTGTAAGTAGTTTTACAATAGGCTGTACATAATATTTACAAAACTTATTTAAAACATAGGTGTTTGTTTATAAAAAGCCCGTTAGGTTTCTTGCTTGTTATTGCCAGGATTAAGATTTTTTCGGAACAACTGGTAAAAGTAATAAATATTTTATCGTATATAATTCCTTTTAAGAATTGTGCGAGCTAAAAATCTATCCTTAAAAATCTGCATGAATATTTTTCAAATAGCTTAAAAAATAAATACGTAATATGCCTATTTAAGACTCTTTATGACGAAACGATATAGAAGAAACATCTGTGTGTGCTGTTAAGTGATAAGTCATAAATCAATCATACTTTTTACTATTAATCATTTGCATAGTTGAGGAGAAAATTTAATAAAGAAAGGGAATGATAATAATTAACTAACAATACTTAATAATCACTGCACTGGTAATAATTTAGAACAATAATATCGACGCTGATTTAAGATGCTACAGATTAAACATACTACTTACATAAACTCTCACCCCTGTTACCTAGACAGGTAGGCGGAGGCTACGGACTTCTAATTGGCATGACTCCACAACCATCTCTCTCGATACAGACTATATTTGAACATATTACCCAAAGAGTTATGATTATAATTTACTGTACACTACAAAACACAAAACAGAAACAGAAGTTAATCTTAGGAGATATGTACAATAAGGCGGTCTAATAGCTAAACAGCGATCTCTGATAGACACGATTATGTAAAAAATTTAACTACTGTCTAATGGTCCAATAGTCAGGTAGTGTTTATTATAATAAACATACTAGGGGGGGGGGGGTGGTTTTTTTTTTTTTCTTTTTTATTATTTCAACAATTAATGTCTAAATAAATACCTTTGTTTACTCTTTACTCTATATATTAAACAAAATCACAAACTATTATTAGGTCTTTACCTATAAAATGGCCATTTTTATGAAATAAGAACTTATTTTTTTTCTATATTTTTATTTCTATAAATCATCCACGCAAACCATGCATTTTTGCCAACACAGTGGCAGTTTATTGATGACCTTTTTGAAGAAATCAGATTTGTACGGCAGGTAACAAATTCTTCACAGAAATTTTGTATTACATTATCGCGTATTGAATTTTTTTCTCGCCAAAATGTTGAAAAATCTGGAAAAGTAGAAGTCTGTATGCGGATTGCTTGGTCAGTACGGCGGACGACAGAGAGCTTACAGCCCCAGTTCTTGTAATTTGGAGACCATCTGTTGTCTAGTATGAGGTCACGCGTTGACATGCAGGAGCAGCGCAGCGGGGACGAGCGATTGACCAAAGCTGATTGGATACGTGCGACGTTCATTATTGTGATCAGTTCTTCACAGTACACATCTGCAGTAATGCTCATCCCGTTTGGTAAGAAGCTGCGATAAATCACAGTAACAAAAGTAAGCTGCTGACATACCTTGAAACAAATGACTTCCTCAGTTACCACTAATATAGCTTCTGCCGGGGAAGGTCTACTGGGGATTTTCTTGTGTATGTCACGCTCTTTTGGTGTGAGGCCATTGAGAAGAACGAGAAACTTTAGCACTTTTAGTCGTTATCTCGATGGCTTTTGACAGGATTTGGCATGAAAGTCTGCTGAGTAAGATTCGTGCCTACGGCATCCCCATTGGATTTTGCAACTGGATATCCAGGCTTTCTGAGTGAGCGGTCGATCAGGGTAGTCATTGATTGCTGCTCTCCTGACCTAATGCATATTAATGCCGGTGTTCCTCAGGGTTCTGTTCTTTCTTCGACTATTTTCATGCTGTACATCAATGACCTACTTCTAAAGGTATTCTTGGGTATGCAGGTGACAGCACAGTTACAGAGAGATTCATGTCCAGTGCAAAATAAGGAGCGGTAGTAATACGTTCATTTAGCGAAGCAATGTTGGAGCGCATAAATGCGGTATTAAGCCTAGACTCCAAATGTAGTGACGACAATTTGCTCATTTTCAACGCCGTTAAAAACGCAGTCATGTCTGTTCTCCGCAAAACGAAGTTCATTTGATCTGATTCCCACTTTCCGAGGTACATCTGTAGTGGTTCCTGATCATCTTAAACTTCTCGGCGTACAGTTGAGTACTTACCTCGACTTTGGTGTTGCAAACATTGCAAATACATTGCAAAGCACAAACTACGGCCAAAAATCTGGGTATTATAAACAAGGTGAATCGATACTTTACGCATACAAAGCTCAAGTTCTAACATGCATGGAGTGTTATAGTCACCTTTAGGAACATCATCATCATTACAGCCCTTCACAAATGCCACAAAGCACGGTCCTGAGCCACCTGCATCTAACTACATCCTGCATGTCTTATCAGGTCGTCACTTCATCTATTGGTTACTTCCATTATAGGCTATAAATAAATATGAATAAACTTATCCACTCAAATAGAGTCGTACTAATGAATAAATTGTATTAAGTATATTTCAAACTTGGAAATATCCTCCTTAGGAAATAATATTATATAAATATACTCGTATACCTGCATACATACCTGCAATAGATTTTTGATAGGCTTTAACTGTAGTAACTTTTCATGCTTATTCTCTAAATATCTAATAATAATCTAATATTAATAAATTAAACAATAATTAAAATATTAATAAAAAAAGCAATTATTTTTCTGCGTTGTCCAGAAGATGCTTATTACCATCTCCTGTGTTTCCATTTGTCGCCTCTTACGATACCGATAAAACGAACAAGGGTTAGTAGTGTAACTTAGTTCGCAATAAATATTTAAGAACTAAGTATATACAAGAAAACTGTTTAGATTTTAAAATAATAAAATATCATGGTTGCCATAATGCCAAGCGTGATAGCAATGGTAATTATTACCCTTATTAGGCAAATCTTATTTATATGTATAGATGCTCTGATCAATAGACTTCAGAATCGTTACAGTATAACAATTTGTCTTTACTTAAAATTAGTTTACAAAAAACGGATATAAGTACTTGGTATAATTTGATTAATCTAGTAAAAGTCAGGGTTGCCGTACTATCAATCAAGTAAACATTTGAAGATTTCTAACAAAATAAACAAAATAATATACAAAGTAAACAAAGTGAAAATCAAAGCCCATTTAACATAAGATTATCCTTTAGGTATGTTTGAGTAGTCCTAAATATATTGTAACGATCGTGCGGTTTATTGATCAGAGCATCTGTGCAAATGGTAAAGTGTGTGTTACCTTTAGAAGTCCTGAATGTATACATATAAACAAGACTGAAATGTCTGTCTCTATTATCTAAATAACTTCCCTATATTGAACTATGGGGTTTTCATCATTCCATTAAGATATGAATAACCATTTTGAAATTATATGTTCGTCTGTCCGACCCGGCGGATCTTCGAAATAGCTAACCCGATTGTAATAAAACTTTACCAACAGATAGAGAGCAATGTCAGAAGTGATCAAGGTTATATTTTATTCGAAAGACTTGCAGATTGAAATTAACTGCTGGTGATAAGAGGACTGGTTCTATTCTTGCTAAGTATAGCCATTCAGCGAGGAAACGCAGCCACCGTTCTTGGCACGATATTACGAGCAGAAGGGCTGTATGATAACATGAATTTTAAGTTTTCGTTATTTTATTACATTAAATAATTAAAAAAAAAACATTAAAACTTAAAACTTAAATTGTCATCTATACACATAGTATAATAATTCGTTAAAAAAGTCATGTCTGTAATTAGTCAGTAGTTGCCACGTTCAGCGAAATTACTATTTAGCTGTTATACTGGATACTGTGTACACAAGACTGTGATTAATCTATTAACATAATAAATAGGGAATTATAGGCAGCATTAATCCGTTTTCTATTTACGTAATAATAAAATAATAATAATAGTGAGTTCTATTATTAAGGTATCAACCCAATCATGTCTAGTACATTTTGCATTTAAGGCAATGAATGGTACGAGTATTATATACATATACAAACATACAAATTAAACTATATTATGAGTTAATATATCAATAATTGCTTATAACCTATAGCGTCCGATGCATCCCCTCCAATATTTACAAAATATATTGTGAGGAAACACCTGAGCAACGAACTTAACTAATTCATTTGTTGAGTTACTTA
Source organism: Parnassius apollo (assembly GCA_907164705.1). Classification (NCBI taxonomy): domain Eukaryota; kingdom Metazoa; phylum Arthropoda; class Insecta; order Lepidoptera; family Papilionidae; genus Parnassius; species Parnassius apollo. The sequence continues at coordinate 280,122 of CAJQZP010000312.1, read as the reverse complement.
CAGTTTCCCAGAAACTGGCCGTTCTACAACGTACAACAGCAACCTCCGCGAACATTGCGGACGCGCTGCAGTATCGCGGATACTGAGTACGTTATCGGATTTTTTGGTGTAATTAATCCAAAGTTATCCGGTGTAAAAGCTGATACAATAGGCTTTAAAGAGAGTAATCTTAACAAGATCCTTAGAACACAAAGCAAAGCGACGCGCCAGCATGTTACAACGTATAGCTACGTTCGAGCTCAATATCTAAGTCGTCAGTCACTCTGACTCTCAGATAACATATGACCCAAGTACTTGAAATTCTTTTACATATTTTTATTTTCCGAAAATATTATTTTTTCTTTGTGATTTTGCACTCTTCTTATCCGTTTTCGCGCACAATCGAAAAAACTGTAGCAGAAAACAGCAATTTTAGCCAAAAATTATATAAAGCTTCGAACCGAGATATAGTTACAGTTATAGTTGCACATGCTACCAGTTTGCAGATGACACTTGTCTTGTAATCGGTGATAAAAATCCACAAAAGGCATGTGACCTTTTGCAGTCTGACCTAGATATCCTATCAAGGTGGTGCCATGATGCTGGGCTTGTCCTTAATGATAGTAAAACTAAGTTGTTAGTAATTAAATCTCCATACCTAAAACCCGCTTCAATAAAAAAAATTAGTTGCACACAACCACATCTGCCTACATAATAACCGCGCTGCTGAATGCTGCTGCCCAGCAATTGAGATAGTTGACACACAAACGTATCTCGGACTAGTTATTGACAGTAAATTAAATTGGAGCCAGCATATTGACCGTGTATGTACTAAACTAAGACAGTTTTTAGCAAATATCACTATTCTCAATAATCGCATTCCTTTTAAAATAAAGTTAATGTTATATAATGCACTTGCGGAGTCGCACATTCAATACGGGCTAAGTAGCTACGGCCGAACTTACAAAACATATCTTGACCAGATCCATAGTTTACAAGTAAGAATACTCAATACTATAGTTCCAAATAAAATAAAAAATAAATTCAGGAATGACGTTAATGGTCTCTTTAAACATTGTAAAATTTTACCAATACATATACAAGTACAAAATATTTTATTAAAAGAACAATTTTTTAATGAATCGCTAAAAATCCCGATTGAGCATTCTGTAAACACTCGAGCAATTTCTAAAAACCGTCTCAACGAGCCGCGTGCTAGCAATGCGTACGGTAAGAGAACATGTAGCTACTTAATACCTCGGCTTATCAATAACTTACCATCAGAATTAGTGGAACAATATCACTAAAAATAACATTAGATGTAAACTAAAGGGTCACTTTCTTAAATTATTATAACGTATTTTGTCATTTTTTTTATTGTTTGCATATTTATTTCATGTTTTTTGTTTGTTTTTCCTTTTTTATAGTATCTGCAATACAACATAACGCTATATTATTTTATAAAATTGTAATCTCTCGATAGCTTAAGTATAAACCTTAGTGGTTTTTTTAAATGCTATCACTACAAATATGTGTAATGCTTGTTCATATGATAAATAAATGAAAAGAAAGTGGTAAGGTGAAATTTAACAATTTTGCGTCGATATTCATGTCAATGACTATTCAAAAACTGCCGTTTTAATTTCAAATTATGGGAGGAACAATCAAACTGTTATAGGAAGTCTTTTTGTGTACTGATTTACCAAGTGTTCTTTGCTAAAGCGTTAAGAAATAACTTGGTGGTCCTAGATGTCTGAGTAGTTAAGAAGAAAATCAATCGCGGACATGTGAAAGCCGCACTGAAGCATAGACCGTGAGACGTGTGAAAGCTGCCAACTTACATTTTTGTTTTACTTTTTAGACATACAAAACAATTTATTACACTGATAGAATTTTTAAATCGCTTGTCAAAGACCGAACTTAAAACCGAACACCAAACAAAGCATAAGCAACCAAAGTTCGATCCACATCGATACCACTCTCATTTAATTTCAATTTAAAGTATCGATTTATCACTTTCTTGGCGGTTAAGGAAAACATCGGGAGGAAACCTTCATATCTTAAAAATATTTCGAAAAATATATTATATATATTATATTAGTAAAGATGACCATCTTGCGTTTAGGTCAATGCGGCAAAAACTTTTGCACCAAATTTCTCTTCGGCCTGTGCCCGTTAGTGGAATTTTTATAGAGTACTACTATCTTGCTTTAATTGGGGTCATCATACAGTTATAATTTCATTTATATTTCTGGAGAAATATTTTTGCATTTTTTCTACTGAAAATATTAAGGGTAGCGTAAGTGGGTAAGGTAAGAGATCGTCAATATTGCAATTTACCAAAAGCGCACTCCTGAACATAAGCCGGGAAAGCCCCACTGATAATCAAATAGGCTAGATATTTGCCGTAGCTATCACGCTTGGCAGCTAAGGGTTGGCTACGGCATCTTTTTATTGTTTTGAGTTTGTGACAAGGAAGATGCTGCTACTCATCTCCGGTTGCAGTTTCCCTCTGTTGCCTCATACGACACCCACGGCACGATATAATGTAGTAGATTATCTTTCACCGCCATTACAAGGCAAATATATTTCCACTCTCATTCATGTGTGTTCCCGTTCACATCAATGTGAAGAATCGACGCTCCAGGCAGACAAAAAAATTTACGCTTCAAAAGGATAAATTTATAAACATAAGTGTTGCAAGACATTCTAGAGATGAGAGGTTGGGATTCGTAATTCGTATTCGTTGGCGTAAATCTACGCACGTAGCATCCCAATCTAAGGATTTGTGTCTCTACCAAGGGAACAAAGTCATACCGTCGGTTCTCATGGTCTAAATGTTTCACAAGGCTCTAAATTGAGGGAAAATTTAAAGATAACCTTCGCATTAAATCCTTTAAAGAACCGTTACGGGATAATCTTCCGGCAATATTCTTAAATAAAAGTTGTTGGTACCAAATATGATTACATTAATTGATGGTAAATAGTGTAACCAGTGACTAGAAGCCTAAGTTAAAACGGTAAAAAACGGTCCTGATCGTCTGCACTATGGAAATTATGAATAATGATGTAAATATGCTTAATAATTTTTAAATTTGAGATTGATTTAAAATCGTTATTGTGCAAAAAATTAATGTTCTTCCACCAGTTTTTTTTGTTCTTGTTACCATATTACATATAGAAAGATTTTAACGCGAGTGGAAATTTTATATTCAACTAAGTTCCACGACATATCTTTCTTTCTCTCATCTTGCTTCGGATCAAAAAAAAATATCAACTCTGTAAGATAAAGTTGAAAGGTTAATTGATAAACGAAGAAAAAAACATTAAATAATTATACGCCGGAAAGATTACATTTAGATATCGAAATGTAGCTTGTACTATAAAAGGAGAATTTACAGATTGATTGGCACAGTTTTCTTCTGAACTGGGAACAATGAAGACGCTGTTGGTACTGGCGGGTCTCGTGGCCCTGACACTGTCAGGTGCTGTACCACAACAACAGTTCAATTACAAGACTAAAACTGGTGAGAAATTTATCTTATTAATTATGCTTATTGCTAGTGGTCAAAATTCGACCGTAATCCATATTATACACATATGAAATAGTGTTTTTTTAAAAAAAAATTATAGCACGAAAGGTAAGGGGCCGCCTTTCCCTGTCTATTTCCTGATAATTAAATACACGTCTTATATACGAGGACAGATTTTTCTGCATTTTAAACTATTTCGTGGCTTTAATCTCCATAAAATATCCAGAAATAAGTAGTTTTGCACAGGTTGTAGCGATTGAGATAGGCCTATAGTTGGACCTAATAGAATCGCATATGGTTTTTCTTTTGACAATGGAGATAACCACGTATTTTATTAAGTCTGGTGGCGAGAATGAATGTTTTAAGCACGCATTAATAAAACTGAGAAACGTCACAACCTCAAGTCCACCGCAACGTAAATGTCTAGAGTAAATGTGGTCATGACCACGCGCGTTGCAAAGGTGGATCTTCTTAAAGGAATTATTCACCATGCACTCATCAATATGCATGAGAATTATGATAAATCCGACACATCAAGTAATTCTATCGCAGAAGAACTACCACTGGAATCGCAGCCACTTATAAAGAAGTTTTGTTTAAAATTATCAGCTATCTGTTTTTGTCGCTTTTTCCATTAACGGATATCGCAACTCCAACCATAGTATATTAACCTTGCATAATTTACAAGTATATTTCCAAATATAAACTTCCGTCTCATCTCTTCTATTTACCTCTATAGATTCGTATTATGTACATATAATCTTTTCTTATTACAACTTTATGAAATTTTTTGCATGTATATTTGTAGGCTCTATGTTTAGAAAACAGCAATTCACTATTTTTCAGTAATTTAATTGTTTTGGCAAGTGAGTCAGTAGGTGAAGAACTGATATCCTTCCAATAGTAATGCTCATCATCACTGGTTTACGAAATTTGGGTGTAGCGTTTTTGGATTTGGTTTTCATCATAAGTTGTTAAATTTCGCTTACGATCACGGCCTGTATGTCTTTTTATAGAATAATGGTGATAAGCGAGCATATAGTCCACCTGAATGTAAGTGGATGCTATGGCTTATAGAGGTCTACACCTAACACATAAGAGTATAGAAGATAGTAAATTATCAATACGTTATATTGTTTGGGTCGTATATTGAATACGGAAAGTCTACACGCAGCTTGACAAAGACAGTGAGACAATAAATAATAGAATAACGGTGACGAATCAGCACATGGTCCACCTGATGATTAGTGGATGCTCTATCCCATGGATATCTACGTAATTATCTATCAAAATTAAGATAAAATGTCACCTATTTGGACTAAGATGGGATGCTTCGTTACCAGTAAAACGGCGTTAGAGCGTGGCTCTATCCCGGTCAAACCGATCCATGTGTGTAGCAGCTTTCTATTATTTATTATGTGTAGTTAGCATAGCGTGGCTTCAGCGTGGCTCAACACGAAATATTACATTTTTTATTTTATATTATAATACATTAAAGTCCATTAATTTCGGTATATAATATGAAAGTAAATTGACAAAGGTAAACATTTTTACATCTTTAAAGATTTGTGCTTTAGTAAAGAAACGGGATATAAAGGAAGGAAACTATAAAAAATAAAAGCATTGAAATATTTAAATATATTTATTACATTTAAAATATATATTGGACTTTTAAAATAATTATTGAACACTCGGAAGGTAGAGATACACTACTCAAAGAATGTACTTATATGCTTTAGATCTATTTGACTTTACAAAACACAAGCCCATAACGGAAAAATGTTAACAGAATTCTTCACAGTCGACGCTGAGTTCGTGGCGAAACAGAAGAAAATATTGGATCTTTTCTTCGCACCTAACCAAATCGATATAAATGCGGAATATTACAAAATTGCTAAGGATTACAACGTTGAAGCGAACATTGAAAATTACACAGTAAGTACTCATTCATGGTCATACAAATCCTAACAAAATCCATTGCTTTTAATAATTTATTGGTAGGACCAAAAAACATAGACCTCCCCAATAGATAGCTTCGTAGAACATTTCCATGGTCGTCTCGCTTGGCAGGCAGAATGGCAACCACAGTTCTTTTATTATTTTAAAATTATCATCACGAAGATGCTGGTGTCCGCCTCCTGTTTTAGTTTCCTTTTGTCGCCTCTTACGATACTCACGAATGATGGGGTAGTGGGTTCTCTTAATTAATTTATTTATTCTACGGTTTTATTGATCGCCCAAGCGGTAAATATATTTTAATGTTCAGTGCTTATTACATTGTGCGTTCCAATATCACCATATCATCAAAATGAGTGAGATTGCATTGGTCTTGCACGCGAAATACGCTTAGGCACGACAGCGACTATCATGTGAAGCTGTAGTTTTTTTCAATTTCTAAATTAATTATTGAATTGAGACCGCCAACTGTGAGTTTTTATAATTCAAAATAACTAGCTGTACGTAATAGGTGTAGTACCAAATAATGCGTGCAGTAGAAAAGAATTCCACGTATGTGACACGATGCCACTGCACTTCATAAAGTGCCTGCGTCACACACGATATTTGTTTGCCATAGTTTATGTGCTGCATTGCGAGCGATGACATTCACTCACGAAAAATAAAACGACACGTGTAAGGCTTGCTTACACGACCTGCTTCAAAATCAACCAATAATTAAATTAATTTGAATAATCTTTGTTTATGAAAACTGCCCTCGAAACATGGCACTTACATATCACTGCGCTTCAGCATATCAAATATCTAAACAAATGAATAATATTAATTTGAAATTTCTTTGTTCACAGAACAAAAAGGCTGTAGAAGACTTCTTAGTGTTGTACAAATACGGATTTTTGCCAAGAAATCACATCTTCTCTATTTTCTACGACAAACAGAGGGATGAAGCCATCGCTCTATTCCATCTCTTCTATTATGCCAAAGACTTCGAAACCTTCTACAAAACTGCCGCCTATGCACGTGTGTACTTCAACGAGGGACAATTCCTGTATGCGTACTATATCGCTGTGCTTCATCGTGCGGACACTAAAGGAATAGTTCTTCCTGCTCCTTACGAAATTTACCCCTATTTCTTTATTAACTCAGATGTTTACTACAGATTATTCCGCACTAAAATGCAAGGCGAAATTTTCAATCCTGCTTACGCTGCTGAGTACGGCGTCGTCCATGAAAACGACTACTATGTATATTACAGTAACTACTCTAGCTACATGTCTTACGGTGATGAGGAATACAAGTTATCTTACTTCACTGAAGACATTGGCTTAAATTCTTACAACTATTACTTCCAATCTTATTTCCCATTCTGGCTGCAAGGAGATATCTTATCGGAATCAAAAGAACGTCGTGGTGAAGTTTATTTCTACTTTTACAAGCAGTTGCTTGCCCGTTACTACCTAGAACGTCTTAGCAATGGACTGGGTGAAATTCCTGAGTTCTCTTGGATTAAACCAATCAAATCAGGCTACGTTCCTTTCCTATTTTATTATTATCCTTTCATTCAGAGACCAGCCTACTACCAAATACCTTATGAAAACAATGTTCAAGAATTACAGTTCCTTGACACCTATGAAAAAACTTTCTTGCAATATCTCGAGAGAGGCGTCTTCAAGGCTGTAAGTATTAACATCATTTGTGTTAGTAATGACTTGTTATGGTTGGAAAAGTTAAGACCAATATATGTGCATGATTTTTAATTTTTCAGTACAACCAAGAAGTTGACTTTAGCAACTCAAAGTCTGTTAATTTTGTTGGCAATTTCTGGCAATCAAATGCTGACTTATACGAGAAGGAAAAACCTAGAAACTATCACCGCTCCTATGAAGTCATTGCTCGCCGCCTTTTGGGTGCTGCTCCGGAATCAGTTGACAAGTACGTTCATAGATAGTTAAATTAAATATGAGAAAACCAATATTACTATAGAATCGTTTATTATAACTCGCAAAATAAGGAGCATTAGAAAACAAGATGACTTCTTCGATAGTCGAGTGTTCGATATTTTAGTGCTGATCATGCGGATCAGCTTCGAATTTCGGGTAGGGTCAAAAATTTGTTTTTGTGAGAGTGAGGGAAAAGGGAGTGAACTTGAACTAGCGCATACACTCGTGCACTATAGTTCTGTTTTGCGTAGATAGTTATTTTCCGTTAGACTGGTTCACAGCGACCTGGGGGATATTATTATGTAAATACATGCATATACATTGGGTCATCACGTATCACGTATGTTTTCGCAGAGACGTTCATTTAATCGTGTATATTTTATTTGAAAAACTTAAAGATTTTTATGATAAAACAAAAAATTTATAAATTGATTATCTAAAATCAAAATAGCACCACATTTTTATACTATCGGGGAATTTCGCTATTTCTATTTTATAATTATTTTTATGGAAAAGCCTAGAATTTTAGGCTTTTATATAATTTTTATTATGAAAATGTCTAAAATTCTCCTCCTATTACTTACAGATACACCTACCTACCAACAGCGCTTGACTTCTACCAAACATCTCTCCGTGATCCTGTTTTCTACCAACTTTACAGCAGAATTTTGAAGTACTTTATTCAATACAAGGAATACGTACCAACATACACTAAGGATGTGCTGCACTACATCGGAGTTAAGATAAATGATGTTAAAGTTGAGAAACTTGTCACATTCTTTGACTACTTTGACTTTGATGTTACAAACGGCGTATACTTCTCACCGGAACAATTGAAAACCTACAAGTTCACTCCTTACAAAGTGCGTCAGCCACGCCTTAACCACAAACCGTTTACTGTTACTGTTGATGTTAAGTCCGACGTTGAAGGCGATGCTGTATTCAAGATTTTCATGGGTCCTAAATACAACGGTGAAGGCTATCCCATAAGCTTAGAAGATAACTGGATGAACTTTGTTGAACTTGACTATTTCGTTAAGAAATTGAATGTTGGACAAAACAAGATCGAGCGAAGCTCAACCGACTTCTTGTTCTTCAATGAAGATTCAGTTCCAACTACAGAAATCTACAAGCTACTTGAACAAGGCAAAGTTCCTGCTCATATGTCTACTGAATCAGGCTTTATGCCCTCCAGATTGATGTTACCTAAGGGAACAAAGGGAGGATTCCCCTACCAGTTCTTCGTAATGGTTTATCCCTACCATGCCACGGAAAATGAAACCAAACCCACTGGAAGATTTAGTTTTGACAACAAACCTTACGGTTATCCATTCGACCGCCCAGTAAACGAGGCTTACTTCATGCAACCCAACATGTACTTTGAGGATGTATTTGTGTACCACGAAGATGACATCTACCCATACCAGTACTCTTATCCCTACTATGTAGGTCAAAAAACCCCATTCAAGAAATACTAAGAGAAGAGAAGCTTTTAGGTCTTAGAAAAATTAATTTAAGTTTTTGTGGAATGAGAAATAAATTTAAAAGTAAATCTTAATTTTATTCTTTTACTTTTTTAATGAAATATTAGTAATCTTATTAATTAACATTACTAATATTCCTTTTAACCACTTCTGGTAAGCTTGAAAATGCTTGTGTTAGGAGTGGTTCACGACAGTAGTCAAATGGCGGATTCGAACCCACGACCTTTTGAGTTCGCGTTCCGCGCCCTGCCATTAGGCTACTTTGGCTTTATTTGATGACGTGTATAAAGAAAGATCATATAATCATGGTTATTATTATACATTTAGTTACTTCAATTCATATTCAAAAAATGTGCTCTACTAAGGCTAAGGCTTTGCAAAAATTAAAATTAAAACTTCCTCTAATAAAATTAAAATAATGTGGAGTACAATTAATAGTGAGGGCAAAGGGCAAGGTTAATTAGACTCAATGTGGTGAACAAGTTGCTGCAGCCTTTGAGAATCATTTCACTGGTTTTTAGTTTTTGACGAGATTTGATTTGATTTTTTCGCCGTCAAATCGTTACTTAAACAAAATATAAATGCTTGCTTAGTAATTTTTAAATTTCATAAAGTATTGTGAAATATAAAGTATTAAATTTTAAAACTAATAAAAAAAATTAAAATATGATAAAGTGAATAACGGTACAGTGGCGAAGCTAGAGCTCCAAGCTAGGGCAAGCCCAAGATATAAATTGATAAAAATATAGATTGTTGTTTTTAGCAGTTTTATAAAAAAACACCAAACTTGATCTGTCTCCACGCTTCAGTTTCATATTTAGTGCTGTCAAGGACGTGTTTAACAAAGCAAACTGAAGGCATACCACTGCTAGATAGAATGTATTACATATCAGCAATTGCATAGCTTCGGTGGCTTTGAAGAAAGCCGTTTGGGTTTGTTTAAGCGAAAGAAATAAAAAGACGTGTGGCACTCGGGGACTGCCGCGGTAAAGCTATTGCATAGCATTTTGTATCAACTTATGCAATTATAATTATTTATTTATTTTATTTATGCAGTATTTCTTTTTCTTTGATATTAATTCAAGTTACACTTTTTGAGCGTGGTGACCGATAAGAAAACAAATGTTTTTTCTTTTATTAAATAAATAAATAATAAATGCACTTTGTTCATTCATATTCAAAACACTTTATACACAAATTTTACAAGTACAGCTATTCACTGTTGTACATAAATACCTATACACCTATATACTTTCTCATAAACAGCTGCTTATGTATTCGTCCGATTTCGGAGCAGCTCGTCTCGATTTGTGCGAGCTTCGTAGAGTCGTACAATACGTCTAGTTGCACGCACGCAAACACCGTGTCGAAGACTGCCGAAAAGAAACGACGTTAGACAATGCACGGCCTTTCAAGCCACACCTCCGTGCCCGTCGGAGTGGGGAGGGTGAGGTTTTTTCGTTACGGCGGAATAAATTTCTGGATTCGGTGCCCGCGCTCAAGGCCCGCGATAGAAGCTATGCAATAGCTTAAATATTTACATCTAATACAATACATTAACAAAAGCAAAACATGAACAAAGTACAAACAAACTACGTATGTACAAAATTAAAAAAACAAATTATTTACATTCTAATTGATAAGAAATAAGATAATATAAGTGGAATCATCTCGCTTTCTTATGGAACGATTTAATTACGTCCACGTAAAATGTTGTTGAACGTTTTAATTGTACCAATAACTGTTTTTTAATTGCGATAATTGATAAGTCTGAAATACACTCTTAACCTTGTGTATTATCTCAACAAAGTTTAAAGATTTCCTCTCCGATTAGCACTTTAACACACTTCAATTCATGATTAAAACTACTTTTACGTATTTTATCGCATTTATTTTTTACTTTTTATTTACTTTTTATTTTTATTTTTAATTCCCGACGTTTCGGGCGCTTTCCAGCACCCATGGTCACGGGGGACTGAGATGACTGACGTCCCGATGTCATTGTTAAACCCGGAGTACCTTCAGCTTTTTTAATTATTGTTTATGGTCCGATCTATGCAAAATGAACTGACTATGCCCTGAGGTCTTGCAGTGGTATGCTTGGGTTTAGTTTTAATTTTATTGATTATAGGATCCCAAGCAGGTGGTAGTACCCAGCCTCCTTCTCTATTGAAATTAGGATGTTTTTTTAATTTCAATAGCCTCACGTATCATCCTTGGTAGGAATCGGTGTTCTTTCGCGAGGATTTGTGGTCTATCAAATCTGATGTAATGGTTGGGTCCGTCTAGGATATGATCACAAACTGCAGACTTCCCGGAACGTTGATGCTTCACATCAGCTATATGTTCTTTTACGCGGGTCCTAATTGATCTTTTGTTTGTCCTATATAAGAGAGACCACATTCACAATCAAGCTTGTACACTCCTGCATCTTGTAGAGGAATTTGACACTTGACGGATGGTAGGAACTGACTAATCTTCTTCGGCGGCTTGTAGAATGTTTTAATAGAAGCTCGCTTCAAGATATAGCCAATCTTGTCTGTGACGCCTCTGACATATGGTAGTACAGCAGGCACACGCTCGACTGTGGCCGGCTTCACTCGGTCACTGTGACGTAGGCGCGGGACCCGAAGCTTGTTGTCGTGCAGAACTTGCTTGACGTGCTGAAGCTCGGCGGCCAGGGTGTTTGCTGTCACAGATCCCTCGTGCTCTCTGTGCCGGACGGGCGAAACTCTCCGGAGTAAATGTTGTCGAAGATACTTCGCGAGTCGCTCACGTCTTACACCTATAGGTTCCAGTGGGTACTCTCACCGCCGTCTTTGTGGTGCCGCTGAAATATTGTGGACTGTAGTTAAAATCAAAATGCACAATTAACAAATACAAATAGCAAGGTAGTGGCCAACGGTTCGACTGATTGATTAGTCGCGAAATTTTATAACTATTTATCACGGTTGTTAAACTACGGTTGTTCACTGTATATTTCAAAAGATTTCTTTAAATTGTACGGTGGTATCTAATATCTATTGGTAGTAGCTGGTTTTCTAACACTACTGACTAGCAGCTATTATCAACTAAACTAGTTGATTTTATCACTTGTGTAACTGCGGATATCAGTTACCACTTTCACTATATGTAACTGCGAATATCAGTTACGACCTTTTTTAGGCTAGCTAACACTTTCACTATGTAACTGCGAATGTCAGTTACGACCTTTTTTAGGCTAGGTAACACTTTCACTATGTAACTGCGAATGTCAGTTACGACCTTTTTCGGCTAGCTAACACTTTCACTATTCACTATATACTGCTACTAGTCACTTCAGCTACCACCGGATACCACTCACTTCACTTCACTAGTCACTGGTAGTTCTTCACACTACTACTGGTACTGGGTCCCGAGCCCCTAAGGTAGACTTTAGCAATACTTTGCAGTGAGCCGCTTGCCATTTTCCGTTTTGCCTCTTTATTGCATAAACTTATCACTATACAGATGGCATAAATTGCAATATTTTCTATACGAAACTAATTGCTAAACTAACATGCTATACATCATTAAATCGGTAGTCTGATACTTTATTAATATATCATAAAGGTTACTAAAAACATTAACATTGTAAAAAAGTTATTAAACGAAATGTCCCAAATTTTCATAATATTTGGGCATTTTAATTCTTTAATTTTTCTATAACTACGAAATGCGTTTAATTATAAAAAAAATATTCTTATACTTCTTTAATCTATAAGCCATATGCTAGTTAAATGTCATATTTATAACTCTTTTAGGAAATAAAATTATTTTCATTATTTTTAGTATGATCTATTACGCAGTTAATTAAAAAACTTCTAGAGAGTTCTACGATAAGACGCGCTGTGATTGGTCGATTTTTTGGTATATAATAAAAGTTGTTTATATTATTTGTTATCAAAACGACATTCTATACAAACATATTGAGAGTTATAAATATGCTAAATAACTATATTAATACACGTTTTTAGTCCATTTTTGTCGGCAATTTCATTATTAATACAAAAAACAATATTCTTTATCACTTTGTTTCTTAAGGTTGTTAGGCCGTCGCGAACATTTCTCCCGCCGTGCAGCGTCGCGACGATTTTCTCACAGCGGCGCTGCATCCATTTCGGTGAGCGACGTTGCTTCTACTTCGGCAGCGGCACGAGTTTCCTGGTTGGCCTCTTGATTAGGCCGTTTGCTGTACGTACCTCCACAGTGCGGATCTGTCCGTCCGCACCGGGATAAACAGCTTCCACCCTCCCTCGTGGCCAGGTGTTACGAGGTAACTGGCCGTCAGCTATGAGGACTGGATCGCCCACCTGGAGATTGGGACCTCTCCCATGGGCCTCCCGCCGGTTTTGAAGTTCCGGTAAATACTCTCGGACCCAACGCTGCCAGAACATGTCAGCGAGTATCTGGGAGCGTCGCCAGTGTCTTTGGCTATTCATATCTTTTTCATCAAATACTCCAGGTGTCGGCAGTCTCGCAGATCCTCCTAAAAGGAAGTGATTTGGATTGATGGCTTCGTCGTCGTTGCTGTCTACAGAGATGTGAGTCAATGGTCTGCTATTTACTGTGTACTCCACCTCGCAGAGCAGCGTGGCTAATACTTCCTCATGCGGATGTCTCTCATGAAGGACGGTGTATAGTGCCGTCTTCACGCATCGTATGAGACGTTCCCATACTCCTCCCATGAAAGGCGCGGAGGGGGTTATAAAACGCCACACTATGCCTCGTCTACTGGCTTCTTCTCGAAAAGCCTCCCGAAGTTCCTTGTCTGCACCGTGCATGTTGGTGCCATTGTCGGAATAAATCTCGGTGGGGCACCCTCGGCGAGCTGCGAATCTTCTTAATGCTAGTATTGCGGAGTCAGCGCTGAGGTTTGCGACAACTTCTAAGTGGACAGCTCTGGATGTGAGGCAGGTGAAGAGAGCTACGTATCTCTTCTGATGTTGACGTCCCACAGTGACTGAAAGTGGCCCAAAATAGTCCAGATCGGTGAAGGTGAACGGTCTTTGGTGATGAGCGAGACGTGTACTAGGATGGTCACCGGTCGCTGGCACTGATGGTTGTGCTTTTCTGATGCGACACTGTATGCATTGGCTCACTATCTTTTTCGTAGTGGGTCGAAGTCGGATCACCCAGTAGTGCTGTCGAACCTCGTTGATGGTAGGTTCGGTTCCGCAATGATGCAAGCTACGATGCGTCCAGTCAATATATAATTGTGTGATGTAATGATCACCATCCAATATAGCTGGCCCCTTCATGTCTTCTGTGACTCCCTTCACGGCGGCTATGCGACTTCGTAGCGCGATGATCCCGTCTTTCAATTCTATTTGGAGCGGTCGTAGGCGGCTATCATGAGCGACCTTTTTATTATTACGGAGATCAGTTATCTCTTGTGAGAAGGAGCCCTCCTGTATGGCACGTATCAGGAGCTGTTCGGCCTCTCTGATGAATTCGGCCTCTAGTGTGATGTACCTTTTGACATCTCTATTTTTCACTTGACTGGGAGGCTGCGCGATTTGTCGCGGATTATTTTTCGATTTCCTCCAGTCGGGATCTTCCTCTTTGCCCTTTTTTGTTCTTTTATAGAAGATCCTGTCTGTAGTTTTGCGGCAGAGTGTTATGAATTGTAGCACTCTAGCCGTAGCTCGCAATAAGCGTTCCCATCTCGAAAACCTTGCTGGATCGGGAACAGCTTCTCGGAGTATCGGAGCTTGATGAGATTCCTTAATGGTGAGGGATCTTTCCTCACCTGTAGGTTCGGATGACGTGGGTCTTTCGGTTGGCCATTCTGACGGTTCTTTATACAGAAATGATGGGCCGTTGTACCACTCGTGATTGGAGTCGAAGTTCGGTGGTACGTCCCTTGTGGCAATGTCAGCTATATTCAATTTGGTAGGTACCCAGCGCCAGTCCTCTACTTTACTATTCTCTTCGATTGCTGCTATTCGGTGGGCAACGAAAGGTTTGTAACTCCTGGAGCCCTTTTTTATCCACGTGAGGACAGTTTTGCTGTCAGTCCAATATGTGACGGCTTCGGGCGTCACGCAATGTGCCTGGATAACGGCGGTAGCTACGCGGCTTCCCATCACGGCGGCTTGTAACTCGAGGCGAGGTATCGACGTTACTTTCAGCGGAGCTACCTTCGCCTTAGCCATGATGAGGCTCACATGTACTGTCCCATCGGGTGTCGTTGATCTCCAGTAGACTGCCGTTGCGTAGGCGCTCTCACTGGCATCGGTGAACACATGGACTTGGAGTAAACGAGCGTCGCTGAATCCCGGGTAGCATCTTGGGATGCTTACTGATTTGAGCTGTTCCAGGTGTTGGATCCATGTGGACCATTGTTTAGTCAGGTCTTCGTCCAACTCCTGGTCCCAGTCTGTTCCTCGTCTCCATGCTTCCTGCAATATTTGCTTTGCTCGAATTGTAACTGGGGAGGCGAGGCCGAGCGGGTCATACAGCGACATTACTATTTTGAGTGCTTCCCTTTTTGTTGGTGTTTTATGCAGCAAATTGATTGGAAGTCGAGCGAGCTTTAGGTTGAAGCTCAGCTGATCGGTACCCGGTTTCCAGATTAATCCGAGTATCTTTTCCTCGGTTCCTTTGTTTCCCAGATCGACTGACTCAGATGCTTCATGGTCAGGTTCTAATTCTTTTACAACTTCTGGTGCGTTGGAAACCCATTTTCTTAAGGTGAAGTGCGCGTTTTTGTGTATGTTGCGTACTTCCTTTGATATTCGCATTGCCTCTTCCAGAGACTGGAAACTGTCGAGATAGTCATCCATATAGTGGTTTTGAATGATAGCTTCTACAGCTTCTGGATACTTGTCTTTGTGTTTTTTAGCGTTCCAGTTTTTCGCGAATATGGCTGTGCAGGGTGAACTGGCTGCACCGAAAATGATCGACGTCATTCTATATTCCTGTGGAGCTTCATTACGTCGATCCCCTCTCCAGAGATATCTTAAGGCATCTCTGTCTTCAGGTCTGACTTTAACCTGCATGAACATTTCGGCTATGTCCGCGGAGACAGCGATTTTATGGCGGCGAAAACGCATCATGACCCCTGGTAGTGATTGCAGTAGGTCCGGACCCGTGAGCAGGATGTCGTTTAATGACAACCCCTTTGTTTTGGCTGCGGCATCGTGTACTATTCGAAACTTCTCTGGCTTCATTGGGTTATGGACGTCGAAATGGGGTAGGTACCATGTTCTTCCCGGTGTGCTAGTTTTCGGTGCTATCTCAGCGTATCCTTTTTGTACTAAGGAATTCATTTGTTCATCATATTTCCTTTTTAGATCTTCGTTTCGATCTAATTTTCTTTCAATGGAAACGAGCCGTTTTATTGCTGTTTCGTAATTACCAGGCATCTCGATATCCTTTTTCTTCCAGAGAAGCGCTGTTTCTATGTGCTCGTCTTGTAACTGACGGGTGCTGCTATTTAGTATATCTTCAGCTTTCTTCTCTGGGTCGGAGTTTGGTCTTCTCGGATTGATAATGAGAGATTCCAGCGCGAAATATTCGCGGAGTTGGTCATCTATAGTAACCTCGCTCTTGTGCAGCTCATTGGCTGCGTGGACACGCTGATACGGGGCTTTAGTGTGTGCCCCGTGTAGCACCCATCCTAATTCTGTGAGCGAGGCAATTGGCTGGTGCGGCGGACCTCTTCGGATTTTAGTGGCTATCAGAAGTCTCCAATTGTCCTGTCCTATTAGGATCCTTGGGTTGCCGGAGTCATATATTAGCTGCTCCTTTAGGTCTTTCAAGTGCTTGCACTTGGCTATGTCTACTGCACGCACAGTCTGTGGCCCCAAGTTTAGGCTTGCAACCGTACGTGCTCTGAATGGCACCCTTTTGCTGTGGAGACTCTTCAGCGATACTTTGATTCTTCGGGATTCCGGTGAATCGAGGGTAGTGTTCCCGATAGCGGTAATCTTAAACGGGTCCAACCGCCCTGTAGCTCCAATTTGTTTGGCTATCTCTTCATCCATTAGTGAAACTGTTGACCCATCATCCAGCAGGGCGTGTGTGTTTACAGCTCCCGCCGGTCCAATTACTCGCACTGGAATTATTTTTAAATAGGCTTGATGCTTTGACACACTGAATGAGTTAGCAACGGTTTCTTGAGGTTCTTTTTGTTTGACCTCAGTCTTCTCCTTTGTATTATTATGGAGAAGTCGATTGTGTGTCGCGGTGCATCCTTTTTATTCCACACTTATTGGTTTTGCATTTGTGTGTCTGATTTCGATAACGTAAACAGCGGAAACATAAATTATTTTGCTTTGCGAGTTCCCATCTTTTGTTGATATCTGCTTCTTTAAATTTTTTACATTCGGATCCGTAGTGACCCTCCTTTTCGCACACTCTGCATTTCGGAGACGGCTTAGTAGTAGCCGCGTGTGCTCTATGTACTGAACGTTTGCTTTGTGCTTCGTTTATAATTTCTGGAGGCGCAAATGCACTACAGAAGTGAGCTTGCTCGGTAATAAACTCGCTGAAGCAGCCGAGGTCTGGTCTAGAATCATATTTTTCGGTGTAGATTCTATACCACTGGGCACGTATAGAGTTCGGCAGTTTGTCGGTGAGGTGTCGTAGCAGCTCTGCGTTGACGAGGTAATGATCTCGCTTTAGGGCTCTAAGAGTGACGACGCTTCCCCTCACTTTGCTCGCGAATGTGCAGATGTCTCTGGGCGCTTCTGTACAGCGTGCTAATCCTCGTAATTTCTCGGTTTCTGCTTGCGCGATTGAATCTGGACGCCCAAATTGTAGCTCCAGTTCTCGCATAATCTCATCTGGCTTAGCATGCCCGATGAGTTCTGAACTGACTGTTTCCAAGGCTCTTCCTTGTAGACTTCGTCTTAGTCTAGCAGTGTTTTCAATGTCATTGAAGTAGCCTCGGGTTGTTTCGTAAATGGCACGGAATGAAAGCCACTCGGTATGTGCTCCGCTAAAGCTTGGCAGTGTCATTATAGCTTTCGACGCTGCGAAAGTATGCGACGATAGTGGCGCACTCTCTAACTTTGATTTGTCAGCGAGCGCGGCTATAGCGGATGTGAGCTCCGATATAAACGGACGGAGCCCCCTGTCTTCACTTATGACAGGTTCCTGGCTAGGTTTCTTTGGATTGGGATCCCTTTGTACATCTTCTGGATAGGAATCCTGGTTTGTGAGCTCTGATACAATCGGTAGGAGCCCCCTGTCTTCATCAACGGTGGGTTCCTGGCTGAGCTTCTGTGGCATGGGATGCTTTTGTGCATCTTCTGGATAGGAATCCTGGTTCGTGAGCTCCTTTTGGGGCTCACTGAGGTCGACAACGTCCGGGGTCGGCTTTGTGACGGTTTTATTAAATGGTGCCTTCCCTCCGGTGATTGCGCCTTGATTTGACTTTTGTTTGGCTACAGAGTTTTCGAGCCAAGATCGAACGTACTCACTTTTGGATTGACCATCTTCATCATAGTCGTCTGATTCGTCATCTTCTTCAGCCATCTGTAAGGAGATCTGCGCAAGTTCTAGTTTGATCTTCAATACTTCTTCACGAGCCTTCAAAATTCTTCTATTGGGCCGAACAGTCTTCTTTGACTTCGTACTGCAATCGGTGTGGCCCCTCGGTGGCTCTACGATGTGGGTGTCTTCCCGGGCTGGTGGCGATGATGCACGGCTAAAGTCATCGTTGCCTTTTAGATGTTCCCTCTGCTTCGTTGTGCGGGAGATAGTGGATGGCGCGGGCAGGGGTATCCCCCCCCTCGGGGGGCAACATGGCGCCTCAGCGCCCTCTACCGTTGACGGTGAGCGTGGTGGCATCTGGTGGTGGACGGCGGCGTTACTGGCCGACGAACCTCCTTCCAGACCGACGGTCCACGCCTTGGCTGCCCTTCCTTGCGAACGGGTGATCGGCATCTTGAATCTGAAAATTCTGCGGTTTTAATAAGGTGGTGACTATTTACCCGGTTCCGAAATACAAACGGTTATATCCGGCTCGAAGGACCAACGAATGTGCCGGACGGGCGAAACTCTCCGGAGTAAATGTTGTCGAAGATACTTCGCGAGTCGCTCACGTCCTACACCTATAGGTTCCGGTGGGCACTCTCACCGCCGTCTTTGTGGTGCCGCTGAAATATTGTGGACTGTAGTTAAAATCAAAATGCACGATTAACAAATACAAATAGCAAGGTAGTGGCCAGCGGTTCGACTGATTGATTAGTCGCGAAATTTTATAACTATTTATCACGGTTGTTAAACTACGGTTGTTCACTGTATATTTCAAAAGATTTCTTTAAATTGTACGGTGGTATCTAATATCTATTGGTAGTAGCTGGTTTTCTAACACTACTGACTAGCAGCTATTATCAACTAAACTAGTTGATTTTATCACTTGTGTAACTGCGGATATCAGTTACCACTTTCACTATATGTAACTGCGAATATCAGTTACGACCTTTTTAGGCTAGCTAACACTTTCACTATGTAACTGCGAATGTCAGTTACGACCTTTTTTAGGCTAGGTAACACTTTCACTATGTAACTGCGAATGTCAGTTACGACCTTTTTCGGCTAGCTAACACTTTCACTATTCACTATATACTGCTACTAGTCACTTCAGCTACCACCGGATACCACTCACTTCACTTCACTAGTCACTGGTAGTTCTTCACACTACTACTGGTACTGGGTCCCGAGCCCCTAAGGTAGACTTTAGCAATACTTTGCAGTGAGCCGCTTGCCATTTTCCGTTTTGCCTCTTTATTGCATAAACTTATCACTATACAGATGGCATAAATTGCAATATTTTCTATACAAAACTAATTGCTACACTAACATGCTATACATCATTAAATCGGTAGTCTGATACTTTATTAATATATCATAAAGGTTACTAAAAACATTAACATTGTAAAAAAGTTATTAAACGAAATGTCCCAAATTTTCATAATATTTGGGCATTTTAATTCTTTAATTTTTCTATAACTACGAAATGCGTTTAATTATAAAAAAAATATTCTTATACTTCTTTAATCTATAAGCCATATGCTAATTAAATGTCATATTTATAACTCTTTTAGGACATAAAATTATTTTCATTATTTTTAGTATGATCTATTACGCAGTTAATTAAAAAACTTCTAGAGAGTTCTACGATAAGACGCGCTGTGATTGGTCGATTTTTTGGTATATAATAAAAGTTGTTTATATTATTTGTTATCAAAACGACATTCTATACAAACATATTGAGAGTTATAAATATGCTAAATAACTATATTAATACACGTTTTTAGTCCATTTTTGTCGGCAATTTCATTATTAATACAAAAAACAATATTCTTTATCACTTTGTTTCTTAAGGTTGTTAGGCCGTCGCGAACACTCTCTGTAACAAAGATTTGCCCACGGTAGCTAACTGTGAAGGATGGTGGTGAGATTCACCGTTTAAATATCGGTTTGTATGGGTCTTTTTCCTATACACAGTGTGACCAATGGTGTTATTAGGATTTCGGATGACTAACACATCTAGGAAAGGTAAGGAATTATTTGCCTCTAACTCCATAGTAAATTGAATTTTAGAGTTTATGGAATTAAGATGTTCTTTTTTTTTTATAGAATAGGCTGACAAACGAGCACACAGTCCACCTGATGGTAAGTGGTTGCTGCGGCCCATAGACATCTACATCTATCTTCCATTACAAATCAAAATGCAGATGCGTTGTCACCCGTGAGGACTGAGATGGAATGCCTCATTTACAGTAAAAAGGGTCTCCGGTTCTCTACACTCACCATACGAAATACAGCAGCATTAAGCTACTATTTCACGCTGGTATTCTGTGAGAAAATGCAGTTACTTTGTCTGATGGTAAAATTGTGAAAGTATCGTCTACGTACCGCTTGTAGATCCTTGGTGTAACAGGTGCAGTAAGGAGGGCTTTCTCCTCAAAGTCTTCCATAAATATATCGGCGACAATGGGAGATACAGGTGAGCCAATCGCAACACCATCTACTTGCTTGTAAAACTCTTCCTTCCGCAATAGATAGCCAGATGTAAGGCAATGTCTTAGTAATACTGCATATTCTGCTGGCATGTTATTTTCCTCTAGTTTCCTAGTTATAATTGAGATGCAGTCTCACTGACAAAATGGTATGATAAAAGACCTAAAAGAATGATGGTGAGATAAAAGACCTACATCTTACTGACAATGAAACCATGGTCAGTTTTGATGTTCAGTCTCTATTTACATGCCTACCTATTGAAGACTGCATCTCAATTATAACTAGGAAACTAGAGGAAAATAACATGCCAGCAGAATATGCAGTATTACTAAGGCATTGCCTTACATCTGGCTATCTATTGTGGAAGGAAGTGTTTTACAAGCAAGTAGATGGTGTTGCGATGGGCTCACCTGTATCTCCCATTGTCGCCGATATATTCATGGAAGACTTTGAGGAGAAAGCCCTCCTTACTGCACCTGTTACACCAAGGATCTACAAGCGGTACGTAGACGATACTTTCACAATTTTACCATCAGACAAAGTAACTGCATTTTTAGAACATCTTATTTCCATAAACTCTAAATTTCAATTTACTATGGAGTTAGAGGCAAATAATTCCTTACCTTTACTAGATGTGTTAGTCATCCGAAATCCTAATAACACCATTGGTCACACTGTGTATAGGAAAAGGACCCATACAAACCGACATTTAAACGGTGAATCTCACCACCATCCTTCACAGTTAGCTACCGTGGGCAAATCTTTGTTACAGAGAGCACGAGGGATCTGTGACAGCAAACACCTGGCCGCCGAGCTTCAGCACGTCAAGCAAGTTCTGCACGACAACAAGCTTCGGGTACCGTGCCTACGTCACAGTGACCGAGTGAAGCCGGCCACATTCGAGCGTGTGCCTGCTTTACTACCATATGTCAGAGGTGTCACAGACAAAATTGGCTATATCTTGAAGCGAGCTTCTATTAGAACATTCTACAAGCCGCCGAAGAAGATTAGTCAGTTCCTACCATCCGTCAAGTGTCATATTCCTCTACAAGATGCAGGAGTGTACAAGCTTGATTGTGCATGTGGTCTCTCTTATATAGGACAAACAAAAAGATCAATTAGGACCCGCGTAAAAGAACATACAGCTGATGTGACGCATCAACATTCCGGGAAGTCTGCAGTTTGTGATCATATCCTAGACGGACCCAACCATTACATCAGATTTGATAGACCACAAATCCTCGCGAAAGAACACCGATTCCTACCAAGGATGATACGTGAGGCTATTGAAATTAAAAAACATCCTAATTTCAATAGAGAAGGAGGCTGGGTACTACCACCTGCTTGGGATCCTATAATCAATAAATTTAAAACTAAACCCAAGCGTACCACTGCAAGACCTCAGGACATAGTCAGTTCATTTTGCATAGATCGGACCATAAACAATAATTAAAAAAGCTGAAGGTACTCCGGGTTTAACAATGACATCGGGACGTCAGTCATCTCAGTCCCCCCGTGACCATGGGTGCTGGAAAGCGCCCGAAACGTAGGGAATTAAAAATAAAAATAAAAGTAAATAAAAAGTAAAAAATAAACGCGATAAAATCCGTAAAAGTAGTTTTAATCATGTATAGTGTTCGCGTAAATATAAGAAACACTTCAATTCATCACAAGGAACACTATTATCCTCCATTTTCATTAAAAATCTTTAAAAAAGCATAAATTTTGACAAAATTTTTTAATCTTTGTCAAAATTTATGCTTTTTTAAATTATGTAAATAAAATATTAAATCGCTTAAGATAAGCACACAGAGTAAATAAACATTAAAACGTGAAATGAACTTGCAAACGTTTTGGCTCCGTTTTTACAAATTTATTCCCAAAAGCCTGGCTTTACATCTCCATACTAATTGCTATATATACAATCGTAGTTATATTTCATTATTGAATATTTAGCCATAGGTTAGAAATAGAGCGATCGTCTTCTCGAAAGCCCCGTAAAAAGCCCACGCGAGCGAGGGAGACAACTATTAGCTCTATTAAAACTCATTTTTTATGACAGCAGCAGTATCGCTAAGGCAATACGAGGTCATCGGTCGACATGTGTCGAACAGTGGAGTGCGCGGGAAATTTGAAATAGCTTGAAACATTTTACGAGTTATTTTATTAGTTGATATTATTGATTGATTCAGTTTTAATAAGGCAAGTCCGGCTTTTCGGCTTTTATGGAAGCTTCGCCACTGGGTATAATATCAACATTAGTGCATTAGTAAAATGTTAGTAATCTACATTTAAGGGGCATTAAAAGTAATTGTATAAAATTTACAACTGCAATTATTAGAAATCTGAATACCTATGTGTTTTTATGGGAGGAAGAACTAAGCCCAGTCGATTTTCTTTTCCATTACTCTCGACGCAACGCTTTAGTGGCTCCCACTCACCTTTTATCTAAACTACCAAGCAGACTAAGTTCTGCAGCTTGTGCTTTAAAAAGGATTCTCAGAAGTATTACTAGTATCGAGACAGCTAGATTAGGTTTTTACAGTTATTTCCACAGCATTCAGTCGAATGCGTTCATTAGATATGAGAAAATGCGGCTGATTTAAAAACTATTTTTGTTTTGAAGGAGAAGACTATAAGGGCTATTTAAAATTTAAAACTTTGAGAGTCTGATAGCAAAAAATGTAGTAACCTCAAGGAATGAGATGATTGTTTCCAAGCTGCTTTTTAAATAAGTTTTGTAAGTATTTTTACAATATGTTGTACAAAATAATTACAAAACTTATTTAAAATATAGGTGTTTAGTGTATAATAATACCTTTTTAAAAGGCCCGTTAGGTTTTTACTTGTTATTCCCAGGATTAAGATTTTTTCGGAACAAGTGGTAAAAGTAAAAAAAATAATCTATCGTATTTACTTCCTTTTAAAAATTGTGCGAGTAAAAGATCTATCCTTAAAAATCTACCCTTTTTAAATTCCCTGCTGTACATTGTAGGTCATTGTTCGTATGTCACTCTTATTTTATTAAAAATGATATTAACTTCTTCCTTGAAAACTATTGTATTTATAAACGCCTCTTAGAATTAACTATAACTTGAATGTTTACAAATGGACGTAACAAAATAAAATGAAATAAAATACGGTTGCTGGTAAAAATGATATGACTTGCTAATATCTTTGCTGGTACAATGGTAAGACCTTTCTAAAAGAAGATTGCCGCTGGGCGCCCTCTGGCGCTTTGTTTTATACTGCTGATTATTGGTCGGTGTTGCCGCAACATGAATGTTTATCAAATTCGGGTTTTTCAACAAGAACTTTGTTTTCTAAAACAAAATAAAACAAAGAGTTCTGATGAAGATGATTCAAATTTTTATTGTGTTACGAAGAGAAAAGTTTGGCAATTATGAATAAAATAAGGTTTCTGGCAAATGTCCACCACGACCACGCTGACAGATGTCGATTCTTCCATCAAAGTTTTTAATCACTTTTGGGCAAAATTGCGGGTCTATTTCGTTAATCACGTCACGGATTTTGAGTTTTAAGGCCGCGATCGATTCGATTGGCTCCGTATAGACTCTGTCCTTAACATAGCCCCACAAAAAATAATCCAGTGGTGTTAAATCACACGATCTGGCTGGCCATTTAACAGCTGAATTTCGTGAAATTATGCGATCGGCAAAATTTGGTTTGCAATAAATTGATCGTTTCGTTGGCTGTGTGACATGTGGCCCGTCCTGTTGAAACCACATGTTTGTGATATCGATGTCATCAATATTAGGCCAAAATTGAGATGTTAACATCTCGCGATAGCGTGATTCATTGACCGTTACCGCATTCCCAGCCTCATCTTCGAAAAAAAGCGTCTATTACTGAGACAATTTCAGGTAGTTAGTTATATCTTGGCGTGAGACTCCTGTAAGATTAACGGAGCTTAATATAAAGTTATCGAAACGTGCGTTACGCTGTACTATGCCAAAGTAAGAGCGAGCGCGCAATGTCATTCTATGTTTTTCGCATACTTTAAATATTGAGTGGCTACGCCTCCTGAGATTTTGCGTTTTTATAAAATATTCCTTAAGGTTTCCGTCTAGATTTTCTGTTTTACATTCCCAGCCATTAGAGGGGCGCTCTCCCCCGTGCATAAATACGTTCGAGATCGCAGGTGATATACTTAATATTATAAATGCGAAAGTGTGTTTGTTTGTCCTTCTTTCACGTCGCAACAGAGCGTCGGCATGGCATGATTTTTTGTATGGGGATAGTTCGGCTGTAGAGTGACTTAGGCTAAATAATAAACGAATGTCGACAAAATTTTCAAAGAAACAATTGGTCGGTTTTTAATGACGCAGCATTCAATTATGATCCGTTGATTGATTATAAAAATCACAGGTTAGTTGTTATCGGACTGATGGACAAGGCGTGTCGATTTTACAGCGCTAAAATGGAAAGATGAGACCGCATGCATGTGCTTTTCCAATGGCAAAGTGTCTCTTCCGTTACTTGGGGAACCAGAAGAACCTTTGAAAAAGCTCTTTTTATATGATGCTAATGAGTCACGGCGCTTTTTAAACAGGATCCAGAAATATAACTCATCCTTTCAAATGACGTCCTTCGGAGTTGACCGGGAAATAATAATGCCGGGTTTTAGCCTACATTTACGGTGCAAGAGCAAATTTATCATAGAATAGGTTCACTTTTTCCAGCTGAAAACGAACAGCATAAATTTTTACAAGTATATTTTATGGGTGACGAAGAAATTGAGGTAGACTGTCGCTGCCAATTTATCCAGGGAGTTGAGAGAGACACAGTGTTCAAAATTCAAAGATTCTTGCATGAACGTAACATTTTAGTCAAAACATTTAAAACTGCTTTAGAAAACCTACCTGAAGAGGATTATATAGTCGTCATTCACGCAGATCGGACCCCTCGAGGAGAGCATGAAAGGCGCTACAATGCACCTTTGATAAACGAAATAGAAACCGTAATTAGTGGTGATCAATTTTCTTCACGAGACATTGTCTTGCGAGCACGTGATGATACGTTGCAACGGGTAGCCGATACATACAAGTTTTATGGCGCTCTGCAATACCCATTGATTTATTGCAAAGGACCCGGTCACAAAGGAGCATACTCCGAACAAAAAAGTATCATGTATGGATTTTTATGCTTATCATATGACGTTGCGAGAAAATGATTTTAACCTCTTAGCCCGGTGTAGACAATTATTTCATCAATTTTTGGTAGACATGTATGTGAAGGTAGAAAGTGAACGTCTCCGTTATATATCTTTAAATCAAAAAAGCTGCGCGTTGAGAATTGTATACATTTACAAGATGCAGTTTCTGGCGACGCCATTGTAAACCCCAGAGATTTAGGTAAAATGGTAATTCTGCCCTCATCATTCGTTAACAGTCCCCGCTACCTACATGAATACACACAAGACGCATTCGCCTATGCTCGAACTTACGGAAGACCTGATCTTTTTATTACTTTTACTTGCAATCCCACATAGAAAGAAATAACCGAGGAGCTAATGCCGGGCTAAAAAAGTACTGACAGACACGATTTATTTGCTAGAGTATTTAGATCAAAAGTACAAAAATTAATGTATGTAATTAATACTACAAAGGGAAAATTTTAGGAGAGGTGCAGTGCTTCATGTATTCAATTGAATGGCAAAAAAGAGGATTACCGCATGCCCACATTCTAATATGGCTTAAAGAGAAGTTGCGGCCCAGCTAAATAGACGACATAATAAGCGCCGAGATTCCGGATCCTGAGCAAGATAAAGGATTGTATGATACCATCGTCCGAAATATGATTCACGGTCCATGTGGTGCACGAAACTCAACATCGCCATGCATGAAAGAAGGAAAATGTACAAAAAATTCCCTAAACACCTATTAAAAGAAACAGTGCACAATGACAATGGCTACCCTTTATATAGACGCAGAGCTCCCGAAGATGGTGGCAGGAAAGTTACAATCAAATCTCGCTCTGGAGTGTTCGAAACCTTAGATAACAGCTGGAATGTCCCGTATTCGCCCATTCTATGTAAAATGTTTAATGCCCACATTTATGTAGAAGCATGTAGCTCTGTCCGCGCAATCAAGTATATCTGTAAGTAAATAAATAAAGGAAGCGACCAAGCAATATTTAATCTCAGGAGTGAAGGTTAGGCAAATCCTGTTAATGAAGTACAGACCTTTCAAGCAGGGCGTTATGTCAGCAGTAACGAGGCAGCGTGGCGTCTCCTTGGCTTCCCTTTACACGAAGGGCACCCAACAGTTACTCACCCTGCTGTGCACTTAGAAAATGGAGACCGTGTATATTTCACCGAAAGAAATTTCCAAGAAAGAATTGCATCACCGCCAAAAACTACACTAACAGCCTTCTTTTAACTTTGTCAAACCGACCCCGTGCAAAAACGTTGTTATATTCTGAAGTCCCCCGCTATTATACTTAGAACACATCTAGGAAGGAGTTGAAACGCCGTATTCAAGGCGCGCCTGTTGCAAATTGGCCCGGTGTAAAGTCATCAGATGCCCTTGGTCGTGTGTATACCGTCCATGTAACTAATTTTGAATGTTTCTGTTTACGATTGCTGCTGCACCATGTTCGGGTCCTACAGGATATAAAGACCTTAAAACTGTCAACGGCTTTGAGTACTAAACCAAAGGAGACGGCATCGCAAGGCATACCCCTCTGTAAAAGGTACGAGAGTCCGACACATACTCGTTATATAAAACTAGTTGCTCCACGTCGTGCGTCATTCCGAAATGATCGTGCCAGTAAATCGAGCTCCTACAAAATGCCGAATTGCAGTGTATTTACATGAAAAAAAAAACAATCAAAAACGTCAAGTATACAAAAGGACAATGTGACTTTTCATCTGTGAGTATTTTTAACATAATATTAAAGCAATTTTATCATTAAAACTCGTACTTTGTGAATATTTTCGTCCAATACCAAGTGTGGCCATCATAGTTCATAAAGTGAAAAATAATCAATTTTTAAATAAATATAATTTACTACACAAGTTAAATATATTAACGAAAATATATTTCCTAATAACTAAATCAGCTTGTGATGAATAATAATCACTACATATGTACTAGATGTGTAGTGAATTTTGTTTATTGATTTATATATTCAACACAATTTCAACACGATACTGAATATTATATAATTTAATATAATCGATAACTAGTATTTATCAAAATATTATACAAAATAAAGGCCAAATAAGTGAAATCGAAACTTGCTACTTCGCAGCAAAAGTGTGCAATATTTATAAAAATAAACTGGTATCAATGCAACCGAAAGTATTGAACTATAGTGATGAACGCCACAACTTTAGTTATCGATAAGTTAATTAACCATACGGGTTTGTCTACCGAACCGGTTTGTAGTTTTTATTTAACTTTTAAAATAAAGTATTACAAAAGGTAGTAAATTTTTCTATTATTGGGTTTAGTTTTTACAGATTTCCAAAAGATCCTTTTAGGCGATAAACTTGGATTGTAGCTTGTAGAAACCATGAATCTTGGATACCTAAACCGACTAGCACCATTTGCTCCAAACATTTTGAAAAATCATATTTCATACCCAAAGCTTACAATAAAAGAAGGTTAGCTGACACTGCATTACTAACCATGAACTTGTGGGAGGTAATGTTTGGCTGTAATTAGATTTAGATAAAATATTTTTATTATTACTCTTGACACCAATATTATTCTACTTGAAAATATTTTATTAAGTTTACAAATGCATTAATCTATCAAATGTAATTCATATACTTATATATATATATATATATATATATATATATATATATATATATATATATATATATATTTTGTCCTACTATCACTGCGAGTACGAGCCATCACTTAGGCCAAAGAAAATTAAACTGAAAAAATGCCTTGACATAAAAACAATAGCATAAACAGGTTTCACAAGTTTGCAAGAAATACTTTGCCCTAACATTTAACTATTACTCACCAAAACCCTATCGCTATGTACGTAAAACTTTTGGAACATGTTTGCCTGCACCACGGACATTGACTAAGTGATACACTACCATCGATCGCTGACCAGGGGTTTACTCAAGAAGCGCTGACGCCATTAAAATTGAGAGCGGAGAGTAACCCTGATAAAAAAATTTATTGTACCTTTGTCATGGATGAAATGGAAATTAAACAATGGACGGAATACCATGTTAGCAGCCAAAGGCATTATGTATATAACCAAAATGTCTTTTAGAACTTGCATAGTACTCCGTCAATTGTTTTATTTTCATTTCATTTAATAGGGATCTGCAACCTTTTGAATTGAAAAGGAAGATCTGTGGGAATTATAGGGATCCGTGGTATAATAACATTTTCAACTTTTCCTACGCCTGTCAAAATTGTAGCACCGATTATGTTCCGTCCAAGATGTGTCACACGCAGCCGTGTCCCGTTACATAACCGAGGAGCATCTAAATTTCGCATTAACATGACTGGGACGCCTAATTTTGATTGTTTTTTATGTGTGTTTGCGTATTTTTAACGTCCATTTGGTGTTTGTTAAACGCTCGCAATTAATTCGGAATGACTCTGTACTAAATTACAAAAATCTCTCGTCAATTTAACGCAGCCCTCAGCATCCGTTTCCAACCGCCCATCGCCAATTTTAATAGTGTGTCAGCATAGTTTCCAGTATTGATATCATTATACAAATGCACTCTCATATTCGTAGTTAAACTGAATTTTGTCACCTTGATCCATAAAATAGACGACTTGAGGCATGCTTTAATTTCATCTGCAGGTGTGCTCTTTTGGTCCGGGGGGTGCACTACTGACCAGGTCAGGTCAGGCGCCATACGCCCGGACCAACAGGGCATGCATGCCGGCCACGGTGTGCTGCCCTGTTACGGCGGCCAAAACCATAGTTGAGGGCCGAAGGCTTCTGGTGGGCTGGGTCTCAGCGCAGGTTAAGCTGCTGGAGCCCAGACCTCTGAGGTGCTATCGCTGTCTCGTGGGGCACCACGTATCAGTGAGATGCGCCTCGGAGGTTGACCGCAGTGGCCTTTGCTTCCGCTGCTGTCAGCCCGGACACATATCGGCGACCTGCTGCGCCAAGCCGCACTGTGATGCATGTGCGGCGGCCGGCAAGCCAGATGATCACCGGGCCGGAAGCAAGGCCTGCGTGCCACCCGCCAAGGCCAAGGCCGTGGGGAGGGGAGGGCCCTCCGCCGCCACCGCCTCTGTGGCCTCCGCCGCAGCCGCAACTGCCGCCGCCACTGCTGTCACTGTCGCCGCCGCCGCCGCCGCGACACCGACGCCCGCAGAGGGGCCCCCCGTGGAGGAAGCTGAAATGGAATGCCTATAACGGCCCCATTAACCT
Source organism: Parnassius apollo (assembly GCA_907164705.1). NCBI lineage: Eukaryota > Metazoa > Arthropoda > Insecta > Lepidoptera > Papilionidae > Parnassius > Parnassius apollo. The sequence continues at coordinate 249,843 of CAJQZP010000312.1, read as the reverse complement.
TCCTCCAGGCGAATATCAACCACTGCGCCTGCGCTCAGGATCTGTTGCTCCAGAGCAAGGCGCAGTGGTCGATTAACATCGCTGTGGTTGCTGAGCCGTATTTTGTCTGGCCGGGGGGGTTATCGTGGCCATCATCTCTTCGGCCGCCGCCGGTACCCCGACCCTTGAAGGGGTCAGGCGGGGTCAGGGGTGCGTAGCAGCACGGTTCGGGGAGTTCGTAGTTGTGGGGGTGTACTTCTCCCCGAACCGATCCCTCGCCGAGCTCCACAACTCTCTGGCAGAGCTGAGAGCAGTCGTCGTCGGAAGTTATCCCCTCCCCGTACTTGTCCTCGGGGACTTTAATGCCAAGAACTCGGCTTGGGGTTCTCGTCGTACAGATGTGCGGGGTAGGATGGTGGAAGATTGGGCTCTGGAGACAGGCCTGGTCGTCCTAAATCGGGGTTCTGTCCCCACGTGTGTGCGGATGCGGGGCGAGTCGGTGCTGGACATCTCGTTCGCTAGCCCCGCTCTGTCGCCGCGTGCCATTAACTGGCGTGTCATGGAGGGGGTGGAGACCTACTTCGACCACCGGTACATCCGGTTTGACGTCTCCACCCAGCCCTCGAGAGCGCCAGTCCAACAGGCCCCGAGTGGTCCGCGTTGGGCGCTGAAGCAGCTGGACCGGGAGCTCCTCCTGGAAGCCTCGATCATGCAGGCCTGGGTGTCATCCCCGGACAGGCCTGCCGACGTCAATGATGAGGCAGGGTGGTTCCAGGAGGCCATGTCCGAGATATGTGACGTAGCAATGCCCCGCGTCCGGCCAGGAAGCGCCCGGCGTCAGGTGTATTGGTGGTCGCGTGAGCTGACGTCTCTGCGCAAGGCGTGTGTCGCCGCGCGGCACCTGTACGCCAGGCATCGCAGGCTCCGCATTCGTTCACCGAACACGGCAGCCATTGAGGCGGAGCTGTACGAGGGATACAGAGCGGCGAAGACCGCCCTCCGGGAGGCTGTCCTGCGGGCCCGGGATCGGGCCCGTGAGGAGATGCTGGAGACTCTCGACAGAGATCCGTGGGGGCGCCCTTACAAGATGGTGCGGGATAAACTCCGCACTTGGCCCCCCCCCCCGCTGACGCAGAGTCTCAGGCCCCAGCTCGTGGAGGACGTGGTGAGCGCTCTGTTCCCTGCGCGAGGGGGAACATCCGCCCCCGCCTATGGCTCCGCCACCTGCGGTGCCGGAAGCGGACCACCAGGACGACGACGATGACATCCCGGAAGGGACCGGGGGTAGACCTGAGAGGGGCGGTACGTAGGCTCAAGGCCAGGAATACCGCCCCAGGACCCGATGGCTTGCCTGGCAAAGCCTGGGTCCGTGCGCATACCGGCCCGTGGTGCTGCTCGACGAGGTGGGCAAGCTCTTTGAAAGAGTCATTGCAAACCGCCTCGCCGAGCACCTTGCGGGGACGGGGCCGGATCCGCAAGAGGCGCTCTACGGTGGACGCCATCATGCGCGTGAGACCCCTCGCGACGGGGGATGCAGTGGCCAGAGGGGGGGTTGTCTTGGCGGTGTCTCTCGACATCGCCAACGCCTTCAACTCCATGCCCTGGAGCTGCATTAGGGAGGCACTCCGGTATCACCGGGTGCCGACCTATCTCCGTCGTATAGTCGGGGACTATTTGACGGACAGGGCCGTCATCTACCCCGGTCGCAACGGTGAGTGGAACCGGCGAGAGATGTCGTGCGGTGTCCCACAGGGTTCGGTTCTGGGGCCACCTCTGTGGAACATCGGTTACGACTGGGTGCTGCGCGCCGACCTCCCTACCGGCGTCAGCGTAGTTTGCTACGCTGACGACACGCTGGTACTGGCACAAGGGGGGGTCGTACGAGGCGGCGGCGGAAACTATGACACGCGGGGTTGCGATAGTCGTTGAGAGGATTCGGCAACTGGGTCTCGAGGTGGCTCTGCACAAGTCCGAGGCCATGCACTTCCATGGTCCTCGGAACAGGCCACCACCGGGATCCTCAGTGATGGTAGGAGGGGTATCCATCGGCGTCGAGTCGACGCTGAAGTACCTAGGACTCGTCCTCGACGGCCGATGGAACTTCGTTGAGCACTTCCGACGTTTGGCTCCCAAACTGGAACGGACCGGGGCTGCCTTCAGGCGGCTCCTGCCGAACCTGGGGGGGGCCAAACGCCTCCTGCCGGAGGCTCTACGCGGGGATCGTGCGATCCATGGCCCTTTACGGGGCCCCGGTGTGGGCGCGTGGTTTGGCGCGGCTTGCCGTCCACCACCTGAACGCGCCCCAAAGGGTGGTTGCCGTAAAAATGGTTCGCGGCTACCGCACGATATCCCGCGAGGCGGCGAGCCTCCTTGCCGGATTGCCGCCATGGGATCTGGAGGCGATAGTCCTCGCACGCCTGCACGAATGGCGCGCGGAGGCATTATGCCGGGGGGAACCCCGCTGCCGCGGCAAGTTGTCGCGCAGCGGACAGACTTCCGGCACGATCTCATGGCGACATGGAGAGAGCGACTGTCGCAACCCCGTGCTGGGCACGCCACTATAGCGGCGATAAGACCCTTCTTTGAGGAGTGGCTTGAGAGACGCCACGGCATCCTCACCTTCCGCCTGACGCAGGTCCTCACCGGACACGGTGTGTTCGGGAGGTTCCTGCACCGAATCGGGCGGGAGGAAACGCCCGGGTGCTCCCACTGCGAGGATAGACCGGAGGACACGGTGGAACACACCGTGGAGGTGTGCCCTGCTTGGGCGGAGCACCGCCGTGTCCTCGTAGCGGCGATAGGCGGCGGCGACCTCTCGCGTCCGGCCCCAGGTCGAAGCCATGGTCCGGAGCGAGACGGAATGGGATGCCGTCACCACCTTCTGCGAAGCAGTGATGCTAGCGAAGGAGGTGGCGGAGCGGGAGAAAGAGAGAGCAGCAGCTTTCCTCCCCGGCCGCCGCGGGAGATGCCCCTGGCGTCGGGGGCTACGTCGTGGCCCCCGGCCACCGTAGGCGCGGGCCTGTGGACGGCGAGCAATGGGTAGCTCGCCGTCCGTCCGTCTAACGACGACAGGCCGTGTCGACGGCGCGTTTTGTTCCACGCGCGCCTCAAAGAGCTGTCAGCAGCGTGAAGGCCCGCAAGGGCCGACGCCTGCCGGGGCTGCGGGCTGTTCGAAAGAGATACCGCGGCTCCGGAACGTAAGGGCACTGAAGGAACACGGATGGTTTTTAGTCAGTAAAAGTCTGACACTCCCTTACCCTCCACCCAGAGCGAAAGGCGTCATTAGATGATTTTCCATCAGCAAAAAAAAAAAAAAATTGAAGATAAAGTAATGGCAATGGTTGGCAAAAAATTAAGCGACTTTGGAATGATAAGCCCTCAGCGAACAACCGAAAATGAACTAAGTGATGAAATTATACGTGAAACAAACTACGATATACCAGCTTTGTAGCAGCAAGTAGCCGAATTTGTACCCCGCTTGCTTCCCGGACAAAAACGAGTTTTTGACAAAGTATTAGGACAAATTGAATCTCGAAATGGTGCACTTTTCTTTTTAGATGCCCCTGGAGGAACTGGGAAGACATTTTTGTTAAATTTATTATTAGCGCAAGTACGGAAAGATAAAAACATTGCTGTGGCCGTAGCTTACTCCGGTATAGCCGCCACGCGGCTAAGCGGGGACCGCACTGCACATTCTGTTTTAAAACTCCCTCTAAATGTAGCCCAGGTAGAATAGCCGATCTGCAACTTTAGCAAAAAATAGCACGAGGTACAATGCTACGACAATGCAAACATTTAGTGTGGGACGAAAGTAGAATGTCGCATAAAAAATCTGTAGAAGCACTAAATCGAACGCTCCAGGATTTGCGCAGCAATACCGATGTAATGGGAGCACTTGAGCAACACTGCACATATCTGAACGCCAAGAAATCCCAGTGGAACTGAGAGAGTTTTCAGGCGTTTCTGGTTTATAAATGGAATATAGGTAAAAAGTACGAAAATATATATATTTTTAATTTTATTTATTTCTTATTCACTTGAAAATAGTTCTATTTTATGTGGTTTTAAGTACGACTTTGCTACATTTGTACTTCTAATAAAAAAAAATAGATAATTGCAGTAAAAAAATCATGAAATTACAAATTAGCCCTTCAAATAAGAAAATTAAAACATTTATAAAAAAGTGACCAGATCAGATTATTGTAGGCAACATGTAAATAAATGTGACCTGAATACTTTTTTTGATATTGTTATAGTTTGTACATAGCAGAGGCTTTAATAAGACCTTTAACGCATGTAACCTAAACATAGACATGTTTAACGCCTAATAAAGCTATTAATTTAAACACTAAAATAAAATTAAAAAATAGTTTAGAAAATATCAAATCCTACACTTTAAATAAATGTAAAATTTGTTTTACTTTTTCTTTTTTAAATAATATTAAATATTTGTTATGCTGTAAATTTTGCGAGAACAATTTTACAAGACTGAGGCCTTAACGCAATAGTTTATAGATTAATCTTTGTTGCATGAATGCTAGAGATATTTGTAGGTGTAATTGTGTATTTATTATTTGTCTATGTGTGAGAGCTACGACCTGGCGACACGTGTCATTAAAAGACAGTAGAAGGCATTTCTATTGTCTTATTATTTAGAATTCTGTAGTCTTAAACTTTGCCTGTGTTTTCGCACGACCAATGACCGAAGGAAGTTTTTTCCATAAGCAGAAGCTTTAGTCGTAAAGAAAGCTTTAAAGTATTTAGATTGATAAGAATGTGACGAGTATAAGTTCTGCTTACCATAGAAGTCTATCCGGTCTGCCATGATCAAGAAAATTCGTTTCCTTCAGAGATAGCTGTAGTTATAGAATTGAATAATAGATAGTACAGAAGAGGAATAGATTGCAGATTCCGGCAAAGGCGAGTGGGTAACCACTTGAGCTTAGAACGAAATTCGGAGACATGGTCATATTTGCGCAAACCAAATATGAATCTAATAGCCACATTGGTTTTAAATACTGTAGTTGAATTAGACGAGTAAGGGTTGTGCTAACATAGGTAGTAGAAATGGGGAGAAAAGAACGCAAACGCTGCAGGAAACCCTTGGCAGCCAAAGTTGTTCTGTTAATTTCTTTTAATTATTAAGACTACAAGAAAGTAGAATCGAAGTGGACTCCAAGGTTAAAGGTGGTACTGTAAGTAATCGCGAAACCACTTAATACTAACGAAACAAATTAGTTCCATTCAACTCTTGAAGTAATGCCAGCAGAACTCATAGGTAATAGCTTAAGACTAACAAGGATTAAACTTAAGCCCATGGCATTTAATCCATTCATTGATAGCCACCAGGTCACTATTGTTGGTAGAAAGTCTACACTTGGATTTGTCTGCATACATGTTTTTTATAGGATAAGGTGACAAACGATCACTTTTTTTGTTGGTTGCTGTTGCCCATAGACATCTACATCTATTCTCGATTACGAAACAAAATGCAGATGCATTGTCACCCATGAGGACTTAAATGGAATGCCTCGTTTCCAGTGAAAAGGGTCTCTGGTTCATTACACTTATTCCACGAAATACAGCAGCATCAAGTTACTATTTTACGCTGGTATTCTGTGAGAGCGTGGTCCTTCCCCGGTTGTGACGACACATTCGTGCTACAACTATACTACTAATATAACGGCAGTATGGCTCAACCACGCATAGTACATAATCACATACATGTGACGAAAATGAGTATTTTTTGGAGATTTTGATTAAATGAATATCAAAAAGAATAAAAGAGGCAACACACCGCACGAGACACACCAGCGTGTAATGCACATCACGTTAAAAATTTATCTTCAATGTGAATATGCTGCCATCAGTCCCTAAGATAACAATATTTATCTAAGTTTCACTACATCTTTATTTTTCTCTCATCTTGTTGCGGATTAAATAAATAAACAATTCCGCAAGACAAAGTTGAAAGGTTAACTGATAAACGAAGAAAAAATATTTAAATGTTACACGCCGAAAGGATTATATTTCAGATATCAAAATGTAGCCTGCACTATAAAAGGTGAATTTATAAGTTGATCAAGCACAGTTTCATTCTGGACTGGGAACAATGAAGACGCTGTTGGTACTGGCGAGTCTCGTGGCCCTGACATTGTCAGGTGCTGTACCAAAACAACAGCTCAATTACGAGACTAAAACTGGTAAGAACTTTTTCTTATTATTTATATTTAGTGGACGAAATTCAAAATTTTTGACATTATATAAATCACATATATTATATTTTTATCTATATTTTTAATTGCACATTAATATTAGAACACAGATGTCTTATATATCTATAATATATAAAATCAGCGTCCGTTACTCTCGCAAAAACTTGAAAAACTGAACAGATTTTTGTGTGCGTTTGAGTGAGTCTTTGGATGATTAAGATTAACAATATGACTCCGCAGGTAGCACTGTTGTAGATTTCAAGAGTCCGGGAGGAATGTATGGTTTGTACATTATGTTATCACAAGTCAAAAATTTCATATCTTGACATATATACATTTGTGTGTGTATATAATAATATTGCCTTACGGTTTTGCCTTAACTTCATGGACTATTGAAAAAAGAACATAGAAATCACTCTCAGCTCGTTTAGGAAATCTTTCAGTAATTATTTTGCTGCCAACATTTTTAAATTCTTTGACGACAACCTATTCTCTGTGCAACTGTTTGACCATTGATTATTATTAAAACGTAGTGATTATATAATCCTTGACCTGAAAACAAAGCATGCACGCATTTGATGAATTTTCCGTCAGTAATGTTAACACGAACGGTAAGGGACCGCCTTTTTCTGCCTCTTTTCTGATATTCCACAGATCAGTTGATACGATATATACTAAATATCCGAAGGTCATCACAAACTTTACACTTTTGTCGTTTAGGTATGACGGTATATACTGTCTTAAACATTGGTAGCGTCTTTGTTATACGCTCCTAACTAAGTCTTGGCTTGCTACGTATTTCTCATAAATACAGATTAACTTACTTAAGACCCCGATTGAGGGACTTAATATAACCATATTGTCTACGTAACTAAGTTTATTTACACATTTCCGATCTACACGAAAGCCGATACCCGTGTCATTGTGCTCCTCAATTAGATCGTTTAAGTAAGTAAAGGTTAAACTGCAGAGAGTTTAGCTCAACCTGCCTAACCCCACAAGTCAATACAAACTCGTCCGAAAAGAAATCGTCCCAACATATTACATTAACTTGTGTATTGTACCAACTAGCAAAGATTCTAATCATATCAGGTGAAGCATCCGCCGACTTTAACTTATCCCACAAGACGCTATAATTTATCCTATCGAAGGCGCAATTCACGTCCAAAAACAAGCATATACATTTGTTTATCTGATACGTAAAATAAATTTAGATAAAATATCAAGAATAATAGATTCAAATAGTTTCACACAGGTTATAGCGATTGAGATAGGCCTCTAGTTGCAACTAATAGTATCGTTTACGGTTATACTTTTGACAATAGGGTTTATCACCTATCTTATTAAATTGGGAGGCAAGAATGAATGTTTAAAGCAAGCGTTAATTAAAAGGGAAAACTACAATCCAATGTCCATCGCAACGTAAATTTTCAACAGAAATGTGCTCATGACCACACGCTTGGCCAAGGTGCATCTTCATAAAGGCATTATGCACCATACACTCATAAATATGCATATGATAAAACCGGCACATCAAGTAATACTATCGCAGAAGGGCCATTACTGAAATTTGCAGTCACTCACCACAAAGTTCTGCTTAAAATTATTAGCTATCGTTTTTTTATTGGTTTCTCCATCCACGGAGGCCAAAACTGCAATCCTTCTCTATTATATAATTTAGAAGTATATTGCCAGAATTTAAAAAAAAAATTAATAAAATATTTCAAATTTTCTAACACCACTAAGCGACCTTCAATAGAGACAATATCATTGCTCCAATGACAGTTCCATGGCGCAATAGCTTGGAATTAAGTTGCGGCGCTGTAAGCGGCAGGTTTGGATCCTTCAAGGAACCAGTATTTGTATGGATTACAAATAACTACAATATAGCAACACTAACCTGCTATTTCACACTGACATTTCGTTAGTGTAAAAACCGACCGATCGACCCATTTGTGTAGCAGCTATGTGTAATTACACATAGCACATAGCATATGCAGCGTGGTTCTGTCACATAACTGTATACAGGACGACATATTACATTTTTTACTTTATATTAAATTTCAATAAAATGTTGCAGAATGTAAGATACGAAAGTGAAATGATAAAGGTGTGCATTTATATCATTGAACTTCTTTGCTTCAATAAAGAAACGGAATATAGGAATGAAACTATAAAAATAAAAGCTTTTAAACATGTTTTAATTTTTAAAATATAATAGTCATAAGCAACAAGCACTCTTTAGTTTTAAGAATAATGATCAATGACTTACTTATATTCCTTAAATTTACTGGAATATACAAAATACAAGCCAGTAACGGAGAAATGTGGTAAAAGGAAGTATCCATTATTTTACAGTCGACGCAGAGTTCGTAGCGAAACAGAAGAAAATATTAGATCTTTTCTTCGCACCTAACCAAATCGACACAAATGCGGAATATTACAAAATTGCTAAAGACTACAATATTGAAGCAAACATTGAAAATTACACGGTAAGTTTTTATTTGTCATCATCATTACTAGCCTATCAAATTCTACTGCTGAACAACAATATGTAGGTTTTATATTTCAATACAACTAGTTGTACGTAATAAGTGCAGAAACAAATAATGTGTGCAATAGAAAAGACTTCCACGTATGTGACACGATGCCACTGCACTTCTTAAAGTGCTTGCGTCACTCACGATATTTGTTTGCATAGTTTATGTGCTGAATTGCAAGCGATGACATTCACTCACGAAAAATAAAACGACACGTGAAACCGCCCTCGAAACATGGCAGTTACTTAAGCATATCAAATATCTAAATAATTTAATGGATAATATTAATTTGAAATTTCTTTGTTCACAGAACAAAAAAGGCTGTAGAAGACTTCTTAGTGTTGTACAAATACGGATTTTTGCCAAAAAATCACGTATTCTCTATTTTCTATGACAAACAGAGGGATGAAGCTTTTCTTCTATTATGCCAAAGACTTCGAAACCTTCTACAAAACTGCCGCCTATGCACGTGTGTACTTTAACGAGGGACAATTCCTGTATGCGTACTATATCGCTGTCCTTCATCGTGCAGACACTAAATGAATAGTTCTTCCTGCTCCTTACGAAATTTACCCTTATTTCTTTATCAACTCAGATGTTTACTACAGATTACTCCAAACTAAAATGCAAGGCGAAATTTCCAATCCTGCTTACGCTGCTGAGTACGGCGTCGTCCACGAAAACGACTACTATGTATATTACAGTAACTACTCTAGCTACATGTCTTACGGTGATGAGGAATACAAGTTATCTTACTTCACTGAAGACATTGGCTTAAACTCTTACAACTATTACTTCCACTCTTATTTCTCATTCTGGATGCGAGGAGATATCTTATCGGAATCAAAAGAACATCGTGGTGAAGCTTATTTCCACTTTTACAAGCAGTTGCTTGCCCGTTACTACCTAGAACGTCTTAGCAATGGACTGGGTGAAATTCCTGAGTTCACTTGGAGTAAACCAATCAAATCTGGCTACGTTCCTTTCCTATTTTATTATTATCCTTTCATTCAGAGACCAGCCTACTACCAAATACCTTATGAAAACAATGTTCAAGAGTTACAGTTCCTTGACACCTATGAAAAAACTTTCTTGCAATATCTCGAGAGGGGCTACTTCAAGGCTGTAAGTATTTGCTTCTTTTATGTTAATAATGACTTGTTATGGTTGGAAAAGTTAAGACCAATATATGTGCATGATTTTTAATTTTTCAGTACAACCAAGAAGTTGACTTTAGCAACTCAAAGTCTGTTAATTTTGTTGGCAATTTCTGGCAATCAAATGCTGACCTATACGAGAAGGAAAAACCTAGAAACTATCACCGCTCCTATGAAGTCATTGCTCGCCGCCTTTTGGGTGCTGCTCCGGAATCAGTTGACAAGTACGTTCATAGAAATTTAAATTAGTAAAAGTTTACACTACCATAACAAAAAAAGTTTAAGTGCGAAAACAGCTTTAAAATCAATCTTATCATAGAACTCATTATTGTGTCTTCGTATGCGTGACTGCTGATCATTTGGCCGAATTGTATGTATCGCCAAAATTCAGGTATTGAGTTTGTCTGTTAAGATATTCTCAGTAATAGCCCCGGCTCCTTCTCAAAAAGTAAGAGGGGGTTTCCCCCTGCATCGAAAAGCACGTGAATCCGTTGGTCCGGCCACTGATCTCTTTCCGGTCGTGTCTAATTGACGTCCTATCGAGCTATGAGAGTGACGGAATAGCTCATACACTCGTTGCTCATACACTCGTGCACTTTAATTCCATTTTGCGCAGATACCTATTCTCCATTAGACCTGCTCCCCGTGGTATAGTGCCAAGAACGCTGGCTGATTTTTACTCGCTGAATAGCTATACTTAGCCTTTGAGCGAGGAAAGGACCAGCCCTCTTATCACCAGCAGCGACGACCAGTCGTGGATACAGTTCCTTTAGAAATTTCATTGCACGTGGACCCCATGGACCGATAGTCTCTACAGCAAATGGCACAAATATGTAGTCATTTCTCAAAGACTCATATTTGCGCCATTTACTAAATTCGGCTGCCTCTGATGTCGCCCCGGCTCTAAAAGAGGTACCTTTGAGATGAGAGGCCACCAAAGTGTCGACGCAAGTAGCATCCCACACTAGGGCTTTACCTCTCTCCCAAAGGACCAAAGTCATACCGTCGGGTCTCTTGCCATCGTCTGTCTCTAAATATCGCGCAAGGCTCTAAAACCGAGGGGATATTTATAGAGAAAAGAGCCCTTCGGATGATTTCGTTCAAAGAACCGTGACGGAAAAACCTACCTGCATTTTTCTTGCATGAAAGTCCGTGGCGCCCAAACTCATCGACGCTGCTACCACAGGGGCACTGGTGAGGTTGACAAATAGCCACTCCTAGCCGGATTCCTACGGCGATGCGCAAGCTTTCCCCATCAAGCAATGTGCCGAGATTACTTGATGGTAGAAAACCAGTGGCTAGATTCCTTAGTCGAAACAGCTAGAAGGCGAGCCTGATCTTGATGAATATGGAAATTTTGAAATAAATTTTTCTGGACACTCCGTACCAACGGAACCCACTGTTTTTGTTGGTTAACTTCCATTGGGACATTTTCGCATTTTCGCAGCAAAGCACAGGTCTACTTTATTATTTAAAATTGTGTTACATAGGTCATTGACACTATGCACGGAAGCAAAGAAAGCAGGCAATGCGACGCTAGAAATATTTCTTACACCAATTCCACCAAATTTGATAGGTAAAGTGGCTTGATTCCAGGCTATTGTATTTAATGTCAAATTTAGAATGTTTTCTAAAGCAATTTTAAGATTACTATCAATATCTTTTAAAATATCCGAACATTTCCAAACTGGACTTGAGCGTAACAAGTATGTAAATTTAGGTACAAAGAGACAACATTTTAATATGGTAAGGGCAATATGGGGGTTTAAAATATATAATTTATCAACGTGATTTAAAAATTGATCAAATTTTGTTTTTAAAACAGGTTTAATACTATCGAAAAACAACGGAGCACCAAGCAGGTAAAGCGATAACGAATTAACAGTTTTTATTCCTGCAGAAATCTGATTGAAATTTTGAATTAAGATATCTCTGTTAGAAATAGATAAATTATTAGAAATAAATATTTCACATTTATTTGTATTTGGTTCAAGTCCAAAATATTTTTAAAATTTTGAAAAATATGAGTAAGATCATTGAGGACGTCATTTGCTTTACCTCCCAGTGTACCGTCGTCCAGATACCAGACATTCAGCTTGGATTTTAAATTTGAAATGATAGGTTGAATTCCCAAACTGAAAAGAGCTGGACCTAATGGATCACCCTGTTGAACACCGACAGCAGACTCAATAATATGGTTTTAATAAAACAAGTTTGAATTTTGACTGTAACATTGCCAAACGTAATGATATATTTCGGGGGTATTGTTAGCCACTTCTTTCAGCAGGGTTATCCTATCAATAGAGTTAAAAGCATTTCTAAGATCAACCTTCAGAAGAACATCTGCATTGGAATTAGTTAAGAAAGTACGCACCGAATGTACTGCCGCCTCACAGCCCTCTTTGGTGCCAAAGCCTAGTTGAGTTGGTAGAAATTTTGTCTTAACGTTTAAGATTATGTGCCTGCAAGCTAATTTTGAAGTTAAGCGTCGAAATGTGGAACCAACAGCAATAAGACGGATACCGTTATCCTTCTTCTTGAAGGCACACAATCTTGCCCCATATAAGTAGGGAATGAAATTGGGATTGACATTACCAGAAAGCATAAAATTACATAATTTTGTTATGTCATTAAGAAGTACCCTACCGGTGTCACCGGCAGACACGCTTACAAGGTCTTTGAGATGCTGAGGCGTAACCCCGTCAATGCTGCCGGCAGAGTCATTCGAAAATGACAATATTGCGTCTAAAGTGTCTTTTTCGGAAACTTGTAATGGTTGCATAGAAGTATTGGGAGGCAGCGGTAAATTCTGGGAAGGATTGACCGAAGGATGTTTCTGACGAAGGCCTTCAAGAGTTTCGACATACGAGGAGCGAGGATGTCATCTAAGAATAAAATACGGGATGCATTTTTTAAGTCGCCGTCCATTACTTTTGATTCAACTACTTTTTTTTAAATCAAATTTAGGATAAGATCGAGAGAAATGAGTATTAATCGGGTAATTCAAATTTTGAAAAGAATTTTCTTTTAGTTGAGACGTAATTGATTTATTTATTGTTTTACTAAATTGAAAGTGGGAATACGCGAATTTAAATAATTTTTGCCAATTTTTTTCACAATTCGTTAGACAATTTTGAATAGTTAATGATAATGCTTTAGCAAGTGCATCCTCGCGCCTCTGGGAATTCTTTTAACCACTGGTAAGTTACTATACAAATTGTATAATTGTTTCGAAAAAAGTGAAGAATTTGTGTCATTAGGTATATTATCAGAAGAGTCATGAATTTCTACGGTAGGCTGTGAAGCCGAAATATTTTTACTATAGTATCGTTTAATGTGTATATTTAATTCCTTTTTACCTTTAAACAGCCTACCGTCGGTACAATTTTGACACCGTAGGAAATTCGGCTGTGAATGTATTGGAGCGATAATATTCATAGCAAATGTAAAAAATTTAAAATGTAAAAATATATCTACAGCACTCAAAAGTCTATAATTTAGTACAAATCAAAATCTTGAAAATTTAAAGAAAAACCTAGTTCTCGAGCTTTGTTTATCGCCTTAAAGCAATCTAATATTAATATTGTGTACGATGAATCACCAGGCGTTGCATCTTGAAGTGACCTACAACTATAACCGCTTACAGTTGATAGTTTCAAAGCTTCTTTTGTTTCCAATTACATACACTGTATAATGTTAAGTGGAAGAGCGGAGTCACCTAACACAAGCATCTCTTTGCTTAAAAGGTGATCTCCAAACCCTGTATCTTAAAGCTTTATGTAATTGAAATAAACATTTTTATTATTTATTTTATTATTCTTTTGGTGACAATCTCAATAAAAAGAAGCATCTCAATAAAAACGCGGCATTCGTTGTTTTCTTGGGATCAGTAGAAATGTAGTGAGCATTGATTTTGTTATTTTGACGTTGTTCTATTTTCTCATTTAATATTTCTTTAAAGTTCTCCCTGGCATTAATGTTGCAAAATAAAATATATTCTTGGTGTATTCGGCCATGGTTATTTCGTGTCATCACTTCAGGCAAACGAACTTGTAAATATATTATCACATATTCATTAATATTGAAATATATTATTTACATCAAACATTATTTTTCGGAATTTCAGGAATAAAATATAAATATATTTTAATTAAAATAATTGGTTAAAATATACGACAGTTGTCACCTGTCACTTTTTCAATATCACGTATGTTTTCGTAAATAAGCACTCATTTAATCCTATGTATTTTATTCAAAAAACTAAAAGATATTTTTACAACGAAAACTTGATGAAATGAATGCCTGTGACTATTTTAAATCTAATTGAAATCATATTAATATATTGTGTCCAGGCGAAGCCGCGATGCGCCGCTAGTTTTCTTATATAATTATTATTATGGCAATCCCTAAAATTGTCTTTCCTAATATTTACAGATACACCTACCTACCAACAGCGCTTGATTTCTATCAAACGTCTCTCCGTGATCCCGTTTTCTACCAACTGTACAGCAGAATTTTGAAATACTTTATTCAATACAAGGAACACGTATCAACATACACTAAGGATGTGCTTCAATACATCGGAGTGAAGATAAATGATGTTAAAGTTGAGAAACTTGTCACGTTCTTTGATTACTTTGACTTTGATGTTACAAATAGCTTATACTTCTCACCTGAACAATTGAAAACCTATAAATTCACTTCTTTCAAAGTGCGTCAGCCACGACTTAACCACAAACCGTTTACTGTTACTGTTGATGTTAAGTCCGACGTTGAAGGCGATGCTGTATTCAAGATTTTCATGGGCCCTAAATACAACGGTAAAGGCTATCCCATTAGATTAGAAGATAACTGGATGAACTTTATTGAACTTGACAGGTTCGTACACAAATTGAATGTTGGACAAAACGAGATTGTGCGAAGCTCAACAGACTTCATATTCTTCAATGAAGATTCAGTTCCAATTACGGAAGTCTACAAGCTACTTGAGCAAGGCAAAGTTCCTGCTCATATGTCTGCTGAATCAGGCTTTATGCCCTCCAGATTGATGTTACCTAAGGGAACAAAGGGAGGATTCCCCTACCAATTCTTCGTAATAGTTTATCCCTACCATGCCACGGAAAATGAAACCAAGCCCACTGCAAGCTTTAGTTGTGATAACATACCTATCGGTTATCCATTCGACCGCCCAGTAAACGAGGCTTACTTCATGCAACCTAACATGTACTTTGAGGATGTATTTGTGTACCACGAAGATGACATTTACCCATACCAGTACTCTTATCCCTACTATGTAGGTCAAAAAACCCCATTCAAGAAATACTAAGAGAAGGGAGGAATCTTTTAGGCCTTAGAAAAATTAATTTAAATGTTTGTGGAATGAGAAATAAATGTAAAAGTAAATCTTATTTTATTCTTTTATTTTATTTGATGACGTGTATAAAGAAAGATCTATATGATCATGGTATACATTTAGGGAATAGGTATAGAAAATTATGTTCCAAAGTTTCTCAAAAAGTGTGCTCCACAGCTAATTCTTGACAAATATAAAAGTTAAAACTACTCCTAATAACATTTAAATGACGTGGAGTATAATAATTGATTGTTAAAAAGGCAAGGTCAAGCTACGCAAATTAAATTTACAATTTAATGTTAACAATAAAGTATTTCAATGTGGTGAATAAGGTTGCTGCGGCTTTTGAGAAACATTTCACTGATGTTCCTTTTTGACAACAAGATATTTAAATTCTACTTCGCTGAATTATTGCTTAAACAAAATATAAACGCTTGCTAAATAATTTTAAATTCCATTGAGTACTGTTAAAATTTTAAAATTATTGATGAGAAAACGACAATCTTATGGGGGAATTATTTTAAAGTAGTTGCCATAATAGATAGAATTCACCTTGTTGGTACCATTTTTAATAAAAAGGGGGAATCTGGTGTTTTTTTTATTTAATGAAACATAGTATAAAGTACATAAAAACATAGTAAAGTCATAATTTTATTGAAATCTGGTAAAACATTAAAGCTCTCAAATTTAGACAAATTTCAGTACTACCAACATTTAGTAAAATTTTTGAAAATATGTTTTTAGCTCAAATGCTTAGTTTGTTTGAAAATAAATTGATGCTTCATAAAAATCAATTTTATTTTAAAAGGGGTCGCTGGGCAACTGACGCCGATATAGAGCTTACTAATTTGTGTACCTTTACAAGGCCTTCGACTGTGTTTACCATTCGAAATTAATCAGGAAACTATAGCACTATAGTGTCAAGAACATAGCGTTTAAACTTGTTATTTAATACTTGAGTTATAGAGCGCATAAAGTTATTAGCAATGGAAAAAGTTCTTTTGCGTTATTTGTATTAACTGTTTCTTTCTAATGGATGTTTCTACGGGCTCAGTTCTAAGCCTATTCGTCTATATTAATGACTTATCTTCCCTTGTAGGAAATGTTTAGGGAATATTTGTCGATGATACTTCATTTAGCTTTAAACTTAAACTGCAATCATTTAAATATGACGAAGTGACTAATGCTATATCGAAATTAGTGTATTAGGTCAACTTTAATAATCTAAATTTGGATGATTTAAAACGAAATGAATAAAAGGACATTGCTCAGCACCCATACATTGTTCGCCCTGGAATCAAAAGCATCGGAAAATTGTGTGTTGTACTGTCGATCATTAGGGAATTTCTATATGATCTTATTTTTATAGCGGACTAGCTGCAGAAAAGATATATTTCAAAAAAGGCATCAGATTTTGAGGTTATAATAGAACTACCACTATTATGGTTTTTATCATTTGGTGTGATTTTTAAAAAACTGAAAACCAATATCGTCTTACATTTAACAATTTAAGTAACGTCTTTCAACAACATAATACCACTAGCAGAGCCGCAATTTACTCAAAATACACTTTTCATTGCATTTGCGTAACAAAGACAATATAAACTCCCTTAGTAAAAGTAAATGTATGAAAGGGCGCCAAACTACTCTACCAATATCAAGACATGAAATTAATTTTTAGAACTTAATTTTTGCTGACAACATAGGCGAATTATAGGTACTATTTCTGTAAATGTCTATCCTCGAATAATTTTATCGATATAATGTTTATCCATTTATTGTTTACCGTCATTTTTATAATAAAAATATTAATTAACATAAACTAGTAAGTGATCGTTACAGAAGTAAGCCACACGGTTTTCTAAACCATCATTAGAAAACCTGATCATGATGAAATAATTAGGTTTTGTTCACTTCAGCATTATTCTAACTACCTATTTATTTTCGAGTTTGACCTCATTCATCGGTGTAGTAGGTATTTTAAATTATACTTTTAGGGAATAACAAAAATAAATGGTGGTTGATTGTTTTTATTACTTGAAATAAATTCAAAATGTGATTCAAATTAAAAAATATGCAACCGTTCATTAAAAATTCAAAAGATCGATTATAAGCGATTGGGCGTCCCTAGTAATTTTTATACACCACATCATAGAGTAATTAGACTTAGAGTGATAGTGTCATTCAAAATTCCGTTCTAAGTTGAAGCAACAACACAATGAATGTGTGCATAAGCGGCCTGTAATTACGTTTGCCCGCACGCACGCACAAGCAAATGAGTAATGTATGCAAGTAAATGACGATTTCCCCAAAAAATGGGCAAAGTGTCGTAAAATTTATATTTAGGTTGCGTTTAGAATTTAATTTAAATAGAATTTATTAATAATTTACAAAGAGAGAAATATAAAATTACTTATATTTGTTAGCTAATATTTTATTAAAATTATTTATATACGTAATATCACATGCTATAATAATATTCACAAATCTATTATGTCATTATATTATTCTGTTAGAAGAGTTATTTATATAAGTATATATTTATATAAATAAATGATATACTTTTTTGAATAGGCGTTTTGTATTAAAACAAAATAAGATTCGGAAGAAGAAAAACTATTCAAATAAAACACGAAACTAAAAATATTTATTAAATAACTATATACCCAAGTACTTAAACTAAACGTCTCTTACTTAATAAGTAATAACCCTGCATCTGCAACTGTTTTCTAAATAACTGCCGCTTTGATGACGCTATCCGCGAAATATTATCTTTTTTGGATTCATATAAGAATCGAACTCTTACATAACGTTCTACAATAAGCCGCGCCAGATTTGTGTCGTGATGTTGCGA
Source organism: Parnassius apollo (assembly GCA_907164705.1). NCBI lineage: Eukaryota > Metazoa > Arthropoda > Insecta > Lepidoptera > Papilionidae > Parnassius > Parnassius apollo. The sequence goes on along the minus strand of CAJQZP010000312.1, from coordinate 231,745 downwards.
ATTGATGTGCTCTTCTACAATAGGAAATAGAGAAGGACCAACGAGTTTGGCAATAATTTCGAGAGATAGCTCTTTCTATGAATTGTTTTCCTGTGCATTATGCTTAATATGATTTCGCAGATTATTTTCAGCAATACTACAAATGGAGTAAACTTCATTAGAAATTTTCAGCAATACTACAAATGGAGTAAACTACATTAGAAACGTAAATTAGTTAGTTTTCGTTAGTTTTCTTTGCGATTAAGTATAATTTTTTCAATTCATTGAGCAGCACAGACCACCTAGCCTACGAGACCTGTAAAGAAAGGCGACAACGAATTTATGTACTTTATCTGCTCAACCAGACCCTATACAGTTGAACACGACCGCTACCCTGTTTAGTAGTGACCAGACAACAGACTTGTGCACTGCGTCCATAGCACTACAATTTTTTAGAATTAAAACAGTAAAACATGGCCACTTGCGCAGTAAAGTGGTGTGATAGTGATAGCAGGAAACGTAATTTCAAGAAGGATAAAGTCACGTTTCACTAAAACCGTGAGGGTTCAACGTGTTCTGGTCTTAGTTCTGAGGCTGTCCTTGTCAAGCACGCAGTATTATAATTGCGTCTCTGTCTATCAATCAGAGGGGATGCAGGCGGCACGTGTAAGTAGAAATGCCCAAAAAAGTATCGATGCAAGTTTAACGACTATTTATTGTGTTATTATTTTTTGTGTAGACGAACAGTCATACTACTATATTTGTGTATATTAATCTTTATGTAATTATAATTTGAAATCCAAATTACAGTTTTACAAATCCTAATTAATAAAAAATATAGGTTATTTTTTTTACATTTTTTAATTTTACCTAATGTAGATATTTTCACCTGACCGTCGCGGCCGAGGCCGAAACAAAGTCATGGTTTTCGAGAGTATGTATTATGTTTGTGTATTTCTTAGGCACATTCCGCTCTTAACGGATTTATGGTAAGCGATTAGCGTTATAAATGACATGTAAAATACATGTATATATTTTAAAGAACTTTACTTGTATTAAACGGTGTATTTTACGTTACGTTTTCATAGTCTCCCATATTTACGCGTACGATTTATGGATGTGACACATCTCTAAGTTACATCTCACGCGCCACCCGCACACCTTTCTTTCTTCTAACCTTAACAGACTAATTTAATTAGAAAATCATAGTGGTTTCTCGTAGGCTGGGTGGTCTGTGTTGAGCAGCAACAGTCGGACCAGACGAAAATCTAAAAACGAATACGTTTAAATTGGCAATAATATTCACGTTATTACCGACTTCACTTCATTAAAACAAAATAAATATTTTTGTGTTATTTTGGCTAAACGTTAACTATTGTCTTTATCATAATTTAATACACCACTGTTGGCTAGTGGCAAACGTATCGTCTTTTTAGGAAATGGCGAAGGTTTGTAAATCATTATTAGAATTTAAAAAAAATTTCATAGGGTATTTATCCTAAAACACATACTATAAAAAGATAATAATAACTGCACATTAACAAAACAAAATAAAATCAACACATTTTTTTCTTGGCAAGTGGGAACCCTATAATAATATTTGGCAATTAAAAATACCTACTCATGCGTGAATATTGTAGGTATTTTTATTTGTCAAATAAAAATACAACAATAATAGTCTCATATTGGCAGTATGTAATTATAATAATAAGAAAATATGGGGTAAAATATTTTACTATACCTAGCAACATTTTCATTATATTGGTGTCTGTCAAATTTAAGATTTATTATTTGGTTTTGATGAATGTTTTTTATAAAAATATAAGATGCTAGGCAGTAATTACCAGCGAAATGAGATTTTTAGATTTTTTTTCATAATTATGTGATGAGTTATAACACCCTTTTAAAGCACAGTAAGTTGTTTTTTGCAAAATGCCGCGAGCTCTTTACACGACTACGTGAACTCGAGTACTGAGTAGCGACACGCTGAAAGTCGTACTTAGCCTTAAAAGGCTAACTTGAAACGGCTTCACTTTGCATGCGCCTGCTGCGGTTCTAAGCCTAATAATTCTATGCACCACATGACGTTTGGCGAAGATGGCGGCGATTAATGTTATAAGTCGAATAGAATACTTTTGTAATTTTTTCATTTTGGCATGCAGCTAGTCCGTATTATAAAAGTATTTGCAACAAATAAAATAAAATAAATAATTAATTATCGTGTATGTCTGATGTTTTTATTGCACAGGGCGATTTTGGACATTGTCCTTCATAAGACCGAAGTCTAACAATCTGAACAACAATGAATTTTTAAACGAGAAGGAACAAAAATGTATTTTTAAATGGGATTTCGATCCAAACCTTCAGCGTGGGCTCTATTTATCTTAACCAGCAGACAGACTAAGTTCTACAGCGTATGCTGTAAAAATATCAGAAGTCTCACTAGTATCGTGACTGCTATATTAGTTAATTTAAATTATTTCTCGATACTATTTCGATAGCATAATGTCGTAAAGGATTTGGCTGTGAGAAAATGCGGCCGACTGTGAAACTAGTTTTATTTGCATAAGGGGGCAAAAGTAATGTACATACGTTCAGTAAACAAAAGGAACAAACACAAGATAATGATACCAGTTTTTGTACAGAGTCAGTAATTTAATGGATTCATGGGGGCAATGTACGAGTAAACAATATTACAACAAAGTCTCAGAAAATATAAAAGGTTTGTTTATTACCAAATTTAAATAATTTGCTAAACAAAAACTGTGAAAAAAGGCTAATATAATAAAAATGAATATATTTACATGATTGATAATAACCCCTAGGAATGAGGTGATCGCTTCTAAGCTGTTTCATAAATAAGTTTTGTAAGTAGTTTGTGCAATTGGTGTTTTAAAGTAACATTATATTTTGAAAAAAAAAAAAGGTCAACTAGGATTCTTTGTGGTTCTTCCCAGGACATAGGTTCTTTTCAAACAAGAAGGTAAAAGAAAAATAAATATATTCAATTAATTTACTTTTAATAATCTTGTATTAGTTAAAGATCTACCTTCAAACAGCTTTTTATAAATTCACTGATCTACGCAGTAGGCCCTCGCAATAATAAATCTGCTAGCATGAATTACTGGAAGATTTTCCTCAGACTACCCAATATGGATATAATAATTGGTTACTACACAGCGCATACCCTACAAGTCTGTGTAATTTCTTTATATGCATATATAAAAAAAGATTTAACGTGGCAGAGCCGAGCTTCAGTAACAGGTACCACGTGTAACTGTTACTGAAGCAATACACACAGAATACCATCAGCGTAAAATAGCAGCATAATGCTGCTGTGGCTCCTATGGTGGGTGTAGAGAAACGGAGACTCTTTTTACTAGGAACGAAGCGTTCCATCTTAGTCCTTAGGGGTGACAATGCATTTGTACTATGATTATTTATTGATTATAGATGATGTCCATGAGCAGCAGCATACACTTACCATCAGGTGGACTGTGTGCTCTTATGTTACCCTTATTCCGTTAAAAACAATTATAATCCCTTGTATTGTAGTATAAATTATTTAGGATTTTAGAATTAGATCTCTATTAACTGTTTCCTTAAAACTACTATTTTTACAAACGCCACATAGATTTAATTATTTATTACTCAAATATTTTTTCAAAGTTTTAGAACCATTTCGACAAAATGAGGTAGAAGTAACAAGTAGTGCTAAATTTTGTGCTTTCAAATGTATACATACTCCTATTTTGTGTAATTTGGATTTTATAGAAAAAAAGTAGTAATCAAATGATGTCTTGAAAAATATAATACTTCTAAATAGAAGTAACATATTTTTCAAGACAGGTGCCAAAAATGAAGAGAAAATATTCATGAAATTAATGAAGTTGGATTTAAGCACAAATTTTATTATTCATCGATATTAAGTGGAAGTGCTCAGTCATAACTCAACCGTACATTTTACTATTTATCATTTGCATAGTTGAGATTTCAATTCAATAAAGCAAGAAAATAAAAGACAATTTACTAACAATACTGTCTACTTAAAAATCACTGATAATAATTTTGAAAACCGACGTCGACACTGATTCATGATGCTACAAATTAAACATGTATGTATATATATATATATATATATATATATATATAATATATATATATATATATATATATATATACATAAACTCTCCAGTGTTACCCAGAGGGGTAGGCAGAGACTACGGACTTTCATTTGGCACGATACTGACATACCTCTCTGACTTCGTTGTGACGTACATACTAGTTCTACGCAAAACACAATAAAATAACATATTACAAGAAGTAAAAATTAGGAAATATGTACAATAAGGTGGTCTAATTGCTAAAGAGTAATCTCTTTCTGACAATTTTAAGATTAAGGACAAAATTGTACTGTCCAATAGTTCAAAAGTCAGGTGGTGTATATAGGCGCTCTACACGTTGGCCAACACAGTGGAATTAGTGGCCAATATTGCTAATGTCTCTATTGGAGTGGTGGGTGGAATATATTGGCCGAGATCCAGAAGATTCAGTTTACTGGAATTTAGAGTATATTATGGTATAAAAATAATACACTAATATTTAAAAAATAATTACTATTGACAAATATAAGATTAAATAAGTAAATATGCACAAGTTACATAAATAAATAATAAAGGGAAATAAAAGTACAGGTACTCTTTAAGGTACCTATGTATAAGAGCCGTGGTAGCTCAGATGGTTAACGCTCCCTGTAAATATAACAGAATGCGAGTAACCTCGATCCCCGCCGGCACCAATGAAATTTTTATTGCAATTTTAAGTGCTGATTTACCATGTGCTCGGCGGTGAAGGAAAACATCGTGAGGAAACCTGCATGTCTGAGGAATAAGAAAAAAAATATTTCGTAGACATGTGAAGTTCGCCAACAAGCATTGGGGCAGCGCGGCGGACACTTCCTTGCCTTAAAACCCTCTCAGAAATGAGGGGAGGCCTGTGCCCAGCAGTGGGACTTATATAAGCTGTAACTTTACTTTACTTTATTTTACACTTTAAGGTGATTATTACAGTGGTAGTTAGTAATTTTTTACATCTTAAACATATCCAGCATTTTCGAATGACGAATTAGTGGAGGAAGTTCCTTTCATAAGCAGATGGCCTTAACCGTGTGGGAATTCTTAAAGCAAGTTCGATAACACTATGACGCGAGTATACGTTCTCCTTCTTAGAGTCCGTTCCCTCTTGTCGGGTGTCACGCCTGACAGAAAATCGGCTGCCAAAGTGGCAGAACATCTATTTTTACACCTATCCGAAATGTCGGGTGTTTTACCAGTACGTCTACGTCCGTTTAAAAATCGCGTCGAATCTCGTACGCCTGAGTAATGAGTAAGTATGGCGCTGTTCACATGTCGGGCTCGGTTACCCTCTATATCGGGCGCACATGCAGAGTTGTTGCGTTTTTATAGTACCCAACATATTCTTCGCGCGTTTGGAGTTTCGTAATAATGGAAATTTTCAATATAAAACCTGAAGATTTGATTGTATGAAGAAGATAGTTCAGAAAAGTGGTGTTTTTTGGCAACAAAAACTTTCTTTTCTTGGCTTGTTCTATTTGTTTTCTTATAAAATAATACATCATGAAAAAGGCATCGTCGATAACCACCTTCTATGGTCACCTCGCATAGGCTGCTAAAAATGGCACCAACTTCAATCGGGTCCGACAACCGACTAGTGTGATCAGTGGCGCCGGCAGCCGATTAAAATACGGCACCCGAACCCCGACAAGTGGGAACTAACTATTACCGTAGAAGTCTCTCTGCTCTGTCATGACCATTAAAATTAGTTTCCTTCAGAGATAGTTGTAGTCATAGAATTGAATAATAAATGGTACAGACGAGAAACAGTTTGCAGGTTCCAGCATAGGCGAATTACTGGAAATTCAACCACGCTGGTTGTACAACGCATCAAGTTAATTTAGAAAGCTATACGGCGCAGCGTCTCGCTCACTCGGTCGCCTGTTGCGCTGCCAGTGACGTACTGTTCTACGTACTACTACTAGTGCCATAGTAAACAGACTAGTACAGAATAGTAGGTTTTCTTCTAAGAAATGTACCGAACGCCGCTAATGCTAGCCTGGCACTTCAAAGTACGGACTCGTACGCACGAGCCACAGTACGCACACAATTACACTTGCTAAGTCGGAAAGGTCTGACGGAGTCGGGGACGGCTACCGCCGCGCTCCGCAATCACCTTTGTTTGAGACTTTGTTGACATTTAATAAAATTTTGCTAGTAATCTTTTTTCTTTTTGTTTTTTTATTTTTGTAAAATAAATTAATATATGTGTTTGTTTAAGTAAATTAGCTTTTTATTAATATTATGTATCATTACTTTATCTGCACATAAATACATACCTTATAGGTACATTAATTATCATATCACATCACATAAAATTAATTATAGCATTAAGTCTGAGCTGACTCCATATGTCAGTCATCAGTGTTAATTTACTCGTATTTTAGTTATTTGGCATTGGTTGTAATGTAAAGCTGGAAACGTTTTTGACAAAAATTGATTTTTTGAGAGGAAACTAAAGAAATGATTAACAAAATGATGCATAGGTACGTATTCGTGTGTAATAATGTCCTCCAGACCGAATTTCGGCCACGGCGGCCTGCCTCAACGGAGACTAGCCATCGGCGTAGGACAGGATTATAGTGCCTAAATGTATACGCAAGCACAGGTGCAATCTCTATTCTCTCACTCTCATAATCCGATGGGACGGTAAACCGACACGACCGGAGAGAGATCAGGCGCAGGACCAACGGCTTTACGTGCTTTCCGAGGCACGGGGTGAGACACCGCCAACTTCCTGACTCCGGGCAACTACTGAGAATTTCTTGACGGATAAACTCAATAATTAATTTTTTGGCCCGACCCGGGATTCGAACCCAGGACCTCATGATCAGCAGTCGCACTACTACAACCACTAGACCAACGAGGCAGTTCGTGTGTATTATGTTTGTAAATATTGTAACTGCTTATAAAACTAAATGAGACTTAGCTGCTAAACAAAAAGATAATGACTACCTTACAGCAATAGGCACATAAGCCTCACGTGGCGTGGGAGTTATCCTACTATTCTGTTTTTACTATGCTAGCGCGCTCCCATTTATTACCACTCATGATACAATTCGAACGTATACATGTGAGGTATATACTGTCAGTCTAGTTTCTGAATGTTAACGCTGTTAGTCTATGCGACTCTTGCAGCTCCATCTGACTCAGGGTCGCTAATTAAAAAAAGCGAAAGGCAATGAAGTGAGGATGATGATGAATGTTTTATGATTTGGTATTGTTACCAATCAACATGTCACCTTTTTTAGGCGTTTTTGAGCTATCTAACCGCTGTCCGAGGGGGGAGTGCGGACCCCCGTCTCTGACTGCTGACCATCGACCGACACGAGCTGACTGCTCAGCTCGTGTCGGTCGTTAGTCTGGGCGGTGAGAACCGCCCAGGAACGTGGGTGTACGGTGTGTACGCGGTGTGTGCTGGAACGTGTCGTGCCCGTCTACGGGTGCGACGCGCCCCATTCGTAATTCTAACAGTGTTTGTCTCATTTAATGTGGGTGTAGTGACATTGTGTGATGTGCCTGCGACGTTTGGGTCGACTGGATCGAGCGGTTTATATACTGGCAATGTTACATCGTGTTGTTTATTATATGTCGCAGAAGAGAATTTCGATACAGAAGGGTTTATTAAAAAATTGTGGTGTGAATAAACTGCCCTTTTGAATTAATGAACACATTACAGTTTTTTCTTCTTTTGGTTAACTTGTTGCGACTTAAGTATCTTACTCTTCTGCCAGATCTTAGATACCATTCTTAAGCTGTTGACAATTTTATTGTCTACTCACGTGTTAAGTTTCGTAACTGATAGATACCACGATTGCGTAATTAGTTGCCATTATCTAGAAAATTATATAATTATAACTATTTCATTTTCTCATATCTGTTTTTAAACTAATACTAAAACATTAATAATGAGATAAAGATGAAAGGTTAATTGGTAAACAAAAAAATATAGAATAGTAATAATTACATTTAAAAGAGATAGAAGATAAGCTTGAACTATAAAAGTTGTTCGGGCACAGTTATCTTCTGAGTTGGAAATAATGAAGACGACAATCTTTGGCGACAATTATTCTGTGCGACTGTTTGACCATAGACTTTATACGTGGTGTAGCCACACTGTAGCTATATTATGGTTGTAGCATGAATGGGTCGGCTTGAACGGGGAAGGACCAGACTCTCACAGAATACCAGCGTAAAATAGCAGCTTAATACTGCTGTGTTTTGTATGGTGAGTTTAGAGATCTGGAGAACCTTTTTACTGGAAACGAGGCATTCCATCTTAGTCCACAGGGGTGATAAAGCATCTGCATTTTGATCCTTAATCGAGGATAAATGTAGATGTCTATGGGCCACAGCATCCACTTACTATCTAGTGGACTGTGTACACGTTTGCTACTCATATTATATTATAAAAAAAAATATTATTAAAACGTAGTAATTTTCTAAGGTGATTATATTATACTCTTTGACTATAACGTTTAAAAACTGACGTTGAAGTATTGTAAACCTAAACAAATAATGTATTATTTTATTTTATTTAATTTCACGCATTTGTAACATATGTGACTAAACTTTAATATTTTGTCCTTCACACATCAACTTTCACTATGCCAAAACAAACATTCCTTCGTATAGAGTACATGTTTAGAAAGGAGTAAAACTTTTCTATTCATGAATTATTTATTTAATACTTATTGTGATACACCTTGTTGATCGAAGGATACACCTTAATCTAAGTTACAATGGAGACTTAATGCCATGTGACATTATCTATCAGTCGACTCTGAAAGTATTAAATAAGTAAAAGGTGGTAGGTGCTAAAAAATTTAAATAATGTAATATAGATTCATATTATCTTTCTTATTACAAAATTACAAAAAAATTATAGGTATAATGTATAATTTCTCGGGCTTATTTTCTAGAATCCAGCAATTTACAAGCCTTCAGTAATTTAATTTTTTCTACAAACGAGTTGGAGAGCACAGAACTGATACCTTTTTATTAATAATCACACATTATCAGTTTACGAAATTTCGGTTCAGCATTTTCTGTCATAAATTATTTCATTAGGCTTATTACCATAAAGCAAGCATATAGTCCACCTGATGATAAGTGGATGCTAAAGCTTGTAGACTATACCGAATCTATCGATTTAAATTTCTATAAACATTAAAATCGATATACTCTAAAGATCGATTAGAATAGAATAGAATATAGTACATTATAAACATGTTATATTGGTCGGGTCATGTATTGAATACGGAAAACTATATACGCAGCTTGACAAAGACAATGATGAGAAAGATTTTTTTATAGAATAAGGGTGACAAACGAGGTCACAGTCCACCTAATAAGTGCATGGTGTATCCATAGACATCCACGTAATAAATAATGATAATGCAGATGCGTTATCACCACTGAAGATGGTGAGGGGAAAAGGTCATGGTCATGAATCACATTTTTGAGTAGTTTACCGAACTTAATATCTTAGAATTTCTAGTTATCGTGAAAATTATGATTTTTACTGTAAATAGAAATAGAAAATTTAAGGAAAGTTAAAATAACTATTTTATTAATGCGTTTAAGAAAAAGATACGAAAGTAAACTAACCCATTCAAACACTTTTAAAAACACCACGAATGTGTATAGCAGCTCAATGCTACAGTTTTTCGTATGGTACCTGTATAGAAACGGTAAAACAGAATAGAATATAATCATTTTATTCAGTTTAGATTTCACCGCCAAACATGAAATTAACTTAAACTTAACTCTTAAAAATAATTTTCTACTTTTACCACTGTTTTCAAACTCTTTTTCAAACAAAAATTGATTTAAAATATATTATTTTATATTATTAGTACGAAAAAATTTAAAAATAGCATGGTAGGGATCACTCTATTTTCAACACTGAACATTGCAACGCACAGTAACGCGTTCACGTTATCAAAACTCACGCACGTTAATATTTGTTGCTGAGTAATCTTAAATATGTTCATGGAGGTTATAGGTTATAGGTTATAGGGTGGCGAGTACATCACTCACCTTCGATTTGCCGACGATATAGTCCTTATGGCAGAATCGCTGGAGGACTTAAGCACTATGCTCAATGACCTCAATAGTGCCTTCCAACGGATAGGTCTTAAGATGAATATGGACAAAACAAAGATCATGTTTAATGTCCATGTCACACCTATGCCGGTAGTTGTTGGGAACACTATGCTCGAAGTTGTTGATGAGTACGTTTACCTGGGACAAATAGTCCGACTAGCTAAGTCCAACTTCGACCGAGAGGTCAATCGACGGATTCAACTCGGCTGGGCAGCGTTCGGGAAATTACGATACATCTTCTCGTCAGGTATACCTCAATCTCTGAAAACTAAAGTGTACAACCAGTGCGTGTTGCCAGTGATGACTTACGGATCAGAGACGTGGTCCTTCACTGCTGGCCGTATGAGGACGCTCAAGGTCGCTCAGCGAGCTATGGAGAGGGCTATGCTCGGAGTTTCTCTGCGTGATAGACTCAGAAATGAGGATATCCGCAGTAAAACCAGAGTGACCGACATAGCCCAACGGATTAGTAAGCTGAAGTGGCAATGGGCCGGCCATATAGCTCGAAGAACTGATAACCGATGGGGAAGAAATGTTCTTGAGTGGCAGCCTCGTACCGGTAGGCGTAGTGTAGGGCGACCCCCCACTAGATGGAGTGACGACCTGGTAAGATATGCAGGAAGTCGATGGATGCAGGTGGCTCAGGACCGTGCTTTGTGGCATTACTTGGGGGAGGCCTATGTTCAGCAGAGGACTTGTGAAGGGCTGTGATGATGATGATGATGAATCTTAAATATGATGTAATTTATTTTTTGTATTTAGGTCGGGCGTGTATCCCTTACCGGGAATCAACGTTCCCTTATCGGCCCTGCCAGTTTATGGCCAGTGGGCTCATGGGCATTGATTACGTTATCTCCTCTGTTGGCTGCTCACTCCTTCTCACTGACTGTTCCACGATTGGTCCCGGATAATTGAATGGGTAATTTATATCATTTTTACGCGTAGTAACATTGTACCATCATCTGATCTGATCAATATGTCTATGTACCTCAGTTCTGTTCTTGCTTAATATTAGGTAATCAGTACCTCCTATTTTTTTAATAGATCCCTTAGGCCATTTTGAACCTGATCGATAATTGCGGAGCTAAGTGGTGTCCCCTTCCAAAAGAGATCTTGTTATACCACCAACGGTAAACTTATGTATTTGCACATCTCTATCTAGTTATAAAAATAGTCTAGCCTAGTGCTAAGTTAATGGCCTTGCAAAATTTGCAGGACTTTCACCAGTGCAGCTATGTTCAATGTTTCTGTTAATTAAAAGGAAACGCAGGAGAGCAGTATGTCTACTCGTTGTGAGATGGCTTTAATGGCAACCTCTTTCAAGTTTTAACTGCGAATTACGCCACCTCATTTAAAGAAGGTTTATACGGTGCTGACGATATATGTTCTACTCCATTTTTATTGAGAAAAGTCTCAAATTTTATAACGGTAAACGGGAGCCCATTATCCCATCAGCTCACTAGTTGCTTCGGTAGGCTAAAACGCAACACAGTTCCCTTACTTAGTGATAAGTGTGGATGCCATTTTTATCGAGTAATTTACTACAAGCATCCTAAAACAAAACTAAAATAAAACTAGCATGTAGCATGTAAATCACCCCCGCGATAGGATAAAAAAGGAATGTGAATCCAAGTCCATGGACTCTCCGGCCAGGGCCAAAACGCGGCGCGTGTGCGGGAACCGAGTCCATGACGCGTGCGCACATCACGCACTGACGGCCTAAGGTCTGAGTCCTCGGGGCTTGTGCAAAGACGCGTGCGCAGTGACGTCCCGGTGTGCAGTTGCCGTTACCGCCAAACACTTTTCACCACGGGCGATAAATCGCCGCTGATTCTATAGTAGTTGCAATTCTAACAGCTGTTACAAAATCCAGGTTCACCTCTGCAAATAACCTTTGACACGTCGTTATCGCTATAGCACAAACAAATTGATCCCGCAAATTTTCACTCAGACTATTTTTAAATTCACAGCAGCGTAATAACTTCTACAATTCGCTCACATATTGATTTACCGTCTGACTTTCATTTTGTTTACGCTGGCGAAAACGATAATATCGTTGTGATGGTATCATTATATTTGAATTTTGTCTGTAGATAGTGTTACAGTATTTCAACAACTTCATCATACGATACTGTGGCGGGTTTCCGAGGGCTACATAACTTCATAATATGTATATTTGATACGAATGAAGGCACTTATTTTTTCTCTTCCATACCATTTGCAACAAAATACATTTCATGTAGGTCATATTAATGGTTGACGGATTTTCTGGGACAGTCTTTTATTGTATCCTTCAATGATTTACTTTCTACAGCTATTTTTGGACTTTAGGAATAATACTTTTCATTTCATCATTTGTGGTCATAATCATAAGGTCCAATACATTACGACGAAAAGAGCCTACTTTCTATTCAGAAACTGGTAACGCATCTGCGATTCTGTTGTTGGAGATTTTAATAAGTGGCGGTTATCACTTTGGTCGTTTCGGATTGCCGTCCTATCGGACTATGACTATTGAGGGAATAGAGAGTGTATCTGTGCTTGAGCATACTTAGCTACTATAATCCTGTCCAGCGCATATGGCTATTTTTTGTTTAGACTGACTGCCGTGACCGAAATTCGTTCTAGAGGACATAATTATGTTACGGCCGCGGGTTCGCAGGGTTCGCGGGTTCGCGGTGCCGTATGTGACTGAACGTTTGTCCTTGTGCAGTTAATGTACATAAGCTAAGTCACGAAATCTCAGCAGCAGAAATTTCCCTAGAAACTGGCCGGATGGAATCCGTTTGCAAAAAGTACTGTAATAATTTCTATTCGACTAATTTATTAATTAAGTCAGCATGTTTATGCAAGAAATGAAGTACATATTAGCCAGGTGAACAGCATCGTCAATGACGCGAGACCTAATTTGCCTACCACGGGTTTTTACGGGCTAATAATGAAGAAAAAAGACAAACAAGAAAGACAAACCTAATGATATCCTGGTGGAGTACTAACGTCTTTACGTACTTTCCGATGTACGAGGGTGAAACACCACCAACTGCTTGATTCCTGGCTGCCAATAATAATAATATTTTTAGTTTAGTTTTTATTTATATTTTTATACAGTCTATATATCTTATTATTTTCTTTATTACGTAAACTATACCATTAGTTAGGAGGCTTAACAGGTTAGGAGGTTTAACAGCTTCTTTTAGCTAAATTGGAGAGTTTAAGTTTATTACTAAACCGATATTTTTTCCTAGCTAATTTCTTTGTTTAATTTTCCATGATAATATCACACGCTTAAGTAAGTGCTGTTACCTTTTCCGATGTGAATAAGAGCAACGCATAAAACGGTTGGGTCATGCCTGTCTTTATGTATACTTTTGGCATACTTAGGCGAACTGAAACTGAATTTAACTCCCTGGACAAAAAAGTCCACACTACTATGACATCCCATAGGATGCATCACCCAAGATTGTCAATTTTGAGGCTGTACTTGCCACGGAAACATGGTTGGCGTGGCTTTTTAAGTGAGTGTAGAGCTATGCTGCAGCTGTATAACTGGTATAGTTATAGCATGAATGGGTCGGCTCGACCGGGTAAGGACCACTTTCTCGCAGAATACCAACGTAAAATAGCAGCTTAACGCTGCTGTGTTTCGTACGATGAGTGTAGAGAACCGGAGACCCTTTTTATTGGAAACGAGGCATTCTATCTTAGTCCTCACGGGTGACAACGCATCTGCATTAGATTCGTAATCGAGGATAGATGTAGATGTCTATGGGCCGCAGTAACCATTTACCATCAGGTGGGCTGTGTGCTCGCTTATCGCCCTTATCCTATAAAAAAGGAGTAAATCTGTAGATGGGGATTATTTTTGTTCTATATTACGGACACCCTTATCCAGGTTTCCTATCTTCCTTACCAGGGATATTATTGTATTGTAATCGAAGTTACTTCTCTATACCAAATTTCTGTTCAATCGGATGTCCGTCAGCAAGTGTTTCAAAAATTGTTTACAATCTTGAACAAGAAATATATTTTAATAAGGCAAGTTAGTAGTTAGTAGCAAAAACCTTGTACAAAAGTTGTATTGGAATTCATACCGGGTACAGCTAGTTATTTAGATAAAAAGAAAGATCGCGAAATGGAAGTTTTCTATAATCTCATATCTATGTTAAATAACACAAATAATATTTACTATTGTACCGTCCAAAATAAAGAGACCAAATTGTTGACTGAGACAAATATCAACAAAACAAATCATAATGATAAAAGGTTGAAAGGTTGATTGATAAACAAAGAATAAACTTAAGTTACTGAGGAAACGGAACATTTTAGAAGTTGATAAGGAAAGTTTTTACTATAAAAGGTGCATTCACTGGTTGATCAGGTACAGTTTTCTTCTAGACTTGGAACAATGAAGACGCTGTTGGTACTGGTAGGTATAGTGGCCTTGGCATTGTCAGGAGCCGTTCCACAACAACAGTTCAACTATAAGACTAAAACTGGTGAGTTATTTTCTAATATACAACTTTTTTCTACTAATTAGACTATTCCTTACAAATAATATAAATTGATGAAAACCAAAAAGGCAAGCACTATTTTTAATCTCCGTCATACTGTACCAAAGCGTTGTGTACTGGCGGTCGCGTCGGTCCGGTGATCTGGTGGTCATGATCAGCATGAGGTTTTCGGGTTCGAATACCGTGACGGGTCACAAATCAATTATTGGGTTTCTCTGTTAAGAAATTCTCTGAAGTTACTCGGATTCATGAAGTTTTTTTGTGTACTGATTGGCCGCCGTGATGGGAATTTGGCCTGGGGTATATAATAATTGAACTTTTAACTATTGTTGTTCAAACATATGATAGGTTTGTTAAACACAAAATATATTTACCTATTTAAAAGAATAAAGCAAATAATATATATGAATAATATATATATATATATATATATATATATATATATATATATATATATATATATATATATATTACGATAGTTTAAATCATTTTATTTATTACAGTCGACGCGGAATTTATAGCGAAACAGAAAAAAGTATTCGATCTTTTCTTCGCTCCACAACAAATCGACAAAAATGCAGAGTACTACAAAATCGCCAAAGAATACAACATTGAAGCTAACATTGAGAACTACACGGTAATCATTTATCAAGATATATTTAAAAAAATTTCATTTTTTTATTTACTAAAAAAGTTTCTTTAACAGCGAGCACGATTTTAAGGTAAAAATACTCATTTTCTGCCGGGGAATCCGTCCGGTTAAGTATCACTAGCTTACCAATTCCCGTAACTGCGTGCACTGCTGAAATTCATTCTGAATGTTACAGATAGTCGGTTTAATTACAAGCTTTGAAACATTCAACTTTCTTCCTTAAAGGCCTTCTTTATTCGAAGTTGATTGGAGGTGTCCATGGGCTACAGTGTCCACTTATCATCAGGTGGACTACTACTAATTTAATTTTGTATAAACGGCAATTATTTTAATGTTAAATATCCTTTCTAAATATAAACCATAAGGAAAATTATTTAATTTTTTTTACAGAACAAGAAGGCTGTAGAAGACTTCTTAGTATTGTACAAATACGGGTTCCTGCCGAAAAATCACGTTTTCTCTATTTTCTACGACAAACAAAAGGATGAAGCCATCGCTCTATTCCATCTCTTCTATTATGCCAAAGACTTCGAAACCTTCTACAAAACTGCCGCCTATGCACGTGTGTACTTTAATGAGGGACAATTCCTGTATGCGTACTATATCGCTGTGCTTCACCGTGCTGACACTAAAGGAATAGTTCTTCCTGCTCCCTACGAAATTTACCCCAATTTATTTATGAGCTCAGATGCTCTCTACAGAATCTACAGCATTAAAATGCAAGGTGAAATTACTGATCCTGCATATGCTTCTGACTTTGGCATAGTCCATGAAAATGACTACTACGTTTTTAACAGTAACTACTCTAGCTACATGTCTTACGGTGACGACGAATACAAGTTATCTTACTTCACTGAAGACATTGGCTTAAACTCTTACTACTACTACTTCCACTCTTATTTCCCATTCTGGATGCAAGGTGACATCTTCCCAGTATGGAAAGAACGTCGTGGTGAAATTTACTTCCACTTTTATAAGCAGTTGCTTGCCCGTTACTACTTAGAACGTCTTAGCAACGGACTTGGTGAAATTCCTGAATTCTCTTGGAGTAAACCGATCAAATCAGGCTACCTTCCTTTCCTATTTAATTACTATCCTTTAATTCAACGACCTGCCTACTACCAAATACCTTATGAAAGCAATGTTCAAGAGTTACAGTTTCTTGACACCTACGAAAAAACTTTCTTGCAATATCTCGAGAGAGGCCACTTCAAGGCTGTAAGTATTTACTTCTTTTATATTTATAATACTAATGACTTGTTATGGTTGAAAAAGTTTATATGATTTTTGAATTTACAGTACAACCAAGAAGTTGACTTCAGCAACTCAAAGTCTATTAACTTCGTTGGCAATTTTTGGCAATCAAATGCTGACTTATACGAGAAGTTTGGACCAAGGAACTACCACCGCTCTTATGAAATTACTGCTCGCCGCCTTTTGGGCGCTTCTCCTGAACCCGTTGACAAGTATGTGCAGATTTTTTTTATATATTATATTCGAATGGTAGTATATGAAGGTGGCGTTTGTTTAGTACAAAGCTGCTGAAAAAGTACTTACTTTAAAGTCACATGACCTTCAAGTGATACGTTTTATTTAAATACGGCTTTAGATCTGTATTGTAAATAAAAACATAAATGTAAGGTGTTAACATCCATAACTACTCTTCATTTTTTTTCTTCTTAGCCGGTAATCTTTCTACTTATGGACATGCGATACTCCCTTAATAGGGATGGGTTTGCCATAATCACCAACTTTGGCAAGCGGTTAGGCAATCGCAATATCAGATATATTGCGGCTTGGACCCTACTCTTCGTCGCTGGGCAGGTATTTTCCTATTTGGAACATAGGATGGTAATATTTATTTTTTTACACAAGTGGTGACAATGGAGCTAATAGTCCACCTAATGATATGTAGGTAACTGATAGCATAATTGAGAATCAAATTGTAGACGCGTTGTCACCCCTAAGCATTAAGAATGCTTCATTATTAAGTTGAAAGATCCTCCAGTTCTTCCACAATCACCTTACAAAACAAAGCAGATTTAAATTACCATTTTACATTGATATTTTGAGAATGCCGACACATTTGTGCTGCCATAACATAACGTCAACGTGGCTCTACCAAGTTAAATATTTAGGAGGCCTCAAGAATTTCAGACCGTTTTTCTAATCATCTAACACTATTATCAAAGGAACCTTTATAATATGGAATTTTTCACTTTTTTTTGTAATGGAGAACTTTTCAATCATCTGAAAACAGGAGCTCGCCTAATCTCCATCCTTTTATTGTCCACATATCACGCACATGAAACAAATGGTTCACTTCGTATTTCATAATGCGTACTGCAAAAGAGTATAATAATCTGCAAGCATTGGCTTTTCATCCAAATGTATTGATGGTGCCTTCAAGGCAAGAGTGTGTAGGTTTAGTTGCACTAAGTCAGTGTGTTTTACTATTTCCTGTTGGATCGCCGCCATAGGATGAGATAGTAGTCAAACTCTGGCTTAGTAAACAAAACCCGCCTGCGAGATAGTAGTCAAACACTGGTTTAGTAAAAAAAACGCGCCTCCCAAGCATAATAACTATGGCAAAATTGCTAAAAGGCAATCTAAGGGGGATACCTATTTTCAGCTGTGGGATTTTGAAAGGTTAGGATAGATGAAATCAAAATAGAGATTTAATCTTTAATTTGATCTATATTTATAGAAAGTATTTATTCTCTTATATGATTATTATTATGTTGCCCTCAAATTGTCTTTTCTAATATTCACAGATACACCAACCTACCAACAGCGCTTGACTTCTATCAAACATCGCTTCGCGATCCCGTATTCTATCAACTTTACAGCAGAATTTTGAAATACTTTATTCAATACAAGGAATACGTTCCAACATACACTCAGGACGTGCTTCACTATATCGGAGTTAAGATTAATGATGTGAAAGTTAACAAACTTGTCACATACTTCGACTTCTTTGATTTTGATGTTGCCAATAGCTTATACTTCTCACCTGAGCAATTGAAAACCTACAAATTCACTCCCTTCAAAGTGCGTCAGCCACGTCTGAACCACAAACCGTTTACAGTTACCGTTGATGTTAAGTCCGACGTTGAAGGTGATGCTGTATTCAAGATTTTCATGGGTCCTAAATACAACGGTGAAGGCTATCCCATAAGCTTAGAAGATAACTGGATGAACTTTGTTGAGCTTGACTGGTTCGTTCGCAAATTGAATGTTGGACAAAACACCATCGAGCGAAGCTCAACCGACTTCATATTCTACCAAGAAGATTCAGTTTCAATTACAAAAGTCTACGAGCTTCTTGACCAAGGAAAAGTTCCTGCTCAAATGTCTACCGAAATAAAGTTTATGCCCTCAAGACTGATGTTACCTAAGGGAACGGAAGGAGGGTTCCCTTACCAGTTCTTCGTGATGGTTTATCCCTACCATGGTGTGGAAAATGTAACCGAGCCGATTGCAAACTTAATTGTTGACAACAAACCGTTTGGTTACCCATTCGACCGCCCAGTAAACGAGGCTTACTTCATGCAACCAAACATGTACTTCAAGGATGTATTTGTGTACCACGAAGATGAAATTTACCCATACCAGTACTCTTATCCCTACTATGTAGGGCACAGAACTCCATTCACTAAGTACTAAAGGAGAGAGAAGAAGCTTATTGAACTAAAAAATTAAATAATGAATAAATGTGAATTTGTTATTTAATATTTTATTTTTCATTTATTAGTTACACTTCAATCCATTATTTAATGATACTCAAATAAATTTTAGATTTGCTAAGATTTCTTATAATATAACTACACTAATCTCACAGAATTTCCATTTCCAACATATAATATATTAGACAAAAGTATTAAGAATCATTAACCAATATTAATTAAAATATATATAAATTTCCAATCCATAAACAAGAACTAACTTTTTGTTTGTTGTAAAAAATTGTGACTATAATTATATTTTGAACATAAGAAAAAACCGCAATTTAATGCTTAACCCTTAACGCCACTCGGGGAGTTGACTTCCCCATCACGCACTTTTGTGGAAATATTTTTATTGTTTCAAGCGTGACGCAGTGTGACTCGTGACTCCATGTATTCTCTGTACCTTACGAGAGCTTGTAAGGGGTTTATGTGTGTCCGATACAGTACAACATAGGTCCACAACGAGTGTAAATATGTTGGCAAATTTATTAATTTTATTACGCCTCATAGATAAAAATTTTGCTCGCCAACAGATAGAAAATTTGTTCACGTAACAGATTTTCTGTCTCTCAGATTCAAAATAAAATACAAAATGTGGACGCATTTTCAAATTATTAGCTTGGACTCGAATGGGCAAAGTCTGAAACTAAGTGACAAAAATACGGGAGAAAAACGTGAAAGTAACTCTGAAAGTTAAGGCCACATTCTGAAATAAGGGCAATCAACAGATCAGTTGTGATGCCTTTTATGAAACGATATATAATCTTTGGAAGTACATAGATATTTGTCGACTATTTTACTGTGACGGTCATAGAATACGGCGCATTATTATTATAAATAATTAATTTCTACATAAAGCCGTATAAAAATATCTTAAAATTACTATTTTAATATAAACATTTTGAATATTTTAGCAGTGTTTTAATAAATGTTTTATTATATACAGGATATGATATAGGTACAGGATTAATTACCTAATGCGATAGTTTAGCTAACTAACTGATTTGTATTGATTATTTAATTTTTGTAACAAATTACAAACAATGCTGCCTTCGTTGTGATGAGAACCTGTTTGTGATGAGAAAATAAATATAATTTCTATTCTATTTCTATTTTGTGAATTCACTCAGAGTACAACAAAATAGGTCCGTCTCACAAGTTGAGCGTGCGGAGTGCGCGCGTTACAGGTGCCTAACTCAGAAGGTTGGTCCGACCTCGCGGCTACACCTACAGTCGCGGCTGCCATCGGCGCCACATATACCTCGCAGAAACACATACATTAAGCTGTCCTAATATTTCAGCATTATACAATTTTCCTCGCAGTATTTTAAAAATACACGAGGTGAGCACGGGTTCCCTCCTAAAACCCTCAGTTCATTAAATCCTACCATACCTAATACAAACAAAGTTGGATACATTAAAGGGTAAATTGGGTAGGTAATCTCATGAATTTATTTTGTACTCGCTCTAGCATGAGACTATACTTAGTTTCATGCGGAGTCCAGATGACTGCATTACATTCAAGTTGACTCTTTACCAATGCATTATATAAGGCTCCAACTGTGCGAAGCATAAATCCTGTAGTAAGTAGCAGCGTGTATGTATAGATGGAAGGTGTTAGTGTAAGGATTGATTATATAAGGGAATTGCCGGAGATACATACCCATGGGTGTACATATATATGGAATGGTCAGGTGGCTGACTACTGTAGTAGTACTATAGCACAATGTACAGTCCTATTAGGTACATATATCCTTTCATTTGTCAAGATTAATACTAAGCCCCATGGTCGGTATACTTTCTTAAATACTTTCGCTTTGCAAGTTTATAAAAATAATACGTCCTATTATAATCCTCTTGTAAGAATGTGTCGCCTATATAATGACTTATTGATTAATAATAGTAAAAATTGTTAATACTTTATAAATAAGGCATTGAAAACAACGACAGGAACATTATTTTAATAAAGATTTAATTTTTCAAAATTTTCCACAACATAAGTTCATAAGTATAGCATGTTTATAAATAAGGTTATAATTATTTGTGCTGTAAAATCGTTACTGTTACTTAATATCATGTTGTGTGCACATGTTTTGGAATACCATTCAGTTTGTAACTTTGTATTTATTATTTTCAATTGTTCATGTTTTGGTGTTATTCTGTTTTGTGTACCTAAATAAATTAATAAATAAAATATAAGCGACTTATGGTAGTTAGGTCTATGATACAAAATCATTATTATACCTTATCTCTATGATGCATACGAATCATAATAGTAGAGTTGTAGATTGAAGTCCTATATATTAAAAACATAAATAGTAAGGTCTATGATATAAAGCAAATATGTGGAAGGTCTTAAATGTACAAGCATTATTTTAATAGAAATGGGACTTAAAAAGTATTATAATAGTGGCGTGTAGACAGCATCAGTGTCCGAGACCGTGGTGAACCCGGACTCGTTAACAGAAATGTCTTAGGCATATCATCTTCCACCCTCCCCCTCCCCCCCGAATGAGTTACCGCCTTGTCGTAGCGGTTGGGGGGGGGGGGGGTTAGTAGCCGTAGCTTGGTCACCCGCAGTGAACGAAGAGGAACCCACATGGCTAGCCCGAGGAGGCCACTCTGAGTGGACTTGGCGAGCCCACTTCGGATGTGCGTTGGTGAGCTACGGCGAGAGGGGTGCCCTCTCTCCCTACCGCTGCAACCGAGGTGGAATCGCGGAGGAATAGGAGTGTTGGTATGGCGATGCGCCACTCACCCTTTCCTCCACGACTTTGACGGGGTTGCACCGTTAATTGACGCAGTGGCGGTGGAGATGCGGGTAGAGTGTAGAGTCAGTATTGCGAGGCGCTGCTCTTCCTATCTTCCTCAGCCAAATCTTGGATGATAGCGGAACTACAGACCAGATCCGCCACTGGGGACAGGATTTCTAGTGCTTCTGATTGCTCGTATTTCCAGGCCCCATGGAATTCGCGCATCGGACACGGGGGTGTCTGTTGCGCATGTGAAGTTAGAAGCCGCAAATGAGGGTGTGCTATGTGTTCTGGTGCACCTTACCTGAGAAGGAGATGGGAGAGGAGTAGACCTCTCCCTAGCAGGAGCCGCTATGGGGTGCCTAGTGTTGGTCAGGCTGAGGATGTGTGCGAAAGCGGTTCCCGTGGCCGTGCCAATATGCGACGAAGGTGGAACACCATGGGATTTCAGTTGTTGCGAGTCTGACGTAACCAGTCCTAGGCCCCGAGAGGCGGGTATGCGTAGGTATTTTCCCATTTAATAAAAGGTATATAATGTTAATGTCACATCGCACACACATCGTGGACGTCGGACATCAATACCGTTTGAATTTGTTTCTTTTTTACTTGTTGGTGAAGGAGACCAACATGATCGAAAAATAAATATACTCAACGTCAGTGACACAAACCCATTCTGATGGCAAATTATTACTATTATCTTACAACTACCTTTTGCCTAAATTTGCTGTTGTATTGGTTGGTGGAGCATATGTGTCGACCTCATGCGGGTGTTAGCTGTAGGGAGGATCTGTGGAGACTCTCAAGGCTGCGACCGAAAGCGACAAAATGTGGGACTGCATTCCTTTGAGGTGAGCGGTAGATGACTCATGACACGCCCTGAAGCTAGTAATCTTGCTGATCATGCAATTAGTGGTGATTCCATACACTTACCTCACGTCTGCAGGAGTGGCGGTGGGGCAGATGGTGACGCTTATGGAAGGCTTTTTATGTCCAGTGTACCTATTGTTCAACGCGTTGTCTAAACCGTGTGAAGTACAATCACTGTGCCCGGATTTGATCGTATTCTGTATGGCGTTTACACGCCTACTCTCACACATGCGTAACTTCGGTCGATGTTTGTGTTTACGCACTACCAATACACTTATCTGGGCTTATATATTATATATTTATCTTACTAATTTAGGCGGTGCTATAGTCCCTTCAGGGGTGCCAAGTTGACTGTCGGTATATCGAAGTGCTAAAGTGTTTGTACAGTAGGGCTACGATGGCTATCCGAGTACAGAACCAGAGTTCGAAACCTATCCAACTGCAGAGAGGTGTAAGACAGGGTGACGTTATATCCCCGAAACTCTTCACCGCTGCATTGGAAGACGTTTTCAAGCTACTGGACTGGAAATAATACGGTATTAACAACAATGGCGAGTACATCACTCACCGTCGATTTGCCGACGATATAGTCCTTATGGCAGAGTTGCTGGAGGACCTAAGCACTATGCTCAATGACCTCAATGGTGTCTCCCAAAGGATAGGCCTTAAGATGAACATGGACAAAACAAAGATCATGTTCAATGTCATGTCACACCTATGCCGGTAGTTGTTGGGAGCACTAAGCTCGAAGTTGTTGACGAGTACGTTTACCTGGGACAAATAGTACGACTAGGTAAGTCCAATTTCGACCGAGAGGTCAATCGACGGATTCAACTCGGCTGGGCAGCGTTTGGGAAATTACGACACATCTTCTCGTCAGGTATACCTCAAACTATGAAAACTAGATTGTACAACCAGTGCGTGTTGCCAGTGATGACTTACGGATCTGAGACGTGGTCCTACACTGCTAGCCGTATGACGACGCTCAAAGTCGCTTAGCGAGCTATGGAGAGGGCTACGCTCGGACTTTATCTGCGTGATAGACTCAGAAATGAGCATTTCTGCAGTAAAACTAGAGTGACCGACATAGCCCAACGGATTAGTAAGCTGAAGTGGCAATGAGCCGGCCATATAGCTCGAAGAACCGATAACCGATGGGGAAGAAAGGTTCTGGACTGGCAGCCTCGTACCGGTAGGCGTAATGTAGGGCGACCCCCTACTAGATGGAGTGAAGACATGCAGGAAGTCGATGGATGCAGGTGTCTCAGGACCGTGCTTTGTGGCATTACCTGGGGGAGGCCTATATTCAGCAGTGGACTTGTGAATGGCTGTAATGATGATAATGATGATAATGATGAATATACTTATCTACATTCATCGACACGTAAATATTCAATCTGTATCGAAACTACCCGTGCCCGGCGTAACATTCATGTGACATATGGGAATAATATTTTTTGAAGATAGCAGTAAAAGTTGACAGGTTAATTGATAAACAGCAAAAAAAAGAAGATTACAGTAAAAGTTGAAAGGTTAATCGATAAACTCAACAACAAGCTGTTACTTAGGAAACGCAGTATTTTATATTATGATAAGAAATGTATTGACTATAAAAGATACATTCACAGGTTAATCGGGCACAGTTTTCTTCTAAGCTGGGAACAATGAAGACGCTGTTGGTACTTGCAGGTCTAGTAGCCCTGACATTGTCAGGAGCTGTTCCGCAACATCAGTTCAACTATAAGACTAAAACTGGTGAGTTATTTTTCAGTGTACAAATTTTCTCTTAAAATATTTATTACAAATTTATAATTGATAAAAACTAGTAAAAGGCAACAACTGTTTTAATTCTCTATCATACTGTAGCAAAGTGTTGTGTACAGGCGGCCTCGTTGGTCTGGTGCTCGTAAGCACGACTGCTGAATATGAGGTAACGAATTCAAACCCCTGGGCAGCTAAAATCGGTTATTTATTACGTTAAAACATTCTCAGTAGCATCCCGGAGTTAGAAAGTTGACGGTGTTTCAAACCTGTGCATCGGAAAGCACATTCAGTCGTTGGTTAAGCACCTGATCACTCTCCATTCGTATCGGATTTTCGCCCTATCGGATTATGAGACTGAGGGAATAGAGAGTGCACCTGTGCTTGCGCTCAACCGTGCACTATGGTCATGTCCCGCGCAGACAACTACTCTACGTTGAGACTTGCTGCCATGACCAAAATCTGGTTTGGAGTATATTATTATTATCCTTTATTTTATTAGGTTTTTTAAACTCAAAAATGATTTATCATCCAATTAATTTAAGAATAACACGGAAAATGATATCTACTAGCAAATCAAGCAAAAAAAAATATATATCTACCAGCAAAATGCTGCTGTTTCGTATGGTGAATGGGAGCACTAAATACCCTTTTTAATGGTAGAGTCCATCTTGGTTCTCAGAGGTGACAACGCATTCCGAATTTTGGTTCTTAATCGAGAATAAATGAAGTTGTTTATGGCTATTATATGTATCACCTGAAAAATAAACAATCTTTCTGGATTTTGTGCTTGTTTGTCACACTTATATCTATATAAACAATTGACATTATAGATGACAGATATTAAGATATGCTTCGTTTATTACAGTCGACGCCGAATTTGTATCGAAACAGAAGAAAATATTTGATCTTTTCTTTGCACCAAACCAAATTGACACAAATGCAGAATACTATAAAATCGCCAAAGAATACAAAATTGAAGCTAACATTGATAACTACACGGTATGCATTTATTAAGATTTTTACAAAATATTTTTTATAATTTACCAAAAAGTTTATATTGATTTATACATTTCGTTAACAGCGATTTCGATTTCAATGTGATGAGACTACTTTTCTGCCTAGGAATCCATCCCGTTAAGTATTATCATCCTACCTAGTTCGGAAACTGTTGTGTTCCAGACTGAATGTTACAGAAAGTCGGCTTAATTCCAGGAAATGACATTATTCCTTAAAAGTGACAACACGTCACTTTTAAGGAATAATGTCATTTCCATGCTGCAGCTATTTTAATTTTATAGTTGTAGCACGAATGGGTCGGCTCGATCAGAGCATGGTCCATGCTCTCACAGAATACCGGCGTCAAATAGCAGCTTAATGCTGCTGTGTTTAGTATGGTGAGTGTGGAGAACCGGAGACCCTTTTTACTGGAAAAAAGGCATTCCATCTTAGTCCTCAAGGCTGACAACGCATCTTCATTTTGATTCGCAAACGAGGATAGATTAGATATCTATGGGCCACAGCAACCACATTCCATCAGGTGGACTGTGTGCTCGTTTGTCACCCATTTCCTATAAAAAATACGTCTATGACCTTATTTGTTCGAAGTTTATTGCAGGTGTCCACGGGCTGCAGTGTCCAATTACCATCAGGTGGACTGCTATAACTTTAATTTTGTATACAACGGCATTTATTTCAATTTTAAACATCCTTACTAATTGTGAATCATAAGGATAATTATTTAATTAATTTTCGATTATTCTTTTACAGAACAAGAAGGCCGTAGAAGACTTCTTGGTATTGTACAAATATGGTTTCCTGCCAAAAAATCATGTCTTCTCTATTTTCTATGACAAACAAAGAGATGAAGCTATCGCTCTATTCCACCTGTTCTATTACGCCAAAGACTTTGAAACCTTCTACAAAACTGCCGCCTACGCACGTGTGTACTTTAACGAGGGACAATTCCTATATGCGTACTACATCGCTGTAATTCACCGCGCTGACACTAAAGGAATAGTTCTTCCTGCTCCTTACGAAATTTACCCCAATTTATTTACGAGCTCAGATGCTCTCTACAGAATCTCCAGCATTAAAATGCAAGGTGAAATTACTGATCCTGCATATGCTTCTGACTTCGGCATAGTCCATGAAAATGACTACTACGTTTTTAACAGTAACTACTCTAGCTACATGTCTTACGGTGACGACGAATACAAGTTATCTTACTTCACTGAAGACATTGGCTTAAACTCTTACTACTACTACTTCCACTCTTATTTCCCATTCTGGATGCAAGGAGACATCTTCCCAGTATGGAAAGAACGTCGTGGTGAAATTTACTTCTACTTTTACAAGCAGTTGCTTGCCCGTTACTACTTAGAACGTCTTAGCAACGGACTTGGTGAAATTCCTGAATTCTCTTGGAGTAAACCGATCAAATCAGGCTACCTTCCTTTCCTATTTAATTACTATCCTTTAATTCAACGACCTGCCTACTACCAAATACCTTATGAAAGCAATGTTCAAGAGTTACAGTTCCTTGACACCTATGAAAAAACTTTCTTGCAATATCTCGAGAGAGGCCACTTTAAGGCTGTGAGTATTTATTTCATTTGTGTTAATAATGACTTGTTATGGTTGGAAAAAGTGTAGATAAATATATATATATATATATATATTTATATATATATATATATATAGATTTTTGAAATTACAGTACAACCAAGAAGTCGACTTCAGCAATTCAAAGTCTATTAACTTCGTTGCCAATTTCTGGCACTCAAATGCTGACTTATACGAGAAGTTTGGACCTAGAAACTATTACCGCTCCTATGAAAATACTGCTCGTCGCCTTTTGGGTGCTTCTCCGGAACCAGTAGACAAGTATGTGTTTGGCTTTTTTAAATTCCCAGTGGGAAGTTATTGTAATGGGTCTGATTTTGCAAATTGTAAATTTTAACATATCTCCACATTTCAAGGTCGTTAGAGTCGAATAATATGATTTATAAGAGGATGTCCGTGTGTGCAAATGTACGTATGTATATATGTATGTATGTTCGGATTCAATTTTCGCCTCGTGTATCTCGAGAAAAAAGAGTGATATTGACATAGGACCAATTTAATTTAACGCATAATTATGTAACCTAAACCTCCTTAAATTTTGTGCAAACTCGGTCAAGTCGTTTTTCTGGCAAATGAAAAATTGTATAAAATATTAAAACATATTTTTTTTATTCTTTCCACTGGGAAGTTAGTCGTGTGAACCTTTAGGATCACACCTAGACCGCTTTTTTAATATAGTGTAAGAAATAAATGTATAGAGGTTGAATTCGCATAGTAGAGATGCTGGTATGAGACTTTAAATAAGAACCATTTATATAAATACGGCCTAAGTGTTATAGCCCATATTAAATCAAATATTAGGTGAAAGATAGTCAGTCATCTTATCCTTCTTTTTCTTGTCAGCCCTTAATGCTTTAGCTGAATAAGTCCTTAATGGGGAGAATTTGTTATACTAATTACGTTTGAATTCAGAAATTTGAAAATGGATCGGCAATCGCAATATGTACTTGCGGCTTAGACTCTGATCATCGTCAATGTTATGGATATTTCTCTCTAGAGTATGAGACGTTTATTTCACCATATTAGCATTCTTTGTAGGAAAAGGTTGACAAGCCAGCTCACGGTGATAGTAAGCAGATGCTGTGACCCAAAACTAAGAATCAAAATGAAGATGCATGGTCATACCTATGTGCTAAGGTCAAATGCCTAGCTAACCATGTAAAAATAGCTTCTGTGTGTTGTAGTGGTGTCGAAGAATCAACTACCCCGTATCACCCTCGTTGACGTCGTAAGAGGCGTCAAAAAAAATTCAAATATTGCGATTGCAAGCTCACCTGTCAAGAGTGAAAACTGCGGTAAAATCCACGTGAAGAGGGAGGCCTTTGTTCAACAGTCGAATTTCAATAGGCTGTAATGAATAGATGTATGGAAATAAAATAGAAACTCAAGCTTTATTTAGTGCTACATTTCTGTAACAGCTGCTTAGATGCTTTAATGGTTTAAGTCGAAAAAGTATTTATTTTCTCATATAATAATTATTATGACAATCCTTAAAATTTCCCCCCATTCAATTCACAGATACACCTACCTACCAACAGCGCTTGACTTCTATCAAACCTCGCTGCGTGATCCCGTATTCTACCAACTTTACAGCAGAATTTTGAAATACTTTATTCAATACAAGGAATATGTTCCAACATACACTCAGGAAATACTTAACTACATCGGAGTTAAGATTAACGACGTGAAAGTTAGCAAGCTTGTCACATACTTCGACTTCTTTGACTTTGATGTTGCAAACGGCTTGTACTTCTCACCTGAACAATTAAAAACCTACAAATTCACTCCTTACAAAGTGCGTCAGCCACGCCTTAACCACAAACCGTATACTGTTACCGTTGATGTTAAGTCCGACGTTGAAGGCGATGCTGTATTCAAGATTTTCATGGGTCCTAAATACAACGGTGAAGGCTATCCCATAAGGTTAGAAGATAATTGGATGAACTTTGTTGAGCTTGATATGTTCGTTCGCAAATTGAATGTTGGACAAAACACCATCGAGCGAAGCTCAACCGACTTCATATTCTACCAAGAAGATTCAGTTTCAATTACAAAACTCCACGAGCTTCTTGACCAAGGAAAAGTTCCTGCTCACATGTCTACTGAAGTAGATTTTATGCCCTCAAGACTGATGCTACCTAAGGGAACAGAAGGAGGATTCCCTTACCAGTTCTTCGTGATGGTTTATCCCTACCATGGTGTGGAAAATGTAACCGAGCCAATTGTCAACTTTATTGTTGACAACAAACCGTTTGGTTATCCATTCGACCGCCCAGTAAACGAGGTTTATTTCGTGCAACCAAACATGTACTTTAAGGATGTATTTGTGTACCACGAAAATGACATTTACCCATTCCAGTACTCTTTTCCCTACTATGTAGGGCACAGAACTCCATTCACTAAGTACTAAAGGAGAGAGAAGAAGCTTTTTGAACTATAAAAGTGAAATATTGAATAAATGTAAATTTCTTATTTAATTTTCTTCTTCTATTTATTAATTTCACTTAATTACATTTATTGAGTATACACAAATAACTTTTAGATGTTTAGTGTTTTGCAGAATTTGTACTAATGATCATTTATCAATTTATATAAAATTCAAAATACTTAACAGGAACTCACTTCTATTTAGTACAAAATAATGGCAATAATAATATTTCGAGCAAAGGAACAAAAACACAATTTAACGCTTAACCATTATTACTTTATTTGTAAGTAAGGTGTTCGCGTATAACCTGAAGTTACTTTCTTTAGGTGGGACTGCGCTAGAGGAGCCGATCATTGAGCCAGTTTACTCGCGGTGTTAAGTGTGGATATACAACCAACGAGCCTACAACATACAAATCGATGCAGGAAATCACTTTGTGTTCGTCAAAAAACCGACAGTAGGCGGAGCACAGTCGAGTACGAACCAAATGCTCGAAGCGCGGTCGTTCGGGCCTTGTAAGTCGGTCCACACTACACGAATTTGTGCTTGGCTCATGCTCCGATCGTGCTCGGCTCTTCTAGCGTAGACCCACTTCGACTTAAAAATATATAATAAATAAGGCGAAACTACCGATCCCGCATATGCTTCTGACTTCGGTATAGTCCATGAAAATGACTACTACGTTTAATTACACTATCTATTCCAGCTACCGGTCTTATGGTGATGAGGAATATAAGTTACTCGTATCTTACTTCACTGAAGATATTGACTTAAACTCATACAACTACTACTTCCACTCTTATTTCTCATTCTGGATGCAGGGAGACATCTTCCCAGTGTGGAAAGAACGTCGAGGGAAAGTTTATTTCCAATTTTACTAACAGTTGCTCGCCAGTTACTACTTAGAAAGCCTTAACCAATTAAATCTAGCTATCTTCCTTTCCTATTTAATTATAATACTTTCATTAAATGACCTTATTACCAAATACCTTATGAAAGCAATGTTTAAAAGTTGCAGTTCCATGACACCTATGAAAAACTTTCTTGAAATATCTTGAGAGAGGCTTCTCTAAGGCTATATGTGTTTTATTTCATTTGTATTAATAATGACTTGTTATAGTTGCAAAAGTTTAAATTAATATATATAACGGTGTCCATAAGTTAGACGTTAGCGTGTACATTTTTTTTAATATTTGACAAGCTATACTTTATTCTTAGGTAATATGATTACATATTTGCAGATATCCGCGTTATTTTTGTATTAGTAACTTAAAATAGCATAGCTGTTCGTCTTAGTTTCAAATAAAGCTAAAATATAAAAAAAAATTAAATTAGGATAATTTTTTTGCAGATTTAGAAAATTTTAACTTATAATCAAATTTCCCTCGTCATGGTTTAAAAAATGTATCAACACTACCATGGCAACTTATTATAAAAGTTAGCACAACTAATTAGGATTCTAAAATGTTGTGTCAAATAATTGTGTTTGGTTCTTGTACAAATAAAATTAATATTTATTTCATGCTTAGTGTAACTAGAGTATTATATTATACCATTTAAGAATCTAGATTAGTAACGGTAACTTTTATAAAAAAACTTCACATAGTAGTATTGATAAATTTTTAAAACCGTGAAGAATAAAGTTCCATTAAAAGTTACCTTTCCTTTGGGTATATCTGACAACTGTATGGTGAAATCTGTATCGTCATATTAGCCACCTGATTACGAACCCAAAGTTGTTTGATGAATATGGCTAGGGATGAGATGCGATATTTTTTGCATCTTATCCTTGGCGGGAGGTCTGTTTCTCTTCTGCGGATCCATCCAGCTGCGCGGATGCGATAACCAAGATGCGTCAAGCTATGAAGTATTTTATCTCCTTTTTGAAGCTCCCATTGGTAGAATAGCTCGCCCATGGCTTAACGCCGAATGCGCTTAAGTTGAAAAGCATAAGCATTTAGCGTATCTAGTTGCTTTGACGCTTGAAACTGCAAAGATCCGGATATAAGCCCCAAGAAGAGAGCTTTCATTCAGGCCGCCAAGTCCTACAAAAAAGCGTTACTGAAAGCCAGTCACGATCGCATTAAACATATTGGCGCAAAACTCTCTCCCAGACTAGAGCTTTTGGTCTCTTTCCAATTCCTGTCGGTCTACACTGCCTCCGCTGGTATAACCGGATGGCACACTAGCGCATACGGCTATAGAGAGACGCGAACTTGTTCGCCTCTCTCTTCGTCTGCAATTCGCGTTTGGATAGTAGTAACAAAGTTCCACATGAATTAGCTCACTGCAGGACCTCTATGTCGGAGGTTCGTATCACAAGTAAGGAGGTTCTTAAAACCTTGCGGTGTCAAGACGTGAAAAAAGCTAGTGGATCAGATGGTAAACCAGCTATAGTTCTTAAGGCTTGTGCACAAGAATTGTCTTCTGTGCTGACACGCTTGTTCTGCCTCTCATGTAGGACTGGAATAGTGAACAATATCTGGGAGCTGGTCAACGTACAGCCTGTCCCAAAATAGGGCGGCCGTGCTGATCCTGCCTTGTCAGCTAATCTCAATTACTTGCATACCCTGCAAGATTATGAAGCGTGTAACAGTATGACATCCTCAGTGACCGCCAGAACGAGTTTCGCCGAAATCGGTCAGTTGGGGACCTTCTTGCGTATACTATCTACGTATGGGGCGAGACACTCAAGAACAGATGCACTAGCTGTTTCCTTTAATGTCCGAAGGCTTTTGACAGAGTTTGGTACGCTTGTCTTTTGGGTAAGCTTCCAGCGTACGGATTATCTCCCGGTATGATTTACTATGTATAGGACTATCTGAGTAAACTAAGAATCTGAAATCTAAGAAGACGGACAATATATCTAACATTTTCATCCCTTTGTATGGTTTATTGATTTGACTTTGTTGAGTTGCATGTATTCTCTGAGGCTTCACAAGCCTCACTTAGTTCTATGGTTTATATGATGCTTACAGATAATCATGTGGAAGAGTACATTTGGTAACTGCTAAAACTAGAGTTGCGTCAATAGAAACGTAACCTAATCTAAACCTATTCCTCAAATGAAGTTTTGCGTTGCACTTTTGGCAACTCAATTAATTCATGAAGTATCCCAAATTTTAAACATAGTCCAAAACAAATTTATACTCATGGTCTGATTCCATAGTAGTTTCAGCATGGCTTCATGGCGAGCCTGATCAATGGACGACATTCGTCAGCAATAGATTTTCCGAAATATTAACTATGCTCAATCGAAATCAACGGAATCAGGTCAACATAAACCACATCCCTGCCAATTGTGCTTTCAGGGGTAGTACGACTGAAGAATTAAAGGGGAATAAGTTATGGTGGCATAGACTGGAGTGATTAAGTGAAACAGAGTGATACGGGGCAATTGATATAACACAATCCGTAACTTTTTGTTATGAAAGATGCTGAAATGAATAAAAGGAATCTTGGCAAATATAATCTCAAAAGAGATTAATAAAGTTCTGGAAATACGTGTAAGAGAAACGATGCGAGCTAAACTAAGAATGGTCTAGTCAAACGGTGTAATAGGTTGTGTTTTTTGCCTAAGAGGGATGATTATAGTAGTAAATGATCTAAATTGTTTACTATTATAATCATCTCTCTTAGGCAAAAAAAGAAAAAAGCAGAAAAAAGCAAAATTTGTCTAGTGTATCCGTTCTGCTCACTTATATTTATCTTTTGAATTTTATTCAAAGGTTTGCTTATATTGTTATATCATGGGGGGTGGTATTTTATCATTATACACTTGATTGTAGTTAATTAATTTTTATAGTAATTTATTGATTAAAAAGCACAAGTTCTTTGGTGGACGGAATGTCAAAAATATAAAATTATTTCTGTCCATGTTGATAACCTGTTATCATAGTTCCGCAAAAATGTCAGTTTTCTAGTATGTTTCAGTGAATTTTTGTTTCTGTTAACGAACTAGACTGCGCGCCCATTACTTAAATTCACGATATGCTTTGTTTATTATTGAAAAGTGAAGTAATGTCGACAATGTAAATAAAATATGTTAATTGACAGCAAGTAAGCTGTTTTATTTATTCCTAAACAGTGTATTTGTGTAGTGTAGAGTTAGACAATTCCTATGTTTGTTAGGAAGGATGATTAAACTGTAGATAAAGTTTTTAACGCTTGCCAATTTTGTTTCATGATTTCCAGTTAGGTTTATTTTATCCAAAAGCGCAACGAGTTTTCTCTTCAATTGTTTGTTTTTGTTTATTCGTAAGAATCATGAGGCAAGTAATAGGAACCCATAAAATGTTTCTTTGTAAATAATATTTGGCTTTGCCTTTGTTATCTATCCGACGAAGTAAAAGTTCCGACGAAAAAAAAGACGCTCTAAAGATAACAATTTTATGTAATCTCTGAGTTTAAATTATATTTAACTTAACATAAATCATATTTATCAACAGGAAATTTAATTTAGATGTTTGGAAAAATAACCATTCTCACCAACTTCTATCCTCTTCTTATGAAATACGGATATGTTATAAAAACGGTAGTTGTTTGCAAATGGCTTAAATTTAGTTGCTTCTCTATGAAATGGAAATCCCAGAGGCTTTTTATCTGATACTTCTGAAAGATACTTTTGATAATTATTCGAATAATCAACAGGCATATCTCTTTGCAACAAGTCCTCCATGGGGGTAATTATGACAAAAAGTGTTAGATTCAGACCTTCTTCTGTACCCCTAGGGATAATCATACTTACGGGAAAGTTGAATAAGTTATATCTGTTAACTTGGTTAAACTGCTCTTCCATATTATAAAAGTTTTCAAACGAAAACTTAGATAAACGCTCCGATGGAGACCATGTAATGTTGTTTATTCCATTATGAAGCTTGTAGTGGAAAGAATCGAGTTCGAAGAAATTAGAGAATGAAATCCAGCAGTTTTCAATATGACATTCAGGTCCTAGGAATAGCCTTACTATAACTGGTTTCTCAGATTTTGATTCTATTATAAAATTAATTGCAAAGGCAACGTGGTTTAGTCTTTTGAGTCTCGCTGTTATAGCGTATGGTAATTTCGTTAGGTTGATACCTAAACCTTTATTTAATATAAATTGAAAGTAAGAAAAGTAAGTTGTTATTTTTGGAATATCTGTCTTGACTATTTTAATTTCATTATCTTCATACTTTGATATATCGAACGGTTCTAAGTTCTTTTCGAATTCATTGAAATAATTTAAAAATATTTTTATCAAGTACCAATAAACAGGATCTCGTAAAGATGTTTCTGGGTGATGTAACACTGACGGCGCAGGATTGTAACTGAAACATAAAAATTAACAATCATATTTTTTTTTCATTTTATATTAATTTACTAGGTAGAAATACTCTGTTTTAGATTTCGTCTGAGTATGTTCTATCCTTTTATGTCTCTAATTATTAATGCATGTACGGCGTTAATACATCTATCTACATATACATATACAATACATCTATCTATGTATAGACTAAGAGCAATTGAATGCCAGACCTTCCTTATTTTATAACAGCTGAAAGTTGCCCAGCGCATACTCCTTATATAGGCAGGAACAATACACTAATATAAGGTTTGGATCATCGTGAATTTCGGAATAATATTAGAAATCACGTCATCCGTTACCAGATAATTAGCATCGTGGCAACCCCTTACCAGAGACCCTTAAACTTTAATACATTGTAACTATACTTACGTTACATATAGTATAAAAGCCGAATTTTATATATGCTACTTGGGTAACTATTAGAAGATGTTTACTCAGTAGCCAGATAGTTTCGATAGTTCTAACACCTGGCCAGACAAACATACTATAGGATAGCTGAGAGAGCGGGCGCGAGGCTATATACGTACATGGAACAGTTATTTGGATTCATGAGATAATGTTAATATGTTTATTACTAAAAAAAATTAAAAATTATTTGACTATGATTTCATTTTGATAATTTAGTAAAATATAATCCTAATAAATTTGTAAATGGTTGTTTGTTTTATTTTTAAAATTCAATTTAATACGAAATCTATAACGTGAAAAAATCTATACTAAAAATCTATACGTGGTATTAATATTATGCCTTGCTGCAGTTATGTAAGTAATATAATTTATACATATTACAATAGGATGACTTGTTTCCACTAAAAAATGGTCTCCGAATCTCTATACTCACCTTACGAAATACAGCAGTATTAAGCTGCTATTTTTCGCTGGTATTCTGTGAGAGCGTGGTCCTTCCCCGGTCGAGCCGACCCATTTGTGCTACAATCATAGTATAGCTGCAGCGTAGCTCTACCACATATACTCACTTAGTAAAATAATGTCTTTATTTTTGAACACGTAAGTATTATTCGAAGTCTAAAATTAATTGACATTTTTTCAGTCTCTTCAAAAAATAATATTATTTTTATTTATTTTATTCTTTATTGCATCATCATATTGTACAAAAGGTGAGCTTATTGCTATATGGCATTCTCTACCATCTAATCTTGCAACCATATATCATACAACACATTCATATTCACATACACATACACATACATATCATTCATATGTATATCTACAAATATACACATATAGATTAAATACATATGATTCACACAAATATATAATGTATATATAAATCACATATATCTCAATAAATGTATATATAAATAACTAAACATACTAAAGTGCTGTAATAAACATAGAAAGTAAGTTGACTCAGCTTTGTAGGTTACCTCTTTGTAGGCTACTATGTTCGTATATATTCTTTGAAATACATTTTTGGCAGGCATTAAAAATCTCAACCTTTAGACTGAAGACCCCGCTTTTGACACTACAACGGAATAAAGAATAGAACACCTATATTAAAGAATAAATAAATATGAATTATCTTATTATACCTATCTTAAATACGGTATAATAGGAAGATTTTTAAGTCATATTAAAAACTTCACTATCAAATATTTCCCTTCGTCAGCTATTACAACATCCGTAAAACGAGATTGGGTGACATTCACTTACATAATCATACGGCTACTCAGATTATTTGCATATCTCTACGTTTGTGTGATTTCTTACTTGTTCTTACCTGTTTAGTGGATAAGTGTTACCTCCATACCCAAAAAAGGATCTAACGAATTTTGCTGATTTGATTCCGTCTAAATTTGCACGCAGAATTTTTGCCAATAAGTCAACATAATTATCTTCAGTCAGTGGTATTTTTGTACCGTTGTCCTAAAAATAATATGGAATATTATGTCAATATAAGAGGATTAGTTAATTAATAAGTTTAGATTCAGTATCTGAAAAGTAAGTGTAGTGTTATTCCTTCTATATATTTTTATTACTAAGGTTTGGAAAATCAGGTAGGAATACAGCACTAAAATATTATCTAATCATCCTAGTGCTAGTAGCCTAGTAGTAGATCCATCTATTTTGGATGTTTTCTATAAGCATTTCGTAAAAAGCCAGCTTTCAGATTAGGTAAGTTTGAACTGCATTTTTTTCATACGTATTACTTTCACTACTTCGTACCATTTGGCATAGGTTATTGAATTTCAGTCAAAAATAAAATGTCGTACTAAATTTCTTGTTATAAAATGGTTCTAGACTATTTTTGAACATATACAGTTTTTTTTAACATGAAAGCAAACGAGCATGCTGCTGATCTGATGGTAAGTTACTACCGCCGATAACTTACTATAAGGGTAATTGCAGATGCGTTGCTGGCCTTTTAAAAAGAGTAGGCTCTTTTCTTAAAGGTCCTTAAGTCGTATCGATCCAGAAAAAGCTGGTCGTAGTGGATTCTACAAGGAAGTTGTGCGAGAAATATAGAACTTCTTGTAAATCGCACAGAGGTAGACAGCCAATCATCCAGATGGCATGGATGGTATCGCGAGTTTTGTGGCGATGTGCGATGTGGTAAAATTGAGTGACTGGAATTAGTCCGAGAAATTCCTGCTCCCGATAAAAAAAAACTCGATCGCCAACGATTCGAACCACCCTACGCTGGAAGCGATCAATTGGAAGGAGTTGGCATTGCGGTACCCCAATGCTCAGAGATGACAACAGTATTCCACGTGAAGCCGAACTAGCAGTTTATAAACTTTCAATCGGTGTGCCAGCATGAAATATTGTCCGGCTCAATAAAGCACGCTTAGTTTTTAGAGGTCAATTTGGCCTTCCATTCCAAGTGACCGCAGAATTAAACGTCATTCGACATTCGTAGTTGTACCTTAATGCTCCTATCTGCATAACTGAGAAGTGAAATATTTTATCGAAAACATTTCAAATAGACTGCAGTTGATACTAATGTATTTTTATAAATGCTACCAGAATTCAGATTAAGAAAAAATATAATCTTTAAGCGGTTTCATTTTGCTACTTCATGACTTTTCATTATTCAAACTTTTTTCAACTTACCATAAAAATTACTTTTCTTGAGACGCACTCTTTAATTGCAATGTCAATTGATTTGATTTTCGCTTGTTCTTCATTCCATTCTTTTAGCGTTGATGATCTTATCGGAAACGGAAGACCATTGTCATAATATAGATATGGATTATAGTCAGTATAGCATTTTTCAATAGGTTTATTTTTTTCATATTTTAAATATAGTCTTTCCAAATTATACCGTGCCATTAATTGTTTATGAGTATAGTAGTAATATTCAGCATGTTGTGGGTTGATTTCTTCCATTTCATTGTTTGACATCCAAAAAGGGTGTAATAATTGGACTCCATAATAATAACTATTTATACCAATGTCTTCTCTAAAATAGTTAAGATCTTCGTGGCAACCATTACTTGGTAAATTCCAGCCCGAATAATTAGTGTTTATTGCAATTATGTCATTATGTTTATAAATTTGATTTACCCTGGACTCTTGGTCAGTAATTTGACCATTGTCAATAATAAGTTGTTGTGCTTTTTTTATTGTTTCACCGTTTATAAAATAATTAGGTTTTGCAATATATGGTGGTTCGTGATGAAAATCACTCTTAAACTCATTTCTATTTGCGTAAATAATAGCAAGTTGCTTTGCATACGCGAACAAGTCATCGTTTATATTGACCTTAGCCCATTCGGTAACTTTATGTAGTTGGTCGGCTTCTAGGCTTTGTAGTAAACGAAATAGAGCAACAGAAGCATCTCTTAGATTTTCATCATATATATTAAATGTTAATCCCTTTAAGGTAAAACCTTTGTCTACATAGAAAACAAATTTTTGATAAAATGGACAGTCCTGAAATTACTTGCAGTGATTTATAATAGAAAATATAAAGTTACAGCCTACAAACGGTGAAAAGTTCCTCTCATTTCTAAGTGGCTTGTTGAGCAATATAATGGCAGTGTTGTTGCAGCGAGTGTTAGCAAACTTAAAATATCCTACAAATTTTTTGTTCTTAAGGCATGCAGGTTTTCTTGCAACGTCGAAGAAGCCACTGACGTACACTTTGTAAATCAACACTTAAAATTGTAATTAACAGTTTTATTTATGAGGGCACTTTCTTACCCATATAAAGAACATATTTTGAAATAATAATATGCTTTTAAAAATGTGTACACCGTCTAATATCAGCAAAATGGAAGTTTTCTTCACATCATCCTGCTAGTGTCGCAAGAGGTGACTAAGGAAAACACAAAAGATAATTTATTATAATTATAATAATGTTTCTCTGATAGATAATGCTATAACCATTTTGTATATAATATATACTTAAAGTAAGATAAGCAGAAAGGGTAATTCCTGCCAGAAAAGCGTTTCTATTTGCCAGTTATCTCAAGTCCATTCCAAAGTAGCGAGATATTTGGTTTAAATTACAATATAGTCCTTACTATGTGGTCATGTCCAGCATGGAATCTTTGTAGGCTGTCTGTTCTGTTCGTTTTCACATTGTAGAAATTTAACAGATATGCATTACCACGTTTTTTAAATATATCATAAATGTGTACTTGAAATAATTTTAAAATGATAAATAGTTTGAAATTTGTTAATGCTTACCTCGTCCACTATTTCAGATAAATGAGTGCCGACATATTTAGATTTTTGAGAAGGATACCCCGATGGAACTATATGCATTAAAAACTTTTCGTCGTCAAACGCTAACTCTAAAAAACAATGATTTATTTCTTAGAAAATTAAAAAAATATCTTATATTTCTTCCATTATTACTTTAAATAAAAATTAATCCTTTTAGTAGCTTATTACTTGACATTTGAAAGGAACAAAATTCGTTTTACATTAAAATTGTATCCTTTAAGAAGAATATAAACATAACAGATATGGTTATTATATAGAATTGATGTGAGTATATTATTGTTATAATGGATCCCACCTCCCTGATTGATAAACTTTTTAAATTCGTCGGTTGGCAAAGCAACAATTGTAGCTATTAATTTTGACCACAAAAATATCACAATTGAAAAACGCAACAACATCATGAAGGTTCCCTGTTTCACTGATACTTATTAACTGAATATAATACAAGACTTGCAGTCACATATTTCTGTGTTCCTCTTGGTCCAATTGAGGTACAGAGATCGGTTTAATAAGAACAATTTTCTTCGTACAGCCAAGGGCAAAACTGTGAAAAGACTTATACCTTTTTAAATGTTATATTTTTGACTTTGATTTGAAAGGAGCAGATTACTTTTAAATTTTTGTCAAATATAATATGATTAATTTTACTTTTTGTTTTCTAACTCGTTCCAAAATATTTTTATTATTATATATAATTACGATTATCTTGTAATGGTTTGAATGCTATATAATATGTTTAAATGCTGTTAAGTTTAGATTGATTGAGTTTTTTGTTATTTTTATTTAAGGACTATAAACAGAAAAGACAATGTAGTCTATCCAGCGTTCCAGAAGAAGTACATAGCTTCTTAAACCCCTGAAGAAGTAAAAATATAATCTGCCGAGTTGCAATACTTTACAAATTATATAAAAAGGGAATATATATTCAAAAAACGATAAATTTTAATTAAAATAAGTGTTATATTTCGTAATCTTTACATTTCAAATAAATATGTGGTAAGACGGATGAGTTTGTTTTTTACTTTATATTGCGAACTATGGCTGTAAGAAAACGTAAAATTTCTTATTTTATTTTTTGACTATTTAGAGGATTCCAAATGTCCCATATAAGTAATATTATTTACATAAATTAATGAATAAAAAAATTAAATGAAGGCCATGAGAGAGATAATATCTAATATTAAGCCGAAAAAGTCAAAACCGTATTTGGTTTCCTTAAATTAAATTAGAAATATGAGAGCAAAATATATAGACTAACAATGCAACTAGCAGTACATCATAACGTAGAAGCAAAATGAAATTGGTCAATTTTCCAATTGTGATCCTTGCTACACGTCTAATTTTGTTTCGGAGGTAATTGGTCGTTTACAAGTGTAATGGTGTTATGACGCAGCAGATGATTAAACCATAAGATATATATAGGAAAATAATACAAATAAAATTCCGTATAAGATATTATATTTTATAGAATACTTTCAGAAATATTATATATATAATGCGTTATAAATATTAGCATATAATTGTGTACTAACAATGTTTCATGAGAATTATTCTATAAATAATGTCTTCGAACGCTTAAATAAATATCACAATGATTATTATTTTAGTTAAGTAACTACGGCCTACCCATAAATAGGCTAATCACCAAGTTTCTATTATGTGTTGTACAATCATGCTAATACCGCATTAGTTTTGTACTTAAACGAAGTCTTGCAACTCCTTAAAATAAATAATGTAAAATTTAATAATGTGTATATTCTAAATATAAAGAAGTTTAGTCGCCAGTCATCATCTCCATGAA
Source organism: Parnassius apollo (assembly GCA_907164705.1). Taxonomy (NCBI): domain Eukaryota; kingdom Metazoa; phylum Arthropoda; class Insecta; order Lepidoptera; family Papilionidae; genus Parnassius; species Parnassius apollo. The sequence continues at coordinate 190,357 of CAJQZP010000312.1, read as the reverse complement.
TTCTGCAACAAAAAGAGATATAAGTAAAAGTTAAAGTCACAGTAGCCTTTATAATGTTTTAAAGGTCAAGAATGCTACTTCATCGCATCAACACGTCTTTACTGCGGGAGACCTTATAAGAATAAGAGAAGGAAGCTCAGAATTCGACGATATTTTCTCAACAGTTAATTAAACCTTTTGTAAAGCATACATTTATTATTTAAAACAAGTTATAAAACGGAACTCACAGTCCACTTGGTGGTAAGTGGGTACTGCAGTCCATATACACCTGTAGCTAACTTCAATCAAAGAAGGCTGCAGAGGTCTCCTTTGAGGACCAAGATGTCTTACATCCTGTAATTTATACCGACTTCTAGGTACAATAGGGGTCCTACAATCTAGTGTGTGTAGTGCCATTTACAAGGTGTCCAGTAAATGTATATTAGGTGATAAATTGGGTGAATAACTAAAATTAAATTAAAGAAAATTTAGTATAACTTTAAATCCGTAAACTCATTGCCACGCATTCTTATCTTTTAAATATTACTTTATTTTATATGTTTACTTGCTACGGAGTCTTTTTACATGCATTTTGAATTTATGCAAAGAGTAACGTTACGGGTTATTCCGTTTATCCGCCCTAGTGTGGATACTCCTAAATGCGTGTTGTGTGTGCGTCTATCCACCCCGTCTAGGAATTCACTTTTATTTGATCTTCCGACTTTTTACTCCAAGTTCAGTTCAACAAATACACTTCAATTGAACTGATTACATTTCAATTGAATGACTAATTATTCATTTCTAATTATTATTTTTAATTGCGACAAACTTAATAAAAAACATATAGTGTTTTGCCATTACTGTTACAGTCTATTATAGTCCATGCTTACGTTTTGCATTTAAACCACATTAAACTTCTTTGCTTTAAATTATATTATTGCTTTATTTATAAATTCTGCGATATTTGCAACACTGATTTCTTTATTAAGTTTTTTATCCTAAATAAATTCGCCACTTTTAATGTACTTTTGCAATCGTTTTACATATTTCTTTGCAATCATAGCTATTATATGAATTAATATACAAGCATTGCAAAAACATTACTATTGAATGTTTATCTTTAAACTAATTTTAAATTATTTCATGAAAAGATTCCAATGAATCTAAAATCATGTGAGGTACTCCGTTTATTACAACGTTGACCTTTAGCACAAGAATTATGTATTTAATTTTTAGGTAATTTCTATTAAGTATCTTGAGGCAGTTTTTATCATGCTTCTATAAATGACTGTACACAGCCGAGGGAGAAAATCGGAAGAAAAATAATCTAGAAAATATATTTATTAATTATCCACTTAGGGTGGATTTTTAGGGTAGATAAACGGAATAACTCAATGTTACAGGCAAACTTGTTATTCATAATACCTACACATGAAGCAAGCGCTAGTTTAATGAAGCCAGTACTTTGAAACAGCAAGTTAGAATTAATTGCGCGTGTTTAAATTATCATATTATCAATATGATCGAAGGTGCTAAATGAAATTTAAATTGACAGCGCATTGTTGAGAGAATTTGACGTTAATAGTCAGGATTGCTGATAGATTGGCGATCACTGGAATAGTCGTATCGCATTTTTGATGCTGCTTCTCATGGCCAGTGCGGGTAATTTAATTTTAATGATCTTGCGAGAATTCAAACAAAAAAAATCCCATATTCGACTTTAATGATGTTTGATGATAATTTTATTTAGTCGACGCCACAAGACGTTATTTTAATGTAGCATATGAAATTTGGGGTAAAACTGGCAGGACGTGCAAAATTGATAAATATAGTTAACCTAAGATTGTGTTTTGTGTCAGTCCAGAGGAAACATATATTAAATTGTCTCTCCTGGGCTGTAATGGCGATGATAGTTCAATCCCTAATACTCCTATTTTAACAAAAATAATGTCCATAAGAAATTTAAATAAGCTGCTTTAGTATTATACAAAATTGACGCCTAATCATAATTATTAGGAAATCTTTTTTCAGTGATTATTTTATTACATAAATAACTGGCGTTTTCATCAGTGAATACAAATTAATATTTGAACTCTCGCATTGTAGGAAGGAGTTGCTTAAATCGCCGCAACTAATGGACTCTAATTGAACGATATACAAAGAGCAGTTTTCCATGTGGTCGTATTTCTTGCAAAATCCTGATGTGTGAAACGCGCAATATAAATCATGTCGACGTTTAAAAAATGTTACTTAAAACTTAAAAAAGGTAAACATAATCCTTATTGTAAAATTTAAGATGTAATAACATCAATCAAATTTAGAACTAAAAACCTTTACTAATGAGTGTTATAGTCATAGAACGTAATAAGTATACAAACTACAAGATTTATTTGAATAAGGCTGCTGTTGGTTTCTTCAGACATAAAAAATTTCACAAGAGACATTTTATTTAATTTATTTCTGTGATGGTACGAGTTTCTAGTTTCACGCCGCCGTAATACAAATCAGGTTGGCATTGATTGAAATAACTAAGAGGAAGTGATTTCTTATTTTATTAAATATGGTTAATTAGTTAATATATTTATAATTACCATCGAAGTCAACAGTTCCGGAGCCGTCAGTGTCAATCTCTGCAATGATGCCATCCAGGTCAGCGTTGCTAAGTTTGTCATCTAACGCCGCGAGGATCTCCTTAAGTGTGGAAGTGGTGATATAACCGTTGCCTTCACGGTCGTATAACCTAAAAACATTAAAAAATATACCCTTAGATGCTTTATTATAAAGTTAAATGTTTCCTTGACTTACTTAAAAATAAATATAAAATAAGCATAGATAGTTTTATTATACTTTTAATACGAAAAATCTTCAACTGAACTTGAACATACCTGAAAGCTTCTTTAAGTTCCTGTTGCATGGCTTCAGCATCTTCTTCTTCTAAGAAATGGGAGGCAATGTTGCAGAATCCATCGAAATTGATTTTTCCCAAACCTGTAAAATTAAAGAGAATACAATTGAGTTTAATGTAACGATCTAATATTATGTTAAAAATGCCAAAAGTTAATAAAACTATTACGTGGAACATAAATATTAGAAGACATAGGATATTCATCAATAAATTTTACAGTTTAAAAAATGTCTTACTATTAATAAACTTATATTAAATATTGAAAAACCAATAACGTTCAACTCTTCCTTGAATATTAAATTAACGGATAATACTCGTGTATTCAAAGAGTAAAAGAACGAAAAATTATTAGTTGTAAAGCAGTGTCACTTTTAATGTGTATATTGTAATGATAGTAGGGGAAATAATTTCAGGCTTTAATTACCTTCTGGATCGTTTTCGTCAATGAGAGCCTGGAGTTCAGCGTCGTCGAAAAGTTGACCCATTGTGTTCAAAATAGTGGAAATTTTGAGGCAATCGATGTAACCTGACTTTGTGGTATCAAACATCTGGAATGCCTTACGGAGCATGGCCATTTTTTGATCATCGTCAGTGTCCTGCAAAAGACAATATACAGATTGTTAAAAGTAATTTTTTTTCTATAGAACAAAGGTGACAAACGAGCACACAGTCCATCTGATGGTAAGTGGATGCTGTGGCCCATAGACATCTACATTTATCTTCAATTACGAATCAAAATGCAGATGCGTTGCCAGCCCTGAGGACTGAGATGGAATGCCTCGTTTCCAGCAAAAAGGGTCTCCTGTTCTCTACACTCGCCATACGAAACACAGCAGCATTAAGCTGCTATTTTACGCTGGTATTCTGTGAGAGCGTGGTTCTACCCCGGCCTAGCCGACCCATTCGTGCTGCAACCACAATATAGCTGCAGCGTAGCTCTACCACGTACAAATCTAACATACACTAAATATATTTTAATATACACTATCAATTTTCGAACTTTATTTAAAAAGCCAAAAGCTTATCTATAATTATTTTTGCATTACTAAGTTCATAAAATCTTAATTGCGCAGCGTATCTGGAGGATAGTATAATAATATTGACAGTGTTAATAATTATAAGTTACGTATTTGAACGGTTCAATAGTTGATCATTCAAAGATAGATTTTCTCACTTTCGAAGCTGTCGTAAAAGTTTTAACCATATTGTTTAGTATCAAAAGTATTTAATAGCTTTAAATGAATTGCTGATTTTAAAGTGATGTCATATTGTTGATTATTTTTGTTTCTCACAATTACACCAAAATCACTTAATGATATCTTAAATTTACGCGAACACTACACATTGAATCAAACTAAATTTACGGATTTTATCGCGTTTAATTAACTACTTTTACTTATTTTTAATTCCCGATGTGCGGGTGCTTTACAACACCCATGGTCACGGGGGGGACTGAGATGTTTGACGTCCCAATGTCATAGTTAGCCCGGCTACCTTCAGTTTTTCAATATTATTTTTTTTAATCACTGTTCAATTGTTTTTCACTGTAAATATATACGCGACATTTAACTAATCCTCACCATTTTTTCAAGTTGTGTTTTAACTGTATAACAAGAACCGGATGCGAGTGCGAATGTTGTTACACTGAATTTTAACTTCACGTGAAACCCTTATTTATAGAGCATTTCAGTTGGACAGAGAAACATAGGGATACGAAAATACTTGAAAATGTAGTCTTTCTCTATCGTATCATCGCCAATAGTGACGTAGCGCCGCCGGCGTCGTCTCAAGCACGTCAGACTACGAAAATTTGTATTACGGCAGGAAACAGTCTGTTTATTTTCAGCGATTTATTGCCTCGATTTGACAGATCAAGTTTTTATTAGTTGAAAATGCATTATAAACGCTTTTGCTACAGTAAAATAAAAATAGAAAAAGCTTATGTGTTGTTGAAATGGTTTACTGAGATAAAAACATTAAGCTAATCTTTATTTTTATTTCGCTTTGCAAAATACGCTCCTATTTGTAAATGGCAACTATAACTTTAGTTTAAGCTGTAGGTATAAAATAAAGTAAAGTTACAGGCTATATACGTTTTATGGGCTTCTTTCATTTCTCAGGGGTTTGTGAAACATTTGGTTCGCCGCGGTGAAAACGTGTGATTCACGTGTCCTTGAAATATTTTACTCCTCAGATATGCAGGTTTTCTCACGTAAGCTCGTACTCGATCGGCATTACATGTTAGGTACATGAAATTTATATTACTTTTAAAAATGCAATGGCAAATTTCATTGATGTCGACGAAAATCGAACTCGGATTGCACGCTTCGAATGAAATTTACAGTAAGCCACTGAGTTACTACGGCTTTTGCTTCATCTAACTTCGATGAAGTATTACATATTTTTCTTTATAAGATAGGGGGTCAAGCGAGCACACAGTCCACCTGATGGTAAGTGGTTGCTGTGGCCCATAGACATCTACATCTACAGCTATCCTTAATTACGAATCAAAATGCAGATGCGTTGTCACCCGTGAGGACTAAGATGGAATGTCTCGTTTCCAGTAAAAAGGGTATTCGGTTCTCTATACTCACCATACGAAACCCAGCAGCATTATGCTACTATTTTACGCTGGTATTCTGTGAGAGCGTGGTCCTTCCCCGGTCGAGTCGACCCATTTGTGCTATAACTATAATACTTATATAACTGCAGCATGGCTCTACCAGGTAAAAATTCACCTTTTTATATATACTTCATATATTAGCCTATTTGCAATATTAATATATAAAGATAATATAAGAAATATTTTTTAATATATGAAGTACACGACCTGACTATTTAACTGACGTAAAAATACATATTAAATACATATGATCACTTACGACTTACAATATCAAATAATTAACAGTAAAACTAAGGTCATTATAGGGTAATAATATAAGGTAATATATATAATATTATTTAATTAAACACACTTAGTGTTTAACTAAATAACGTTAATATTTTTATAAAACCCTTTATTAAATTTTTATTTACACACATAACATTAGCTCATACTTAATGAGAAAACGATGAACATGTACGCATAATAAGAAATCCTCGGATTAAGAACAGGAAATTTCTTTAGAGCAAATAATGATCCACAAACATCCCAATGCAAATATTTCGTTCTGCGACGACATAACTTATCGAGACGGACGGACACAGTTTAGTCTTCAGATATGTGTCAATATTTTTATTTGGTACATATTTTATTTGACTAATAACTAATAAGTTCACAATTTTTTCAGCAGATAGAATTAAAAACCGTGAAAATTCTATTTCCGTAAAATATTAATGTATATTTTTTATTATAGGGCCTCGTTTTATATTAACATAATGTAGATGCCAATGACATCAATAAGGTCAAAAATACATCAATCTATTGTCACCTTGATGTATAAAGAAGGTGATACAAAACTGTTTTTGGTATGCGTTAGTAATTTGCGACCACTGGCGCGTGAAACGGGTTATACAGCGCCGCCTGCGCAGATATAGAATGTCGGTGATCGACTATAATTTTTGTGTTCATTAGTGAAAAGTGAACGCCGCAATAATAGAGATAGTTAAATCCAAGGCGTATATTATGATTGCCGGTCAGTTTCATATTTATGTTGTTTAATAAACTTTTCACTATGTACTGACCAAATTTAGATTAATAAATTATGCTATTTTTCACCTTTGAGGAAATATGATTTTTTAAATGAAATATTTTTACATTATATCGCCGAAATAGCCTAGTACTATTAGTAATAATTTGATAAAAAGATAATGTGTTACATTCTTATTATAGGAAGTAGGAATTCATTCTTTTACATCGCTTTCGTGTTGTTTATCAATATCGTCAAATGTAAATATTTTTAAACAACTATGACAAACAATTGTGCAGTTCCATATATACATTTAATTATATTGGATCGACTCTTGAACAGTGGGAAACATAAGACATTAGCCAATACAGACAATATTTGAAATACCTTGGCTTCACACGTCCTAAACTATTTTTGAATTACGCTCGTGGGGATAGTGAGTTACGTGTTATTTATATCGATTCATCTCAAACATCTGTGTAACTGTTTGTGAGCACTTTATTAATTTGTCTAGGATGTAATTTCAATGAAGATCTTCATTGTCGATTAATATATTTATATACACTTCTTTCAATACTATTATATTTAAAATGGTAGTTTCTAAGGGAATAATTTCTTTAAAATAATTTGAATCAACAAACACATAATTAGTTTTTCTGACATTTTTATTTTTGCAATAATGAACTCGTAAAATGTATTGCAATATTAGATTTGCTCCCAGTTATGCAAATCAAAATAAAACAAAAAAAAAAATGACAACAGTCTAAAGCTTGGTATAAAATACATTCATTTATTAATTACTAGCGATCTGCACCAGCTTCGCACAGGTGATTTATGGATATCGACAACAGCGCCATCTACCGAGTTTAATTGTGAATCTAAACGGAATACTACTGTATATAAAGAAATTCATCAAAATCAATTCAGCCGCTTAGTTTAATTTTATATTTATATACATTGCCATCGCGTATATTATTTATTGTTATTTTGTATTATCTTACCAAAATAGTTGAATGCCATAGCCAGAATGTAATGTTCAGATAGCTAGAAATGTCGGCTCTGAACCCTGAGTCATTTGTGTCAATGAAATTGGAATATAACTTTATTTTGGCACAGATTCTACGGTATTCCTTGCAGGAACTACTTGTAATGAATGTGTATTATAAGCTGCCAAAAATAAATTGTTCTTTCAATCTGCCCTTTCCCAATCTGTTTTTGTTTTAATTATAATTCATATCTTGTACAGTTGCTTTTCATTTTATTTTTATACAAATATCTCTATAAAGAAGGAGTTTTAATAAAAAAATATTATAAATTCGTTGCCGAATAATTAAATCGAAAACGGAAATATGAAAAACATATTGAGTTCTATTTAATTAAAATATTATATTCATTAATGAATTATACAATCTTAAGAAAGGGAAAAGATATTTAATGTTTGACAATCAATTCTGTATGTAACTTGCAGCTTTTATCTACGATGTACAGTAAAATATAAAATAATTTACGAAATAATGCATATATATTGTGGAAATCCAACATAGGGAAATGTTGAAATAATACTAATTTTTACGGAATTTATCGCGTATATTTAACTTTTTTACCCGACGTTTCCAGAGCTTTACAGCACCCATGGTCACGGGAAGGACTGAGATGTTCAACGTCCAGCTGTCATAGTTAACCGCGGTCACCATAGATTAAAATTTAACTTTTGTTCCGATCTACACAGTATGAACTTATGGTATCATGGAGTCTTGCAGTTGTATGCTTGGGTTGGGATTTAATTTTATTTATTATAGGATCCCAAGCAGATGGTAGCACCCAGCCATCTTCTCTATTGAAATTAGGATGTTTTTTGATTTCAATAGCCTCGCGAATCATCCTTGGAAGGAATCGGTGTTCTTTAGCGAGGATTTGTGGTCTATCAAATCTGATGTAGTGACGGGGGCGATCCTGTACATGTTCACAGACTGCAGACTTCCCGGAGCGTCGATTCTTCACATCAGCTATATGTTCTTTGACGCGGGTTTTAATTGATCTTTTAGTTTGTCCTATGTAGGAGAGACCACATTCACAATCAAGCTTGTACACTCCTGCATCTTGCAGAGGAACGTTACACTTGACTGATGGTAAAAACTGACCAATCTTATTCGGCGGCTTGAAGTATGTTTTGATGGAAGCGCGCTTCAAGATGTAGCTAATCTTGTCAGTGACTCCTCTAACATATGGCAGTACAGCAGGTACACGCTCGACTGTGGCCGGCTTCACTCGTTCTCTGTGACGTAGGCGCGGGACCCGAAGCTTGTTGTCATGCAAAACTTGCTTGACATGTTGGAGCTCGGCAGCCAGGTGTTTACTGTCACAGATCCCTCGTGCTCTCTGAAACAAAGATTTACCCACGGTAGCTAACTGTGAAGGATGGTGGTGAGAATCACCGTTTAAATATCTATCTGTATGGGTCTTTTTCTCAGTTTTATACACAGTATGGCTCAAGGTGTTATCAGGATTCCGAATTACTAACACATCTAGAAAAGCTAAGGAATTGTTTGCCTCTAACTCCATTGTGAACTGAATTTTAGTATTTATAGAGTTAAGATGGTCTAAAAATGCAGTTACTTTATCTAAAGGTAGAATTGTGAAAGTGTCGTCTACGTACCGCTTGTAGAATCTTGGATTTATGGGAGAAGTAAGCAGGGCTTTCTCCTCAAAGTCTTCCATGAATATGTCGGCGACAATGGGAGATACAGGTGAGCCCATCGCCACACCATCTACTTGCTTGTAGAACTCCTCCTTCCACAATAGGTAGCCAGATGTAAGGCAGTGTCTGAGTAATACTGCATATTCTACGGGCATGTTGTTTTCTTCCAGCCTTCTAGTTACAATTGAGATGCAGTCTTCAACAGGTAAGCATGTAAACAATGACTGCACATCAAAACTGACCATAGTTTCATTGTCTGCCAGACGTAGGTCTTTAATCTCGCTGACAAAATGGTAGGAATCCTTTATGTGTGCTCTTGTATGTCCCCTGAGCGGTGAGAGTATTTTCGCTAAGTGTTGAGCCAATCTGTAAGTTGGTGAATCGATTTGGCTCACTATGGGGCGTAATGGAGCATTGGGCTTGTGTATTTTTGGTAACCCATACAACTTTGGTGATTTGGCGCACGTAGGTAGTATCCATTTTTTCCGCTAAAGAACACCGATTCCTTCCAAGGATGATTCGCGAGGCTATTGAAATCAAAAAACATCCTAATTTCAATAGAGAAGATGGCTGGGTGCTACCATCTGCTTGGGATCCTATAATAAATAAAATTAAATCCCAACCCAAGCATACAACTGCAAGACTCCGTGATACCATAAGTTCATACTGTGTAGATCGGAACAAAAGTTAAATTTTAATCTATGGTAACCGCGGTTAACTATGACAGCTGGACGTTGAACATCTCAGTCCTTCCCGTGACCATGGGTGCTGTAAAGCTCTCGAAACGTCGGGTAAAAAAGTTAAATATACGCGATAAATTCCGTAAAAATTAGTATTATTTCAATGTGTAGTGTTCGCGTAAATATAAGAAATCATTAGGGAAATGTTTTTCTAACAAGGTAATAACGATATTTTTTATTTTTCACACGCTTCTTAACATCTTTTTAGCATCTATAAATGAGATAAGAACAATGGATTATCGCTATTTTTTGCTGTTGATTTGTGTTACTATTTGAGGTTTTAAATGGCTGGATAATTGTGTTTGTATAGGTGTATGTTAACACAAGCGTTATAAGTAAGAATGTGTGAAATACAACACTTTGAGAAAACTTAACCGTTGAAAAGAAACAAAAACATAATTGTTAATTAATTTATGTTTCTTCTGAAACATCAGATAAAGTTTGCTTCGCAGATATTTAATCTCATCGTGAAATAATATTTTGAAACAAAACTTTATTATTGCCAGAAATCTTTCATTATAATGTATAGTCTGTTTTAATTTAACACAAAATGAGGTTGAAATTTTAGTGATAGAAGTCGTCGACATCAACATCGAAGTCATCATATAACTATAACTATAAAATTGCAAAATTAACGTCGTATTCAATACGGCTATATTGAAACTAATTTTACGGATATCGCGTTTAATTTCAAATTTTTTAATACGGTACACACCAATGGTCAAGAGCGGGAGGGACTAAGGTATTTGGTGTCTTGACGTTATAGTTATTGAAAACTATTCCCAATTTATAATGTAGTGTCAATGCACGCATAATGGGGTAGTAGTATCTTGAAGTCTTGAAGTAATATGCTTAAGCTTGGATTTAATTTTGGATTTCCTCTATTGAAATTAGGACTTTTTTTAAATTTCAATAGCCTCGCAAATCATTATTGGTAGGAATCGTTATACATTTGCAAGAATTTGTGGTCTATCAAATCTGAATGATTTTATGTATCTTTTTGTTTAGCCTATGTATCTTTTTATTTAGCCTATGAGAGACCACATTCACTCCTCCTGCATTTTGTAGAGGAATATTACGCTTAATGGATGGTAAGAACTGCCTGCACCCACTCGGAGTATACTTCAAGATCATTCAGCTATTCTTATCTGTGACTTCTCTGACATATTATAGTACAGCAAGCACAAACTGGACTTTGGCGGCTTCAATCAGTTACTATAACGTAGGCGCTGGACTCGAAGTTTGTTGTCGTGCAACACGTGTTGGATGTACTAGAGCACGTTGGTCAAAGGTTAACAGTGACAGATTCCTACTGTTCTTTGAAACAAAAAATTTCCTACGGTAGCTAACTGTGAAGGATGGTCGTGGGATTTGTCGTCGAGAGAAACAACGTAGTAGTTAAATTACTTCATAATTGATTGCGATCTATATATACGAAGAAAAAATATTAATTTCGATTATTAACAAAAACGTGTAAATTTGACGATACGTTAGTGGTTTGAGTAAAAGATTTTCTCTTGCAATACAAACTTGTTAAGAAATGTTGGCAAAAATTTGAATAATAAAAAAATTGTGACTTATCCAGTTTATCTCACTAAATAGGTAATTTAGTGACTAGTAGTCATTTCTCGGCTAAATACTACCAAAAACTTAAAATTAAATCGTATACTTCCTAGGAACAGTGAGACCACGAGAAAAGACTCATTAAAATTTTGCGATATCCCCTACATAGGTACATTGTAACTCCAAACATTCCAGAAGGACGTTTTATTTACCGAACCGAACATGCCCGAGTAAATGGGGCTCTACACTCTATTGTGAAAAGTCAGAATGTGTCAAAAAAGGCATGTATGGCAATTCATAGTGCTGTATTAGTCTCTACTGTAACGTATGGTAATGAAAGTTGGGTGTGGCAGAAGAAGCACGAGAGTAGAATAAGTGCAGTAGAAATGCGGTCGCTGAGGATTATGTTAGGGCTAATCTGAGTGACAGGGTGAGAAACTTTGTGATAAAAGAATAGTGTGTAACCACGATTAAGAAAGGAATGGTTCGGTATTTTGTCATGTAGAAAGAATGAATGAGGAAAGACTGACAAAGCAAATATATGTTGCAGAAGTGAATGGAAGAGTTGGAGAGGGACGCCCTAGGCGAAAGTTTGTCGACCAAATTGGCGATATATTAAAAATGGGCCAAATTAGGATTACTTTTAACCGACGAGCATGTATGCGTACGTATATGGATATGGAGGAAGCAAAAGAGGTATGTCAGGATCGTGCTAAATGGAAGTCTGTAGTCTCTGCATACCCCTCTGGGTGACAGGAGTGAGTGTTTATGTTATACTATGTTTTATTTTATTAGCGAGTTGTAACAGCTAATAAGATCCTAATGACCATAACGCGATCATAAGATCATTTTAAAGATAACTACTGAACACAGTTTATTTTCAAGTACACACCAGCTCGCAAGCTTGACTAAGAAAATACAGAAACAGAAACAGAAACTTTTTATTAAATATAAATTATAAACTATACTTATTGAAAGTCACTTTTTTCATTTACCATTGGTTCGAAAAAACCCTCTGTCCTGGGAAGAACCAGCAAGAAACCCAGCGGGACAAGTATTTTTTTTTCAAATAATACCTTACAATCATGTAGGTATGTAACAATTAATAGCACAAAACAAATAGAAATAGCTTGGTACCGATCACCCTTCCCAGGGGTTATTATCATCCATAAATTACTTAATATTATATTAACTATTTTTATACAAACTTAGTTAAATAAAGTTTTTGAACTATGTGTATGTCAAATTTTGTATATTTTCTGGTATATTGTTGTAAATGCGTATACATCTCCCCAACAATGAATTACTGACTCGGTGGAGTCGAGTAACTGATACTACTAGCTTGTGTCTGTTTCTAGTATTTACATAATGAATATCGCTTATTTTTGCAAAACTACTTTTATTTTTGTGTACGTACATTAAATTTTCATAAATGTATTGAGAGGAGGGTTAATATATTAATTTCCTTAGATTTTTGTCTGAGCGACTCTTTTGGTTTAAATCATATATTACTGTTGCGCGGCTAAGTTGACATCTCATCTCATGGCACTAGCGCCATCTAGTGTCGGGTAACAGAGCGAGGAGAGAGCTTTCCAGAAAATGACATGACTAATTTTTTACCGACAGCGCCATCTTGTATCAAATTGAAGAACTAAACTTTCTAGAAGCTCTACACTCGATCTTTCTGCGCTTGGTCGGTTGGCGCTCGTACTTACTCGAATATTCTGAAATATTCTGGATGTTTTCGTGGAAGAGCCCTATATAAAGGCGCTGCAATACGTGATCGGGGAAGTATTGAAGTTGGCGAGACAAGCGAAGCTTAGGAGCGAAATAAAGTGAATCAGTGTGATAAATTTTTAGTGTTTTAACTTTAATTTGTGTAAAGAAAATTAAAGTGTTAATTTAGGTAATTCTATCGGCAAAGTTTTAATTGTCACGAACACCTCAAGCTCGTAACATTACGTAGGTCACTCAATAAGTTTTGAGATGCTCGAAATTTAACAATGGAACGCACCCATGTTATATGTTTCTAAGAAGCAAATTTATTTAAAAACAGAACTCCATAAGCCAATTTCTCAATATTAAAAAAAAGTTCTATAAATTTTCCTGCAACGCTTCCCGCGTTTTTCATTTAAAACCATGGATCTTAACCGTGAACATTTGCGCGCTATGATCTATTACTATTTTAAATTAGTTTAACCGGACAATTAAGTTTACAACGGTTACAATCAGCATACACCAAAGAACCGGGGTACCGCAAACAGTAGTAACGGCAGAAAATCTATGGACTACTGAAATTTTGGTGCGAGAAGACTCACGAATCAAATATATGGACGTCGAAAATATTATAAGAATTAATTCGGGGAGCATTCATACCATCCTACATTAACATCTTGGAGTGAGGAAGTTTTGTTGTTGATGGATCCCTCGTTTGCCCTCCGAAAGCGAAAAACGGACTCGTGTGTATAGGTGCCATGAAATGCGTCTACGTTTTAAAAACGGGGTATCTAGGCGTGTTTCCGAAATCTTTACTAGTGACGAGACATGGATCAATCAATATGATCGGGAAAATAAAAGGTAATCATTGGTATGGGTCTACTCAGAAGGACAGTTACCGACAAAATTGCAAAGACCTCGCAACGTCAACGAAAACATGGTGGCTAGTTTTTTTTCGCAGAGCGGACATTTGTCGACGTCAATGCTGAAAAATTGTAGGTCAGTCAAAATTTTTCAAGCTGTGCAGGAGAGAAGACCAAAAACCGGGCTTCGGGTAATCATGTTGCATCACGATAACACTTCTTCACATACCTCCCTTAGAACAAAAGCATTTATTGAGGAATCTGGTGTTGAAACTCTAAGTCCCCCTCCCTACAGCCCTGACTTAGCTTCTTGTGATTTTTTTTGTTCGCAAGAGTCAAAGAAACAAGAAAAGACAAGATTTTTCAAGCGCCGAAGAAGCCGTGGTAACCTACGAAGAAGCGATTTTTATTTTATAGAAGAAGGGGCAAACGAGCATGCGGCTCACTTGATGTTAAGTGACTACCGCCGCCCATAATCAACCGCAACACCAGGAGAATTGCGGGTGCATTGCCGGCCCTTTAGAAAGGAGTAAGCTCTTTTCTTGAAGGGTCCGAAAAAATCGCCGGTGGTAAACTATTCCACAGAGAGGTCGTACGCGGAAGAAAACTCCTTGTGAAACGTACAGTGGTGGACCGCCAAGCATCCAGATGGTGTGGATGGTATCGGGACGTTTGACGTGTAGTGCGTTCACGAAATTTGGCGGCTGGGATTAATCCGAACAATTCCTCAGAGCACTCCCCGTGATAGATGCGATAAAATACGCAAAGAGATGCAACATCTCTTCGCAGCGCCAGTGAATCGAGCCGATCGGAAAGCACTCGGTCGTCGACGATTCGAGCCGCTCTGCGCTGGATGCGGTCAATTGGAAGAAGCTGGTACTGGGGAGCCCCAGCCCAGAGATGGAAACAGTATTCCATGTGCGGCCGAACCTGCGCCTTGTAAAGTTGCAGGCGGTGTGCCGGCATGAAATACTGTCCCGCTCTGCTGAGCACGCCAAGCTTTTTAGAGGCCAATTTGGCCTTCCCTTCCAAGTGACCACGAAACTGCACGTCACTCGATATGTCGACGCCGAGGATTCCGATACTGGCTGAGGCAACAAGGGGAGTGCCTTGAAACTGAGGGGATACGACAAAGGGGTTCTTTTTAGTGGTTAACGCGCAAACTTGTGTCTTCTGGGGGTTAAACTGGACTAGATTTAGTCGCCCCCAATCCGAGACTCTGTCCAGCAGAGACTCGACTTTGTCCCGGCACTCGGAGACGTTTTCCCGAGAAATATTGGCTCGGCCGGTGTAAAGAGCATCACCAGTGCTGTCATCTGCATAGCAATGAATGTTACGGGTATGCAACATGTCATTGATATGCAGAAGAAACAACGTTGGCGATAGCACGCAGCCCTGTGGAACACCAGCATTAATAGGCTTGCAATCGGAGCTTGCACCGTCTACAACGACCTTGATGCTCCGATCTGCAAGAAAGCTGGTGATCCAATCGCACAATTTCTCGGGAAGCCCATAGGAAGGGAGCTTCGAAAGAAGCGCTTTGTGCCAAACCCGATCGAAGGCCTTCGCAATGTCCAAACTAACGGCCAATGCCTCCCCCTTGAACTCTACTGCCTCCGCCCATCTGTGAGTTAGGTAGACCAGAAGATCACCAGCTGACCGACCACGGCGAAAACCGTATTGGCGGTCACTAATCAGCTGGTGATCTTCAAGGTACTTCATGAGCTGGCAGTTTACAATAGACTCCATTGTTTTGGAGAACAAGGAGGTGATGGCGATTGGCCGGTAGTTGGACGGGTCAGAGCGGTCACCTTTTTTAGGGATCGGGTAGACGTAAGCCGTCTTCCATGATTTTGCGACTACGCCTAGGGAGTAGGAGTACCGGAAAAGACGCGTTAAAACCGGTGCCAACTCTGGAGCACACGTCCTCAGCACAATTGTGGGAATTCCGTCAAGCCCACTCGACTTGTGGATGTCCAGGGAGAGGAGTGCTTTGCGAACCGAGCGCTGTGTGAAGTGCACTTCCGGCATGGAGCACTCACACCGCGGGATGGTCGGCGGAGTACTCCCCCCGTCATTGAGAGTCGAGTTAGACGCAAAGAAAGAGCCTAGAAGATCGGATTTCTCCTTTGCGGTATGGGCCAATGCACGGGTTCCAGAAGGAAGGTGAACTAGTTTCTCGCCAATTCTGCCTATGTGCTCTGACTTTGCCTTGGCAATGACTCTTTTGAAGGACCTAGAGGCGGAATTATACTTCTTTTTTAGAGCGCTGGTGTTTACATCCCGGGACGCTGATGCATCAGCCCAGGCTTGGTAGCACTCCTGCTTATAGCATGATGCTATTTTACAGGAGCGACCAAACCATGGCTGAGACTTGCCTCCAATGGGCACCACAGAGGAAGGAATAAAAAGTTCCATACCCTGAAGTACCACATCAGCAACAGAATCCGCAATAACGTTGGGATCATCCGGCGAGAAGCAAAGCCGCCCCCAAGGGTAGGATGCAAAGAAAGACCGCATCCCATCCCAATCGGCTGACCTATAGTGCCAAATACGGCGGCAGCCTGCAGAATGCAACTGCGATTTCAGCGTGAGTGGCACCACACTCCGGACCAGACAATGGTCCGAGGAGCCTAAAGGGGCGTCGACGGAAATCTGATATCCGTCCGGGTGAGAGGTCAGCAGAAGGTCCAACAGGGAAGGTGCAGGATCCTCCACATCTGGAATCCGCGTAGGCGAAGTAACCAGTTGTGTCAGACCATATGCCAAGGCAAAATCATGAACAGATCTCCCAGCATGATCGGTTAAACGTGAACCAAGCCATTCGGCGTGATGGGCGTTAAAGTCGTCGAGGATCACGATCTCTGCGGAGGGGATCTGCTGTAGCAACGAATCTGCAGCCATTTGGACGTGGTCGAATAGTCGGTCTGTTTCGGCATTACCGCTATGGGACCTATAGAGGCACCCGTAGACGCGCGGATGGTCGTCGCTGTCTACGCGTAGCCAAAGGATGGACAGGTCCGAACCTTCAAGTCTGCCGAGGCGTCGATAGCAGATGTCCTCTCTGACGTAAACGCAAACTCCAGCCCGGGGCACAAAGGAGTGTTCCAGTTTGTACTCCGGGTAGGAGAGATACGAGACATCAGCCGGAGAGGACACCTGCGTCTCGGTCAGAAAGAGCAGAGCCGGCCTCGCCGTCTCGAAATGGTAGTGGACGGCGTTTAGGTTAGAGTGAAGTCCCCTGATATTGCAGAAATTCACGGACAGCGTGGCAGGGGTCGCCTTGGTCTTGTTGCTCCGTTTGCCCCGAGCAGTTGTAGTCTTGAGCGGAATTTTGCCCCCCCCCCCCCCCCAGAATACGCGGGGTAGCTTGAGCACCCACGCTCAGTCGTGGATTCTCAGCGAGGGATTCTCCAGGGGTGCTGGTACCCTCCTGGGGTAGTCGATCATTATTTAATTCCGCTACCATGTTGATGGGGGGGGGGGATTTGGGCCTCCGGCCACCTGCACTCACCAGACGAAACGCGGAAGCAGAGCTTCCACTTCACGCCGGTATTCTGTGAGGTCGTGGTACCACCCCGGTTTGAGCCGGCCCATACGTGCAACAGCAAAGCTGCCGCGTGGCTCTACCACTGTTAAAGTACTGTTAGAGACTGTCTACATTTCCGACCTGACAGATCAAGACTGGCAAAAGTGTTTTCAGAGTTGGTTTAGGCGAATGGAACTTTGTAAGTATAGAGTATGATGGAGAATATTTTGAAAAAATGTAAAATAAACATAAATAGTGTCCAGAGTACTTTTTTATATTAAACACTTATTGAGTGTCCTACGTACTCTAATGGCCCTCTTCTGTAAAATGTACCCAATACCCACCATGCTAAATAAATGGGTGGGTTGTTGTGGACCACTACTGTTGCTTGTCTTCACTAGTCTGAAATTTGAATTTAGTGTATTTGTATGTATAGATATTGTTCTAAAATTAAGATACCTATACTACAGGTGCATCGTGACTTATGACTGTTTGTGGCGCACGATTGGTTCGGCTCGGTCGGTCGGTCAGGATTTATCTATTTTATAATCATTATTCTTTTTATTGCATAAAAGTCAGCTTTAGTTTTTTTTTAAGTTTCATCATTACAGCCCTTCACAAGTCCACTGTTGAACATAAGCCTCCACCAGGGAATGCCACAAAGCACGGTCCTGAACCACCTGTATCCATTGACTTACTGCATATCTTACCAGGTAGTCACTCCATCTAGTGGGGGTCGCCCTACACTTCGCCTACCGGTGCGAAGCTGCCACTCGAAAACCTTTTTCCCCCCACGGTTGTCGGTTCTTCGAGCTATATGGCCGGCCTATTGCCACTTCAGCTTACTAATCCGTTGGGCTTTGTTTCTACTGCACTCTGGTTCTACTGCGGATATCCACATTTCTAATTTTATCACTCAGAGAAACACCGAGCATAGCCCTCTCCATAGCTCTCTGAGTGACCTTGAGCGTTAAAAAGTTTATCTTTTAAATATTTTTTCAGTTGCTCATCCATTGCACATTTTTTAAAATTATTTATTGATATTAGTAAGTTCTATCTGTAAATGCAGCTGTATTGGGAGTAGACATCGTTTCCTCAACCTAAATATGATTAATGGGTTAGGTAAATCTTTAAAAAAATATTTCGTTTTTTCGAAACATTTATATGAAGAAGGGAACTGTAAATTTTTGACAATAATATAAGAAGAGTAATATCTTAAAGAATGTTTCTTGTTTAAATATAAGCACACGTAATATTATATTTTTAAATTAGGATTAAAAAAGTTCACTTAGGAAATTGAATTTTTACCTGAAATCTTCTTTACTTTATAATCGACTGTAAAAATATTTCTATTTGCATTCTAGCTGTTGTCACAGTAGTGAACGATGGTTTTTAAATTTTCCGTGATGAAAATAGGGTACGCGTAACAACGTTGTAAAATTTTTGGCCTTATTCCAAAAAATTATATGGAAGATTCAACGAAGCAGTTACATTGTTGTATGAGATTATTTATCTTTTTTTTTTGTAAAAAAAATGAGATCAAATACTATAAAGATCTTACGTTCTTATTTAATAGTTATCCTTTATGATTGCGTACGAGAAGCTCAATTGTAACGTTACAAGAAATTTAAATAAATTCTTTTTATTGAATAACGATGACGGGCGAGCACGCAATCCACCTGATGATAAGTGGATAATGTGGCTCATAGCCATGTAAATCATTTATCTTCGATTAAGAATCAAAATGCAGATGCATTGGCACCCCTGAGGACTAAGATGGAACAAGGGCTAGATTAACACCTATTCTGCTCTCCTGTCCGGCGAGCAGTTTGGCGAATGACTCTGGGAGCGAGCGCAGGTCGTGTTGAAAACCTCAGGGCAAGTCTGAGTAGTTCTTCCTTCACGCGGTTGCCTTTCTATTGAACCAGACCAAATAACGCTAAATTTGGTCTGGTTCAATAGGAATCAGAGAAAACAGAAACAATCAGACGATTTTCTTTTTCTTTTCTTTTATCTCACTCTCTGTTTACTACCTTAACCCAATCCAAGGTGTCAAGCGTACCATTCCGATGAATGCATGGCTGGAGGAATGTTTAGACAACTCAGTCAGTCAACTACAGAGGGGCGTCAATATCCTTCTTCCCTATCTGATGAAAATCTTCAGAGCAAATTTTGCATGGGGATATATTCCAGAACGCTGGACAATTGTCAAAGTTCTATTTATACCTAAGGCTGGTAGAAAGGACTACGCTTTACTGAAGTCCTTTAGACTTATAAGCCTATATTCCTTTCTTCTTGAGACATTGGAGAAGGTTATAGATAGATATATAAGGAATGTAGCTCCAGCTACGAGGTCAATACATTATAACAAGTATGCTTACTGCAGGGGAAAATCTACGGAAACAGCCCTGATCAGTGTTATTGACAGGGTCGTAAAAGCACTGGAGGATAAAGAAATAGCTTTTTGTGCCTCTCTAGATATTGAAGGTGCTTTCGACAGTAGTTCAATACCATTTCTGATTAGGGGCCTGACATCTAAATATCAACATTTTTCCCCACAACCATAAGGTGGGTGAAGTGGATTTCACTGTTTCAAACTTTGATTGAAGTTGCAACTACAGGAGACTGCCCACAAGGTGTTTTGTCACCCCTTCTTTGGACTCTTGCGATTGACCAACTATTGTACAAGATGCCAGACCTACGCATTGACACACTGGGTTATGCTGATGACCTTGCTGATCATTGCGAGAGGCTTTTGCCAAAGTACAATATCGTCAATCATACAAGGAGCTCTAAACACCATAAATAACTGGTGTAGGAATAACATTTTACAGTTAATGCTGACAAAACTGTTATAATACTGTTTACCAAAAAGAGACAGTTGGACAAATTAGTTACACACAAACTCAGTGGTAAAGAAGTACCATTTTCTATTGTAGTTAAGTACTTGGGCGTAACAATCGACCAAAAACTAACGTGGAACGCTCGCCTTAGCAACGTAGATACGTTAAGGCAAAAATTGCTTTAGGTACGTGCAGTCATTTGGCCAGGAACAACTGGGGCTTGCGTCCAAGTATTGTCCTGTGGCTGTACAGCTGCATAGTGAGGCCGATTCTCACCTAAGACTCAGCTGTTTGGTGCAACAAAAGCCAACCAAAAGACAACTGCGGACAGACTAAATAATCTAAAAAAGACTGTCTGCTTAATGGCAATTGCAGCTATGCGATCATCGCCTGGAGCAGTTCTTAATGCACTTCTAGGCTTAACGCCTCTTGATCTCTATCTAGGCAAGGAGGCGAAGGCTAGTTTTTATAGGATTAACGTCCAGGGCGGTTAAGCTTGCTCTCATACAAATTGAGATTCATTCCCGACTCAATTAAGGAAACACTCTTCTAAGATATAATCCGTTCATTATATACTTTTGATAAAAAGTTCACTATACACTTATGCTAAAAAGTGTATAGTGGAACGATCTTCCTGAGAAAACTGCTTGAACGGCCACGTTGTCTTTGAGGTCGGTATCCTCACATGGTATACCGATAGGTCAAAAATTGGCCTCAATGTAGGCTTCGGAATTTATGGGGAGCGCCCCGTATTCAAACTTAGCATGAATTGGGGTAGATTCACCTCTATCTTCCAGGCAGAAATTTTCATTATACGTTCGGAAATCAATCTGAAAAAATACTACGTCAATCATGTAATTTATGTAAATTCTGATAGTCAACCAGCACTGCTAAGATCTGGTCTGCCACATGAATTAAAACATTCTATATTATATCTACATTATAGGGACATCTTGGTATTAAACAACTCAAGGATGTGTGAGCTCTGTTCCATAATGGAAAAAACGCCTCTGCACAACTGATTACGGACCTTTAATGAGCAAACTTAACACTCATCTGGGAAACTATGTTCTCCACAAAGAAGAACTCAAATTGCTCACGGCTAAGCAACTCCGTCTATTCATTAGAGATATGGGGCTTAGAAGTGACAATAGATCTTTTAGGTCGCAGTAATACTGGTCTCTTTCCCTAGATCTATGTACATAGCTGTTCACACCAAATAAAAAAAGTTTGGACTAAATGTTTTAAAGCGAATTAAAGTATTCAGTTTTGATTCAGTTCTATTACATTCTTATCGCGCAACTATAATCGAAACAAAGTTTTATTAAATGTTTTTGATTACAAAAACAGCGAACATGACAGCATTAAAAAAATTTAAAATATAAGAAATAGTCAAAAATATGAAACACAACCGCAATCGTGTCACATAACATGCATAAATATTTTTTTTAAATGGTGTTTTTGCACGTTTTATAATACTGAATATAATACTTATTTATATGCAATGATTCGCCATTAAATCAGCGTATTAAGGACTGCTTTACGTGGATACGTAATAACGTGGCAAAGCAGTGATGTTTTTACAAAAATAAAACAAAATTTTTAAAATAATTTTGTATTTAAATTAATAACAATGTATCTAAGATGACCATAATCATACTAACGGATTTATAAATAAAACAAATCAAAAGTGCTTTCTTACTGACTATACGTAGACTTTTTCTATATTATCATATGTGTCAAAAGAATTATTAAAAAGAAAATCATACACAGTTGGAGTACTTTTTTTTTGTATCGTTGATATATCTTTTTCTGATAACATATTTTCTTGCTGTTTATCGCTTATTTTGTTGAGTCCTGCAATAAGAGGTGTTTGTTGATTTTCGAAATCCTGTCGCTTTTTAATTGTTTTCTCAAAATTTGTTTCCTCGGAGCTTTTATTGTAAATCGTTTTATCTAAATCATAATAATTTTTATTTGATTCCCTTTTTATTTGTTCTGATATGTTGGCACTTTTTTTATTTTTAGTGATGTCAACATTATATTTTGCTTCTCGATCTTTCGATATATCTTGTTTGCCTTTATTGTAACCACCTCTTTTTGCTAAATACTCGTCTTTTTTGCTGTATGGCCTTTTTGATTTATAATCAAAAGATTCTTTTTTCATTGTAAAATCTGGTCTGGCAGCTACTTTCAATTTTCTGATTGGTTCTTTAAACTCATTTTTTAATATTTTACTGGGGTCAGCAAGTTCATTGTTTGTTTCGTCACCAATAGCCTTATTACTTATTGTATCCTTATTGTTTTTCATTGCACCTGTACTATTTTGTAATCCTTGAATTTTGAGAATATTTTGTATACTTTTGTCAGAATCTTGTTCTACTAAATTCTTATTGTATTTTACATATTTATTATCTTTTTTCGACTTAAAATCGAAAGGTTCCTTTAACATCGTAAAATCTGGTCGTATGGAACTTCTTAAAGGTTTGACTTGTTCATCAATTTCGCTACTCGTCCACTTAGCACCGTAATCTACATTTTCGTAGTTTGATTCTTGTTTATTTACTGCTTTATTTCCACCTTTGTGTGTAATCGAAATATCTTGTAAAATTGCATTTGGGAGCTCGAGAAGTTGACTTATGTCAGTTTTTACATCTAAAGGAAAACCTGGTGTTGACATAGCGTCTAAATTGTATTCTATATTACCAAAACGTCCACTAGTTGATGGTCTTATATATGGTGCTATGAAAATAAATATTTGAAAAGGCAATCCATCTCCTGCACCCTTAGGAAGCACTAAACGTTGTGGAAATCCTGTCTGTAATCCTATCATTTTTAGAGGTACTGAATTTATTCCAAACTCGGCATCATCCAATCTTTTCTTTATAACTTTTAATGATGTTAAGTCTTCAGACAGATGATTCATTTCGTTGGAAGTTCTAGTTATTATATTTTTACCTTTCTTTAGGTTAATTTCAAAACAATCAAGTAAAAAGAATAAATTTTTCTTATTGCCGAGTTCACCGGGTAGAACTTTTGGTCCGATAAATATTTTTGTAAATCCCTTTTGCGTAACCAGGGACGAAATGTTAAGTTTTATTGAAAATGGTTTGTGGTTTAACCTATATTGCCCAACCTTGACTTGAAATTTTACGTTGTTTGTGCCTGTTTTAAGAGCATCTGTCACATCAAACTCGAAATATTCAAAGGATGTCATCAATTTTTTTATATCTACGTTAACGATTTCTACTCCCGGAAAAATTAAATCGTTTCGTAAATAACCAGGTAAATCACTTAAAACGCGTTCTACTAGATCTATTATTTTCTTGTTTATTTTCCAGAATATAGGATCTCGTACTACAGTTAAGTAATGGGCTAATACTGAGGGAGACCTGTAAATTAATTCAAATATCATAATCTAAGCGTATATTAGATAATTGAATAATCTATGTGAAAGTAGCTTAATAATTAAGCAATCGAATAGAAACAGATAAAGTATTGAATGCGCTATATGACTTGATTCACACTACAGGCTTGATTCACCCCTTGCACAGGGCTTTTTTAGGTATTGTCTTAATTATATTTTCTGATAGATGGTATGTGAATATACTTTAAAAATAACAAGTTTTTGGACAAATTTCCACTTGAAAAGGTTAAAATATACATATGATTTTATGACCATTACATTTTATGATTTGGAACTTACTTTTGTTCAGAAGTAAAATCATTTCCAAGTATTTTGAAAGCTACATTTTCATAACTGTTTTTGTTTGTTACCAAAATTTGCATTAGGTGATTTATAATGTCTACCTTACTATATCCTTTTTCCTTCTGTAAAGATATCAAATTTATTATTATACAAAAAATACATCTAAATATTACAATTTAATATTGTTGATGAATACGAGTACATACCATGCGATTAGCGATCGTAACTATATTATTTTCAATACTTTGCAGAAACGCCACATCTTCGTTACTACCTGAAATTGCTGGCGAGCTTGGTTTGAAATCGTTTCCATTAGAGTAAATTAACATTGGATCATAACGATTAGTTAACGATAACGAATCCCAACTCAAATCTTCCAATTCTGGTAAACCGTTTGAGTATCTTTCTAAATTATATCTTGTTGCGAGTTGTTTCATTATATGATAAATATGTTCACCAAATTTAGGTCGCAAGCCCAAAGAAGTATTAAGCCATGGAGACATGTTTAGTTTTTGTAAGAAATAAAATGTATTGAGACCTATATCTTCATGAAAATATGATAAGCCTTCGTCACTAGATTCATACGAGTTTTGAGAATAATTTGCATTTATAATATACGAATTTCCTTCCTCGCGAACGTTTTCCAAATTAACTATTTCTTCATTTGCTAATAATAAGGAACCTTTGATAATAACATCTCTGTTAATAAAATAATTAGGAAGTATTTCATACGGAGGTGGAATTGAAATTTTTTCAGTATCTTTTCTGTTCAAAATGGCAAGGTAAATAGCATCAACGTAAACACCGCAGTTAATATTTTGACGCGCCCAAGCTGCTGCTTTATAAAACGTATTAAAATCTTTGGCAAAGTATAAGACCTCAAAAATTAACTTTAGTTCGTTGATATGGTCTTCATTATATTCTGTAAAAATTTCACTTTTCGGCGTAAAACCTTTTCCATTTTTGTAGTTTTGAAGATTACTAATTATTTCCGAATTCTGTAAGAAATAATAAACGATTTGAAGGCGATTCAAATATTTTTTTTTGTAAATTACTAAATAATAAAATACTTACTAAGTAATTTTCAGATACAAAATCCTTTTCGAAGTCATTGCTTAAATTTATGATACCTTGATCAGTGCTGGTTTCGCATACATTTTCAAATAAAGGCACCAGAAGTTTTTGAATATAAATCCACTCAAGTTGTGGCATTGTACCTTTAAAAAATTAAAAGTAAAATTCTTATTTTCGGGGATCAATAAAAAAGAAGATTAAATCATTGTAATTACCAATATTCTTAACGTCATAATGATAACGTATGTTAGATAAATCGAACGTGGTAGGTGTAAAATAACTAACATCGGGTTTTGACAACTTTTGGATACTAACGTTGATTACTTACTATTACATACGATTAAAATGAATAATTAATCTCTATGGGTACAGTTTTTAAGAATATTAATTGCAAATAAAGTTAGCGTATAAACAGCAAGATCATATCAGTTGAGAAGAAAGTTAATGAAAATTGTGAACAGAAGTTAAATTTTTATACGTAGTAGAGTCATGCTGCAGTATATTAGTAGTATAGTTGTAGCACGAATGGGTTGGCTCGACCGGGGAAAGACCACGCTCCCACAGAATATCTGCGTAAAATAGTATCTTAATGCAGCTGTGTTTCGTATGGTGAGTGTAGAGAACCGGCGGCCTTTTTTACTGGAAACGAGGTATTCCATCTTAGTCGTCACACGGGTGACAACGCATCTGCATTTTGATATGTAATCGAGGATAGATGTAGATGTCTATGGGACACAGCAACTACTTAACATCAGGTGGACTGTGTGCTCGTTTGTCACCCTATCTTTAAAAAAAAATCATTCAAATAAATCTAAACGGCAACGAAAGTTTAGCTATTGGCCACATTGGAGAAAGATCAACAACAGTAGAAACATTTATATAATTGTTGAGTATGGAGAAGAGAATATCATTTTTAACCAAACTGTTACCTTTATATCTTAAGCCACTCTAATATCGTCTGTAACTAAATATTGATGGCACTTGTGGTGTGTGATGTGATGAGCTATAGATCGGAGAATTCTACATTAAAAAGGGTCTATAACTGTTAAGATTAGTGGGATTGGAAGAAGGAATGTTATATAATACATGTTTAAAGATTGGTGAGAATGAAAATAGATGTAAACGTTAGGTTGTTGATGTCATTTCAGATCTTGTTTGGAACCGTTGGGAATAAGAGAGAGTTGATAGAAGGTAACAAAACAGAAGATGGGTAGAAGAAGCGTTATTTATAACTACAAATAAAAATTGCGGTTGATGTGCCCGCTTATTGTAGTAACTATAGCAAATATCTCTATGAAGCCATCTATGTGGGAGGCCTATCAGCAGTGGATTTCTGATACTGACTGTCACGATAATATCACCATAATTTTGCGTCATAATGCTGCTATATTGCATAATTTGTTCATTATGACACATAAAAAGATGGTAAAATACCGCCTGAGGTATAGTTGTGACCTGTAGTATTCAGTAACAAATCATATTAGAGCAGATTTGATGTAGTGCTGATACATGTATCAAGTATTTTAGATGTAAAACACCAAACTAGCTTCGTAAATCCGCTTGCTAAGATAAGGCAAATGTTCATCACGACTGAAAAAAGCTTACGTTAAGCCATAGACCGTTTATAAGGTGATGCAAATAAAATATTTTTTTAAGTAAAAAATGTATAAGAAAACTGAGATTGAATATTTTATCCCATTTCAGTTATACCTAACTTATAACAATTATTTCATTTTATTAAAAGTAATAATATTATTTAATACCTGATTTAGATTGCCACGATGTAGTAGGGACCTTTATAAGATACCCTGTCGTCCCAATGGACAATGTAACTATTGTTAGTAACGTTAACTTGAACATCTTTACTACACTGGTGCATTCTACCATTTCTTTCAATATATATACTTGTTCAAAGGGCAAAGAATTTATTAACTGTCATTTAAAATTGAAAGATAAGCAGACAAAGTTTAATGCACTAAATTATTTGTTATGACTAATAATGTAATATTTCAATAACATCAAAAGTATAAGCGTTCATTAATCCAAGTTAAATGACCTTTCCCTTATTCTGTAATTTCAAAGTATATTCGTAATATGCGTAATATATATTACAATATGAATGTTATACTTCGTAATAAATTTTAAATACATAACTTACACATACATACACAGGCTATATATATATATTGAGCCGTGGTAACTCAGATGATTAACGCTCGCTGTAAATATAACAGAACGCGAGTAACCCGGGTTCGATCCCTGCCGGCACCAATGAAATTGTTAATTGCAATTTTAAGTGCTCATTTACCACGTGCTCGGCGGAGAAGGAAAACATCGTGAGGAAACCTGCATGTCTGAGGAATAAGAAAAAAAATATTTCGAAGACATTCGAAGTTCGCCAACACGCATTGGGGCAGCGCGGCGGACACTTCCTTGCCCTTAAAACCCTCTCAGAAATGAGTGGAGGCCTGTGCTCAGCAGTGAGACCTGTAACTTTACTTTTACATATTTATATATATATATACATATATATATATATATATATATATATATTTATTATTTTATATATATATATACATATACATATATAATAGGATTATGAACAAAAATAATTAATAATTAAAGTTCATCAATCACTCAATTACGGTTCACAGGTGTTGCAAGGGGCGATAATGAGAGATGCGAGAAAGTTTTTATGTTTTTAATTTGTTTACTCCAGACACAAAATACTGAGACTGTCGACAAGCAGCAGCGTTAAAGATATAAAATGCTTGGAACAAATAACGTCAATGACGATTAAGGCTAATCCTCCTTGCAAAGGCTCTCTATCTAGCGGTCGACTTATGAGGGGTGATGAAGATGAATATTGGAATCTTATTTCTAGCAGGAATTTTTATTGTAGATGAAGAAGAATGGTAAAAAAGAAATAGCTTTTTTGGGAAATTATGACTAGCAAACTCGTTACATTTAAAGAATATAATAAGAATTATGTTTTGAATTCATTTGTACAAAGAAATTTCAGAAATAGTTTTCTCCGGAATAAGTTCCTAAAACCTCAGCTACAAAAACATGTTTCGTTTCCAAAGCTATTTGTTAACAACAAGAATTTGTTAAAAGACTTTCCTTAACTATTATGACGATATATTAATGACGCATACGGATTTAGCTAAGTGTTAATCAAATGCATTAGTTCCTTTAATAAACGTATGATCTTGCTAGAGGTGTTAAATTATAACAGTGAATGTTATTTTTTTTTGTAGTAGAGTACGGAATTCATTATTTCATCACGTACCGTGAGTGTAGTAGTCAACTAGAAGTTTAGAAGATGCTGTAAACTTCGATAGCTAGCTTCCATAGATAGGATAACAGAAGAAATAGCTTACATATTCCAGATATGGTAGATCGCGCCACGAAGTAACATATAAAAACTCCGTCTCATATTCATTCTAAGGTAAAGCGCACCGAAACAAGGCTTACTTTCTTGTATGACCTTTGAAAGGAGAAAATTGAAACCCCCCTTTCTGAGTCCGTTACGTGAAGGCCATGGGCAAGGTAAAAGGAATCGAAAGCAGCACCCGTGCCGATCCCATCGACGGATCTGGTCCATTGCTTCTCCACTGACCTCGATTCAATCGCGGAGGACGAATGAAGTATCCTCATACCATCAATCTGGGCAGAGAAAAAGAACCCTCCCAGTTCGGATACGTATGGCCTGTATAAACCTGCTTGGATTGGCTCCCTCGCATCAGCCATGTTCCTTTGTCCGACATTCAAAGTAACCAAACCGTTGCTATTATGGAAAACCTCGTCCAACAATATGAGTTTTTTGGTCCGATTATGATAGAATAGAATCATTTTTATTCAATTTTGATTACATGTAATTCTTATTGAAAGTCATTTTTTACTTTTATCACTGGTTCTGAAAAAAACCTCTGTCCTGGGAGGAACCAGCAAGGAACCCAGCGGGACTTTTTTTTTAAAGATTACAATATAATAATTATACAATTATTATGAAAACTTTTAGAAATAGTATGGTAGCTATTTATGTAGCTATTTATCATGGTAGCTCATAATTATCAAATTCAAAAGCGCCATGAGCCTTTTTGTATTATAACGATCATTACCTCTGTCACTTTTTTATCTATAAAGAGCTTTCAAAAATGAGGACTTACATGAATCCCTTTATTAATTTTCTCATACTTGTTCTTTTTAAATTGATAAACGTCTATACCAGTGGTTTCAAATTTACGTATGGCCTAATTTATCTCGCTACTTATATTAGTAACTTTATATTATAAGATAATATTAGACAGTTTTATAAATTCACTGGATAAGATAAAAAATTTGATAACATCGACGGGGAACAGATACTTGTAATTTTTCATTATTTGAATAAGTTTATACGATTTTATTTCACCAAGCATTTTTGACCAATTCAGCTACAATACCATATTCATGACATTACGGTCTCATTAACCACATTAATGAAAACACTGTAATAATTACCAAATTATATTTGAGATGTTTAGTAGTAGTGATAGTTATTTAGCATTCAGACACAAAACATATACTAAAATTATTGGTGCACACTGAGCTTGACTATACAGGTTAATTAATCAATGAGATAGATAATCATCAAGCCTTAACAAAATAGGGTATTTTACCCATTTTCAAAAATTGTTTTAAATGAATCCTAGTGTGATAATGAACCACTATAAAAATTGTAGTTATAATAATTATATTATTTAATTTTTTAAAACCGAATAGTGCCTTAAAATTACTTCTAATCTATCGTTTTCAGTTTTCGCGTGAAAACGCCATGTTGTTCAACTCGTGACGTCACAGTCGTCGATTCTGCCTATTTTGCAAAGGAATGATATACTTTTTAATGTTTAATAAAGAGTTATCATCTATATCATTAGTGTGTTGTGTCCGAATGCAAAAATACGAGCATAAGAACGCCGGGAAAGTTATTGATTAAAGTGCCGACTTATTTAGTTATGAGAAGTACTTAGTTAAAATTGGCAAGAAGAGACCCCAAGGCATTCTCTACAAAATCTAAACTATACTTCTGTGAAGATAAATTATATATAAGTATGATTTATATTTAACTATCGTTTAATACAATAGAAAACATCATGAGGTGAAAGGTACTGCAAGTCAAATTTTGTAATAAATTACGTTAACTTAGATATTATTACTAATTATTGCTAATGATTGTAATTATAAATAGACTGCCTCGTTGGTCTAGTGGTTGTAGTAGTGCGACTACTGATCATGAGGTCCTGGGTTCGAATCCCGGGTCGGGCCAAAAAATTAATTATTGAGTTTTTCCGTCAGGAAATTCTCAGTAGTTGCCCGGAGTCAGGAAGTTGGCGGTATCTCACCCTCGTGCCTCGGAAAGCACGTAAAGCCGTTGGTCCTGCGCCTGATCTCTCTCCGATCGTGTCGGTTTATCGTCCCATCGGATTATGAGTGTGATGGAATAGAGAGTGCACCTGTGCTTGCGCATACACTTGGGCACTATAATCCTGTCCTGCGCCGATGGCTAGCCTCCGTTGAGGCAGGCCACCGTGGCCGAAATTCGGTCTGGAGGACATTATTATAATAAATAAACTTAACTATGATAGCTACTAAACTATGTTTTATCAAAATACACCCTGACCTGGTACTGTGTTTTCGTGTAAACAAAAATTGGTAATAGGTACTTACACTGATATTTTTACATTCCTCAACTAGGCAGAACAAAAATTGGGATTGCATGCAAAACATTTTTCCACAAATTTTTTATCCTTGGTAGATTAGCACTTTCTGTTTTTACGAATTCGTTTTCCATGATAACTTTTCAATAACATTCGGAATAAAACTCAATAATCGTAATTATAACTTAAAAAATTCGAAATAACAGCACGTTAGCTAGTTATCTTAATCAGTGACACAGAACACCAATGGGTGCGTTTGGCAGAAAAAAGCGCTAGCAAGCGCTTACTAGCGCTAAAATAGTTTTCGGCCAGGACACGATTGCTACTTCAGTAGCGCTGACACAATCCGCCATTTTGCTTATTTAATTTGTTTGTTTTGACTTAGTGTTTATAAGTTGTTTTAAGTAATATAATGATATGAATAGACACATAGATGTTATTAAAAATTCATGATTGGTAAGTTTTTAATATGAATACTTCACAAACATATATTTAAATTAGGTTAGGTTCCCCGGTTAAAACTAACATCGTGTCCTAGAGGAAAATAGCTACTTACGATTTGACAGCGCTTACCGCTTACGATCGCCATTTTGCTTACAAGCGCTTGCTAGCGCTTTTTTCTGCCAAACGCACCCATTATCCTTAGGCTGGATCAGTGACGTCACGACATTTTCTAATATGGCCGACAGCGTTTTGCAGATTTGAGGAACAGACGAAAAAAATTCATAATATGGAAATTTAAAATTTATAACGCAATTTTATAAATAGAAATCAATATTTCTTGTTTACTATTTACAAAATCTATCATAAATATATATATTGTTTGATTTTATTTTACATGGTGTAAAATACCCTAGTATTAAACTGCAGAATTGAAGGAACATTAGGTTGTTGAACTGAAGACTTATCAGAAGCATGTCATTTCACAACTTATTATGAGAACAAACATTGATCATATTATCAGTTACAAAACTACTTGAGGTCATGTTAAATAATTCAACATTATTGTATAAATACTCTATATTTGACTTTTATATCAGCGAGCCTGACCTAACGCAAATGTTTGTAAACAAGCATCACGTTGTTACTCAATGAACTTGATTGAAATTCGTTATTCTCAAATTATAAGACGTTGGCTTAAGCATCTTTTTTTTAATTATCTCTATTACATTGAAAACTATTGTTTTACCTTTTTCATTAACATCTTCAAACTGTATACCTCGCATGAGATGTGAAGTTTAAATCCCACTGACCCGTTTAGTGGCGGTGTAAGAATATCCGAAAACACAAATCGTCAATGTCGTCCGAAGTTACAGAAGGTAGCAAACCAGGAGATGGCCAGTAAAGTATTCGTTATTAAAATTTAAACTAAAAATTATGGTTGTAAACCTTCTGCCAAGCGTGGCCACTATGGCAAATATCCCCTCTATAAAGCAATCTATTGGGTGGCCTATGTTTAGCAGTGAAATTTTGATAGGGTGTAGCAGTGGGTAGGGTATCATCGATTAATTACGTTTGGATCAATGTTCAAGTATGTCTATAAAAAGTTTTCAAGTAACCATATAGATCTCTAAAGTTTTTAAAAATAAAACAAAACATCTTGGTAGATAATTGTTGAAGATACATACCCAATTATCTGTCACGATATGTCGTTGCAACCTACTGCAGACACCCCCTCTCGAATGAGTTCTCGCCTCGTCGTGGCGAGGGGACTTAGTAGCCGTGGCTTGCTCACCCACGGTGAAATCAGAAGAACCCACATGGCTGGCTCGAGATGAAGGGTCGGCTCGAGGTGGCTACTCCGAGTAGGCTTAGCGAGCCCACTTCGGATATGTGTTATTGAACTGCGGTGAAAGGGGTGTTTTCTCTCCCTACCACCGCAATCGAGATGGAGTCATGGAGGAAAAAGAGTGTTGGTATAACGAACTTATCCTATCCTCCGGGACTCTGGCGGGGCACATCATCAATACGGTGGTGGTGGGTCTGCGAGTGAGGTAGCAGAGGAGTGACGGTATTGGATTGTATTAGACGGGAGGCCATGGGTCCAGAAAAAAATGCGCACTCGAAGGCATCTGCTTTCCTGACCTCAGCGGCAGATCTCCGCAGCCAACCAAGTTTTGGCCACAAAGGGTAGTGAGAGCGGTGCCTCACAATACCGACACTTGTATTCCGGGACTGCCACGGGTAGGCTGATACTCCGATCCGGTGGGTATTTGCGAAATCTTTCCCGTTTCCTCATCAATATGCGGCGAAGGTGAAACACCATGGGGTATTTATTAGTCGGTGCGAATCTGAAATGACCTATACTTGACTCCACAAGGCGTAGGAATTTAAAAAATAATATTTATTATATAACGAGTGGAAAGTTTTACGTTTTTAGTTTATGTTTATAAAAATTCTAAAAAATTTGTTTTTAAGACTTAAAGTTCTTATAATAATTTCTTATATTTGAACTTATTTAAATCTCATCAGATCATCATAATCTATATTACAGCCCTCACAATTCCACTGCTGAACATAGGCCTCCCCCAAGGAGTGTCACAAAGCATGGTCCTTGGCCACCTGCAGCCATCGACTTCATGCACCAGGTCATCACTCCATCTAACTAGACCTAGCTAGCTAGATAGAGTGTAGTGGTAGTCCTTGCCTCTATACCACATGACTTCTTTTATTTCCTAAAATTTCGTGTAATTTGCAACTAGTGGTGTCACAGGTTAGAGACAAACTTTCTTTAGATGATAAACATTTTTACGTGGTAGAGCCATGCTGCAGTTATATTAGTAGTATAGTTGTAGCACGAATGGGTCGGCTCGACCGGGGAAGGACCACGCTCTCACAGAATACCAGCGTGAAATAGTAGCTTAATGCTGCTGTATTTCGTATGGTGAGTGTAGAGAACCGGAGACCCTTGTTACTGGAAATGAGGCATTCCATCTCAGTCCTCGCGGGTGACAACGCATCTGCATTTTGATTTGTAATGGAAGATAGATGTAGATGTCTATGGGCCGCAGCAACCACTTACCATCAGGTGGACTGTGTGCTCGTTTGTCACCCTATTCTATAAAAAAAAAAAAAAAAAAAAACAGGATAAGTGCCAAATTTCGAGATTTTAAGATTCATTATAATAATTAATAAATCAATTATTATTAAATTTATAAAATATGAAAAAATATATTATGTGTCATTTATTTCATAATTTGATTTGGAAGAGCCACGCTAGGTTCAGCTATATTATAGTCGCAGCACAAATGGATCGGCTCGACCGGCGAATGACCACGTTCTCATAGAAATCCAGCGAACAATTAGCAGCTAAACATTTAGAATTTTGATAGGCTGTGACGGTGTTAAACTGCTACAATATAAGAAGGTAAAATTTGACATTGTTTTAATGATCGTAATAGCTCAAGTGGATATCGAGCGGTCGCGAAATCGTAATGCCTTGGTTCGCGTCCTGACTTTTTCCTTTTTTTCTTTCAAATTCCCATCTTTTGTGAGAAAATCTATTATTTCGAGCCCTTTTTTTAGTATTTTTTAAAAATACGAAAATGTTAATTAAACTAATTGCACTCATGAATTTTTATTCAAATAACCAGTTTAGTTTTTTCTATTATGTCAATAAGATCAAAAAATATTGTTCATGTTTCATAGTATGTAATTTGTATCTAAATGTAATTTCTAAAAAGCCAGTATTCTACAAATGTGGCAAAATGGAGTGTACAAAACTCGAGGGTCATTTTACTGCCAAAGAAAATTTTAGTCCTTAAATAAAATTAAATAAAAACTTATCTATATTTCGCTTTTAAATCGATGAAAGATGTGATATGAGTGTCTATTGGGGGTACCCAATTGACACTCATATCAAAATTGAGCACATAGTGAACCCGATGGCCAGAGCATGAGGTATCATGCTCTGGCCATCGGGTTCACTATGTGCTCAATTTTGTACTCCTTTATGCTATAAAAAATTATTAAGTATAATAAATGAGCGTGGTCGTTTGCAATGATGTGATCATTTGAGGTCATCAGAGCTTCATCGCGGTCGCGAAAGACATCGAAATAAAAACAAAAAATTTAAAGTCATTAACCTATGAATAATATCAATTAGTAAACATTTAAAATACGCTGACTTAAATCATTTAAAGAATATCAATAACTTTGACTTTTCTCCGAAGTTCTGGTCTCAATTATACATATAAAATTATTTTAAGAATATCTATTAAGCACGGATAGAAGTGTTATGTATTTTATTGCAGTTTATTATTGTTGTTTGAAAATGATAGTGTAAAACTAAGAGAAGGACAGAGACAAAAACACTAAGTCGTAAACTATAACCAATATATTAAAAAAAACAAGCCTTGACAATAATAAGGAACACTTCGAGAATTCAACTTAAAAAAAAAACTAACTACACTACACGATACTAATATCGATTAATGTCAACTGTCAAAATAGCGTCGATAAAGCAGCAACCTTTTGACCGCTTTTGACCCTTTATTATTTGATTAACCAATGAAGAGCTATCGTATCACAGAACCATCTATGCAAACAAGGCTCTAAATTTTGAGTTATGGGAAATTTACCATATTAACCGGATGACCATATTACACTCACGTACTATTTTTATCGCTGATTACAGATCTTAGCTAAGCTGCATTGGAACAGTAATCATAATTAGTGTGTGTAAACAATAGTAATAGCATATACCTGTTTATTTTCAGTCCGAATAATGCTTTATGTCTTGACTGGCAATGATCCATATTTATTCAATCCAACTAAATCGTTTGCAAGTCGATTCAGTGGTGTACTATTTACTAATTTGCATTCATTAAATTAATTCACGTGTATTACAGTCGTACTCTCATGTTTCGATGTATTTATGTTTATAAATGAGAATCTATAAAATTTACTAAGAGAAATATTGAACGTATTAATGTCTGTACAAAGTAATTACGTAAATGTAGTAATGAATATAGTAAGGTTCAAATAACTTAAAATAAGTCAAGTTCTCGTCTCATTATAAGCTCAGCTTAACTAGTGGGAATCGTGGATGGTTTTATTTTGATATTTGTGATTATTTTATAGATATTATAAGTATACAGAACAATGGGTAATCCCAGGATATAGAGTAAATAGGTAGAGATAGGAGATAGAGTAAATAGGCTCTTCACTTCTATTGTGGGAAGACAGAATGTATCAAAAAAGGCACGTATGGCAGTTCACGATACCGTGTTAGTCCCTACCCTAATGGTAGTGAAAGTGTGGCAAGCAGAGATATTAAAAATGCGTCAAACTAAGAGTATCTTTAACCGACGAGCATGTATGCGTAGGTGTTTTATGCATGTGCACGTAGTAGAGCAACGCTGCAGCTACGAATCATTCCACCTTAAACCTCAAGGCTGACAACGCATCTGCGTTTTGATTCTTAATCGAGGATAAATGTAAATTTCTATGGACTCAGAGCATCCACTTACCATCAGGTGGACTGTGTGCTCTTTTGTCACCCTTATTCTATAATAAAGGATGTAAATGAGGCGAGAGTGGTGTGTCTGGATCGTGCCAAATAGAAGTCCATAGTCTCTGCCTACTCCTCTTCGTGACAAGCTTGAGTGTTTATGTAATAAGAGATGCATGCAGTGAAATTTAACGGACTGATGATAAAGAAGAAAAAGCGAATTGTGTGGGAAAGCTGATGCTGCTCATCATTAGTGCACTATCTATGCGACGGAATCAGGTCTGCTCTCACCTCTATATTAACCCATGCTGTAGCTATATTTTGGTTGCAGCAAGAATTAATAATAATAATAATAATAAATATTTATTTCATTTATAATTACACATGTTTACATACAGGAATAAATATGATTACAATTAAATAAAGTAACAATAAGTCTAACAAAAATAACATACTATGATAAAATTAAAACTATGTGTAGCTTAATAATGTAGAATATACAAAAGAAAAATAAAAAGTCAAGTTTATAATATTAGCTACCTGCCTGAACTAGGTTGAGTACCTGTGTTTCAGACATCACTTACACAATGAGTTTAATAATGTAGGACACTAGATATTTAAATAATTAAACCATATTATATAATAAATAAAATAACTAAATAACAAAATAACAATTAATTGTTACCTACAATTAATACAAACTATTTTAGAATTTCTAACAACTTCTCTGTGTCTTCGTAATTTAAATTATTTAGAAATTCCCTTATACTTATATTACAGTTCTTATAACTTAGACCATATACCTTTAGTGACTTGTTGAGCTTGTTATATAGAAAGGGTCCTAAAAATATGTAAAATTTGTTCACAAATGCGTGTTTGGTTTGAGGGTTAACACAAACTAAGTCCATTCTACTCCTCTCTATGGATTTTGAGTTAAATGGAAGTTCGGTATGCTGTTTTAATATGATGTTCAGGATAAACAACTGACGGACAGTTAGTACACTACATGCCAAGTAAAGTTGATGTGTAGGAAACATGAATGGGCGGAAAGTGGCTACCTTTAAAACTGCTCTCTGAGCACGTTCTACTGGAAGCAATATTGTTTTAGAAGCTCCACCCCAGGAAGTAATGCTATAAGTGAGTATGGATTGACACAAAGCTAAATAGACCTGTCTTATCAATTTGAAGTCAGCGATGTTACGAAGATATTTAAAAATATATATTAATTTACGAACTCTAGCACAAAGTAAATCGATGTGCTTGCGGAAATTTAAATTTGTGTCAAGCGTGATACCTAGATATTTTATATTGTCTGTTTTTGTTAATGCGGAACATGCACATGCAGTGTCATTATACGAGTTACAATTATGAGCGTAAATATTTAGGTGAGTAGGTATGTTATTATTTCTCATTAAAAATAACATATATTGTGTTTTATCAGCGTTTAAACGTAGGAGATTATTAAGAAGCCAATTAGATACTATGTTAAAGGCTGAGCGTGTTTATAAACCTCATCTCGTGATTTAGCTGAGAATAACAGGGCTGTGTCTGCATACGACATAATGACACCATTTTGAAGTTGAAGATTGCATAAGTCATTTATATAAATTAGGAACAATGTAGGCCCCAGGGTACTGCCCTGTGGGATTCCATAAGAGTTGTTTTGTAATTCAGTACGTGTAAACTCACCGATTTTTACACATTGAAAGCGATCACTGTGGTAATCAGAAAAAAATTGTAGTTGAGTTCCTCTTATGCCAAGTGTTTCAAGCTTTTGCAATAGTATAGGGCAAGAAATAGTATCAAATGCATTGGCAAGGTCTAAAAAGATCCCAATTGAGTGCATACCCTTGTCAAGATTACTTGTAACGTAATCTGTCAATTGGTGCAAGGCATCATTGCATGATCTCTTAGGCCTAAAACCAAATTGTCTGTATGACAGCAATTTGTTAGTTTCCTGCTATTTTATTAACCTGATATTTATGATCTTTTCTAAAATTTTAGATAAGCCAGATAAGACTGAAATCGGCCTATAGTTACTAACTAAGTTTTTATCACCAGCTTTGTAAATAGGAGAAATCACTGCTTTTTTAAGCACTTTCGGGAAAATACCATTTGATAGGCATAATTGAAAGATATGTGTTAACGGGGCGGCCAGTAAATGTTTAAATCTTTTGAGTATGCGATTAGGTATATTGTCCCATCCAACTGCACAATCTTCTTTTAAGCCAGATATTATACTTAAAATCTCATCAATATCGGTATTTAACAATACAAAAGAATTTAACTTAGAAAAGGATGTGGGCATAAAAATTGGATTACGAGTGTTGCTTAATTTTAAAGTTGTCTCTGCTATTTTTTTGCCAACATTAATAAAATAATTATTTACTTTATTAATGAGAATGGGTCAGCTTGACCACGTTCTCACAGAATACCAGGGTAATTTTTTTCTAGGTAGAAGGACTTTCTTCTTTGTTTATGATCCGTCCAATTTCCATCTGCCGCCAAAGTTTTCAAGGTGGAAAGACTTCTTTCTTTTTCTAGGATTCGTCTGAATTCCGTCTGGGTAGATAATACGCTCATACGTATTTCTGTTTTTTATAGAAGAGGGGACAAACGCGCATACGGCTCACATGATGTTATGTGACTACCGCAGCCAATGAACAACCGCAACACCAGGGGAATTGCAGGTACGTTGCCGACCCTTTTGAAAGGAGTAAGCTCTTTTCTTGAAGGTCCCCAGGTCGTATCGGTCCGGAAAAATTGCCAGTGGTAAACTATTCCACAGAGAGCTCGTACGCGGAAGAAAACTCCTAGTGGAACGTACAGTCGTGGACCGCCAAACATCCAGATGGTGTGGGTGCTATCGGGAGGTTTGCCGCGTGTTCATGAAATTTGGCGGCTGGGATTTCTGTTGAAAAATGCTTAATACGTGCACTGCTGTGTTCTGGTGTGGAGTATAGCCAGTATAGTGGAGTATAGCCAGCCAG
This sequence comes from Parnassius apollo, assembly GCA_907164705.1. Taxonomy (NCBI): domain Eukaryota; kingdom Metazoa; phylum Arthropoda; class Insecta; order Lepidoptera; family Papilionidae; genus Parnassius; species Parnassius apollo. The sequence goes on along the minus strand of CAJQZP010000312.1, from coordinate 150,965 downwards.
TATAGTTACAGGCTGTGAGGTATTCAATCTTAGTTCTCAGAGGTGACATCGCACATATAGCCCCTTTTGTTTGAAATTGTCTGCAGAGGTCCGATAGACACTTACCATTACACAGATTTTTAGTTTGTCACTCCACACTGTCCAGTCTTACAAAAAAAATAGCAGCTTAATTCTGCCGTGTGTACATTTTAATTTTAGGATTTATGTAGGTGTCTGTGGGACCCAGCATCTATTTATCATCGGCTAAAGTGTGCCCTTGTTTGTTATTTATTATTGTATAAACAACACAACCCTCGAACTTAGTGCGTTTTTTTTTCCACTTTCTTCTGCTATAATGACGTGTAATGTCATAAAGACGTAGAATTCAGTTATTTTAATTATTCATTTAAGTTCTCTTATTATTGAGAGGGTTATGGAGCAGTTTGTACACCGCGTTGCTCCAGTGTAATACAGAATAATATAAAGATAGAAGAAATTTTCTTCAATGCCATTCTCGTCGTAATTCAGCACTTAAAATTGCAGTGTACCATTTCATTACTGGCGGAAGGAATCGAAGCTTGCATTTTATGAAATGTACCACAAGCACGAAGCCTCCAAGCAGCCGCTTATTAGTTATTTAATATTAATATTAACAGTAATTATTAAGCGCCTGTATATTAATAATATTATTTTTAATATTATTTTATAAGTTTTGCTTTATACATAAAATTGATTTTTAAATATACATAAATATATCTCAGGTATTTTTTTTTTAATTTTATCAGAATAACAAATTTATGATTGATGCTACAAATCTCGCAGTCACATTGTTAAATCACTTTATTTAAAACTTATTTTAATATGTGTCCCTGTTAATGTCATCAGTTTGTGCCCGATTTAGGTCTGTTGCCAAACATACCTCATTAACGAACTTTGTCACGGTGCCACGTTTTGAACGAGTTATAATGACATCTTTAACATTTTGTCAAGTAAGTTTCAGTTTTATTCATTTAAAATGTATGCGATTAATTATGGCAGTAGATAATATTCTGTTGACAATATAATATGAAGCCACAATTTTTCAAAATCTTTAGTTTTATAGTTATGAATATTGAAATGTTAAATATTTCCGTATCCTATATTCCCAATGTTCTCTTACCTATAGTTATTTTGACTTCTGAAAAAACATAAGAATACCGTTAAAAGCTCTCAACTATGCTGAAGGTTATAACATCTTAAATAAATATTGAAAGCGCGGGTGTGTTACGTGGTAAGAGGGTGCGCTTGCCACACATTATTCGTGGCCGCCAATAAAGAGTATATTAATTAATAATTTGGCCACCACAGTAACTAAGAGGCTGCTCACACGTTCTTACTTACTGTGGCTTAAGTAAACATATATAATATTTCTTATCATATATGCTTTACTTATATTTTAACACTTAAAGTAAAGCATATGTGATAAGCTTCAAGAAAACCTAGCATGCAATATTCAAATATATTCTTTACACAATCAGACCAACAATCCAATAATAACAAACATTTGCTCCAACTAGGGTTAGAACCCCGGACCCCCGACTCGGTATTCAGGTAAATTAACCATTAAGCTGTGCGGTTTTTTATAATAATGGCCAAATAAACTTAAAAAAAATACAAAATTAATGTATAAGCAAATATAATTTAGAGCCATCTTGTGTACTATCGTAACAATACAACTAAAATAAGTGCCTGTAAACACTTTGAAACGTGCCTAGTGATGGCGCTATATTTTTAAATAGGAATTAATTTTTATATTATTGCAGTTACATGTATATTATTAAAGCCACGGTTTTAATTAAATATTAGCACAAGGCCTAATAAAAGAGACGAGTAACTTTATTTGTGTTTATATTGTAATTGAAAGCTGGAATATATTGCAAGGGAACTTGCAATTTAAAGAAATAAAAAATATTTCAAAGATCACAAGTCTTCAAGTTCGTGAACACTCATTGGCGGTGCGGCGCACACTTTCTTTCCTTAATACTCTTTCAGAAATGAGGCCTATACCAGCATTGGAACTTATATAAGCTGTAACAATAACTTCAGGTAATACAATACACATAAAGTTATTACTACGATAAATAAACGTGTATGTCACAGAAACTAAGAAAATTACTAGACGTGAAATTCACCACGACACCGACCGATTTTTTCCTGCTTCATAATCTTTCCAGATTGGTGATGATGATTTCCATATCATCAACTTTAAACTGTGTCTTGTAAAAGGGCATTATTTCAGAAAAAGATTCGAAATATTAATCTATTTCTTTAGCTGGATTTATATTAATACTAGATTGCACGCGCGCTTTACTATGCTATGGTAGATTGAACATGCATTTTTGTGTGCCCGTCTGTTGTTTCTTGACCTTCCCCCCCCGCGCCCCTAGATAAGCCTCGAAAACTACGGGTTCATGTAGTACCAAGCAACAGCGTAGGCGTATTCCTCCACAATTTCCCTTCAAAATCTTCATTATACTATGGCAGTACGTGCGAGTATCGGCATAACCAAAAGTAATGAAGGTATATACTTCTTTATTTCAAAATATTTACGAATAATGATAAAAATATTGGTTCTTAATTTTGATAGTGTTGAATACGAGTTATTATTAACTGTAAGTATATTATGTTTAAATTTAATTTTTTTATACTGTGTTTAGTGATTTCTTGACAAAATACGAATTTTTTATGGGGAAGGAAACAACATTTTTGGTACTTCAATAATTTGATATCCTGAAGGAATATCAGGCGCGAATTCATGATTCATGCGTAGGTGAACCTTTTGTGAAAGAGCCCTGTACGAGATCACATGCGATTCGTATCACAGACGTTGGTATAATGTTCACAGTATGAGTTGATTCATTCCAGCTATTCGCTCCTAAAATCTTTCTGAGAATCCAAGCAATGGACCAATACAAATTTTTACCCCTAAATCGATTTAGTAAAAATTAAAGTACATTTATAAGTATTATTATTTGGATGAGTCATTATGTTACAATCTTTGATTTTCGATTCGATATATTCATTTAAAGCAGATAAATCATAAGTACCATAAAGAATTTTTACTATTATTTTATTTCCATAGGCAAATACATTATTGCTTTCATGTATGTTAGGAATAGAGTTGAAAGTAGACAAAAACAATAAATTACACTCATAATTACTATCCAATGACAAAAAGAGATACTAATTCAAATTGGAGAATAGATTTATTACCAGTCATTGTTAGATTTAAAGACAATATGACAAACTGAATTCAAAACAAGTACAAAGTACTTAGTATTTTGTAGATTCCAAAAGCTTTTTAAAATTTTAAACACAAACGTCCTCATTTATATATGTTACGTTTCTGTCCGTTATCATAATTGTAAAATATATTCGGTCGTATGTATTTGATAAATTCTTCCGAAGGCTATTGACAATGAAAAGGAAATAGTAAATATAATTTCGAAAAATACGCAGTTGAAAAGTGATGTGGTAAAATTACATAGTAACTATACAGATATTTTAAAGGAAATGGATCAGCTCCGGGGGACAGTCGATGAGTTTAAACGATTCAGCAAAGAATGTGAGGATGCCCTCAGATTAATTACTGCGTTGAAATGTCAGTTAACTGAAGCTAATGAGCAGATTTCACAATTTAAATAATACATGGATAACTTGCATGGATTTCAAAGTCAGAGTCTGTTCAATGAGCTCGTAGAATGTAAATTTCATAAAACGTTGTAAACCTCCACATTAATAGATTTGACTGATGATTCTGTCACATTAAGAACAGCAGAAAGAATTAAAAGTAGCATAAGGAAATTAAGAAAATATGTAAAAATCAATAAATATATTAGGAAGGTGCAAAATTAGTTGAAACTAAAATTAATACTAAAAATTATACAATTGTATGTTGATGAAAAAAACAAGAATTAATTAGTAAACTTAAATTATATTCGATTGAGGTGAAAAAATGAAAAATTGTTATGAGACTGAAATAAAATATCTTAATTCAATAATTTTATCACTTAAAATTTCATTAAAAATTATGTCAAATAAATATAAATCAGCAGAAAATAAAATAAAACAACATATACTGGTCATGGAGAATCTGGTAAAGTCATCTAAATATAACGAGGAACGTTTTAATCCTTATTAAAACATCATAATGAATATCTCTTCTTCTTTTCTTTTATCCTACCCTATTTCTTTCCTATCCTGACCCAATAGAAAGTGTCAAGCGTATCTTGCCGATGGTAGCGTGGCTGTAGGGAAGCCAGTCGCAGACGGTATCTACCTGAGACCAGGGCAATTCAGGTAATATTTTAGCCCTTCCCTTGGCATGTGGAGCTCTGCTAGTGAATATTTCCCTAGCTAATCGTGGGACCAAAATGGACGAAAATCGACATTTTGCTAAGAATAATGAAAAATCTCATGTAATTAAACTACCTGCAGGTTTGGAAGAGGCTATTTTTGCCTCACCAATAAACTGCAATACTACACCTCAACCTGGGATGAGCCGTGAAGTGGAGGGCACGTCTGCAGCCAAACTATAATCGGAAACGTACCAGAAAGGGGCAAAGAAAAAGTTCGCTAGAACTTATAAGCTTAGTGGGGCAGCAAGGAAGAGGTACCGAAGGCTGATAGCAGCTGAGATAGGAGCCGAAGAGAGAGAGAGACAAATTTCCTCTGCCCAAACCTCCCCCAATTCCGAAGACGAAAAAACGCAGTCGGTCTGAGGAAGAGTCCCCCAAAGACCAGCTCAGGAAGTCTGTGAAGCTGGCAATGAGGGAGAATAAGCTCAACTTCAGTGCCGTATCTGGCTCAGCGCATGTAGGAATTCGCAATTTGAATCCTGTGAGTGTGAAGCAGATGCGGCTGGTCCACTGGGCATCGGCCAACACAGGCCATCGCTAAGACGGCCTGTGGGGAGCTGCCGGGAATAGGTCCACAATTTTCGGGTTTCACTCATAAGCCAGGTTGTATTCTGGTAACGTGCCTGAATAAGGCAAGCCAGGACTGGATTGTGGGTGAAATCGTAAAACTAAAACCCTGGCGGAAGGCAAAGCTCACGATAATACCCGAGGTCGAACTGCCTAAGCGTCAGCTGGGCATTACCTATTTGCCCCGCAGCGAAGCTGACTCTCCCGAGGGGGTGGCTGTGCTGTGGAGGGCACAAAATGAAGGCCTCCGTACCGAGTTCTGGAGAATACTCCACTGTAGGGACTTGGAGAATGAGTTCCTAGTAACCTTTTCTTTAGACGACCCATCGCCGAAGGCTCTTCAGAGGGCGGATGGCAGAGTCGTCCTTGCCTTTAAAATAATAACTTTTAAAGTCACGAGAGGCGCAGTGGAGCCTGAACCGCCCCAATTCCAGTCCCCTTAGCCCTCCACCTCTCGGGGTGAAACTGGAACGCCATCAGTGAGAGTGACCAAGACCCAAGGCGCTGATCTTACCTCGGTCCAATGGCCTCCACTGCTGTCGTCCAGGAGCGGAGGAGGTGAGGTGGGAGCAGTATAGTGGAAGGTAAGGCGGGGATCAAGAGCGCCGGTAAAGGACGCCGTCGTCCTCAACGTGTGAAAAAGATCCCTGTCACTCCACAAATGGCTAACCCCAAGGGTAAGACGAGGTTCCTTCAGGGAAAATCTTCACCATGCAGCAGCTGTTCTGCCGTGGTGGAGGTTTGCTTTGCAGAGGACAACATTGACCTTGCCGTCATAGAAGAGCCTTGGGTGGCCAACGATCAAGTTCTGGGATTGTCGGCTTCCCGTAAGATTCCTGTCAATACTAAAGGCAATAGACCCAGAATTTGTATAATTTACAATAAAAATATTAAACTTTTAGCTGTTCCAGAGTATTGAAATGATGAACTGGTTACAGCATTCACAAATCTTTTTTTAAATCAATCATAAAACACATATCATCATAAACACTCACGCCTGTCACCCAGAGGGGTAGGCAGAGACTACAGACTTCCATTTGGCACGATCCTGACACACCTCTCTCGCCTCCTTCACATCCATACACCTACGCATGCATGCTCGTCGGTTAAGGGTACTCCTAATTTGGCCCGTTTTCAATAAATCGCCAATTTGGTCGATAAATTTTCGCCTAGGACGTCCCTTTCCGACTCCGCCATTCACTTCTGCAACATAAATTTTCTTTGTCACTCTTTCCTCATCCATTCTTTCCACATGACCAAACCACCGAAGCATTCCTTTCTTAATCCTGGTCACAACATCATCTTGCAAACCACACTCTTCTCTTATCACACAATTTTTCACCCTGTCATTCAGATTCAGCCCTAACATACTCCTTAACGACCTCATTTCTACTGCATTTATTCTACTCTCGTGCTTCTTCTGCCATACCCAACTTTCACTACCATACGTTAAAGTAGGGACCAACACAGCATTGTGAATTGCCATACGTGCCTTTTTTTGACACATTTTGACTCTTCACAATAGAGTGCAGGGCTCCATTTACTCTGTTTCCTGCGTTCACTCGTCGTTCTATATCCTTATCATATCTCCCATCCCTGCTAAATACGCAACCCAAATATACAAACTCATCTACTTGCTCGATCAACTCCCCTTCTATTCTTATTTAACATATCGTTTTACTTTCATCTCTTTCAAAAACCATAATTTTTGTCTTACTTGCGTTCACTTTCATACCCCTTTCTTTTAATGATCTGTTCATTAATGTAACCATCATTTGCAACTCAGCCGCCGACGACGCAAGAATAACTTGATCATCGGCGTACAAAAGGCATTTGATGGTTAACTCACCCATTCTTAATCCGCATTCTTCAACTTTCAAATTTTGCAAACAACTGTCCATAAATAGGTTGAACAACCACGGGGAAGCCACACAGCCCTGTCTGACACCTTTATGGATGCCAAACCAGTCCGAGTAGACCCCGTTGATCCTAACACAAGCACTAGAGTCCCTATAAAGAGATTCCAATGCCTGTATCAAGCCAGCGCTCAACCCAAATGAGTTCAGTGTTTGCCATAGCACATTCCTATCCACTCTGTCATAGGCCTTCTCCAAGTCCATGAACGCACAAAAAACCTTTTGGTTTTTGGCCAAAAACTTCTCCGCGATCATGCGCATGGAGAAGACTTGATCTGTACATCCCATTCCCTTTCTAAATCCCGCTTGCACATCCCAAATTTTTCCATCGGTTTCTTTCATGACCCTTTCAATTAGTACCTTGGCATACAGTTTTCCCACGATGCTAAGAAGGCTGATACCGCGGTAGTTTTTACAGTCCTGCTGCGACCCTTTTCCCTTATATACTGGGACTATCACGGCTTTGCACCAGTCTCCCGGTACCCGCTTCAGTTCCCAGCATAAATTAAACAAGGTGTGCAGCAGGCCTGCCACCACTTCCTCTCCAGCCCTTAGCATTTCGAGTGAAACTCTATCATATCCGGCAGCCTTACCTGCTTTCATGCTTCTCATTGCTTTCATTATTTCATCTATACTTATCTCGCTACCTTCTTCCTCTTCTTTCGGAGTTCCTATTTCATTCAGTTCATACGTTGTCTCCTCACTCATAAACATGCTTTCAAAATATTCCTTCCATCTCTTTAAACTCAAAACTTCATCATTCAGAATATAGCCATTCTCATCTCTTATAGCATTCATTATAGGCTGTTTTGAACATCCCCTGGCAGTTCTTACGAGTTTCCAGAACATTTTAATATTTGCCTGGAAGTTATCCGATATTCTTCTATCATTCTTATCCGTTCTTTCTTGCTTTTTCCTTTCAACTACTTCTTTTACTCTTTTATTTAGATGTCTAAAGACTGCCTTTTTTCTTTCAAAATCATCATTCGTACCGCTTGAATTACCAGCCTTAGTTGCTAGTAAATCTAGCCATGCTCTCTTCTTTGCTTCAACTTCCGTACGTATCTCATCATCCCACCATAACGTATTATTTTTCCTTTCATTCTTTCTTTTACTAACACCACATACTTCGGTAGCTGCATCTACTAAACCTTTCTGAACATTTTGCCATACATTCTCCAAGTCCAACTCATTCATACATAATTCATCCAAACCACTTACGTTTTCTTTCAGTCTACATTTAAACTTGTTTTTCTCACCTTCATCTTGTAATCTTTCTGTTCTAATACGCTGTAACGCAGTGGTAGACACGGATGACCGATGGCGCCACCGCCTGAATAGACCATTAATTCGGCATAAAACCAAAAAATGATCCGTTCCTATGTTTGACCCCCCGGTAAACCCTTGTATCCACCACTGCGCCCCTCAATCTTTCATCCACAATTATGAAATCTATCATGCTTCTATCATCACCTCTTTCCCAAGTGTACATGTGAATCCTCTTGTGGCGAAAGAAAGTGTTCGTCACAAAAAGATTCTTTTCCATACATACAGTGAGGAGGCTTTCACCATTCTCATTTATACTTTCATCACCAAACGTTCCCAATATCCTTTCATAACCAAGCCTCCTCACCCCAACTCTTCCATTAAAATCTACTAGCATAACAACCTTTTCATTTCCCTTACATTTCATTAATACCATCCTTACCATTTCCCAAAACTGCTCTCGGATATGAGTGGGCTTAGACATGTCTGGGGCGTAGACCCCTAGTACAAACAACTTCTTTAAGCCCACTTTCAATCGTATCCATAGCAGTCTTGGGCTTACACATTCATACTCTTTCACACATTGCACCATTCTTTCTGATAGGATGATCCCTACTCCCTGGCATGCCCGCTCGAGCTCGTCTACACCAGACCAGTATGCGGTATACATGCCATGTGTAGTGACATCCTTCCCCTTCCGTTTCGTCTCATTTACACATAACAAATCTATTCCTCTATCATACATCACCTCGCATACTTCACCCATTTTATCATTCATTGCTCCACATACATTCAACGTAGCCAGACGGGCCTCTGCAATCCACTTTTCGCCCCTCCGGGAGACAGAACGTGACGGGTGGCGAGCCTCGTCGCCGGTTTTCCTCCCGGAGATTCTTCGCACCCCTGCCCCATTAAAGGGGCGCCGGGAACTCGGGGCCATTTCTTTACTTTGATTCCTCATGGTGCGAATGGGGTGGTATATTTAACGCCGCTACCACGGCGAGGAGCCGAGTCTGTGCTATCGGCTTGTCGCTCATTTAGCACCACCCGGGGGACACGTGTAGGGTGGGCCTAGGATTAGGTGGTCAAAGCCTACGGACGCGAGCGACTTATCCCCCAATTTTTAAATCAAGTACATAATTAAATCTATTTTGCCATTTTCCCGAATAATTTTTTCTTTTACAAATTCAAATAAAAATCTAAAAGTTAGCTATAAAATATTTGTCCAAGTGTTTTCAAGAAGACTTGGAGTAATTTGATTGCTTTGTATACTTAGATTCAGATTCGTTTTACGTTTAGGGGTGCCGTTAAATAATGTTGCGCGCCTAAGTTGACGTCAGGTACCTGGCAGAGCGAGGAGAGTTTTCCAGAAAATGCCATGACTAATCTTTCAATCAATAGCGCCATCTAGTATCGAATTGAATAACTAAGCTTTCTAGAAGCCCCACACTTGAACTTTCTGCGCCTGGTCGGTCGGGGCCCTTTATTTACTGGAATATTCTGGATGTTTCGGTAGAAAATGTGTATTTAAGCCGCTGTAAGCCGCGGTCGGGGCAGTATTGAATTTGGCAAGACAAGGGAAGCTTCGGAGCGAAATAAAGTGAATCAGTGTTAGGTAATAAAAGTGTAAATTTTGGTAATTCAATCGGCAGTTTCTATTGTCACAAACCTCAAGCTCGTACCTATAACAATAATAAGAAGCCCTTATAGTTTCGTCATATCCGTATGTTCGTCCGCTGTTCTACTCACATACCGTAGTTGCTACAAAGTTGTAATTTGGCATAAGTATAGATATTAATCATGACAATAAAGATATGAAACAAAATCTTAAAAAAAACATTTTTATTTTCGGTACATCCCTTACCGATATTGATGCTTTTATTCAATTTTGTGGAGTCGTTGAATAGGCCTTTTAAAAATATTGGGAGTATGTAACAACATTTTTTAATTCAGGGATTCCTTTGTGAAATATTTAGCATTAAAGTTGTATTTTTATTAGAGTTATATGTCTCCACTCCCTACCAATTAAACCGCTGTTTTTGGAAATCTGAATGTATGCACGACAACAGAGTACACAATAAAATTCAAAGGAAAAAAAGATTGGTAAAATTTTCCTCTCAGTTCCATATAAAATGACTAATGCTGCATTATAACTTATATATATATATATATATATATATATATATATATATATATATATATATATATATATATATATATATATATATATATACAGGGTTACTGGTAATTCGACGTATTCCCGCCAAGGCGTGATAGTTGGGGTCATAACCTATCAAATGAATCATAAAATGCATTATGCAAATGTGAACCAATTTCCAGATATTTAGGTTTAATTATTTTTTTTCAAAAATCCCAAAAGTCTGGTGTCAAAAATTTCTAAAAAAAAAACTTACAGCTGTATTATTTTAATTTTATTATTTTTACTTAATGTAAACCTGGATACTTATTTATCAATACTACAATGTGCAAAAAGTCTCATCATTTTCGAAGTAACGCTACTGAAAGTACAACTTTTTCCAAACAGAAGATAAGTAATTAAAAATAAAAATGATTTTGTGAAAAATAATTGTATGTGATCAATTGTGCAAATCATGTTAAAAACATCCCTATTTATCTAGCTACCTAATGAAGTATCAACTTTGTAGTTTGCTTATATAGAAACAGAAAAAAAAATTAAAAAATGAGGTCAGGTAGTCGAGTTCTAAAAAAGACAAAGGAATTCGTGTTTTATTTTTAACCAATATTAATTAAGGAAATGAAACAAAGCACTTGATTGAAATTAGCTTTATTTATTTTATAATAATATAATAAAATAATATGGGAGCCCCTATTCCGTATACAGACACGCATTCGTTTTCTTAATTCGCTTTTAATAACGTTTGAGGTTAAGTCTTATGTGTGTGAGTGAGTTTGAGGGTAAGTCTTATGTCGTTTGTCGCGTTGATAATGCGGTCTCTCAGTTGATCAAGGGTCGGCACTGGCACATTGTCGCAGTACACGATGCTCTTTATGTGCCCCCAGACATAATAACCCATCGGTGTTATGTCAGGACTCCTTGCTGGCCATGAAATTGGTCCTCCTCTGCCAATCCACCGATGTCGATAATTTTCGTCCAGCCATCGTCGCACAGTTACACGACAGTGCGCAGGACACCCATCATGTTGATACCACATGTTTTGCCTTGTGGCGAGAGGAACATCGTGTAACAATCCGGATAAGTCCTCCCTTAAAAATGTTTCATAATTTTCGCCGTTTAAATAGTTTGGCAGAAAATAAGGCCCAATTAAATTGTCGTTAATAATCTCCATCCAAACATTTAGTGAAAATCTTCTTTGTGATTTAGAAGGTCTCTTTTTTTCAGGATGTCTTTGCTCTTTTGGAGCCCAAAAATGTGAATTATGGTAATTTGTAATACCGTCTTGATCGAACTTCGACTCATCAGTCCACAATATTTTTCTAAAAAACATTGGATCTTCTGCATCTGCGTTCAACATAAATCTACAAAAATCCAATCTTCTAACTGGATCTCCTTCCATCACATGCACTGGTGTGTAGTGGTACGGATAAAACCCTGCAGTATGCACAGTAGACCAGACCTTCCACTGCGATACACCTAAGCGACGAGCAACTGTGTTCGTGGAAGTGGTTGGATCTTCTTGAAATTTACTCAAAATTTCTTCATCTTCCGCACGCGGTATGCCACTTGGCCTGTCAGCATCACGTTGTTGCCTTTGAACATTTCCAGTCCCTCGTACTCTACGATACACTGCACTAAACACTGTGACATGGGGTGGTCGGCGATTAAGGTAGCGCTGTAGGTATTCACGGCGAGCAGCTGCAGCGTCACCGTCATAATATCCATAGAGATAAAAGATATCTGCGTATTACTCGTGGGAAAATGATTGCCTTGCATGATCTCCGCGTCTTGGTGGTTCCGCCGCCATAAAACTTTGAAACTCAACTTCTTTAAGTGTAACAGGGAGGGATATGCGCGCGTGTGTACGATGCCTGTAATACTGATGATTGATTGAACAGTTTCTTCTTGTTTAACTTGTTTCTAATTTCACACTAAATGTAAACAATAGCGTAAGTTCAAACGCACAATCTTTTACGAGCATTCACGCAGCTGTTGATAAGGTTCCGAGAAGCGATTGTTTGGGATTACCCAAACATTGCTAATCGGAGCTTGTCTACCTGACCCCTTTTTTTTCAAGTTTTTTCTGTACTATTTAAGTTACAAGCTAAATTGATACTTCGTTGGGTAGCTAGATAAGTAGGGATGTTTTTAACATTATTTGCACAATTGGTCACATACAATTATTTTTCACAAAATGATTTTTATTTTTAATTACTTATCTTTTGTTTGGAAAAAGTTGTACTTTTAGTAGCGTTACTTCGAAAATGATGAGACTTTTTGCACACTGTAGTATTGATAAATAAGTATCCAGGTTTTCATTAAGTAAAAATAATAAAATGAAAATAATACAGCTGTAAGTTTTTTTTTTATAAATTTTTTGACACCAGACTTTTGGGATTTTTGAAAAAAATAATTAAACCTAAATATCTCGAAATTGGCCCACATTTGCATAATGCATTTTATGGTTCATTTGATAGGTTATGACCCCAACTATCACGCCTTGGCGGGAATACGTCGAATTACCAGTAACCCTGTATATATATATATATATATATATATATATATATATATATATATATAAGTCATAAGTATGGTTAAATAGATGACGTTAAAAGTATCTTATATAAGCTGAATGCGTACTCAAAAATGTTACAGGCAGAAGTGTTAAAGCTCAAAGCTGATGAAATAAAACGAGGTTCTACCATTTTTTATAGAATAAGGATGACAAACAAGCGCACAATCCGCCTGATGGTAAGTGGATGATGATACCTATAAACACCTACATCTATCTTCGATTAAGAATATATTTCATATTGTTCAGTAAATGTATCAATAAATCTTATTTGAATATCACTCCCTATAATTCTGCTTAGAAAATAAGTTCTTCAGTTACCATCGTCCTATTTGGGCAAATTTTTAATCGTTATAATGGTGAAACCGCGATCACAATTAATATGCTAATAGAATCAATTTGTACTATTATTTAATCTGTGGTATCAAGCAAGCTCTTTCTAAGTTCACGTAATGCCAGCTCCGTGACACAGTGGATTATCAATGAGTTGCAGCGCTAAGGGCCTGGGGTTCGAATCAGGCTCGGAACAAGTATAAGTATTGCCTACAAATAATTGTTCAGTGTCTGGATGTTTTGCTTGTGAAATTTATGTATTTAAACTTCTCCCATGATATATGAGAAAACTCTATTCTGGAGGTAACGTTTTATAAAAACGAAAAAAAAGAGAAAGAAAAGTATAGTGAGGAGTAACTACGGAACCGTACGTTGTGCGGGACCCGACACGAAAGAGATCTGTTTTATTTCTAATGTAAAAAAATTAAGAAATTCTGGTGAGTTGCAGAAAAAAGTTGCACTAATGGATTCATTGTCAAAAATGAGCCTATAATCTGTTGGTGGTGATCATTTGCAGTAGTTGTCAAAATCTTATTACATCTTTTACACTTAGAACCGTACAACATATAAAATTATAAGGCCAAGCGAGTGTCTCGCGTTAGCGCGATTATTATCATAGCCAACGCAGGCAACAAAAAATTTCAGAGCCCACTAATGGTAAAATCACCAGTAAATCTTATACTTTTAAACACAATTTCAAAGACAACAGGCGAGCTACGTAATTGTTTTGGGTAGTGGGTGTGCATATAAATATTACATATTATTTATTATGTGTTTTGGATATAGGTATATGAAGCTGGTTAAAATTGCAGATAAAAGAGGTGTGAAGGTTAAACTGTTGTTTCGCGGTATGTTCGTTAAGCTACGAATAAAGTAAATCTTTTATTTATCTGCTATTATGTCACGTAATTATATTGCTTCATTTAGTTTATTGTACAAGTGTGGTGTCTGTAAATCGTAAAAGTTTCAGGTAAAGGGAACTTGAAAGATAAGACAATTATCATCGTTCTTTGCTGTAGCTACATAGAATGATCTATGCAGTAAAACGATGGCTTCAAATTAAGCTAGTCAATAAAATAACCTCTTAACAAGTGTTTTTGGTTCATTTGTATATTTTACTGACCATTTACCTCCTTAGCATTCATGATATTATATTAATAGTAAATGAAGAAATTATATTATATCTAATAATCATCATTTTCATCATTACAACTCTTCGAAAGTCCACTGTTGAACATAGGCCTCCCCCAAGGAATGCCACAAAGCACAGTCCTGAACCACCTGCATACACTGACTTCCTGCACGTCTTACCAGGTTGTCACTCCATCCAGTGGGGGGTTGCTCTAAACTACGTCTACCTGTACGTGGCTGCCACCCGAGAACCTTTTTTTCCCATCAGTTGTCGGTTCTTCGAGCTATATGGCCGGCCCATTGTCACTTCAGCTTACTATTCCCTTGGTCTATGTCGATCACTCTGGTTCTACTGCGGATATCCTCATTTCTAAGTTTATCATGCAAAGAAAGCCCAAGCATAGCCATTTCCTGTACCGCTGAGCGACCTTGAGCGTCCTCATATGGCCAGCAGTGAAGGACCACGTCTCAGATCCCTAAGTCATCATTGGCAACGTGCACTGGTTGTACAATCTTGTTTTCAGAGTTTGAGGTATACCCGACGAGAAGATATGTCGTAATTTCCCGAACGCTGCCCAGCCAAGTTAAATCCGTCGATTGACTTCTCGGTTGAAGTTGGTTAATTATTTGTTCCAGGTAAACGTACTCGTCAACAACTACGAGCTTAGTGCGCCCAACAACTACCGGCATAGGTGTGACATAGACATTAAACATGATTTTTGTTTTACCCATGTTCATCTTAAGACTTATCCGTTGGGAGACACTATTGAGGTCATTGAGCATAGTGCTTAGGTCCTCCAGCGATTCTGCAGTAAGGACTATAACTTTGGCAAATGTGAGTGATGTATTCGCTATTGATGTTAATACCGTATCCTTTCCAGTCCACTAGCTTGAAAACGTGTTCCAATGCAGCGGTGAAGAGTTTCGGAGATATAACGTCATCCTGTCTTACACCTCTCTGCATTTGGATAGGTTTCGTACTCTGGTTCTGTACTCTGATAGCCACCGTAGCCCTACTGTACTCTTTGGTCTTCTAGTAATCTAAGGATTATTTTTTTTCTTATCCGCTATTACTTTGTATTGGTACTCGTATATACTGCTTGCTTATCTTTAGTACTTACTTAAATAGAACGGCGACTAAATTAATTTACCTGTGTTTAACTTATAATTATAACTATAATATATATAATTTTAACTTATAATAAAAAATACTTACTTATTATGAATTAAACAAAATATACATACTTATTGATAACAAGGGGTATTGTATATAGGTAAATGTTATTCATTTTGACTAATTGGTGGGATTAAAAATTACTATAATTTTTCAAAAAATCAAAATCAAATCAAAAAAGAGTTTGAAAAGTCACAAAACAAAAGTTCTGTTTAGTTTGTCCCTTTTACCAATAGGTAGTCAAGGGGAAATTGGGTAAAATGAATAACCTCGTAGTAACATCTTTATGATGAGTATCGATATTCACTTACTAGGCACACTGTCCCTCGCTGTAACCACCTGTCCTTAACGTGAGCCCCACTTGTCCTCACGTGATCTCCACTGCATTGCACTTCAGTGCATCCACCACCACCTCCACTGCCTACGCCTCCACATCCACCACCGCACCGCCCCCGTTCTAAGTCTTCGCTCTCCATCTCCGCTACCTCCACCTTCACCACAAACTCAGGTTGATCCACCTCTGACCCCTATCTCCCCGCTTCCACTATCTCCGACTTCACCACAAATTCCGTTCCTTCTACTTCCGCCAACGCTACGACCTTCGCTTCCTCCGCCTTCAACACAGACTACGCTGCTTCCACCTCCGCCCATTGACTCCGTTCTTCGTCTCCGCTTTCTCCACCTCCACCACCTTAGACAATGTCGTCACTGATACCACTTCCGCTACAAGTTGTGGCGTAGTCGAGTTGTTGAGCTTTACGTTTAATCTGTAGCTTGTACCGCTAAAGATACGAAATGACAACGTCGCGACTGCTTTCAGTCAATTCGATCGTTTGCTGTGCTCTGATGGGCTCATTTAAATCGGATCAACGTTTTCCGTAACCATCGCAAGGTGCATTTGTATATCGGATCAACTTCAGTGAATGCTAGTAAACAAGCTCGTGAGTTGATCCGGTCGGAGGCACATAGTTTACAGTAGTAGTTAGTTACCAGAGATGAATAATGGAACAACAAAAGGGGAAGGATCAACATATATTTTCGGATCAACAAAGTGCTTGCGTGAAGTCGCACGTTTAACCAGTGTCAATTAATGAAAGCCATGTGTGAAAAATATCATAATTTTCAATCAACGATTTCGACGATCTACATCATAATTTTCAAAAAAAGGTATCTATCATCAAATGGAATAAGTAGGATATTTTGCCTTTAGTTGCTAATAAATTGAATAATATCTTACATTTATATGTTTAAATAAATAGTCTTATGAAATTCTTGCGTAAAAAATTTAAATTTTTCGTTGTTTCATTTTAAAAGTGAATTTTTTTATATAGATAATAATGAGGTCTATCAAAAATATGAAAGTTCGATATGATTTCTAGTTCAATTACTAATACACTAATAACCTATATGTTAACTGATTAAAACTGTTACGCCTGCAATTATTGCAAAGCTCTCATTAACTTTATAGTTTGATCAAAGAGATTTTAATCGTGGTCAGATGGAATAACTGATTATATCATAAAGTACCCTTTCATTTCGTGAAATGTTGTCATTTCATGATATTTAACACTGTTTTTTTTCTCTTTATTAGGATTACCAACGATTGATACATTATTACATCATTAATTAAATTTACAGTTTCGTTATTTCTAAATGTACAATCACTTAAAGGTAATCACAACATGCTATCAATTTACATTTTAGTACTATATAAGGTATCTAAGGAATTCTTATTTTAAATAATTTGATATTGTATGAACGAGTGCGCGTGCACGTGCGTGTGCGTGTGTGTGTGTGTGTTTGTGTGTGTGTGTGTGTGTGTGTGTGTGTGTGTGTGTGTGTGTGTGTGTGTGTGTGTGTGTGTGTGTGTGTGTGTGTGTGTGTGTGTGCGTGTGTACGTGTTTTACATTAATTATTAACAATTTGGTACACGATCTGTACTTTCACATTGTTTGAAGTACTTATATAAATTCTTATAAAACTGACATATGGAATCAAAATGAACATCAACGACTTCACTACATTCATTAAATACTTTACAAAGCCTTGCGACTGTTTGCTGACTATGTTATGATATAGCTTTAAACCAAATCAATTAATACAGATCGCTTGAAGATGTTAACAACTAAAAACAACATTGCTGATTTATGATATAGCCATATCGTCAAATAGCTTTTCACCGTTCGCAGAGCTGATAGCGTATTTTTTACAGATTGTATAATCTTAAATTTTACATAATATTAGCGCCTCTACTTACTGCTAAATACACTGATGATCAGTCTTGCTGCGTGAGTCATTGTGCGTAGGCGTTGCTATCTATCGCTGTTATTGTGCGCATGCGTATTTGTTCGTAAAAACTTTACCTACACTAAAGATAATTATGTTTGAAATTTAAGTGTTTATTCAACTTTCTTCATCACAATAATAATATCCTCTAGACCGAATTTTGGCCACAGCCGCCTGCCTCAACGGAGGCTAGCAATCGGCGCAGGATAGGATTATAGTGCCCAAGTGTATGCGCAAGCATAGGTGTAATCTCTATTCCCTCACTCTCATAATCCGATGGGACGGTAAACCGACACGACCGGATAGAGATCAGGCGCAGGACCAACGGCTTTACGTGCTTTTCGAGGCACGGGGGTGAGACACTGCCAACTTCCTGACTCCGGGCACCTACTGAGAATATCTTGACAGAAAACACACAACCTACAACTACAACCACTAGACCAACGAGGCAGATCATATAAAATCAGTAAATCACAACAAGTTTAATATTACTCAGGGAAGATGATCCACAAATAACGTTTCGAAAAAGAAAATCGTCAGAAAGTGATTTGAAAGATAAGGTCTTAAGGATAAGAAGAGTTTATTTCCACATTGACCATCTGTCGGATAAGTCACTCGCGTCCGTAGGCTTCGACCACCTAATCCCACCCTACACGTGTCGCCCGGGTGGTGCTAAATGAAGGAAAAGCCGATAGCACAGATTCGGCTCCACGCCGTGGTAGCGGCGTAAAACGTACCACCCCACACACACACCCCGCACATGATTCATCAAATTAAAGAAATGGCCCCGAGTTCCCGGCGCCCCTTTAATGGGGCAGGGGTGCGAAAAATCTCCGGGAGGAAAACCGGCGACGAGGTTTGCCACCCGTCACGTTCTGTCTCCCGGAGGGGCGAAAAGTGGATTGCAAAAGCCCGTCTGGCTACGCTGAATGTACGTGGAGCAATGAATGATAAGATTAATGATAGTACAGTACAGTATACGATATACATGGCATGTATACCGCATACTGGTCTGGTATAGACGAGACCGAACGGGTATGCCAGGGAGTAGGTGTCATACTTTCAGAAAGAATGGGCCAATGTGTAAAAAAGTATGAATGGGTAAGCCCAAGACTGCTATGGATACGAATGAGGGGTTTACGCCCCAGACATGTCTAAGCCCACTTATATCCTAGAGCAGTTTTGGGAAATGGTAAGGATGGTGTTAACGAAATGTAAGGGTAATGAAAATATTATTATGCTAGGAGATTTTAATGGAAGGGAATTCGCCATAAGAGAATTCACATGTATACTTGGGAAAGAGGTGATGATAGAAGCATGATAGATTTTATAACTGTGGATGAAAAAATGAGGAGCGCAGTGGTAGATACTATAAGAGACATTATCTTACACTGATTACTTATAAGGGTTTACCGGGGATCAAACGTAGGAACGGATCACTTCTTAGTTTTATGCCGAATTAAAGGTCTATTCAGACGTTGTCGCTATCGGAAATCTGTGTGTAACACTGCTGAGAAAAACAAGTACAAATGTTGACTGAAAGAAAAAATAAGTGGTTTGGATGAATTATGTATGAATGAGTTAGACTTGGAGAATGTATGGCAAAATGTTAAAAAAGGCTTAGTGGATGCAGCTACCGAAGTATGTGGTGTTAACAAGACAACCAATGAAAAGAAAAATAAAGCGTTATGGTGGGATGATGAGGTACGTATGGAAATTAAAAGTATTAGTAGTTAGTAAGTGTTATGTGTACACCAGTTTCAATGTTCTGCTCATACATGCTTTGCAGTTTTCTCCACATTTCATTGGAACTCATGATTCATGAGGATGATTTTGTTTGAATCAAATTTTCGAAAATGTTACTTATGTTTTCATTCTACCGTATATATTAAGGGTAGAAAAGATGAGTAAAACTCATCATCGTCATAATTATAACCTGCTATGTGTATGAACAGTTCGGCTGAACTGAACATAGGTCTCTCACATAGATAATCAAATAAGATGGATATTTGCAGTTGCAACGCTTGACAGGCGGATTGGCAAACGCGGCTATTATTACTTTGATCTGCCATTAAGGAGATGATACTTTCCATGTCTTTTATTTTTCTCTATGTTGCCTCTTACGACACCAACGGTTCGACATATCAAACCGTTGGTGTCCCCTGTCCCCTGTCCCCTAATTTCCTTTCGCCGCCACTACAAAGCGAAAATATTATTATAACTTCATATTACTACTTCATGAATGTGGTTCCTCCCAAGTTCGCCGTGAAAGGAACTTCATTTATGAAATTTTGAAGTCTACTTAAACGTAACAAATATGTTAGCGTTTATTTTATATCAAGCAATATTAAATTAAGCCAATGATAGTAATCAAATGTTGCAAATAAACATTGGTTGCGCGGAAAACCATTCGCGTTTTTTATTTTGACGGTAGGAACTTGTAGAATCATTATTTCCTTTCCAAACAATATCATTCGTACCCTCCTATCGACACATCGGGGTGGTGGGGTGGGAGGGGAAAGAAGACGATTCTAGAACATCGCGTAATCACCCGAGCCGAGGATATATAAGACACGCGCGACCGATGCGCGAGCCTCTTCTCCCGCCGCAGTCGTCGTTGAACTACAACCTCCTCTTCCCGCGCGCTCGTTTGGAAACACCTCACTAGTGGAAACCGCTTTGGCCTGGAAGCAGTCGAGCTCCAGGAACCCGCCTCACCTCGTGTGAGATATCGTCGCGCACCGCCTCTCTCCGGAGTGTTCCAGAAGTCGCCGCTATAGTGATCGACAGGAAGAAGAAACCCCGGTGAGTCAATATTCCTTAATTATACCTGCTTGCTAATAGTTTAACCCGCTCCAATCTGTGTTTTTTTTCCTAGTCAAGCAGGATTCCTTTCATCGATTCGACAAGTAATAGTTTAGTTTAGGGAAGAGCGAGTGCATTGTACCGCATGCTATAGTAGTCGCCTTATGTAAGCGTAGAAGCAATCGCATATACAGTCCACTTTAGTTAATATCTCGCGTAATAGGTTTGAGGTTTGACCGGGGAACTAGATTTTCGGCAGCCTTAAACACGTGGCTCCACCATTTTATGGTCACTTCGGCAGGATCTGGATTGGTGTTTAGTGGTTATCCAACCATTTTCTGGTCGAATTATTAAATTAATTGTTTAGATAACGCACTCTAATTTATAGAATAGACTTAAATAGTGTTCGTTTAAATTAAAATTTTGATTTGTTACTCGCAAACAGAATTATTCATTTAATAGCGCTCGTATTTGGTTAAATTTAAAGCTTATTAAATAATTGAAACGGCGTGATAGCAACCGTTTGATACGCTTACCCCACAATTTTATAAAATTATTAGGTTTAGCAAACGACGCGTAGCCTTGACTGCATCGGGCGCTCGATCTGATTACGTAATACGGCACGCCGAGTATTCATCCTACGTCGTTTATGCGTGTGAGATTAATTGTGATTAATATAACTTTATTATAATAATTTAAAATGGCAGTTAGTGGAAGTGAAATCAAAATTAAAACGCTTTATGCCAAGAGGGACATACTCTTTTCGCGTGTGCAGAATGTAAGTGATTATATAAAGAACATTCATATAGAGGCAGTACGGGAGGCCTTTTTAAATGAAATCGAAACGATAGATAATTTGCGGACAGATTACGAAAGAATATTAGATCAAATTAATCATTCGGAACTACAAACCGACCCGAAATACATAGTGAACTACCAACCGCTGCTGGCATTCGAAGATATGTTGTGTCGCGTGAAGAGAACCGCAAAATTGCTACAATCTCAAGGTGAAGCGAAGCCTGAAATGCAGGTACGCCCTCGTGACTCAATTAGGTTACCGCCAATAGATATTCCGGTATTCAATGGTGATATTAAGACGTGGCCCTTCTTCTTCAGTAGTTTTCAAAACAATATACACAACAACCCATCGTTATCGGACGCTGAAAAATTATATTACTTAATTAGCAAACTTAGTGGCAGAGCACAGTCGATCTGCTCGGGTTTTACACCTACAGCAAACAATTACGTATTAATATTTGAAACGCTTAAAACTAAATATGAAGATAGGAGAATGTTAGCTTCCGAATATTTGAACCAGATATTCGATCTTAAACCTATATCATCCGCGAACATCAACGGCTTGGAGCAGTTTCTCGATAAATTTGTGGCATCGGTGGCTGCACTTAAGAATTTGAAGTTTAATGACCTCATGGACGTGGTGTTTCTCCATATAGCATTAAAGAAATTAGACTCCGACACCGTGCGTGCGTTTGAAATGGAGCATCGTAGCTCGGAGATGCCTTCCTTTCATTCATTAGCATCGTTCGTGCGAGATCAAATAAAGGTGATGCAGCGCTCACCGAACGTTAAACAGGAGATTAAAAGGTGCGTCGACCGTAGACAGACTCAACCATCTAAAATAGCAGGGTCGTTAACTTACGTAACCGCTACGCCGACATCGCTCCAGTATACTTGTATAGTATGTAAAGATAAACACGGTAATTTATATAACTGTGCGACTTTTCGTAAATATTCACCAAGCGAACGTTATAAGTTAGTAAAAACAAACAACCTATGTTTGAACTGCTTAAGCGATAAGCATTTAGTTGCAAAATGCAATTCGAGTTCCGTATGTAGCAAGTGCGCCAGGAAACATCACACGCTATTACATTTTGAAAATAGCAACATAGCGGCGTCAAGTAAGGCGAATAAGGAATTCACCCCTACTAAGGTCAACGATTCTAGCGGTCGACCTGATGATGTCGCTCTGTGCTCATTGGCAAATATGGGAGCACAACCTCCTTCAACCGTGTTACTGGGTACGGCGCGTATTTTGGTTAGGGATTCGCGTGGAAACAAACAAAGCGTCCGTGCACTGCTGGACAGCGGAGCCCAAAATAGCTTTATAACACGACAATGTTGTCAGCGCTTAGGCTTAGTAATAAATAGGTCACTTTCATGTCCTGTAGTTAAAGGCATCGGAGGTACTAGTAAAGCGACACAGGGATATATAAATTTAAAATTTTATTCTCGGATAGATCGTAACGTTAACTTTGATATAAATGCACTAGTAGTAGATAGGGTCACTGAACGGTTGCCAACCGTTTCGGTTGACACCTCGGCAATGATTGAATTTAAAAATTTGACTCTAGCAGACGACACTTACGCCGTTCCTGGAAACATAGACATGCTCATTGGGGCATCGCTTTTCCCTCATCTTTTGTTAAACAATAAGGTCAGGGGCAACTCCTCGCATACCGCGCCTTACGCACTGGAAACCGTATTGGGCTATGTGATCCTTGGCTCCGCCCCCATCCTAGATAGTATTTCGGCAGCCTCTTATTGTGGTATGGCTGTCGAACCGCTCGAGTCGTTAGTCCGCAAATTTTGGGAGATGGAGGAGGTGAACGTCCCACCCATAGCTAGTTCAGATGACAGGATATGCGAGGAAATTTACGTCCGCACGACCGTTCGTGATCGCGACGGTAGATATAGTGTAGCGCTACCCTTTAAGGGAGATGTTTTATCTCTCGGCGATTCGCGTCAAATGGCGGAAAAACGTTTCTACAGCTTGGAGCGTAGGATGCTCGCTTCGCCCCAGTTAAAGGAAGCTTACGACGGCGTCATTAACGAATATATAAGAGAAGGTTACATATCACTTGTGGCTTCGAAATTAGATAACTACGAAGACACACCGTCGTATTTTATACCACACCACGGAGTCATTAGAGAGGACAAACTTACATCTAAATTACGTGTAGTGCTCGACGCTAGTGCTAAAACTAGCACTCACCTGTCGCTTAACGATATCCTCTATAGTGGGCAAAATTTACAGGGCAGTTTATTTGATATAATAGTCAATTTTCGTTTGTTTAGTATAGCACTATCCGCCGATATTCGCCAAATGTTTCTTTGTATAGGGGTCCGTGAATGCGACCGTAGATTCCAGCGCATTTTATATCGTTTCCACCCAAAGGAACCTCTAATGGTGTTAGAATTTAACCGCGTTTGTTTTGGTTTAAAGTCGAGCCCATTTCATGCGTTACGCACGGTGAGACAGCTCGCTCACGATGAAGGTCCCTCTTATCCTAAAGCTAAGAGGGCAATTGAGAGCGGATTATATATGGATGATTTTGTGTATTCGGTCGATAGCGTGGAGGAGGCCACCCTAACCACCGCCGAGGTTATAAGGCTCATGAAATCGGGTCAATTCGATCTTGTGAAGTGGACTAGTAATTCGCGTCCGGTTTTAGATACAATCCCACTATCACACCGTCTTTCGGCGATAAAGGAATTCGACGATTCCGATACACACAAGGTGCTCGGTCTGTGTTGGTCACCAGAGTCCGACGTGTTTAGCCTTAAGGTAAATCCGCCCGTAGAGAAATGCACAAAGCGCACAATACTGTCATGCGTTGCTAGATTATGGGACGTCATGGGTTTCGTAGCTCCGGTGGTATTATACGCTAAGCTTTTGATTAAACAACTTTGGTTATTTGAATGCGATTGGGATGACTCGCCGCCTGACAGCATTGTTCGATTGTGGCAGCGCTTTAGAGAGGAACTTCCTTTACTAAGAGAAATTAAAATACCGCGTCATATAAATGTCGATAGAAATAGCAGCATAACGGTTGTTGGATTTGCAGACGCCAGCGAGAAGGCTTACGGGGGCGTTGTATATTTCCATGTCCAGAATAATGGTAGAAATTCGATTAGCCTCATTAGTTCTAAGTCGAGAGTCTCCCCCCCGTAAGGTTGTCTCTCTGGCGCGCTTAGAGCTTTGCGCAATATTAGTACTCACCAAGCTTATTACCACAGTTATCGGCGCATGTAGGGATAGAGTTCACATAGAAAGAATATTTGCCTTTTCCGACTCCACCGTCGCCTTATGTTGGGTTCATTCTTCACCCCACCGTTGGGATACGTTTGTCGCGAACCGAGTGGCCAAGATCCAAGACGAGTTAGAAACGCGGAACTTTTATCACGTGTCCGGTAAGGAAAACCCTGCCGATTGTCTATCCCGGGGACTCACCCCGATGCAAATAATGGACCACCCGCTTTGGTTCCATGGACCTTCTTGGGTTTACTTGGATCCCTCACAATGGCCAATAACCGATTTCGAACCTTCGTCAGTGTCACAACCGCCGGAAGAGAAGAGACACGCTCTAGTGGCGAACGTTTCGAGCGAGGTTTCTCCAATCATTGCTCTGGCGAACCGCTTGTCCTCTTGGTCGAAATTATTGCGTAGCGTAATTTACGTTTGTCGATTCGCGAAGCTTTTACCGCGACGTCCGTATGTCTTAGCATCCGATTACAACTATGCCGAGTCGCTAGTATTACGTGAACTTCAACGTGCGCACTTCTCTGAAGAAATTACAAGATTACAATCGAATAGAGCTTGTAGTCGCGCCTTTCAACGCCTTAAGCCATTTTTACAGGATGGGATTGTAAGGGTAGGTGGACGCTTGTCCAACTCGCAATTGAGTTTCGACCAACGGCACCCTATAGTTTTACCGCGTAAAGACCATATCATGAACTTATTAGTCGATTATCATCATAAATTGAACTCGCACGCTGGCCCCGATTTATTGATGTCGATCTTGCGTCAGAATTATTGGATTCTTTCTGCACGTAGTTTAATACGCAATCGGGTGCACAGATGTATAGCTTGCTTTCGGGCACGCCCCAAGCCGTCATTTCCGGAAATGGCGGAACTTAGATCTTGTAGAGTGATACAATCGGTAAAGCCCTTCACGCACACCGGGTCTGATTTTGCTGGTCCGTTTAAGGTCACGCTCACTCGCGGGCGTGGTATAAGATCCACAAAGGCTTACGTCTGCATTTTCGTATGTCTAACTACTCGAGCAGTGCATATAGAACTCGTTGGTGATCTAAGCACAGCAGGCTTTATGGGTGCATTTAAAAGATTTCTATCGCGCAGAGGCCCTGTAAGTAAATTATATTCGGATAACGGTACGAACTACGTCGGTGCAAAACGTATTCTATCGGAACTACATGAGCTCTTAGCTAGCAAGTATTATAATTCGGAGTTCGCTCACATTCTAGCCGAGAACCGCATTGAGTGGTCTCTGAACGTCCCAGCCGCGAGTCATTTTGGGGGCAATTGGGAGACTAATATTAAAAGTCTAAAGAGCCACTTATACCGAGTAATAGGAGATCAAATTTTGTCCTTCGAAGAGCTAAGTACGGTGCTCGCTCAAATTGAATGCGTAATGAATAGCCGCCCACTTTGTCGGACGTTATCTAGTGACCCCTCGGAACCGCTGGCTCTAACTCCAGCACATTTTTTGACTTTAACGCCTCTAAGGTATCTGCCCGCCGCGGATATGGATGAGAACAGACTTAGCATTTCCACACGCCACAAATTATTAGATCGGTTAGTGCAATCGTTTTGGAAACGATGGAGGATGGAATACTTGCATACTTTGCAGTCTCGGCAAAAATGGAACACAGCGACAGAGCCTTTAGCTGTAGGAACCGTAGTTGTGCTCACTAAGGAGAATACGCCGCCTCTCCACTGGCCGTTAGGAATCGTCGAGGAGGTCTTTCCCGGTTCCGACGGAGTAATTAGGATAGCTCGCGTTAAGACCACGGTTGGGTCTTACCTACGTCCTGTTATCCGTTTGTGCCCCTTGCCTCTTCCATAATTTAAATTAGCTTTCTAGACTGAAATTGTAGTTTAATTTAGGTAATCTTAGCGTTAGTTAGTTATTTGTTAGTCGATCTTAGCTCTAGTTGTTTAGTTATTTTTTTTTTGAAGGAAATCCTTCAAGGGCGGGGGAGATGGTTGCGCGGAAAACCATTCGCGTTTTTTATTTTGACGGTAGGAACTTGTAGAATCATTATTTCCTTTCCAAACAATATCATTCGTACCCTCCTATCGACACATCGGGGTGGTGGGGTGGGAGGGGAAAGAAGACGATTCTAGAACATCGCGTAATCACCCGAGCCGAGGATATATAAGACACGCGCGACCGATGCGCGAGCCTCTTCTCCCGCCGCAGTCGTCGTTGAACTACAACCTCCTCTTCCCGCGCGCTCGTTTGGAAACACCTCACTAGTGGAAACCGCTTTGGCCTGGAAGCAGTCGAGCTCCAGGAACCCGCCTCACCTCGTGTGAGATATCGTCGCGCACCGCCTCTCTCCGGAGTGTTCCAGAAGTCGCCGCTATAGTGATCGACAGGAAGAAGAAACCCCGGTGAGTCAATATTCCTTAATTATACCTGCTTGCTAATAGTTTAACCCGCTCCAATCTGTGTTTTTTTTCCTAGTCAAGCAGGATTCCTTTCATCGATTCGACAAGTAATAGTTTAGTTTAGGGAAGAGCGAGTGCATTGTACCGCATGCTATAGTAGTCGCCTTATGTAAGCGTAGAAGCAATCGCATATACAGTCCACTTTAGTTAATATCTCGCGTAATAGGTTTGAGGTTTGACCGGGGAACTAGATTTTCGGCAGCCTTAAACACGTGGCTCCACCAAACATATACCGTAAATTTATTGACGACCACGAAACGAGACATTCCATCTAGGCCTCGTGGATAACAATGAATCTACATTTTGATTTTAATCGAGGATAGATATGTATGTCTGTGAGGCACAGCATGGTATAAAAATATCAAAGAGCTTTGCGCGAGTATATACCTACTAACTCTGAATCAGCTTTGTGGTTAAAAATGCAGCATCATGATTAGTTAGCAGCATTTCCTTGGCATAACTTAGATCATAAAATACTTATTAGATTTATATTTATTATTAAACATATTGTGTAGATATTTTAGGGTTCCTTTTATCCTATCCCTTTAATGATTTTTTTAAGGCCATTCTATTAATTTCCATTCTAATCAAGAATGGCGAATTTTTTGGTTGTGAAGCAATATTATTATATTTAATAAGTAATTGCTGTATTAAGACCCACCATATTAATCCTGTAATATTACTTATTTTCCTTTTCATAATTTCAATGATGCGATGCGTGAATATAATGAGTTTCCTTATACTTTTATTACTTAACTAAGTACATATATATTTCTTAAGGTTAAATTGTAATTTGCGAAAGAAATAATCTACATTTTTAAGTTTATTTCCACTTCTTACAATCTTTTCCATAGCAGGAACTAGTTGCACATTATATAAGCTACGCCTTTATAACATCTTTTTTTTTTTTTGCGGATGGAAAATCATCTAATGACCCCTCTCGCTCTGGGTGGAGCGTAAGGGAGTGTCAGACTTTTACTGACTAAAAACCATCCGTGTTCCTTCAGTGCCCTTACGTTCCGGAGCCGCGGTATCTCTTTCGAATAGCCCGCAGCCCCGGCAGGCGTCGGCCCTTGCGGGCCCCATCACGCTGCTGACAGCTCTTTGAGGCGCGCGTGGAACAAAACGCGCCGTCGACACGGCCTGTCGTCGTTAGACGGACGGACGACGAGCTACCCATTGCTCGCCGTCCACAGGCCCGCGCCTACGGTGGCCGGGGGCCACGACGTAGCCCCCGACCCCCGGGGCGTCTCCCGCGGCGGCCGGGGAGGAAAGCTGCTGCTCTTTCCTTCTCCCGCTCCGCCACCTCCTTCGCTAGCATCACTGCTTCGCAGAAGGTGGTGACGGCATCCCATTCCGTCTCGCTCCGGACCATGGCTTCGACCAGGGCCGGACGCGAGAGGTCGCCGCCGCCTATCGCCGCTACGAGGACACGGCGGTGCTCCGCCCAAGCAGGGCACACCTCCACGGTGTGTTCCACCGTGTCCTCCGGTCCATCCTCGCAGTGGGAGCACCCGGGCGTTTCCTCCCGCCCGATTCGGTGCAGGAACCTCCCGAACACACCGTGTCCGGTGAGGACCTGAGTCAGGCGGAAGGTGAGGATGCCGTGGCGTCTCTCAAGCCACTCCTCAAAGAGGGGTCTTATCGCCGCTATAGTGGCGTGCCCAGCACGGGGTTGCGACAGTCGCTCTCTCCATGTCGCCATGAGATCGTGCCGGAAGTCTGTCCGCTGCGCGACAACTTGCCGCGGCAGCGGGGTTTCCCCGCGGCATAGTGCCTCCGCGCGCCATTCGTGCAGGCGTGCGAGGACTACCGCCTCCAGATAGTTTCCGCCGCCGCCTCGTACGACCCCCCCTTGTGCCAGTACCAGCGTGTCGTCAGCGTAGCAAATTACGCTGATGCCGGTAGGGAGGTCGGCGCGCAGCACCCAGTCATAACCGATGTTCCACAGAGGTGGCCCCAGAACCGAACCCTGTGGGACACCGCACGACATCTCTCGCCGGTTCCACTCACCGTTGCGACCGGGGTAGATGACGGCCCTGTCCGTCAGATAGTCCCCGACTATACGACGGAGATAGGTCGGCACCCGGTGATACCGGAGTGCCTCCCTAATGCAGCTCCAGGGCATGGAGTTGAAGGCGTTGGCGATGTCGAGAGACACCGCCAAGACAACCCCCCCTCTGGCCACTGCATCCCCCGTCGTGAGGGCTTTCACGCGCATGATGGCTTCCACCGTAGAGCGCCTCTTGCGGAAACCAAACTGGTGTTCCGCAAGATCCGGCCCCGTCCCCGCAAGGTGCTCGGCGAGGCGGTTTGCAATGACTCTTTCAAAGAGCTTGCACACCTCGTCGAGCAGCACCACGGGCCGGTATGCGGACGGAGAGTCCGCAGGGCGCCCTGGCTTCCGAATGAGGACCAGCTTCCCCGTCTTCCAACGAAGCGGGAATTGGCCTCTCTCCAAGCATGCGCTTAGGAGCCCCTCCAGTCGGGGCCCGAGAGCCTCCGAGGCCAGGACCCAGGCTTTGCCAGGCAAGCCATCGGGTCCTGGGGCGGTATTCCTGGCCTTGAGCCTACGTCCCGCCACTCTCAGGTCTACCCCGGTCCCTTCCGGGATGTCGACGTCGTCGTCCTGGTGGTCCGCTTCCGGCACCACAGGTGGCGGAGCCATAGGCGGGGGCGGATGTTCCCGTCGCGCAGGGAACAGAGCGCTCACCACGTCCTCCACGAGCTGGGGCCGGAGACTTTGCGTCAGCGGGAGGGCCCAGGTGCGGAGTTTATCCCGCACCATCTTGTAAGGGCGCCCCCACGGATCTCTGTTGAGAGTCTCCAGCATCTCCTCACGGGCCCGATCCCGGGCCCGCAGGACAGCCTCCCGGAGGGCGTTCTTCGCCGCTCTGTATCCCTCGTACAGCTCCGCCTCAATGGCTGCCGCATTCGGTGGACGAATGCGGAGCCTGCGATGCCTGGTGTACAGGTGCCGCGCGGCGACACACGCCTCGCGCAGAGACGTCAGCTCACGCGACCACCAATACACCTGACGCCGGGCGCTTCCTGGCCGGACGCGGGGCATTGCCACGTCACATATCTCGGACATGGCCTCCTGGAACCACCCTGCCTCATCATTGACGTCGGCAGGCCTGTCCGGTGATGACACCCAGGCCTGCACGAGGGCTTCCAGGAGGAGCTCCCGGTCCAGCTGCTTCAGCGCCCAACGCGGACCACTCGGGGCCTGTTGGACTGGCGCGCTCGAGGGCTGGGTGGAGACATCAAACCGGATGTACCGGTGGTCGGAGTAGGTCTCCACCCCCTCCATGAACGCCTTTATAACATCTGGACTTTATAATAGTTCTTAAAAAACCATTTTGAAGGAAAATATTACAAATTTGACTTAGAGACTGACAATTAGTCTACATACTCTGGAAATATTTTATATTTATAGGAATTGATAAGATATAACCTAGATTGCTTATGTCTAGTGGTAGAAGAGATTAATATAATAAATAAACCATATTAACGAATTGACATTTATTTCATGCTTTTAAATTGCTTTCAATAATAAGAAATACCGCTTATTAGTGCTTACAAGTCTAAAATGTTTGCGTCTCTGTCAACGTTAGTGTTTGTGTCGAAACTAGCGAAGTAGTCGTCGGTACCAACGACTGTTCGGTCAGCCATGTTGTAATCCTTCATCACCCAACGATCCCACCGAGTTTTCATGTCACAAACTTGTTTCTTGTGGAAGATTACTACATTGACGAATTTCATGTTGGGAGTCAAGAATTTAGTTACATCGATTTCACGGTCAAATGGAAAACCTAATGGCATCTTGTCGAGAAGGACAGTAGACCTGAAATCAACTACTAGGTCCTTGCGGTTAGTATCAAGAATACTCACGTCAACATTATCTACCAGCTTCAATGGCGTCACAATGGCATATAGCAAGAAGTTCATACCACCGACGCGACCTTTAGGAAGCAGGAGTCTAGTAGGGAAACCAGTATTGTAGTTTCTTAAGTCCTTTAAAAGCAGGTCTCGCATATCAGTAACAGATTCAAGTTTCTTCCACAAATCGCGAGTCATGATGCGGTCGCGTACTAAGTTGTGCATGTCGATGGAGTTCCTGACAATAGTATTCTTTCCAGTGTTCAGTTTGTATAAGAAGGAATCTAATTCAACAAAGTTAATGCGGTTAAGGTTGAGATCGATCAAGCGTCCGAACTGATCTTCTTTAGGTCCGAGGAACAGCCTTACTACACAGTCTACGGTCTTGTCGGACATAATATCCAAAGTGACTTTGAATGGTTGATGATTCAGACGTCGCTTACGTACGAAGAATACCATATCTGATGTAGTCTTCTTAAGTTCCGTATCAGTGAGCGTTACAGCATTCGTCATATCCATCAAATAATCATCGAAGTAAGTCACTAGTTTGTCTACCACAATGTTGTCAATCTTAACTCCAGGGAAGTACAGCTCCTCTTTCGTGTAGTAGGGAAGACGTTTTTTGAACAAGATCAAGAAGTTACAAAGACGTTTCTGGAGTTGATAGAAAATAGGATCACGAAGAGCAGTTTGGTACATATCGAGCACGGTCGGGGTAACAAAGTATCTATAAAAAAGAAAAAGCACTATTTTATCTGTTTTCAATGCGTTAATGTTTTTAATTATATATTTATTAAAAGAATATAATTTTTAAAAAGCCAAGTAGATTTTTTTTGTTACATCTATAGATTGGTATTGAATCTTTTAAGAAATTTTATAGTATAGACTTTCCAATTAATTATTAGTAATCTTTGACATGAATTCGGCTAATTATGACTTTGTAAGATTTGATCCTTAGTCGTGATAAATTGCACAAACATCCAGACTAAGAACAATTATTTATAGCCCATACAAACGTTTGTGACAACATGCTTTGCCACTGTGTTAACGAGTCATCAAATGTAAGATAAGTGAATATGTCCTCTAATATGACAACAGTAGATATAGAGCCACGAGTTGTTAAATAATAAGTATTCAAAAATTAAAGTAACATGAAATTAATATTGTGCACATAAGATTTTATTATTATAGTTACAGCTGAAATTCAAACTTAAGATTCGCAAATCCATACAAGCGTTATCAATTCATATCTATATAGATATATTATTCGAGTAACAATAAAGTAATGAATTCATTTGGTTTGTATGCCTTTTATAAGCGTTTGGTTTAGTTTGTAAGATAAAGTAGAAAAGCTAAGGTTACTTAATGAAATATTTAAACCGTACTGTACTACATGCAGTTAGGGTACGATTGACTGTAGACTATGAATTTATTCGATATGATAATAACTTTTTAGCAAATCTTATTTAATTTAGAATATTGCAGCATTACTTACTTATCGTTGTCCATTGTGTTAAGTCCCATTACTGATTTCATTATAATCAGTAGATAGCGGTAGGCATCAAAACGGAACTTGTCTATGTCATTTTTGTCAATTTTGCCGTATATTATTTTGCCAAGCATTTCTACATCTTCAGATTTCATCAATTCTAATCTGATTCCGTTGACCTACAAGGTGACATTTTTTTAGATTTTGACAGACTTTATTTGGTTTGTTAGCTGTATATAATATTCCAAGTATACTTACTTCAATATAACCCTTGATAATAGCTTCCTTAATGAACATTTCATAATTTTCTACCAAGCGAACAGTGTTTATATCATTATCCCCAACGAGAACGTAGTTATTTGGTCTGATAGGGAATTGAACACCATTTTGATAGAGCATCCAAGGCCAATATCCTTTCCTAATTGGTTTGTTCCAACTCAAGGTTGTAATATCACCCAAACCGTTGGAAAGTCTCTCTAAGTAATATCTGGCAAGGATTTGCTGATAGATGTAGAGGTTCAGTTCCCACCTCCTTAATTTTAGTTTATCAAACATGTCATCTTTCATCCAGAATGGATAGTCAACATGGAAGTAGTAGTAATAAGTGTTAAGATCAATATCCTCAGTAAAGTATCTGAGCCTGTCTTCATCGTTAAGGTAAACACGGCGGTCATAAATGTTCTCATCAATAACGTATACATCTTTTTCAGTCTTCTTAATGCCGTAAAAATCGCAGAGCTTAGGATCGAGTAACCCTTTCTTCATTTTAAGCATATAAGCTTTTTGAATAACATCAGCACGAACAAAGTAATAAGGATAGATTTCATAGGGAGGAGGCAGAATAATGCCTTTGCAATCATCACGGTGCCTGACGGCTACTGTTAGAGCGTAAACGAACATTCCTTCATTCAAGTACAGACGCATCCAACAAGCAGTCTTGATAAAAGTGGTGAAGTCTTTTGCGTAGTACAGCAAGTGGAACACGGATACCACTTCCTTTAGTTGTCTGTCCATGTGAATGTTAAATATTTCACCGCGAGGCAACATTCCAAACTTAAAATTGTTAATAAAAGTTTTAACGACATCAGTTCTCTGCAAATAATGAACAAAATTACTTCTAGGGTTTACTTCAATTATTCTGCATAAATATTTAATTTTGTAATATAAAGTACTTACGGTAAATAAGTTGACGTTTGCTTCGATCTTAAAGTTCTTGCCAATTTCTTCGATTTCCTTGTACATGACAGGTTCAGTTATATGGTTTAACAATTTCAAGATGAAAACTTGCCTCTGCTTAATGTCCATGTTAACTAGAAAAAACGTTATTAAAACTTATAGTTTAGTTTTATAGTAGTTTTATATGTGGTAGAGCCATGCTGCAGTTATATTAGTAGTATAGTTGTAGCACAAATGGGTCGGCTTGACCGGGGAAGGACCACGCTCTCACAGAATACCAACTTGAAATAGAAGATTAATGCTGCTGTGTTTCGTATGATGAGTGTAGAGAACCGGAGATCCTTTTAACAGGAAATGAGGCATTCCATCTTAGTCCTTACGGGTGACAATGCATTTGCATTTTGATTTGTTATCGAGGATAGATGGTTGCTGCGGTCCATAGAGATAGACATCTCTATGGACCGCAGCAACCAATTACCATTAGGTGGATTGTGTGCTCGTTTGTCACCTTATCCTATAAAAAAATAGTGATAGTAAATATTTTAAAATGACATATTATAGAGCGGGTCTTACCAAAAATCTGGTCGTCCGTCTCAGGTCGAGCCGCAGCCAAGGCGGCAAGACCTAATAATAATAACGCGATCCTCTTCATGGTGCAGCAGAACTGTCGCCAGTACAACTGTGTCATTGCAACTTTGCACAGCGCTTTTATACTAGATACCTTACCACTATTATTGACCTTCATGCAGTTTGTTTTCTTTTAGTGATATAAAGAAGGGCATCGTAATTTTATAGCAACATTGTTGCGTCGCTGATAACGTATCAAGTTTTAAGGTGACGTGGGCGCCAAAAGCAGATTTTTCACGCTTTGAAAGTGCAATTTTTTATCATTATTAAAACTACGAAATGTTTTTTAAATTCATTATGAAAGTTAAAGATTATTTTTTGTGAACTATGGTGGCCAAACACGATTGACTCATTTTGGCTCGATAGAAAAAGATTGCAGTTTCCTCAAAATCTACATTTTAGGTACGTCCTCTATGTGAAAAAGCAATTTTATTCGAATGTAATGAAATCAATTTAAATTAATCAGCAGTAAATACTTGAGTGAATTATGGGTTTATTTTTTAGTAATAGAGTGTATATCATTTTAAAAAGAAATATCAAATAAATACTGTGCGATTAAATAGCGCGCGGGCTGACCAAACAGTCCATATAAAGCGTGAAAAATCTGCTCTTGGCAGCCAATTCACCTTAATAATGTTCGACTTTATACGTGATATTTGGTTTAACAAATTATTTTTATGTTTAGATTACGTTCAGAATAGAATGGAATATACCTTTAATTTTTTCAATATAGACTACATGAATACTTATTGAAAATCATTCTTTAATTTTACCAAAGGTTCGGAAAAAAATTCTCTCCTGGGAAGAACCAGCAAGAAACCCAGCGGGTCTTTTTTTAAATGAAATTAATCTCTTCCAAAATTCTATTGCTGTAGTATTGTGTGTAAACTGAAAAAACCGGCCAAGTGCAAGTCGATTTTGCGCATGATTGGTTCCGTAACCCTCATCGTATTGTGCAAGGTTTAATACTACGTAGGTTCTTTTTAAATACTTTTGTAAAAGAAAAAAACATGCCTGGTGTAATGGTATGTCAGCCTTTCATTTTTTAAATATAATTTTATTTTATTATTATTTTTAAGCGAATATAGCAATACAAACTCTGTGAGCATTTCATGCGTCTACTTGTTGCCATTATTAAGATCAAGCAAAAAAGCCGTTTGTAGTAGAGGAGCAAACTTAAATTTTTAATTTATATTTATTATTTGTTATTACAACGGCAACAGAAATACACTTTCTGTGAAAAATTTCTGTCTACCTATTATGGAGCATGGGATACAGCTCGCTGACCGACAGATGGACTGATGGACGGGCGGATAGACAGCGGAAGAATAGTAGTAGGGTTTCGGTGGTTACCATTAGGGTACGGAACTCTAAATACAGCTCGACAAATATTGAGGATTTTTTGTGTTTTTAAATGGGTTCCTAGAAAGTTTAGGTTCACATTCGGACCCGATAGATGTGGTCAAGATCCAGACATCACCCGTGTGAATCCGTGATTGGTTGGTGGCTCACTAGTTTACTGAGTAAAATATTATTTTATACAATAAGTTTGTGAACATTAGAAATTCACACCCAGGCGTTATTATCAATCACGTACCTTTACTAAACAATTTTTACTGAGTAAAATTTTTAAACTTTTTGTTATAATTTTTTATATAAGAGGGGCAAATGTCGTGGTAGCAGACTGGATTAGTGACATTACAATATCGGCCCTCTATAGTCCACCTAGATTCACTATCAAGGAATCGGAGTTCATTGACTTCTTTCACTCACTTGGAGGTAGATTTATCGCAGGAGATAATTATAATGCCAAGCATTCGTTTTGCGGTTCCAGGCTTGTTCTACTCAGAGGGCGAGAACTCCTTAAATGCATAGAAAAACGAAATATGAACGTTGTATCGTCGAGTCAACCGACTTACTGGCCAACAGACAAAAGAGAAATCTCGGATGTTATAGAATTTTGTGTCAGCAAAGGAATCGCAAAGAACATCATATCGTGCCAGAGATGCTGGGGCTTATCTTCAGACCACTCTAAAATCATAGTAGAACTACATACAAGCCCCCAAGAACGCGCCAGAAAATGTGTTTTGCATAACACTAGAAAATTGTTAACTGATCTCTATTTCGTGAGCTCACAGACATCTAAAATCAGAAGACGATATACTTCGATGCTATACTTCACCAAGAGTGTGCAAGATGCAGCTTGTTCATCGACTCCACCACTACCATCTAGAAATCTGGACCCACGTACCAAAACACATATTCGATAAAATAATCAAAAAAGAAGAATACGGAACCGCCGGCAAACATCCAGAAACCCTGTTGCGAAAAAACAAATCAATCTGCACGCCAGCGATAGCAACAACCAACATACTACTGAATGTCCCTCCAAGGCGACAGTTGTAAATAAAGAAAGCAAAAAAGAGGGGGCAAACGAGAATGCGGTTCACCGTAAGTGACTATCGCTACCCATTGTGACGATCCAATATTATTATTAATAATTAAATTCAATATAAAGGGGCGTCAAAATAGTTTTAAAAGATATATATTATATAGCAATAAAATTACATTAATAACCATAAAGTTAATATAAATACATTTCAGACATTAGACCAATAACATAGTAAATTAAAGGCAAAATATTGTCTTACATAATAAATAAATTTATTAAAAACTTGAAAAATATTTAAAATAAGATAATTAATAGAAATACAAGTCGAAAATATTATAAAAATAAGATAAATAACATTTATAAGATAATTAGAAAATTTGTTAAAAATTGTTAAGTCGTGGAAGGAGTTCATGTATAAAAGAAAATTCCTAAGTTGTGGAAGGAGTTCACGTATAAAAGAAAAGTTTCCTACGTTATGGAAGGTGTTCATGTATAGATGTCTTGTATAGAGGAGCTGCCGGAGATACATACCTGCAGTTGTACATATATATGGGGTGGTCAGGAGCCTGACTGCCTGAAG
This sequence comes from Parnassius apollo, assembly GCA_907164705.1. NCBI lineage: Eukaryota > Metazoa > Arthropoda > Insecta > Lepidoptera > Papilionidae > Parnassius > Parnassius apollo. The sequence continues at coordinate 113,739 of CAJQZP010000312.1, read as the reverse complement.
TACTGTAGCACAATGACTAGTCCTATATTAGGGACTTATGATAGTAAGGTCTATGATACAAAAGCAATACTATAGAAGGTCTCCATGATGAATATGCATTACAGGGTTGTGGGTTCGAACCCTATATATTAATGACTTATGAAAGTAAGGTCTATGATACAAAAGCAATACTATCTCTCTCTCAATACGTCTCTATGATTAATATGCATTACAATAGTAGGGTCGTGGGTTCGAATACCATATATGAATGACTTATGAAAGTGGGTATACAAAAGCAATACTATAGAAGGTCTCCATGATGAATTTGCATTACAATAGTAGGGTTGGGTTCGATCCCTATATATTATGATTATGAAAGTAAGGTCTATGATACAAAAGCAATATTATAGAAGGCTCCTTGATGCATAAGCATTGTATGGAGTAGTCGGGTGACCGACTGCTCCTAGTACTTTAGCAAAATGACTAGTCCTTATTAGGGACTTGAAAAGGAATATTATGGTGGCGTGTGTGCTGCTTCACGAGCAATTGGTCCGAGGTAAACTTGGACTCGCTAACCGATGTGTTCTAGACATATCATCTAAGTGCTGGTGGTAAGCGGGTTTGTTGTAGCAATACGGCTTTCCCGTGGACATCGCACACCCATACCATTTGTGGGCGACGTCGTAGCGCATAGCGATGCGTCGTCTATCTTTCGGATTGGGATGAGTGTGTTTGGTAGCACTTTTAAGTGTAACAGGCATACTCAATGTGGCCGTGGAAGGAAAATGGGAGATCTCCCGCCGGGCAAGGTGTTCTGCCCGGGGAGCGACCAACACTCCGTGTGATAGTTCGAAGAAGTTCTATATATACTGTTTATGATTCGGAATGTTGATAGCGTGATTTAGGCTTCGGTGCATTTCGCTTGTGGCGCGACGACAGCGCCGCTACATCACCCGCCTGCTCAGACCGGAGGTCGATAGTGCAGTCAAGTTGTCGACGAATGTGCAAGTGCCAGGAGATTTCCTTGTAGTCTGCGGTGAGTCGAGAAGAAGGCAAGTAATCTGCAAGAGTGCCGTGAAGCAGAGGCGAGCAGTAAGGCTCAGAGCCGTGCCGAACACTGTATGGTGCAGAGAGTAGCTTGAAGGAACAGGAAGCATTATTATTCCAGTGCTGCGATGAACCTTGTGAAGCTAGATGGCTTACAGGATATGAAGACTGCAGACGATATCTGCTCGGGAGCGAATGGGTGGGGTATTCTATGACGATGATGAAGCTTAAAGTTTTCCGAAGGTTGTTTGGTTGCGTGTTCAGATCACGTCGGGGTCACCACTGTGGCCGTAGTAGGAAAAGGGGAGATCTCCCGCCGGGCAAGGTGTTCTGCCCGGGGAGCGGCCAACGCTCCATGTGATAGTTCGGAGAAGTTCTATATATACTGTTTATGATTCGGAATGTTGATAGCGTGATTTAGGCTTCGGTGCATTTCGCTTGTGGCGCGACGATAGCGCCGCTACACTCAACTTCCACTTTGTTGTTTTGACCACTAGCGTCTTAGTAGCGTGCTACTACGATACGTTGGTGCAGTTTTATATAACAACAATCTTAGTGCCGGTGGTAAGCGGGTTTGTTGTAGCAATACGGCTTTCCCGTGGACATCGCACACCCATACCGTTTGTGGGCGGTGTAGTAGCGCATAGCGATGCATCGTCTATCTTTCGGATTGGGATGATGAGTGTGTTTGGTAGCACTTTTAAGTTTGTGCGCCATCCGTATGATAGTTGCATTGATGCTTACTGCTACTTGCGGTATTGCGTCTTGTGATGGATCTGCGGGTGTGCTGCGCCTGATTCGACGCATTCCTGTGGTTCTGGTCGATGGAGGTATACAAATAACATCTTAGTGTCGGTGGTAAGCGGGTTTGTTGCAGCAATACGGCTTTCCCGTGGACATCGCACGCCCATACCATTTGTGGGCGACGTCGTAGCGCATAGCGATGCGTCGTATATCTTTCGGATTGGGATGATGAGTGTGTTTGGTAGCACTTTTAAGCGTAACAGGCATACTGAACTTCATGTCTTAGTGCATTAGCGCTATGATACGTGGAGTTTTGATGATTGGCGTCTTAGTAGCGTGCTACTATGATACGTTGGTGATATTTTTTATATAACAACAATACAAACTTTGTTACCAAAGTCGATAGGGATCATGTGGGTGTGTTGTGAGGGGGCGCCATCCGTATGATAGTTGCATTGATGCTTACTGCTACTTGCGGTATTGCGTCTTGTGATAGATCTGCGGGTGTGCTGCGCCTGATTCGAAGCACTTTTGTGGTTCTGGTCGATGGAGGTATGCGGGTGATGATGTCTGCTGGGATGTATGGGGGACCTTGGGATGGTGTAAGCCCGACGATAGTCGTATTGATGTTTGTTGCGTTCTGCAGCGTTGCGTCTTTGCGATGGTTGTTTGGTGGGACGCTATTCTCAATGGCGCTCTCTGCGTCTTGGTTTGACTCACACCTGAGTAGCTTTGCCCAAGTCGGGTCCCTTCATTACGGGGCTGCAGACTGTCTGCCCTCCACGATGTTTTATATAACAACATAATATTATATCTCTGTAACTTTCCCACCTTTGAATGATTGAAGGCAACTTGTTGGTGGGTGAGACAAACATGATCGAAAATGCATTTACTCAACGTCAGTGACACAAACCCTTTCTGATGGCGAATTATTACTCTTATCTTATAACTGCCTTTTGGCTATATCTGCCATTGTATTGGTTGGTTGAGCATATGTTCGACCTCATGCGGGTGGTAGCTGGCGGGAGGATCTGAGGAGACTCTCAAGGCTGCGGCCGAAATCCGCACAACGTGGGACCCCATTACCTTGAGGTGAGCGGTAGACTCATGACACGCTCTGCGGCTAGTAGCCGTGCTGATCATGCAATTGGTGGTGATGCCATACACTTACATCACGTCTGCAGGAGCGGCGGTTTGGCAGGTGGTGGCGCTCACGGAGGGTTTACGGCCAGTGTGCCTATTTGCCTAAACCGTGTGACGTACATTTACTGTGGCTGGATTCGTTCGTATTCTGTATGGCGTTTACACGCATTGACATGCGCGACTTCGGTCGATGTTTGTGCTTACGCACTAACAAGGGCCAAGCCTCTTTTACTGGTTCGCCAGTTATTTTGTTAATAATTAACCCGAATTAACGTTCCCTTCGGGGGGAGTGCATCAAAATGGTTGGCGCTCACCGTAACGCTTAACAGTGGTAGAGCCACGCGGCAGCTTTACTGTCGCACGTATGGGCCGGCTCAAACCGGGGTGGTACCACGACCTCACAGAATACCGGCGTGAAGTGGAAGCTCTGCTTCCGCGTTTCGTCTGGTGAGTGCAGGTGGCCGGAGGCCCAAATCCCCCCCCCCCCCATCAACATGGTAGCGGAATTAAATGATAGACTACCCCAGGAGGGTACCAGCACCCCTGGAGAATCCCTCGCTGAGCATCCACGACCATGTTTCTCCACTTCTGAGCGTGGGTGCTCAGGCTGCCCCGCGTATTCTGGGGGGGGGCAATATTCCGCTCAAGACTAAAACTGCTCGGGGCAAACGGAGCAGCAAGACCAAGGCGACCCCTGCCACGCTGTCCGTGAATTTCTGCAATATCAGGGGACTTCACTCTAACCTAAACGCCCACCACTACCATCTAGAGACGGCGAGGCCGGCTCTGCTCTTTCTGACCGAGACGCAGGTGTCCTCTCCGGCTGATGTCTCGTATCTCTCCTGCCCGGGGTACAAACTGGAACACTCCTTTGTGCCTCGGGCTGGAGTTTGCGTTTACGTCAGAGAGGACATCTGTTCTCGACGCCTCGGCAGACTTGAAGGTTCGGACCTGTCCATCTTTTGGCTACGCGTAGACAGCGACGACCATCCGCGCGTCTACGGGTGCCTCTATAGGTCCCATAGCGGTAATGCCGAAACAGACCGACTCTTCGACCACGTCCAAATGGCTGCAGATTCGTTGCTACAGCAGATCCCCTCCGCAGAGATCGTGATCCTCGGCGACTTTAACGCCCATCACGCCGAATGGCTCGGTTCACGTTTAACCGATCATGCGGGGAGATCTGTTCATGATTTTGCCTTGGCATATGGTCTGACACAACTGGTTACTTCGCCTACGCGGATTCCAGATGTGGAGGATCATGCACCTTCCCTGTTGGACCTTCTGCTGACCTCTCACCCGGACGGATATCAGATTTCCGTTGACGCCCCTTTAGGCTCCTCGGACCATTGTCTTGTCCGGAGTGTGGTGCCACTCACGCTGAAACCGCGGTTGCATTCTGCAGGCTGCCGCCGTGTTTGGCACTATAGGTCAGCCGATTGGGATGGGATGCGGTCTTTCTTTGCATCCTACCCTTGGGGGCGGGTTTGCTTCTCGCCGGATGATCCCAACGTTGTTACGGATTCTGTCGCTGATGTGGTACTTCAGGGTATGGAACTTTTTATTCCTTCCTCTGTGGTGCCCATTGGAGGCAAATCTCAGCCATGGTTTGGTCGCTCCTGTAAAATAGCATCATGCTATAAGCAGGAGTGCTACCGAGCCTGGGCTGACGCATCAGCGTCCAGGGATGTAAACACCAGCGCTCTAAAAAAGAAGTATAATTCCGCCTCTAGGTCCTTCAAAAGAGTCATTGCCAAGGCAAAGTCAGAGCACATAGGCAGAATTGGCGAGAGACTAGTTCGTCTTCCTTCTGGAACCCGTGCATTCTGGTCTCTCGCCAAGGCTGTCCAAGGGAATTTCTGTCAGCCATCTCTTCCATCTCTGCACAGGGAGGACGACTCACTGGCCCACACCGCAAAGGAGAAAGCCGATCTTCTAGGCTCTTTCTTTGCGTCTAACTCGACTCTCGATGACGGGGGGAGTACGCCGCCGACCATCCCGCGGTGTGAGTGCTCCATGCCGGAAGTGCAGTTCACTCAGCGCTCGGTTCGCAAAGCACTCCTCTCCCTGGACATCCATAAGTCGAGTGGGCCTGATGGAATCCCCCCAATTGTGCTGAGGACGTGTGCTCCAGAGTTGGCACCGGTTTTAACGCGTCTTTTCCGGTACTCCTACTCCCTAGGCGTAGTCCCAAAATCATGGAAGACGGCTTTCGTCCACCCGATCCCTAAAAAAGGCGACCGCTCAGACCCGTCCAACTACCGGCCTATCGCCATCACCTCCTTGTTCTCCAAAACAATGGAGTCCATTGTAAACTGCCAGCTCATGAGGTACCTTGAGGATCACCAGCTGATTAGTGACCGCCAATACGGTTTTCGCCGTGGTAGGTCAGCTGGTGATCTTCTGGTCTACCTAACTCACAGATGGGCGGAGGCAGTAGAGTCCAAGGGGGAGGCATTGGCCGTTAGTTTGGACATTGCGAAGGCCTTCGATCGGGTTTGGCACAAAGCGCTTCTTTCGAAGCTCCCTTCCTATGGGCTTCCCGAGAAATTGTGCGATTGGATCACCAGTTTTCTTGCAGATCGGAGCATCAAGGTCGTTGTAGACGGTGCAAGCTCCGATTGCAAGCTTATTAATGCTGGTGTTCCACAGGGCTGCGTGCTATCGCCAACGCTGTTTCTTCTGCATATCAATGATATGTTGCAAACCCGTAGCATTCATTGCTATGCAGATGACAGCACTGGTGATGCTCTTTACACCGGCCGAGCCAATATTTCTCGGGAAAACGTCTCTGAGTGCCGGGACAAACTTGTGTCTGAAGTCGAGTCTCTGCTGGACAGAGTCTCGGATTGGGGGCGACTAAATCTAGTCCAGTTTAACCCCCAGAAGACACAAGTTTGCGCGTTAACCGCTAAAAAGAACCCCTTTGTCGTATCCCCTCAGTTTCAAGGCACTCCCCTTGTTGCCTCAGCCAGTATCGGAATCCTCGGCGTCGACATATCGAGTGGCGTGCAGTTTCGTGGTCACTTGGAAGGGAAGGCCAAATTGGCCTCTAAAAAGCTTGGCGTGCTCAGCAGAGCGGGACAGTATTTCATGCCGGCACACCGCCTGCAACTTTACAAGGCGCAGGTTCGGCCGCTCATGGAATACTGTTCCCATCTCTGGGCTGGGGCTCCCCAGTACCAGCTCCTTCCACTTGACCGCATCCAGCGCAGAGCGGCTCGAATCGTTGACGACCGAGTGCTTTCCGATCGGCTCGATTCACTGGCGCTGCGAAGAGATGTTGCATCTCTTTGCGTATTTTATCGCATCTATCACGGGGAGTGCTCTGAGGAATTGTTCGGATTAATCCCAGCCGCCAAATTTCGTGAACGCACTACACGGCAAACGTCCCGATACCATCCACACCATCTGGATGCTTGGCGGTCCACCACTGTACGTTTCAAAAGGAGTTTTCTTCCGCGTACAACCTCTCTGTGGAATAATTTACCACCGGTGATTTTTCCGGACCGATACGACCTGGGGACCTTCAAGAAAAGAGCTTACTCCTTTCTAAAGGGCCGGCAACGCACCTGCAATTCCCCTGGTGTTGCGGTTGATCATGGGCGGCGGTAGTCACTTAACATCATCACCTACTAAACAAACACAACGTAAAAAAAAGGGTCCTAACTAAGACGATCACGCCAAAAATATTACAAACGGCACAAATTATTATTAAACCTTTTGAAAGATCCTTTAGAAAGATCAAAACATATCTTATTAATCTTGGTCACAAATATATATATATAATTATTATGTAAAGGGGAATATAATACATTTAGTATTTAATATATATTTATTATTATGAGAGGGGGGAAGCGTTACAATTTGGTGCCGTGACCAGGATATATTTTAAAAAGAAGGTCGTCTATATAAGAATTATGGAGTAGGCGTTATGCCTACAATTTGTTGTCCGTGAAATGGAAAGGTGTCTTGGAAGATGGTGTTTGCTGGGGGTGGTTGAGAGTCTGGGGGTGGGGCTTTAATACTAATATTGTTTTTTTTTATAAAAGGTGTGTGCATAGTTAATGCGAAATAAAATAAAGTGAAATAAATGAGAAGACGCAGTAACATTTGTGTAAGTGAAGGACATAACAGTGCTAAAAACTGATAAAAGTATATAAATATAAAATGGTTAAAACAAAGAAAAGTTCTAACTTAGTGAAGGCTAAGCCTAAAAATGAGTTTAAGATGCTTCAAAAATTTATTAAAAATGCAGTGAAAACCTTTGAGGTTAAAATAATTTCTCGAAGAAAAGTTTATTAACCAAACGAAAGTTCACCAAATTAAAGTAAACCAAGAAGAGGTGTACGGGGCGAGCACCTCACATGTCACTGATCCTAGACGAAGTATTTTATATAACATACATAATGTGACAATAGAAAAGCTGAAATTGAAAATGAAAATACTCATCCAGTAATATTTTATAAGATCTCACCAATTAATTAAAGGACGTTCCATCTAATCTCTATATAATCGAAAGTTATGAGCAAGATTTAACTTAAATTTTTAGGAAAATTATTGATTTAAGTATTTTATTATATTAATTCATTAAAACAAATAATGTTCATGTGTGATATTTGTAATAATTTAAATTAAATAGAGAGAATTATAAACCTGGGTCAGTACGCCTGACTCAATAACATTAATAAGTTCAAGCAGCCACTTAAACTAAATAGTAAAAGCAAACATAATGTAGGACAAATTAGGTAACAAGTGCGAAAGAATTTAAAAGAGGCAAGTCGCATTATAAACACAAAATTTGATAAGCGTAATAAATTAATGAAATATCACATTGGCGATTTAGTAAAAGGTTCTAGATCTAGTAAATCAGATGCAGATAACAAAGTTATGAGTAAATTTAATTTGGCGTATGAGGGGCCTTATATAATAGCAGCCGTACCATTTGACAATGTACTTTAATATACTTTAGCAAACCCAGAAACAAATGAAATTATGGGAAATTTTGATGCTATTAATTTATCAAAATATTTTAAACAATAGTTTTGTTTTATAATACATACTAGAATAAATACTGTATTATAAATTGGTCTCGTGGGTGGCCTTTGAGCAATAAATTTAAAATTATTAAAGTTATGAGCAAGACACAAAACTATTAAAAATAAGAAAAATTTTATAATAAATATATTAAAAACTATCTGTAAATATTGAATGTAAGATAATTTTGTAAAATATTTTTTATTTGAATAAATTTGGGGAGTTGGGTCAGGATGAATGGCTCAATCAAATTTATCCTGTGGGTGTGTAGCCATCTGATTACAACTCATATTCAAAATACTGTACATATAAAGACGTCATTGATGAATAAATATTTTAAGGACTTAAAAATGTAAGTCAAAAACTAAAGAGAACCACTATATTATCGACATAATATACAACAAATTTAGCAAGATAACGATTTATGGTTTATTGCACTGGGATAAATGTGGTTGAAGGGGTGTTGGCGGCGGCCATTCCCTGGGGTAGGTGGGATGAAAATATTTACTGAATTGTGACGGATTGAAAGAGGAAAGAACAGATACACATAAGTTCAAATTTTTGAGTGTAGTGCATATGCTCTCAATTTAGTAAAATTTTATATCAACGACTCCACTGTGTGGGTTATTAACATAAAATTTGGGGGTGGATTGTGACGACCCAATATTATTATTAATAATTAAATTCAATATAAAGGGGCGTCAAAATAGTTTTAAAAGATATATATTAAGCAATAAAATTACATTAATAACCATAAAGTTAATATAAATACATTTCAGATATTAGACCAACATACAACAACATAGTAAATTAAAGGCAAAATATTGTCTTCCATAATAAATAAATTTATTAAAAACTTGAAAAAATATTTAAAATAAGATAATTAATAGAAATACAAGTCGAAAATATTATAAAAATAAAGATAAATAACATTTATAAGATAATTAGAAAATTTGTTAAAAATTGTCTAAGTCGTGGAAGGAGTTCATGTATAAAAGAAAATTCCTAAGTTGTGGAAGGAGTTCACGTATAAAAGAAAAGTTTCCTAAGTTATGGAAGGTGTTCATGTATAGATGTCTTGTATAGAGGAGCTGCCGGAGATACATACCTGCAGTTGTACATATATATGGGGTGGTCAGGAGCCTGACTGCCTGAAGTACTGTAGCACAATGACTAGTCCTATATTAGGGACTTATGATAGTAAGGTCTATGATACAAAAGCAATACTATAGAAGGTCTCCATGACGAATATGCATTACAGGGTTGTGGGTTCGAACCCTATATATTAATGACTTATGAAAGTAAGGTCTATGATACAAAAGCAATACTATCTCTCTCGCAATACGTCTCTATGATTAATATGCATTACAATAGTAGGGTCGTGGGTTCGAATCCCATATATGAATGACTTATGAAAGTAGGGTCTATGATACAAAAGCAATACTATAGAAGGTCTCCATGATGAATTAGCATTACAATAGTAGGGTCGTGGGTTCGATCCCTATATATTAATGACTTATGAAAGTAAGGTCTATGATACAAAAGCAATACTATAGAAGGTCTCCATGATGAATTTGCATTACAATAGTAGGGTCGTGGGTTCGATCCCTATATATTAATGACTTATGAAAGTAAGGTCTATGATACAAAAGCAATATTATAGAAGGTCTCCTTGATGCATAAGCATTGTATGGAGTAGTCGGGTGACCGACTGCTCCTAGTACTGTAGCAAAATGACTAGTCCTTATTAGGGACTTGAAAAGGAATATTATGGTGGTGTGTGTGCTGCTTCACGAGCAATTGGTCCGAGGTAAACTTGGACTCGCTAACCGATATGTCCTAGACATATCATCTAAGTGCTGGTGGTAAGCGGGTTTGTTGTAGCAATACGGCTTTCCCGTGGACATCGCACACCCATACCGTTTGTGGGCGACGTCGTAGCGCATAGCGATGCGTCGTCTATCTCTCGGATTGGGATGAGTGTGTTTGGTAGCACTTTTAAGTGTAACAGGTATACTCAATTTCATGTCTTAGTGCATTAGCGTTATGATACGTGGAGTTTTGTCCACTAGCGTCTTAGTAGCGTGCTACTATGATAAGTTGGTGCAGTTTTATATAACAACAATCTTAGTGCCGGTGGTAAGCGGGTTTGTGGTAGCAATACGGCTTTCCCGTGGACATCGCACACCCATACCGTTTGTGGGCGGTGTAGTAGCGCATAGCGATGCATCGTCTATCTTTCGGATTGGGATGATAAGTGTGTTTGGTAGCACTTTTAAGTGTAACAAGCATACTCAACTTCATGTCTTAGTGCATCAGCGCTATGATACGTGGAGTTTTGTTCATTGGCGTCTTAGTAGCGTACTACTATGATACGTTGGTGATATTTTTTATATAACAACAATAAAAACTTTGTTACCAAAATCGATAGGGGTCATGTGGGTGTGTTTTGAGGGTGCGCCATCCGTATGATAGTTGCATTGATGCTCACTGCTACTTGCGGTATTGCGTCTTGTGATAGATCTGCGGGGGTGCTGCGCCTGATTCGACGCATTCCTGTGGTTCTGGTCGATGGAGGTATACAAATAACATCTTAGTGTCGGTGGTAAGCGGGTTTGTTGCAGCAATACGGCTTTCCCGTGGACATCGCACACCCATACCGTTTGTGGGCGACGTCGTAGCACATAGCGATGCGTCGTCTATCTCTCGGATTGGGGTGATGAGTGTGTTTGGTAGCACTTTTAAGCGTAACAGACATACTCAACTTCATGTCTTAGTGCATTAGCGCTATGATACGTGGAGTTTTGATCATTGGCGTTTTAGTAGCGTGCTACTATGATAAGTTGGTGATATTTTTATATAACAACAATACATACTTTGTTACCAAAGTCGATAGGGATCATGTGGGTGTGTTGTGAGGGGGCGCCATCCGTATGATAGTTGCATTGATGCTTACTGCTACTTGCGGTATTGCGTCTTGTGATAGATCTGCGGGTGTGCTGCGCCTGATTCGACGCACTCTTGTGGTTCTGGTCGATGGAGGTATGCGGGTGATGATGTCTGCTGGGATGTACGGGGGACCTTGGGATGGTGTAAGCCCGACGATAGTCGTATTGATGTTTGTTGCGTTCTGCAGCGTTGCGTCTTTGCGATGGTTGTTTGGTGGGACGCTATTCTCAATGGCGCTCTCTGCGTCTTGGTTTGACTCACACCTGAGTAGCTTTGCCCAAGTCGGGTCCCTTCATTACGGGGCTGCAGACTGTCTGCCCTCCACAATGTTTTATATAACAACATAATATTATATCTCTGTGTAATAGTGGAGACGAACTGTCCACTATTAACAGACTCCGAGTGGTTTTCTTTAAGGTGGAGAAATGAAACTACTGTTTATGTTTATGAATGTACTGTCGAATGGGATTCGGAATGGAATATATTTTGCATCAACCTTGCCTATATTTATATGGCTGGCTCACTATTGATTTGCCAATGATAACAATTAATATTTTGCCTAGCCAATTATATTGCTTATTTTATGACCAATGAAAACTATTTAAAATATACAACTATCTACGTTTCGTTTCCCGGCGTGAGACTTGTTTGTTGTTCACGAAGCTACGTCGCTGGACCGGGCTATATAAGACATGCAGATCGGTGCGCACGCGTAGTCGGCGGGCGGCGGCGGTGTGGAATACAGCTCCGGAACAGCAAGAGGAAACGAACTGCGGCGTTGAAGAAACGGCTCACCATTGGTCGACGGATACGTGACGATAGCGGCGTGTGAAGTCGGTGTGGCGCTGAATGATATTTGCGGCTGCTTCTTGTTTCTTTATAAGAACGTCAAATTATCTATATACAGTCCGCAGTATCTCAGTAGCCAAGAATAATTAGGAAATAAAATGTTTTTTTTTTATTTATTCTCGCCTTCCGCGTTATGGTAGCAGCGGAGTATATATTATTTATTCCCGTTTCGGTTTGATTAATCTGGCTGCTACATCACTCTCCCCCCAGCGAAAGCGTACCGGAGGCTTGACGACTCGCCCGTATTTCGTAGTTTTTAAAATAGGTTTCAACTGGGTTGATGTAGATGATGAAGTTTCAAGCTTCCTCGCTGGTGGTTTTGATGATGATGATGAATCCTCTGCAGTATCCTCGTTAATAATATAGGCTGGCTTTAGTCGGTCGATCGATATAATCGTAGATTTCCTTCCGGGTATTTGTAGTTTAAAAGTCTTGCTATTTCTCTCTAATACTTTATACGGTCCATCGTAGGTAGGTTGAAATTGTTTTTTCATTGCGTCGTTTCTTACAAAAACTTGCTTGCATGTTTTCAAATCTTGGTGAATGAATACTGATTTATTATTTCTGTGTGATTGCATTTCGGTGCATTTCAACGATAAGGCTTTGTTAATTGATTCTCGAAGTTTAGTTACGAAATCGTAATCCATTTCTTGTTTGTTTGACGCTGCTGAACTGAAGAAGTCACACGGCAGCCTTATGCTGCAGCCGTAGGTTAGCTGAGCGGCGCTAAGACTAGTGTCTGCACGCGGTGTTGCTCGTAGTCCGAGTAGCACTGTAGGTAGCTCATCAATCCACTTTGTATGTTGAGATAAACGAGTTTTGAGTGCAGTCTTTAATGTACGATGCCATCGTTCGATTATTCCGTTTGACTGAGGATGGTATGCTGTTGTACGCGTCTTCTGTATTCCCATAGTTTGAAGAAGTTTGAGGAATAGGTTGCTTTCGAAATTCCTTCCTTGATCCGTTGTGATGGTTTTAGGTGATCCGAAACGAGTAATCCAATTTTCATAAATTATCTTCGCGACGGATTCGGCTGAAGTATCATCGGTAGGTATTGCTTCTGGCCATCTTGTTGTTCTGTCGATCATTGTTACGAGATAACGATGTCCTTGCGGTGAAGTAGGTAATGGTCCAACGATGTCAACGTGCAAGTGTTCGAATCTCTCCGTGGGTGGAAATGTAGCTAGACTACTTGATGTATGCCTTTGTACTTTGCATTTTTGGCATTGAATGCATTGCTTCGCCCAGTTGCCAACATCCGCTTGCATTGCAGGCCAAAAGAATTTTTCAGTGATGAGTTTTCTTGTTGTTCTAACACCTGGATGACTAATGTTGTGCAGTGCATTGAAGACTTCGCGACGACATTCTTCTGGTATGTATGGTCGCATGGTTGTCGTTGAGGCTTCACAGTATATAGGTAGATGCGTCATTGGCATTGTAACTTGCTTGATGGACAAGTTACCTTGCTTCGCTAGATGTTTTATGTTGTCACTATCTCTGTCTTGTGCTGCGGCGATCTTATGATAGTCGATTGATGTAGGGCACGTTACACTGTCGATTGGTACGCGACTGAGTGCGTCGGCAACTATGTTGTCCTTTCCACTGATGTGACGTATGTCGGTCGTGAATTCACTTATGAAAATAAGTTGTCTTGCTCTTCGTGGTGTTTCCGATAGTGATGGTTTCTTTGGAAGTACATATGTTAATGGTTTGTGGTCGGTAAAAACGATCAGGTTTCGACCCTCGAACGTTTTTCTGAAATGCTTGATAGCCATGTAAATAGCGAGTAGCTCTCGGTCGAATGTACTGTAGTTACGTTGAGTATCGGAGAACTTCTTCGAAAAATATCCAAGTGGTTGCCATTTCCCATTGCTGTATTGTTGGAGAACTGCTCCTGCTGAGAGATCGGATGCGTCGCTGAAGATAGCAAGGGTTGCTTCGTGTGATGGGTGAGCGAGTAAAGCTGCATTTTGGATCGCAATTTTACAAGCTTCAAATGCCTTCGTGGCTTCATCGTTCCATTCGATTGACGTTTTATCTTTTTTCTTCGTGTTGTGAAGGTAGGCGTGAAGTGGTGCTTGGATTTCAGCGGCTTTAGGTATGTGTTCTCTGTAAAAATTTATCATCCCAAGAAAACGCCTTAGCTCTTCGATAGTTTTAGGTTTTGCATAATCGATGATTGCTCTGACTTTTTCGGCAGGCGGTTTTATTCCTTCCTTGCTGACGGTGAAACCAAGAAATTGAACTTCTTGCTGTCCAAATATGCATTTCGAAGGGTTGATTGTGATTCCGTTGTCTTCTAATCGCTGTAGCACGGTGCGTAGATGGGTTTCGTGCGTTTCTTTATCAGGGCTTGCAACAAGGAGATCATCAATAAATGCGAAAACGAAATCCAGTCCATGAAGTACTTCGTGTATGAATCTTTGGAAAGTTTGACCTCCGTTCTTTAATCCTGGGATCATTCTTGGGAATTCGAATAATCCCATTGGGGTAATTATTGCTGTCTTCTCTATGTCTTCATCGCGGACTCTTATTTGTTGGTAAGCTCGGTTGAGATCGATGGTGGAGAATATAGTCTTGTCTGATAGTTGATGAGTGAAATCCCTGACTCGCGGTATTGGGTAGCGGTCAGGAGTGGTAATAGAATTCAGTCTTCTGTAATCTCCACAAACTCGTAATTCTCCGTTCTTCTTCGGTACAATGTGAAGTGGTGATGACCAAGGGCTTTTGCTTGGACGGCATATTCCTTGCTCAATCATGTTTTCGAATTCCTTTCGAACTTGCTCGTATAGGTGTGGTGCGATTGGACGTGCACGACAATGAAGTGGTGGTCCATTGGTGTCGATGAAATGCTCAACGTCGTTCTTCGGTGTTAATTTCATTGAAGTTATTCTTGTGATACCAGGGTATTCTTCGAGGATCTTGTGATACGGTTGTTGCACATCTATGCTTCTTATTGTGGGCAGATTGGTTGCTTGTACAAAAGACTGAGATGCAAGATTGGTTTTCCCGTCGATGATTCTTCTATTTTTGATGTCGACGACCAACTGGTGATGTTGAAGAAAATCAGCACCGATGATTGGTTTGCTGACTTTAGCGACGATAAATCTCCATTTGAATGGTCGGCGTAGATTAAAATCAAGTTCCATTGTTTTTTCTCCATATGTAGGAATAACCGTATTGTTTGCTGCATAGAGTTGAAAATCTAGTGGCTTCAACTTCTGTCCTTGCTTCGGCGGTAACACTGAGATATTTGCTCCGGTGTCGATAAGGAAAGTAAGCTTGCTTTTTTTATCGGTGACGAAAAGACGGTAGGACTTTGCTGTTACGCTGGATCCCGTCGCATCGAGCGTACTAGTTAGTTTTCCGTATTCGTATTTTCATTTTTGAATGTACACGGTGCTGTGCATTTTCTTGCCTCGACCCCGAAACGTCGATGATAGTAGCAGTAAGGGGATCTTGATGTTGAGCTTATTCGACTTCTACTTGCAGAGCGGTTGCGACGAAAAGGTGATCTTCGGTGTTGCTGATTGCGCTGGTTGTACTGTTGCTGGTAAAAGGTATGATGCTGGGAAGCTTTGAGCGCGGCGACTTCGAATGATAGCTTCCGAATTTCTTCGAGAAGAAACTGGGTATCATTGGCCTTTGTTGAAGTGCCTTCGATGATCGATATGTGTGAGCTACTGCTGTTTTCGATCATCTTGTCCGCCAGGAGTGCCAGTTCGTCGAGCTTCGTCTGCGTGCTGAATGTTTCGCTGACTGCTATTACCGATCGAATATGTGGTGGTAGGTGGTTTACCCACATTAGCCGTAGTGTTGAATCCGGAACTTTATCTCGCGCCAAAGTACGCATTTTGCGTAGGAGTTGTGTGGGTTTCTGGTCTCCAAGTTCTATTTCTGATAGAAGTTTTTGTAGCTGTCGACTGTCGGATTCTTCATATGCGGAGATCAGCCGATCCTTCAGTGAATTATACTGGTCGACTGCTGGTGGGTTGTACAACAGGTCCGCAATTTGTTCGATGTCTTGTTTCTCAAGTTGGGCTATCACCATCTGTGCTAATTGCGCTTGGCTCTTCTTTAAACCATTCGTTGCGGCTTCAAAACTGACGAACCAAAGTCGTGGTTTGTCTCTCCAAAACGGTGGTATTCTTAACGATAGAGATATACCGGCGATTTCTGGTTCCTTTACCGGGTTTGATGTATATGTGTTTGCCTCCTGCTCCATAATGACGGCTTGATTACACTGATTTTATATAAACTGAAGTCTTCCTTCTCGGTGTTCGTACGGGTTTCCTTCGCGGTGTTCGTGCAATAGTAGTGGTACGTCGCAGGGTGTTCCTTCTTGGTGTTCGTACCGGATCTTCCCCCTCGGTGTTCGTACGGGGTCACCACTGTAATAGTGGAGACGAACTGTCCACTATTAACAGACTCCGAGTGGTTTTCTTTAAGGCGAGAAATGAAACTACTGTTTATGTTTATGAATGTACTGTCGAATGGGATTCGGAATGGAATATATTTTGCATCAACCTTGCCTATATTTATATGGCTGGCTCACTATTGATTTGCCAATGGTAACAATTAATATTTTGCCTAGCCAATTATATTGCTTATTTTATGACCAATGAAAACTATTTAAAATATACAATTATCTACGTTTCGTTTCCCGGCGTGAGACTTGTTTGTTGTTCACGAAGCTACGTCGCTGGACCGGGCTATATAAGACATGCAGATCGGTGCGCACGCGTAGTCGGCGAGCGGCGGCGGTGTGGAATACAGCTCCGGAACAGCAAGAGGAAACGAACTGCGGCGTTGAAGAAACGGCTCACCATTGGTCGACGGATACGTGACGATAGCGGCGTGTGAAGTCGGTGTGGCGCTGAATGATATTTGCGGCTGCTTCTTGTTTCTTTATAAGAACGTCAAATTATCTATATACAGTCCGCAGTATCTCAGTAGCCAAGAATAATTAGGAAATAAAATGTTTTTTTTTTTTTATTTATTCTCGCCTTCCGCGTTATGGTAGCAGCGGAGTATATATTATTTATTCCCGTTTCGGTTTGATTAATCTGGCTGCTACACTCTGTAACTTTCCCACCTTTGAATGATTGAAGGCAACTTGTTGGTGGGTGAGACAAACATGATCGAAAATGCTTTACTCAACGTCAGTGACACAAACCCTTTCTGATGGCGAATTATTACTCTTATCTTATAACTGCCTTTTGTCTATATCTGCCGTTGTATTGGTTGGTGGAGCATATGTGTCGACCTCATGCGGGTGGTAGCTGGCGGGAGGATCTGAGGAGACTCTCAAGGCTGCGGCCGAAAGCCGCACAACGTGGGACCTCATTCCCTTGAGGTGAGCGGTAGACTCATGACACGCTCTGCGGCTAGTAGCTGTGCTGATCATGCAATTGGTGGTGATGCCATACACTTACATCACGTCTGCAGGAGCAGCGGTCTGGCAGGTGGTGGCGCTCACGGAGGGTTTACGGTCAGTGTGCCTATTTGCCTAAACCGTGTGACGTACATTTACTGTGGCTGGATTCGTTCGTATTCTGTATGGCGTTTACACGCATTGACATGCGCGGCTTCGGTCGATGTTTGTGCTTACGCACTAACAAGGGGCCAAGACTCTTTTACTGGTTCGCCAGTTATTTTGCTGTGGACTACGGTCCAGTTCCCGAATTAACGTTCCCTTCGGGGGAGTGCATCAAAATGGTTGGCGCTCACCGTTCACGGCGTGTGTGGAGCCGTGTGCCTCCCCTACATTTTTTTAAATGAATGTAGGAGAGCGAAGCCCTTGTATCGGGTATTTTGTATAAATATATTTTGAGCCTTTTCCGAGCGGGAAGGGATAATTAATAATGTAAACCCGGATACAAGTGGAATAGGAACGTTTTATGTTCTTAACCTTTCTCGAGCCCTGTCTTCGTGAACGGGGTTCACTTAGCTTAAAAGGCACTACCAACAGCTTTCAATTGCTCTAGTGAATATTCATTCTTCCAAAAGATACCTAAAAGAACTAAGTTACTAAACAAACACAACGTAAATAAGGGTCCTAACTAAGACGATCACGCCAAAAATATTACAAGAACTTTTGAAAGATCCTTTAGAAAGATCAAAACATATCTTATTAATCTTAGTCACAAATATATATAACTATTATGTAAAGGGGAATATAATACATTTAGTATTTAATGTATATTTATTATTATGAGAGGGGGGAAGCGTTACACCATGAACAACTGCAACACCAGGATAATTGCAGGTGCGTTGCCGATTTTTTTTGAAAGGAGTTAGCTCTTTTCTTGAAAGTCGCCGAAAATCGCCGGTGGTGAACAAAACCATTCCAAGAGAAGTTGTACGAGGAAAAAAACTTCTAGTGGTACGGCCACAGGCTGTGCCTTCGAATCCGGGTCGAAGATCCAGAAAATTGTGCGCTAATCTTTCCTGGGTTCAATTCCCGGGTCGGACCAATATTAATTATGCGAGATCAATTTTCTTGTGAACTGCATGCGTGTTTCCTATAACCAAACAAGACGGCTGATGTGGCACGTAGCACGTGGCTTGGGCAATGCACTCGCAATCACCTAATCTATTATTTAGCCAGTGCCCTGTGCAGGAATTAAAACTATAGCTATATAAAGGGGACACAATAAAAAAACAAAAACAAAAGAACAGCTCAAGGCAATTCAAAAGAAGGAATTACTAGGTGGGGTTCCTTCTGCTTCAGCGCCCTTGAGGACCATGCCCCTGGTGTTGCGACTGCGTTGAAAGAGAGCGAGTGGCGGCAGCGGACGTCCTTTTATTCGCCAGATATCTCGACTTCTATTTAAGCGGGGGCGCGCTTCCTCATTGGCAACTAAATTACGCCACATAATTTAGCTTCTTCCCCTCCTCTTCAGTGCGTGCGGAAAGGAACGTAGGTAGGATGGAGGAAGGCACTGGCTAGATACTAATCAACAAAATGCGAGAGTACCGGTTTTTCTGCGCAACCACCTAGTAAAACACACAGTGGTTGACCAACAAGCTTCCAGATGGTGAGGATGGTATCGTGAATTTTGACGTGGTATACGTTTGGCAGCCTGAATTATTCCGAACAATTCCTCAGAGCACTCCTCGTGGTAGATGCGATAGAAAACGCAAAGGGATGAAACATCCCTACGCAGCGCCAGTGAATCGAACCAATCCGAAAGGACCCGGTCGTTGATGAATCGAACCACTCTGCCCTGGATGCGATCAAGTGGGAGGAGCTGGTACTGGTGTGCCCCGGCCCAGAGATGAGAAAAGTATTCCTTATGAGGCCAAACTTGCGCTTTGTGAAGTTGCAAGCAATGTGCTGGCATGAAATACTGCCTCGCTCTGTTGAGCAAGCAAAAAATTTGGCCTTCCCTTCCAAGTGACCACGAAACTACACACTATTTGATATGTCGACGCCAAGGATTCCGATGCTAGCTGAAGCAGCAAGGGGAGTGCTCGGACTAGATTTGCACCCAATCCGAGACTTTGTTCAGCAAAGACTCGACTTCAGACACAAGTTTGTTACGGTATTTGGCGACGTTTTCCCGAGAAATATTAGCACGGCCGGTGTATAAAGCATCATCAATGCTATCGTCTGCTTAGCAATGAATGTTACCAGTTTGTAACATATCATTGATATGCAGAAGAAACAGCGTTAGTGATAGCATGCAGCCTTATCACTGTCAAAGCATGCACAGTCTACTACGACCTTAATGGAACAGCTCCAATCAGCAAGGAAACTGGTAATCCAATAACACAATTTCTTGGGAAGCCCATAGGAAGGAAGCTTCGAAAGAAGCACTTTACTCCAAACCCAAAAGCCTTTGCTATGTTCAAACTAACGGCCAATGCATCCCCCTGAACCCTACGTCCATCTATGAGTAAGATAGACTAGAAGATCACTAGCTGATCGACCAGGACAAAAACCGTATTGGCGGTCACTAATCAGCTGGTGATCCTCAAGGTACTTCATTGGCTGGCAGTTTATAATGGACTCCGTTATTTGAGAACAAGGAGGTGATGGTGATAGGCCTGTAGCCAACTACACGGGTCTGAGTGGGTTTTTAGGGATCAGGTGGACCAAAGCTGCTGGCAAAGAGCTGTCTTTCATGAATTTGGGAATGATAGATATTCATTTTAGATTCATACGTGATAGCGCTACGATGCGTCTGTATTATGGTTGTAGAACGAATGGGTCACGGGAGCACGCTCTCACAGAATACCAGCGTCAATAACAGTTTTATACTGCTGTGTTTCGTAAGGTGAGTGTAGGGAACCGGAGACCATTTTAACTCCCCGCTAAGAAAATTGAAAATTTTAATTTTTTTTTAAATGTGTGTGATTGCGTGCGTGCGTGCGTGCGTGCGTGAGTGCGTGCGTGCGTGCGTGCGTGCATGCGTGCGTGCGTGCGTGCGTGCGTGCGTGCGTGCCAGCGTGCGTGCTTGCGTGCGTGCGTGCTTGCGTGCGTGCGTGCGTGCGTGCGTGCGTGCGTGCGTGCGTGTGTGTGTGTGTGTGTGTGTGTAGGTAGGTATGTAAACCTTTCATTAACTTTTGAACCTCCTTATCGATTGAGATGCAGTTTGCAGCGTTCTAAAGACCTCAATGTGGAATAGATTTGGCGATAGTATAACCAGATTCGGGCAAGCAGATTTTGAGGAATCTTAAAAATAAAAAGTTTGAAATAAATGTTTTTTTTTAATAACCTTTAAACTAATCACCTCTTTTCGTCAAACAATGACGTCGAATGCCGTTTGGAAAATAAAAATCAGTTCATTCGTTCTTGAGATTTCGAAGGAGAAAGAATTTGAAGAAAAACAAGGTTTTTTATAACATAACTTCAAGATTTCGCATCATAATTTGGTGAAATTAGAAGCGCTTTGCATTTGAAATTAGCGGAAAGTTCCAGGGATGGCCTGCAGGGTCAACCAATTTTTTATTGGATACGAGGTATTCTAACTTAGTCCTCAGTGGTAACAACGCATCTGCATTGGGATTCTCAATCGAGGATGCATGTAGATGTCTTTTTTATAGGATAGGGTGACAAACGAGCACACAGTCCACCTGATGGTAAGTGGTTGCTGTGTGTGGCCCATAGACATCTACATTTATTTACACATTATATATTATACAACATTTATTACAATTAAGAATCCCGAATCAGGTTATATTATAGCCAAATATATTCCACATTGAGATCTTTAGAACGCTGCTGAAGATGAACACAGAAAGATTGTTCGAGCAGGTTTTAATGTGTAAATAAATCTAGATGTCTATGGGTCACACACAGCATCCACTTACCATCAGGTGGAATGTGTTTAGACTGAAGACTGAATTTAGACGTGGGGTGAAAACCTAGTTAATATTTATTTTTGTATAATGTTGAATATTGCACGTAGAAATCGATTTGTCTGGTATAGATTGATTATTGCGATATAACCATAGTTTTTAGTTCAAATTCCCGATAATGTTATAATTTTTATATTTTAGACACAAAAGAGTTTTTGTGTCTAAAATATATTTTTTTATTTCCAACGTATTTTCTTTTAGTAACAAAAATAAATTCATGTTTTCCTTGTTTTAATGATAATGATAATGATAATTTATTACTTTAAAACAAGTAGTAAGTTGTTACAATATTGTTGGGCATCCTCTTATAAGTAAATAGATACCTGTAGTAGAGGGCCCCGCTCTTCCTTATTACAATTATATTACTATTTTAAATTAGAATTAAGTGAATAACACAAAACAATAAAATAACAAAAAACATAAATAAATCAAAAGCTAAACAATTTAAACTGCAAGTAAGGTATAATTAGCGATATTTGCGTGATAGTAGGCAAAAGTGTGTATGTATGAGCGTGCGAAGTCTGTATGAGTGTGAAAATTCATAAGGTAGTATTTTCGAGAAGGAATTCGATTTCTTCATAGGAAAGTTTTCTTAACCAGTCTGTTACGGTTTTTTTTACAGTCATCGTATTATATAAGTAATCTGAACGTCTAGTACACTGTCTTGATGCGAACTTAGTCTTAAATGAATCTTCGTAGGGTATTGTATATTTTCTACATCTGGTGATTGAAGACATACGGTAATTTATGGAATTATGAAGTTTTAAATCTGTTGCTAAAATGTTAAGTTTTCTTACCAAAAATAAGTTAGTCAATTCATAAAGTTCAGTTGTAGAGAATCTATAGGGCTTTAAGAACATAACTTTAATTAAGCATCTTTGAGTCCTTTCAAGCTCAAGGAACCTAGTTTTTGCTGCACCACCTCATATAGGAATATCAGTAGCCCAACGTTGACTGCGCCAGAGCTATGTATATTTTATTAAGTAAAGACATTGTGGAGACATGTCGTAGAGACTTAAATATCCAAATAAGTTTTCTGAGCCGAAGTTTCCATTAATTCTAGATGTACCAAGGTAGTATTTGGTCAACCATGACTGCAAAATACTTTATATTTGAGACTTTACTTATTTGAGAGCATTTACAACAAGAGCTTTGGACGTCAGAGGAATCGTGAATTTTAATATGAAAATCAGATGTAGGTTGGGTGCTGTTATACATAGTAAAGTAGATATATTTAGTTTTGGATATATTCAAAGTCAGTAGATTCTGATTGAGCCCATTCACAATCCTAGTAAGGCCTAATTCAGCTGCTTTCCTTACAGAGTTCCATGTGTTTCCTGTAAATACAGTGTCATCTGCATATGAAAAAATCTGCCCATTATAAAGTTTCATATTACATAGTTCATTAATGTATATCAAAAACAGAGTTGGACCCATCACACTTCCTTGTCTCTGTGGGACTCCATAGTTAACAGTTACAGTTTCACTTACAGTTGTTCCAATTTTTACCGACTGTTTTCTGTTTCTAAGATAGCTGCCAAAAAGAGATAGAGTTTTATCTCTTAAGCCAATGCTTTCTAGTCTTTTTAACATTATGGGTACGGAGACTGTATCAAAAGCTTTCTTTAAATCTAAAAATACTGTTATACATTTTTTTATCAATTTCCTGCACAATTAATTTAGTAAAATCCCCAACAGCATCTTCAGTAAATAAGCCCTGACGAAAACCACACTACGACTTTGAAATTAATTTATATTTATTAAGATAGCCTAGTAGTCTTTTATTTAATATTTTTTCCATAATTTTAGAAATTGACGTTAATACTGATATTGGCCTATAATTAGTCACTTCATCTCTGTTACCACTCTTATACATATACGGGTGTGATTATAGATTTTTTTAAAGCCTCTGAAAATATACCCTTTTCAAATCTTAAGATTATTAAATTACTAATTGCAATGACGACAATATTTTTAGACTTCTTAAGAAAATTAGTCGGAATGTTATCCCATCCAGTTGCGCTATTTGAATTTAAGGACATAACAGTACTCTCTACTTCAGCTGGATCTGTATTTAATAAGACAAATGAAGTCATCTGAAAGTCAGCAATAACAGCGTTAGTAGAGGTTTGGATGTTACCACTATTGATAATGGCTTCGGCGAGAGATTCACCTATTACCGAAAAGATGCTATTGACCTGGTTGACTGAATGTAAAGGATTCTGTATTAGGCTTAGAAGATTAGAGCTATGAATTTTTGGAGCTTTAAATTGTGTTATGTCGTTAATAAATAATAATGATAATTTATTTGATACAGACAACAATGATCTATTACAAAATTAAATTTAAAGATTATACCTTAAATATTAATTCTTATTAAATTAATATTTAATAATAATATTAAATATTATTATTTTGGTATTAAGAAATTTGACCATCTATTAAAAATTTCACTAAATGCACAAATATTACAAATATTTTTAATGAGATTATTCTGCGACCCAAAAAGAGAACTTCTAAATCGCGCGATACGGTGACGGATTAGCGCATCCAAACCACCGACACGGGCTTCTGCGAACATCTGAGTCGCACTATAGTATCGTGGCTGACGAAACAAAACGCGGAACGAATCATTATACTGCACGTTTAGCCTGCGGTATTCCTCTTTAGTGTAATTCATTCACAGCTGAGGAGTATATGGCTGACAGTAAGCTGAAAACAACGCCAGTTTGGAGGCATAAGAACACCTTTGAAAGCGTCGAGCTATCATGTTGGAGCACTGACAAGGAACGTCGCTCACGGTCCATGTCGGAACCATCACACAGATTCTGAGTAACAATATGACCCAAGTATCTAAACGTCGTTACCCACTCGCGAACTAGACAAATACACTGGGGGGATATGAGGTTGAACCATACCACTCTTAAAAAGTAAACAAGCAGACTTCTTGGTTTTGTACAATAGGTTATAATCCATCGCATATTTCTCACATATCTGTGCTGAGTGCACGCAGCACACCAAACGAGGGACTCAGCAGCACCATATCATCAGCGTAACTCAAGTTATTAAAGCATTCAGAAATTTTTAATAAAATTCATTCATTGCGTTTCATAATAATTTTTTGTAATTCGTAGAAAGGAGTAGTTGTTTTTTGTAATACTGACGTTTCAATTTTTTGACCAGGTTGTTACAGAAGTTTTTGTACCTTTTATATGTAATTTTTAAAAGTTCATCACGTGGATTAAAACGTAGCTTTTTTTTTCATTTTATTTCTTACTCGGATGCAGTGTAAAATTCCCTCAATTACCTACGGTTTAAGTAAGCGTTTATTACATGCGATGGGGTAATTTTGGTGTTTTCTTTTAGGGCTGTTTGAATCTTTTCAATTAATATGTTTGCAAAGGTATTAGGGTCACTTTGTTTGTCTAGCTCTGAAAGATTTTGTAAAACTAAACTATGATAAGCTTTGTCAAAGTTTATGACAGTTTTGTAAAGTCTATTCTCATTATGATTTCTATTACAAGAAATCGATAGGAATATCATGTAGTGATCAGTTATTGTTGTGTTAAGAACTGCAGTAAACGCGGAATACTTCGCTTTTTCAAGTTTTATAATAAAGTGATCAATATCTTCCTTGTAAGTAGTGTACAGGAAGTAGTATGTGAAGGGATAAAGCGTTAAGGTAATTACATCTATTGTTTCGCTCATATGTTTGTTCTTAGACTTGGCAAGATCTCGGGCTAGAAAATTTTTGCTCCTCTTGCTGTCAGTTATTCTGATACGTAAACGGGTTCATATATATATATATATATATATATATATATATATATATATATATATATATATATATATATATAGCTTATAAAGCTTAGTAATTGACTTGTATTATGGTTTGACATGTTGAACTCATATAAGGAACTATAGGGACGTTCTATGTCACTAGCTATATGATCAATGCATGTGTTTTGACGAGTCGGTTTATTAATGTGAACTTTAAGGTTATAGTTATGCATTAAGTTTTATAACTCTTCGGTTGTGCTGTTTTATTTTAGCGTATCAATATTGAAATCACCGCGAAGAATAAGTTTCATGTTGTTTTTAGTCGTTAGATTAAAGAGTAGTGTATCTAGTTTATTAAAAAAATACGGAAGCCGGTGATTTCGGTATCCTATACACACAGACTATTTTGCATTTATAGGCTGGTACTTCAATTCCACAACATTCAAAATATTTTTCATCCGATATTTCATAACATAAATTTATGGGCTTAGAGAGAAATGTTTAATCTGTGAGTATACACACTCCACCACGTCTTAATTTTGATCTGCAGAATGTGTAGGCAACTTTGAAGTTATTCAGTTTAATGTTAGATTCTTCTCCTTTTTTTACAAATGTTTCGGTGAGACAGATAAGAGTAATTTCTTTACCATTTTCCAAATCCACCAAATCTATCTTTTAGCGACGTTATTACTTCTGTTGATTTTTCTTGTTTGTTTTTATTTGAAGTGCAGTTTGTTGTTAGTTGATTAATTTTGTTTTGCTGATCTTTAATAATCTTTTAGAGGTTATGATGTTCCGTTAGTAGATTTTGAACTTCCTAACCTATCTAGCTGTGATCTCAACACATTAATGGTATCCTTTAATTGAGCTACCTGGTTGTCGTTTAATGTCGACAAGTTTGGCAAACTCTTTATACTAGAGTTATTTCATGACAACCGACTTTCATTTAGAAACGGTAAAGAGTTATAAGAATTATCATTTGTATGATACTTCATTCGCAACGTTATGTTACTGCCAGATTCCATATTTATTTCTGTGCTCCCTAACTCTTAGAATTTTACTAGGATTATTACGAAATTATTTTTCAATTTGCTAAGATTCTCCAAATGCCGGGATGTGAACTTACAATTTCTTGTGCGTTACGTGCGTTCTTGGGCCTATACTGCCACGCCACGGTGACTTTTACATAAACCGTTGAAATAGTAGAGTACTTGCTGTTTACTGTTATTTAAAATACACCGAGATCGTTATTATGATTCTGTCGATGCTAATATTATGTTGTGTGTATTGTAATGTTTTTGTCACTGTATAAGGTTACGCTGTGTTCACTATTTTTTACACTTGTGTTTAGTTCTAATCATTTTCACTAAGAATAAAAACTATTTGTGAAATTGTTATTTTCTTATGTGTAAATTTGTCATGCTTACGTAGACAACACTATCACTATAATTTTGGATGTTTATTTACGGTTTTTGATAAAATAAAGTAAGAATTACATTGGTTTTACAATTTTAAATTATTTTTTATCGCGGACCCGACGTTAACATCTCACGCTAGCAACGCGTATAGGTTAAATTTTGGATCCATTTTATGATTCTTTTCGTTTTTATAAAGCTATTTTATTAATTTCCATTCTAATTAAAAAGGGTGAGCTTGTAGGTTATGAAGCAATTTTACTATATTTTATGGGTACGTGCTTTATTTAGAACCACCATTTTAATCCTTTAATATTACTGATTGGCCTTTTAGGCGAATGAAAAAATTACCCTAAAGATGCGATGCATGAAAATAAGAAGATTTCTAACAATTTTAGTACTTATCTATGTACATATATCCTGTATTTTTTATTTAAGAATTCAATCACTCCACATTTTCTAGTAATATTTTACTGTTAAGTCATACAGGTTTTTCTGCGATGTAAATATACCGATGAGCAAATCATGCATAAAAAATAAAACAAAATCATAAAATTACAATTAACAATTCCGGGCTGCTTGCGTTCCATGAAATTTACAGTGAGCGTTATACTTTGTTTAAATATTTTTAATAGTGAGATATTATTTTATATTTATAAGAATCGATAAGAAATCACCTAGATTGCTTATGTCTAGGGTAAAAGAAGATAATACTTTTCAAATGTTCAAAAATTAAAGTATGTCAGTAATAAATCAACTTTTATAATGAATTAACATTTATTTAATATTTTCAAATTGCTTTAAATAACTGTCAATTAGGATAAAAAATACCGCCTATTAATGCTTACAAGTCGAAAATGTTTGCGTCTCTGTCAACTTTAGTGTTTATGTCGACACCAACGAAGTAGTCGTCAGTAGCAACGAATGTTCGGTCAGCCATGTTGTAATCCTTCATCACCCAACGATCCCACCGAGTCTTCATGTCACAAACTTGTTTCTTGTGGAAGACTACTACATCGACGAATTTCATGTTGGGAGTGAAGAATTTAGTTATATCGATTTCACGGTCGAATGGAAAACCTAATGGCATCTTGTCGAGAAGGACAGTAGACCTGAAATCAACTACTAGGTCCTTGCGGTTAGTGTCAAGAAGGCTCATGTCAACATTATCTACCAGCTTCAATGGCGTCACAATGACATATAGCAAGAAGTTCATACCACCAACGCGACCTTTAGGAAGCAGGAGTCTAGTAGGGAAACCAGTATTGTAGTTTCTTAAGTCCTTCATAAGCAGGTCTCGCATATCAGTAACAGATTCAAGTTTCTT
This sequence comes from Parnassius apollo, assembly GCA_907164705.1. Classification (NCBI taxonomy): domain Eukaryota; kingdom Metazoa; phylum Arthropoda; class Insecta; order Lepidoptera; family Papilionidae; genus Parnassius; species Parnassius apollo. The sequence goes on along the minus strand of CAJQZP010000312.1, from coordinate 86,103 downwards.
CCACAAATCGCGAGTCATGATGCGGTCGCGTACTAAGTTGTGCATGTCGATGGAGTTCCTGACAATAGTGTTCTTTCCAGTGTTCAGTTTGTATAAGAAGGAATCTAATTCAACAAAGTTAACGCGGTTAAGGTTGAGATCGAGCAAGCGTCCGAACTGATCTTCTTTAGGTCCGAGGAACAGCCTTACTACACAGTCTACAGTCTTGTCGGACATAATATCCAAAGTGACTTTGAATGGTTGATGATTGAGACGTCGCTTGCGTACGAAGAATACCATATCTGATGTAGTCTTTTTCAGTTCCTCTTCAGTGAGCGTAATAGCATTCGTCATATCCATCAAATAATCATCGAAGTAAGTCACTAGTTTGTCTACCACAATGTTGTCAATCTTAACTCCAGGGAAATAAAGATCCTCTCTCGTGTAGTAGGGAAGACGTTTTTTGAATAAGATCAAGAAGTTACAAAGACGTTTCTGGAGTTGATAGAAAATAGGATCACGAAGAGCTGTTTGGTACATATCGAGCACCGTCGGGGCAACAAAGTATCTATAAAAAAGAAAAAAGAACTGTGTTTTTATCTGCTTTCAATGCATTATTTTTGGAAACTTATTTGTTAATTAAGATAAAATAATATTTAAAAGTCCTGTTTGATCTTTTTTCGTTACAGGTATAGGTTGAAAATGAACATTTTAAGAATTTTTTTGGTATATGCTCTTTAATTAATTATTAATAATACTTTGAAATGAAGTCGAACAAAAAGGCGCAGTGTACTTCTTTAACAAGAAAAAAATAATATGTGACATCTCTTTTAAAAATATGAATTATTTATAATTATGATATAAAAATATAATAAATATGATATGATATATTTTTATATAAGAAAACGTTAAGATACGATGAATAAGCAAATCTTATAAGATTTTCTTCTTCATCATTTTGAAACATTTGTTCCATACGGGATTTAAGCTCGCGGCCCTGAAACGCCGTGGCAAAGCATTTGCCCCTGTGTTAAATAAGTGATGATGTCTATCTGACAACATCCAAATCAAGAACAAGATATTAACGACATGAGATATAGTGTTATTAAATAACAGGTATTCAAGAAGTAAAGACACTGTGCACATAGGCTCATATTATTATGGACCAGCTGGAATTCACACTTAAGATACGAGAATTCATGCAAGCGTTATCAATCCATCCGTATATAAATCAATACATGTCAAAAATGTACAGTATTATGACTAACTATCTATATAGCCTGACTATCTACATAGATATATTATTTGAGTAATAATAAATTAATCAATGCATCTGGTTCGTACATCTTTCTTTTAAGCGTTTTGGTTTAGTTAGTAAGATAAAGTAGAAAAGTTAATATTACTGACAGAAATGCTTCAACTGTACCTACTGTACTACATTTAGTTAGGGTACGATTGACTGGTGATGATGAATTTATTTGATACGGTAATAACTTTTTAACAAAATAAATAAATTGTGAGCTTATTTGCTTGTTTTTCAATAATTTAAAATATTGCAAAAATACGAAGTTTAGCCGTTATTAAATTGAAATGTAAATATTACTTACTTATCGTTATACATTGTATTAAGTCCCATTACTGATTTCATTATAATCAGTAGGTAACGGTAGGCATCAAAACGGAACTTTTCTATGTCATTTTTGTCAATCTTGCCGTATACTAACTTTCCAAGCATTTCTACATCTTCAGGTTTCATCAATTCATATCTGATGCCGTTGATCTGCAAGATGACATTTTTTTAGATTTTGACAGACTTAATTTTAGATTTCTAAAATTAACGAAAACACTACATATTGAATAAAACTATATATATATATATATATATATATATATATATATATATATATATATATATATATATATATATATATATATATATATATATCGCATTCTATCGCGTTTAATAAACTTATTTTAAATTCCCGACGTTTCCGAAATTAATATTCAAAAACTGAAGGTTTACCAGGCTAACTATGTGTGTATGCGTGATCATGAGTGCTGTAAAGCACTCGAAACGTTGGAAATTAAAAATAAGTTAAAATAAGTTTACACGTGATAAAATCTGTATATAAAATACGAATATACTCACTTCAATATAACCCTTGATAATAGCTTCTTTAATGATCATTTCATAACTTTCTACCAAGCGAACAGTGTTTATATCATTATCTCCAACGAGAACGTAGTTATTTGGTCTGACAGGGAATTGAACACCATTTTGATAGAGCATCCAAGGCCAATATCCTTTCCTAATTGGTTTGTTCCAACTCAAGGTTGTAATATCACCTAAATCGTTGGAAAGTCTCTCTAAGTAGTATCTGGCAAGGATTTGCTGATAGATGTAGAGGTTCAGTTCCCACCTCCTTAATTTTAATTTATCGAACATGTCATCCCTCATCCAGAATGGATAATCAACATGGAAGTAGTAGTAATAAGTGTTAAGATCAATATCCTCAGTAAAGTATCTGAGCCTGTCTTCATCGTTAAGGTAAACACGGCGGTCATAAATGTTCTCATCAATAACGTATACATCTTTTTCAGTCTTCTTAATGCCGTAAAAATCGCAGAGCTTGGGATCGAGTAACCCTTTCTTCATTTTAAGCATATAAGCTTTTTGGATGACATCAGCACGAACAAAGTAATAAGGATAAATTTCATAGGGAGGAGGTAGAATAATGCCTTTGCAATCTTCACGGTGCCTGACAGCTACTGTTAGAGCGTAAACGAACATTCCTTCATTCAAGTACAGACGCATCCAACAAGCAGTCTTGATTAAAGTGGTGAAGTCTTTTGCGTAGTAAAGCAAGTGGAACATGGACACCACTTCCTTTAGTTGTCTGTCCACGTGGATAGTAAATATTTCACCGCGGGGCAACATTCCGATCTTAAAGTTGTTGACAAAGGTTTTAACGACATCAGTTCTCTGCAAATAAAAGAACAAATTACTCCTAGGGTTTATTTCAATTTTTCTGCTAAAATATTTGATTTTGTAATGCAAAGTACTTACAGTAAATAAGTTGATGTTTTCTTCAATCTTAAAGTTTTTGCCAATTTCTTCGATTTCCTTGTACATGACAGGTTCAGTTATATGGTTTAGCAATTTCAAGATAAAAACTTGCCTCTGCTTAATGTCCATGTTAACTAGAAAAACGTTATTAAAACTTATAGTTAATTGTTAAACATATTTTAAAAATCAATTTTTATATAGTCTTACCAAAAGACTGGTCGTCCAACTCAGGTCTAGCCGCAGCCAAGGCGGCAAGACCTAATAATAAAAATGCGACCCTACGCATGGTGCAGCAGAACCTTTGCCAGTACGACTGTGTCGTTGCAACTTAGAACAACGCTTTTATACTAGACAGATAGCCACTCTTATTGACCTTACATGCAGTTTGTTTTCTTTTAGTGATATAAAGAAGGGCATCGTAATTTCGAAGCAATAATGTTGCACAATTGATAACTTATCAAGTTTAATAACGTTCGAATTTATATTTTGTATTTGCTTTCATCGAACCATTTTTATGTTTGGATTACATTCGTAGGTCACAGTAAACATATGGTCTGACATATAAAAAAATAAGTCAATACAACGGTATATTATATATTTGTCTTAGTAAAATAACTCAAACACGGTGACACTTGCTCATACCTACTATGACGCCTAGGCAATAAAACTTTTGAATTCGGACCAGAGCTTTACGGTCGACATAATTCTAATTTTTAAACGTTTTTATAATGCGAGCAAAAAAGGAAAAATAATTTTCTTAGAGTTTCCTAGAGAAGTCGGTGCTAATATTGTACCGACATAATGTATCGAAGAATTACAGCCAAGAAATATCGTTGGATCTAGTTCTTGAAAATTTGCAATCATTATCACTTCGAATTATGTAAAAGTTACTTTGTGATAGCTTAAACTCTAATATTAAGCACTTTTATAATAAGCGAGGGCCATGGCTGAATTTGGGTGAGGGTAACTGCGCGGCGTGTAAAACTAATTTAATAAAAAATATATTTTTATATTATTTAATTTTGTACATTTTTCCTCAAGAATTGTCAGGTAGAAACTGCTTACAGCGATATGACCACAGTTTTGAGTTTACTTCCCGATAATGTAACAAGTTTAGATTTGAGACGCAATAAAGAGCTATCTATTTATATATCTATCTACTTCAGAGACGAAAATTTTCTCGAGATTAATATGGGACCAACAATAAGGTGTATCCGTTTTATTTAAAAAAAAAAACTGGCCAAGTGCGTGTGGGGCCACGTACAATGAACGGCAACGATTTTTCACACGTTCACGGACTTAACTTTTATAAACAAAGTTGTTGGGAGCTTTTTGATATTAATATATTTTATACGTAGTAGAGCCATGCTGCAGTTATATTAGTAGTATAGTTGTAGCACGAATGGGTCGGCTCGACCGGGGAAGGACCACGCTCTCACAGAATACCAGCGTGAAATAGTAGCTTAATGCTGCTGTATTCCGTATGGTGAGTGTAGAGAACCGGAGACCCTTTTTACTGGAAACGAGGCATTCCATCTCAGTCCTCACGGGTGACAACGCATCTGCATTTTGATTTTTAATGGAGGATAGATGTAGATGTCTATGGGCCGCAGCAACCACTTACCATCAGGTGGACTGTGTGCTCGTTTGTCACCCTATTCTATAAAAAAAGAGAGAGTCTCATACAAGAGTCTGATGGCCGTGAGGGCACAGAATAAATAATAGTACTACGTACAGAAGTTGCACTCCTTTGATGTCGACTGCTTACCGACGTTTAATAGCCTACATTATTATTATTAATCAGATAAATCGCACACGCAAGCTAAATAAAACTTTATCGCTGCGCGCTAGTGTCCAAATTACTTTGCATCTTTTTTGTCACGGCGGACTTTCCGTGGTTATTAAGGGATGCCAATAGAAAGTAAAAAAAAATACATTGCGGAATGTTAATGACTCATAACATAAAATAACTTAATTATGTTACTTAGGTGAAGTACTAACTAATATTCTGACTATGATTGAACCATACTTTCGCCCATATGTGAGTTCTGCGATGCCTAACGCATGCAAATTGCAAGGTCATTCGTCGGGAATCGTAACGCTTGGGAGAAATAGGTAGATAGTGTAAACAACAAATAAACTTGAAATACGATTTCTAACAGAAATGTGATCTATTCTATTTAGTTAAAAATCTTGTTAGTATACAAAGTTTTAATTTCAATATTTTGTGTTATTATAACTCAAAATATTTTAATTACAAAAGACAAGTATAGGTATGTAAGTAAATACTTGGATAGTGAAGTAAATTTTAACTAATTGTTGTAATGAAGTACTTAGGTATTTCTTCTGTAGACCAAATTATTACTTAATTCTTTTTTTGCTGTGAGTACCTATCTAACAAAAAAATTAAATAAATTTTTTAAGCTTTCATAACTTCCTTCTAAAATTCTTCGATAACTTAAAGAATGATATGAAGCCTTTTGTTGGTCATTTCATTTAGTATCCATCTAAGCAACAGTTATAGTAGGAACGACGTTTTGCTATTATAATTTATCAAATATCATAATATACATAATACCTATATACTCGTAATTTTTAAAATACATTAAAACTTTTACAACTATTTTACCTACGATTAAATATACTAAACACTAAACAAAAACTATTTCAACAACTATTTACATAAAACTATTTACGTAAACAGCAGCAAAAAACTTTAACATTCGATCGCCACCAACGCGCCAGCCCTGACTGCTTTATTTCGCCCGGGCGCGTCGCGATTTTAGGTAATTATTTCACGCAGGTAGCAAGAGTGATAGAGGCCTGGTGAGGGCGAAATATCAAGATAAATAGTCATTTCGTTGTAAAGGAGTGATCAACTAAAAATTACATAAAGAACGGAGAGAACAATTATGAGAATCCCCTAGGTATTGAAACTTGGATTTTAGGTACTTGGAAGCACATGGATTATTTAGAATTGAGAAAAGGGTGCAGAGTATTCTAACATATCAACGCCTATACATAGGCAGTCAATTTAAAGTAAGAAAAGTAGATATAGTAGAGTAGATATATAGATATAGTAGATATAGTAGAGTAAGAAAAGAAGATACATGGTTGTATTCAAGAAGACCATGAATGTATTTGATGCGGTTGTTAAGCAGACGATTCAATGTATTAAGATGATGTTGAGACAGGTCTGGGCAATACACATCAACATAATTAATAATTGGTAGAATTAGAAGAAAAGTTACCAGAAATATTACGAGTACTGTAAAAAAATATTTTAATTTCGTAATATATGTTTCGCGAGTTCCTTATGACAAACCCCAAAATTTAACGTGAAGTGGGCGCCAAAAGCAGATTTTTAACGCTTTATAGGTGCGCAGAAAATCAATTTTTGTCACTAAAAACTACGAATTTAATTTTCTTTTTGAAAATCATTATGAAATTTTAAGATTTTTATTTGTGAACTATGGTGGTGATGATGGAGAAAACACGATAGACACATTTTGGTTCAATCGACAAAGATTGCAAAGTTTCCTCAAAATCTACAATTTTAGGTACATCCACTAAGTGAAAAAGCAGTTTCATTCGAATGTAATGAAATCAATTTCTATTAAATTCAGGCTATGTGTCCATCAGTAAACACGTGAGTGAATTATGAGTTTATTTTTCAATAAAAGAGTATATGTCATTTAAAAAAGAGATATCAAATAAATATTGTGCCATTAAATACGGGCCGATCAAACAGTCCTGCCATGTAATGGTATTCAAATGGGGTACGAAAATTAATTACTGTCGTATATTTCGCTAAGATTCCGAATAGCATCTACTTCCATAATTTTAATAGACAAAAAAAACACTCACAGACTCAGAGACTACATACTTCCATTTATCACGGTCCTGACTCATCTCTCTCGCCTCCTCTACATCCATATACCTACGCATACATGCCCGTCGGTTAATTAGGTCGATAAACTTTCACCAAGGACGTCCTTATCTGACTTCTCCGTTCACTTCTGCAACATAAATTTGCTTTGTCACTCTTTGCTCATTCATCTTTTCTACATAACTAAACCACCGAAGCATTCTTTTCTTAATCCTCGTCACATCATCTTACAAACCACACTCTTCTTTTATCACACAATTTCTCACCCTGTCACTCAGATTCAGCCCTAACATACTTCTTAACGACCGCATTTCGACTGTATTTATTCTACTCTCATGTTTCTTCTGCCATACCCAACTTTCACTACCATACGTTTATGTAGGGAATAATACAGCATTATGAATTGCCATACCTGCCTTTTTGACACATTCTGACTTTCCACAATAGAGAGCCCCATTTACTCTATTTCTTATGGTCACTCGTCGTTATATATCCTAATCATATCTCCCATTCCTGCTAAATACGCATCCGAAATAAACAAACTCATCTACTTGCTTAACCAACTCCCTTTCTATTCTTATTTCGCATATCGTTTTACTTTCTTCTGTTTAAAAAACCATAATTTTCGTCTTACTTGCGTTCACTTTCATTCCCCTTTCTCTTAATAACCTGTTCATTAATGTAACCATCATTTGCAACTCTATAGATGCAAACATAACTTTATCATCGGCGTACATAAGGCATTTGACGGTTAACTTACCCATTCTTAACCCGCATTCTTTACCTTTTAAATATTCCGAACAACTGTCCATAAATGAGTTGAACAGACACGGGAAAGCTACACAGCCCTGTCTGACACCTTTATGGATAACAAACCACCTCGAGTAGAACACGTTGATCCTAATACAAGCACTGAAATCCCTATTAAGGGACCCAGCGCGCAACCCAAATGAGTTCAGTGTTTGCTATAACACATCCCTGTCCACTCTGTCATAAACCTTTTCCAAGTCCATGAACGCACAACAACTTGTTGGCTTTTGACTAAATACTTCTGCACAATCATGCAAATCTAAAATATTTGATCTGTATACCCCATTCCCTTTCTAAACCCCGCTTGCACATCCCAGATTTTTCCATCAGTTTCTTTCATAACTCTTTCAATTTGTACCTTGCCATACAGTTTCCCACAGTGATAAGAAGGCCGATATCACGGTAGTTTTTACATTCCTGCTGCAACCCATTTCTTTTATATATTGGGACTAACATGGTTTTGCACCAGTCTTCCGGTACCCGCTTCAGTTCCAAGCATAAGTTAAAAAAGTGTACAGCAGGCCTGCCACCTCTCCAGCCCTTAGCATTTAGAGTGAAACTCTATCATATCCAGCTGCCTTACCTGCGTTCATGCTTTTCGTTGCTTTCATTATTTCATCTATACTTATCTCTCTATCTCTTTTCTCTTCTTTCGAAATTTCTATTTCATTTAATTCACACGTCTCCACACTCATAAACACGCTTTGAAAATATTCCTTCCATCACTTTCAACTCAAAACTTCATCATTAAGAATACAGCAATTCTCGTCTCGTATAGCATTCAATATAGGCTGCTTAGAATTTCTTCTGGCGGTTCTTACGAGTTTCCAAAACATTATAATATTTACCTGGAGGTAATCAAATATTCTCCTTAATTTTTATCAGTTATTTCTTGCTTTTACCTTTTGACTACTACTTTTACTCTCTTATTTAGACGTCTAAAGACTACCTTTTTTCTTTCAATGTCATCATTCGTACTGCCAGAATTACCAGCCTTGGTTGCTAGTAAACCTAGCCATGCTCTTTTTTGCTTCAACTTCTATACGTACCTCATCATCCCACCATTTATTCCTTTCATTCGTTCTCTTACTAACACCACACACTTCGGTGGCTGCTTTTTTAATATTATAAATAAAGTAACTAACATCTATTAAATTCTGTTTTCTTGGGAATTTCACGTGATCACATTATTTGTATTTAAGTACATCATATTACTGAACCACTAGATAGGCCTATTAATAGCACTGTGTAGTAATTTTATATCATCATCATTCTTAATTATTCTTATAAATTTTATATAACTGGCGTACAAAATAATTAATATTGTAAAAACAGAAAAAAATTCTATAATATGAGTATAATTCCTACATATAATTTAAAAATCAAAATCTTATGCGAAACCTTGTCAAACCTTTCCTAAAGTCGGTATATATAACATCAACCTGGTGACCCAAGTCAAAAATCTTAAACAGCAACTCAGTTAAGGGAAATAAATTCTTAGTTGATTTTTTTATAGAATAAGGGTGACAAACGAGCACAAAGTTCACCTGTTGGTAAGTAGATACCGTTGCCCTCGATCCTCGATTAAGAATCAAAATGCAGATGCGTTGTCATCCTTAAGGACAAAGATGGAATGCCTCGATTCCAGTAAAACGGGTCTCTATACTCATCATACGAAATACAGCAGCATTAAGCTGCTATTTTACTCTGGTATTTTTTTGTGGTTGAGAGTGTGGTCCTTTTCCGGTCGAGCCAACCCATTCGTACAACCATAATATAGCTGCAGCGTGGTTCTACTACGTTAGTTGTGGACCAAGACTTAAAGAGCCCATGATGAAGATGACTTATATACAGGCCTAAATGTTGAACATGAATAAAATCAACGACTCAAACAGTGGCGTAGCGTGCCTTAGACAGACCCTGTATCAAAATTTGTTGGGCGGCCCAAAATAGCTGGCATTAAATTAAAATAATTATTCATTTATTATAAGTTAATAATAACTACAAGCACTCCTAGGAACTAAGCTAGCCAAACAATTCAAATCAAATATACACTTGTCTTGTTCGGCGAACTTAAAAGGTCGGGTAAAAAGTTTATTCGTATTTATATACACATTTTATTTTCAAAGTTTTATTATGTTACTTATATAACATATATGTGCCATTTTGTTAGATAACTTGTAGCTATCTTGGAGGTAGATGACATAATTCTGTTGCTGTAAAAATTTTGGGATTTTTGATAAAAAATGCTACAATTAATTTTGACAGTCGTCTATTGATATTAACCTAACACTACTTAAAGAATTATAAAGAGACCGAAATAGGTAAAAGTCTGAGATTGCAAGGGCAGGAATATATGGTGGATGCATTAACACTTCTCAACCAAGCTCTCTCAATTTATATATCTCAATATCTATGTGGCCTGGCGTTATCATAATGGAAGACCACTCCTTTTCTGTTGATCAATTCCAGCCGTTTTTCTCAATTTCTTGCTTGTGTTTTACTAGTTGTTGGCAATAAAGATTTGAATCGATGTTTTTGCCCAACTATAAAAACTCATAGTAAACGATGCCCTTCTAATCCTGCCATACACACAACATCACCTTATTGCGTGTTAATCCAGGTTTCACTATAGTTTGTGAACTTGACTACCCTTTGACCATGATCTTTTTCGCACGATATTGTCGTAGGTGATCTATTCTCATCACCAGTAAGTAATATTTGCAAAAATGGTTCAGTTTTATTACGTTTCAATAGAGAATCGCAAATCAGTACACAATTTCTTAGGTTTCTTTCAGTGAGCTCGTGTGTTACTTGTATTAATATTAAAACCAGCAAGATGCAAAAAGTACAATAAGAAGAGATTTTTCTTCAATTTTATACAAACAAAATACAAAGAAACTTTTTCACCGACCTTTTTTAAATCATTCATAGCTGAAGACAATTTCAGTGTTTTCTAATTTATCTACCTCTATAGGCTCTATAGGACAAGTATGACAGTTTTTCCTGTCTCATAGAGGTACTCAGATAATTTTTTTCGGTTTTTATTTCAAACAAATTCTTTCAGCTGTTGTAGTTGTAACCGGAAGCGTATAAAATATGCTGTTATTACCTCGGGAAAACTAGATGCTAGGCTATTGAATTTTATCAGCAATAATGCTATGAGTTTCTTGTTTAGGCTCGTTGGGCTCTATTTAATGATATGATTTTTTTTCTCGTGATGTACGGCCTAAAGTTTAAGTGAGATTATGGTAAACATTTTACGAATATTGCTTACACACGTTCGGGTCTCCTGTAGCTCGGAGGCCCCGTCTCATTGATACGGCTGATATGGCGGTAGCTACGCCCCTGGACTCTACTTTAGCAAAAGTTAACAGAACTAAAATGGGTCTATAGTTGGAAATCATATCAACATTTATTGACTTGCTTGTTGCTTGATGTTTTACTTTAATGTGTCTATTCTCGACAATGTGGTGGCGGTGAAGGGATATCCGCTACCCCCTATCGTCCTTTGGGTGTCGTAAGAAGCGACAGAGGGAAGCAAACCGGGTGTTGGGCAGCAGCTTCTCCTGATGATAACTAAAATTAAATTATTGCGGCTGTCAACCTGCCTGCCACACGTGGTAACTGTGGCAAATATATCCTCTATGAGATAGTCTATTGTAAAAGACTATGTTTAGCAGAGGGAGATGGAAGTAGCTGTGACACTATTCGACATAAACCCAGAACGCGAGAGGAGTAGGTAGTAATGAACTGTGTGAAGAACGGAGATTGAGAAAATTAGTGTTTCTATCTGGAAGCAGAGAGCTCAGCACTACGAAATAAAATCGTAAAATATTACTGCAAAAATTTAATTTTGTTAATAGTGGAGTAGGTTTTTATATATTTTATAGAGTAAGGGTGACAAATAAGCATACAGTCCATTAACTTGTAAGTGGATGCGGTCGCCCATAGATATCTACATCAGTTATCGATTAAAAATCAAAATGTAGACGCGTAGTCACCTCCGAGGACTTGTCTGTGAGATGGAAATGTCTAATTTCTAATACCAAACAGTTTCGTTTCTCTTTTTAAGCATATCATGTTCTGTTGTTCTGCTGCTCCTCGCCGGTCCGAGTATTTTAATTCTTATGTAAACTAAATAGGTGTAAACAAGATGTGCATTGGCTTTATGCCATCTATCGGAAGCCATAAAAGTTTTCTGTCGTTGACTGTTATCGTCTTTTACGACACCCATGGGATCCAAAGGGGTGATGGCTCATGGTTCTATTACACCGCCACCACGTGGCTCAACATTAGTTAAATAGAAATCAGCAAACATTCTTAATTTAGAAGATTACAAGATATATTTAATTTTATTTCATTATGTGACAAACTATTTTTTTCCGTTATAAGAGTTACTCCATTTATGGCACATGTCGCGTACCTATGTTTATAATTAAAACAGGGTCTTTATGCGTTAGACGGCGCATGTTAGCATTATATCTCTCGCGCGTTTTATTTTTTCCCGTTCATTTATTTTCCAACAAATATTGCCTTACTTTCATTTCATCTGTTTATGTCAGCTTTATTGAGATGATAATATGTTACAATAAAACTATCAATTTTTTACCCCAATTGAAAATGCCGTCGCGAATCCAAACTAATTAGTGCTACATTAGCTCAATTTTTTTACGTCCATTTATGTGAACATTCTTCATTTATTTTAAAAGGATAACAAAGTCATGTATCCACGTCAGAGTTATTTATTGAAGGAGGAAGCATGAAATTTGCATAACTTATAACTAAACACATTGGGATGAGTTTAATATTCAGTGAATATGAGATATACATATTTTCATATACAAAATATTATATATATTGGATTAAAACAATCTTTAGATTTTTCGGATGCTAACAAGGAAAAATACGAGAAATATATTATTATTCTTCGGCCTCAATAATTAATTGGTTTTCATATGAAAAAGTCCTATCTTTAACTGAATGGTTGAAAAGTAAGCCTTCAGAAGTTATGTGAACATTCTTTTATTATTTTAGTTCTTTATACGGTAAGTATTAACTTTTTATTAAAATTAGTAATTTTTTGACTTTTTGAGTAGACTAAGAATTATCACAAGCGTAGAGCAACAGTTATAATGTCATCTAAACATTTACATCAAAAAATTCATTTCAATAATTTTATTCTTAGGGGTATTTTTTATAGAAGAGGGGTCAACGGTCATGCGGTTCACCTGATTGTAAGTGAATGCCGCCGCCCACAAATAATATGCAACACCAGGGGAACATCTCTGGTGGGAGTCGTTTCCACAAGAAAGTTGTACGAGGAAAAAAACTTCTTCTATTCCACAGGAGTGGATCGTCAATCATCCAGATGGTATGGATGGCATCGCAAGTTTTATATGTAGAATGTATGTAGAATTAGTATAATTTTTGTTAAAATTAAACGAAAATGGTGGCCACCATTCAAAAATAACCTATTTATGAAACAATCATGAATATCGGTACACCATTGGCAAAGATACCGTGTACCGACTTGACCTTCATTTTTGAAGTCATCTTAAAATGACAACTGCATCTTATCTCGTGGATGTTTTTATGGAAGTTTCAAAACTGTCTCCCATAGCTATCTATTCTTGATTAATAATCAAAATACAAATGTGTTGTTACCCGTTGAGGTCAATGGAATGCCTCTATGGGGCCTTAGCCTTATGGGTGATAATGACAAAAATATTCACATACTACGGACATAGAAACATATTTAATAATACATACAAAATATTACCGTTCTTTTTGAGTTCCGCCGTAGTCGGGTAAAACATACACTTTCATTTAAATTTTATTTAAAAAACTAATATTTTCTCATTTATCCTGGGAGCGTTTCACATACATAAATTTCACAAACATCCAGACCCGGAACAGTTTTTTGTAAACCATACAAATATTTGTTCCGTGCGGAATTCGGATCCACGGCCTTTAGTGCTGCAACTTATTGCTAAACCACTCCGGCATGGAGCCGTTAAATCAAAATCAAACAAAGAATCCATTGATTGAAAAAACATTGCACGAAATTTGTCTACGATTGCGCCAAAAGGACAATGTCTTAAACTCGCGTTCCATGTTTCTCTATTAAACCTGTTCCCTTTCTCCAACGTTACAAGAAAGCCAAAGAATTTGCCACGCCGTGCTTTCCAAAGCTGCTAATTTAAAGCTAGTCACGAAAGACGTCTGGTAAAAACATTGTTTGTTGTTTTCAATAGATTTGAATTAATTTTGAGGCGCTTATAGAATACCTATAGGTTGTTCACCAACTTTTAATTTTTATTTTGTACTGGTAATTTTAAGCTGTATGACATTGTAAATTTAATAATTTTCAGTTTGTTTACATAACGTTAAAGTATACAATGTTTTTATCATAGTTTAGAAAAATACTTCATTTATCATACAGTTTATACGTGGTAGAGCCACGCTCCAGCTATATTATGGTTGTAAATAGCATGAAGTCCCGGGCCCTGGGATCAAGGTAAAACCACGCACGCACCAGCGTAAAATAGCGGATTAATACTGTTATGTTTCGTATGGTGAGTGTAGAGCACCGGAGACCCTTTTTTACTTAAAACGAGAAATTCCATCTTAGTCTTCACGGGTGACAGCGCATCTGCATTTAGATTCTTAATCAGGGATAAATGTAGATGTCTATGGGCCACAGCATACATTTACCATCAGGTGGACTGTGTGCTCGTTTGTCATCCTAATTCCATTAAAAAGACAGTCCTTACTCCCCGCACTGTATGTGCCAAGAACACTGGTTATGTTTTCTGTGTTACTAAATGGCTATCTAAGGCTTAGAACGAGAAAGGAACCAGTTCTCTTATCACCAGCAGCGACAAATTACTATTGTTATATCTCTATGTTCACAAAAGTTGCTTTCAATACAGTCTGTCAAAGGCCCTCTGCTGAACATAGGCCTCATATAGGGCCTCATATATTTGCCATAGGCAGGCTGAAGCCATTTTCATTTCTTTGAATAGGTATCAGTTTGCCTCTGTAGCCTCTTACAACATCCAAGGGATGATCATGGTATATGATAGCGGATTATTAAAAATTGCTTTCGTGATTATTGCCTCGGATAAACTTACTCCACTCCACGCCGTACAGTCAAATCCTCATTAATTTTCCTAAATTACTAGGAAAATCCTTTTTATTATTTTTGGTCTAATAAAGAGCTGTGCCAAACAATGCCAAATTCAACTTAAAACTCCCGATCCACCGACCAATTGCATTAAACGCGTTTTATAAACGAGTCAACATAGAAGTAAAAGCAAAAATGGACCCAAAGAAGTAGAAAATAAAGTAAAGTTTTGACATACAACTGCAAGTAGTTTTGTCCGGCCGTGTGGTGGGTACGCAAATAAAACGCGATGTTTACTGTTATGCGAGTTTTCGTTTATTAAAGCAATAGTATAAGGTAAAAAACATTAACGATTGTCTACCAAATGTTCGAACATGGCGCTGCCCATGTGTGCGGATGACATCATGCAAAACGTGTGGCAGATTTACAAATGTTCATTTTTTATATTTGTATATAAATAAAGTTAAAGTGTCTGTTTGTTATATAAAATTATAATAAATGAAAAAATTTTTTTTCTTATCGGTCACCACGCTCAAAAAGTGTAACTTGAATTAATATCAAAGAAAAAGAAATACTGCATAAATAAAATAAATAAATAATTATAATTGCATAAGTTGATACAAAATGCTATGCAATAGCTTTACCGCGGCAGTCCCCGAGTGCCACACGTCTTTTTTTTTTATTATTTATTATGTTTTTCGAACCAATAGACCCTTAAGAATGTGTGCGTGTGTAGTAAAATAGTAGGCGTAAAACAACACATTCTGAATTCGATAGATAAAAATACCGAATGTATGAGATTTTTTTGATTTTTTTCACCATTCGTCTACATTACTTACTATACAATATAATATCTTTGGTGCAATAAATAATAAATTAAAGTAAATAAATTAAAATAAGTTTAAGCAAGTCGATTTCAAATTATATAACTTCAACACAAATATCAATCGCATGTCGCAGTCTCTACAATTAGTCGGAGGGATAGCTTTGTTGACAAGTAAATGTGTAAATTATGTTGACGAAAATACGATAGAATCTATTGAATTAAGATCAGAACATATGTATTGGTATAAAAAATTAAGCATACAACATCATAAATACTATAAAGTTACTGTTTTGTCTTCATCATTATACAGGCCATCACAAATCCAGTGATAAACACAGGTCTCCCCCCAGGTAATGCTATAAAGCAGAGCCACCTGCTTACATTCACTTTTTGCATCTCTTTTCAGGTCCTCACTGCATCTAGTGGGGAAGCTACGCTAAGCTACGGCTTGTCGGTAAAAGCCTGCCGCTCAAGTACCTCCCTCCGTCATCAATTGTCAGTACTGATTCATTTCATTCAATTAATCAACTATTATAAAATTGAATACTGATATTATCTATTTATTTAACTGTTTTATATGAACCTCACCGTAGACTCTATTAAGTAAAGTTCATACTTTTGATAATGAACTTTATATTATTTCTTTTTTGCGTGGTAGAGCCATGCTGCAATTATATTAGTAGTATTGTTGTAGCACGAATGGGTCGCTCGACCGATGGAGGGACCACGCTTTCACAGAATACCAGCGTCAAATAGTAGCTTAATGCTGCTGTGTTTCGTATGGTGAGTGTAGAGAACCGGAGACCCTTTTTACTGAAAACGAGACATTTCACCTAAGTCCTCACGGATGACAACGCATCTGCATTTTATTTCGTAATCGAGGATAGATGTATATGTCTATGGGCCACAGCAACCACTTACGATCTGGTGGAATGTGTGCTCGTTTGTCACCCTATCCTATAAAAAAAGAACAGTAAATACAAAATATAACCTCTTTTTGCGTGTTTCTATAATTCATTTTTCTTTTACCAATTCAAATGTAATTACACATTAATAAATAATTAAATCACCCGTAAACATTTATACTTTTTTTAACACAATTTCTAAATGGCATCTTAATTGCTTTGGGTAGTGGGTGTGCATAAACACACTATTATGTGTTTTATAAATGCTTGATTAATGCAGAAAAAGACGTGTTAATTAAATTATTATTTCGCAGTGTGTGTTCATACACTACGAATAATTGCCGACTTATTTTTAATTACTTTTAATTTTAATTGCTTTCCAGCACCCGAAACGGAATTAAAAATAAAAGTAATTAAAATTAAAATAAACGCGATAAAATCCGTAAAAGTAGTTTTAATCAATGTGTAGTGTTCGCGTAAATATAAGAAATCATTACACTACGAATAAAGTAAATATTTTATTTGTCTATAATTAAGTTCCATAATTTTATTGTTTTATTTAGTATATAAGCGTGGTGTATGAAAATCGTAAATATTTTGGGTAAGGGGCACTCTAAAGATAAGATAGTTATCAATAATCTTTGCTGTAGCTTGAATGGTCCACGATAATATCGAATTAAGTCAGTCAATAAAGAATTCTCTCGCTCCTTCACACACAAGTGTTTTTGGTTCATTTATATTTTTTTACTAACCACAATATTCGATGATATTTTATTACTGGTAAATTGAGAAATTATATTCCATAATAAAACCTAAAATAATCAATAGTCAATAGCTTGGCATCCTTAACCTTTTTATTTACATAATAAACGATGACTTTATTTCTGAATGTATAATTAACGTGGAAGAGTTATGCTGCAGCTATAATGATCAAAACACGAATAGTTCCGCTCGAACAGAAAAGGACCACGTTTTCACAGAATACTAGCGTAAAATATCAGCTGTGATTCGTATTATGAGTGTAGACATCCGGAGATGTGGTTTACTAGAAATGAGACTCACGGATAACAAAGAATCTACATTTTGATTCTTAGTCGAGAATATATGTGTCTTTAGGCCATAACGTGGTTCATAAAGAAATCGAAGAGCTTTGCGCAAGCATCATGCTTAGTAAGCAGCAATTCCTTGGCAAACTTTAGATCATAAACTATAATATTTGCAGTTATTATTAACATATCGTGTGGACAGATATTTTTAAAGTTACTTTTGGATCCGTTTTATGATTCTGATTTATAATATTATACCTATTAATAGGGCTATTATATTAATTACATATAGTAGGATTTACATATAGTAGGATGTGAAGCAATTTTACGAAAAAAAACTGACTTAGAGATTAGTAATTAAAAATGATTTTTTTTGAAAATTAAACAAGTAAGACAATTCACTATATGAAAATGACCTCCTCCTTTTTGAGAAAATAGTAATATGGCAATTAGTCCACATATTTTGGAAGTATTTTACTCCTCAGAAATGCAGGTTTTGCAGCGATGTTTCGTTAGCGCCGAGCATATTGTGTGCAATAAAAATAAAAAAAATTTTAAAATTGCCATTAACAATTCCGAGTTGCGTACGTATCATAAAATTTACGGTTTAATTGGCGAAAATATAAGCTGCTTTCATTTACTTGAGCAAATAGTATATTTATAACAATGGATAAGAAATCGTCTAGATTGCTTATGTCTAGTGGCAAAGGAGATTAATACTATTCAGATGTTCATAAATTAAGGTTTCTTTATAATAAATCAACCTTTATGATGATTTAACATTTATTTCATAATTTTACATTGATTTCAATAATTGTCAATTAGGAAAAGAAATACCTCTTATTAGTGCTTACACGTCGAAAATGTTTGCGTCTCTGTCAACTTTAGTGTTTATGTCAACACCAACGAAGTAGTTGTCGGTACCAACAAATGTTCGGTCAGCCATGTTGTAATCCTTCATTACCCAGCGATCCCACCGAGTCTTCATGTCACAAACTTGTTTCTTGTGGAAGACTACTACATCGACGAATTTCATGTTGGGAGTGAAGAATTTAGTTACATCGATTTCACGGTCAAATGGAAAACCTAATGGCATCTTGTCGAGAAGGACAGTAGACCTGAAATCAACTACTAGGTCCTTGCGGTTAGTGTCAAGAATGCTCATGTCAACATTATCTACCAGTTTCAATGGCGTCACAATGGCATATAGCAAGAAGTTCATACCACCAACGCGACCTTTAGGAAGCAGGAGTCTAGTAGGGAAACCAGTATTGTAGTTTCTTAAGTCCTTCATAAGCAGGTCTCGCATATCAGTAACAGATTCAAGTTTCTTCCACAAATCGCGAGTCATAATGCGATCGCGTACCAAGTTGTGCATGTCGATGGAGTTCCTGACAATAGTGTTCTTTCCAGTGTTCAGTTTGTATAAGAAGGAATCTAATTCAACAAAGTTAATGCGGTTAAGGTTGAGATCGATCAAGCGTCCGAACTGATCTTCTTTAGGTCCGAGGAACAGCCTTACTACACAGTCTACGGTCTTGTCAGACAAAATATCCAAAGTGACTTTGAATGGTTGATGATTGAGACGTCGCTTACGTACAAAGAATACCATATCTGATGTAGTCTTCTTAAGTTCCTCATCAGTGAGCGTTACAGCATTCGTCATATCCATCAAATAATCATCGAAGTAAGTCACTAGCTTGTCTACCACAATGTTGTCAATCTTAACTCCAGGGAAGTACAGCTCCTCTCTCGTGTAGTAGGGAAGACGTTTTTTGAACAAGATTAGGAAGTTACAAAGACGTTTCTGGAGTTGATAGAAAATAGGATCACGAAGTGCAGTTTGGTACATATCAAGCACCGTTGGAGTAACGAAGTATCTACAAAAACAAAAATAACACTATTTTACCTGTTTTGGATACATTATAAGAAAGATAATATTAATTAAGAAAATAATAAAACAAGTTACTACTAAGTTGAATTTATTTTCGTTACAGCTGTAGGCTATACTATCCCTTTGGAGATATTAAGTTCGACTCTTTAATTAATTATAAACGATATTTTGAAACCAAGCGGATTAAAAAGGCTGGGTTCCTCATTTTACAAGAAAAAAATTATTTGCTCCATCCCTTAAATATATACGTAGCTCTACGAAGAGCGTTATGAAATCTTAATGATTTATTAATATATCTTTCTGGTACTTTATATTTAAGAAGAAAAAAACATAACCACTCTGTAGGATTTTCTCCTTGATCATGAAGGCGCTTACTGGTATAAGTTGTACAAACATTAAACCAGGAAAAATTATTTTTACCCCATATGTAAACATTTGTTTCGTACGGGATTTAAACCCGCGGCCCTGCATGGCAAAATGTTTTGCCCCTGTGTTAACGATTCATCGAATGTTAAATAAGGGGTGATGTCCTCCAATATGGTGACAACATCCGAATCAGTGATAAAATATTAACAAACATTAAGTGCCACAAGTTCAAAGTAACATAATGCACATAGACTCATGTTACGTTGGCTACTGGTGGGATTCAAACTTAAGATTCGGGATTCCATGCAAGCGTTATGTATCCATATTATGTTTTGAATAAATGAATACAAGCCAAAACTATACGATTAAATAGTTGTATATCTCTAAAAATATATAATTCGAGTAATAATAAAGTATATTTATAGAAATAGGGTGACAAATTAGCACTTATCAACCTAAGTAAGTCGAATCTGTAGCCCACAGGCATCTTTATCTTCAAGTAAGTATCAAAACTTTTACTTGAGCTGTGGTAACTCAGATGGTTAGCTTTCGCTGTAAATTTCACAGTACGTGAGTAACCGGGGTTATATCATCGTCAGCATCAATGAAATTGTTAATTTCAATTAGAAGTGCTTAAGTTCGAACATATCGACCAAAATTTAAAATATTGCAGAAAAACAAAGTTACGTCATATTGAAATTAAAGTATTACTATTACTTACTTATCGTTATACATTGTATTTAGTCCCATTACTGATTTCATTATAATCAGTAGGTAGCGGTAGGCATCAAAACGGGACTTGTCTACGTCATTTTTGTCAATTTTTCCGTATAATATCTTGCCAAGCATTTCTACATCTTCAGGTTTCATCAATTCTAATCTGATTCCATTGACCTGCAAGTTACTATTTATTATTATAATAAATTACCATCAAAAAAACCCAATACATACCGAAAAAAATTATAAATTTAACAAACAAAGGAGAGAACGGTCAAATTACATTTCTCCTAAAAAAAAATAGATCTTCGAATAACAAAAATAAACTTCTGAATAAAATACTGAACCTCCGACAAGATTACTAAGTTACCTACAACAAAGGTTTTGACAAAATAATTATATTTTTACGACTTTCATGAACTATTATAATTACTATTGTTGGTTATCAAATATATTTTTAACTCTATATAAAACTGTTTGTCCCGCGCGATCGGGTTCGGGTCGCGTTCGTTTTATTAGATTTCCATTGATTTAATTTGGTTCGTTAGCTGTATATAATATTACAAATATACTCACTTCAACATAGCCCTTAATAATAGCTTCTTTAATGATCATTTCATAATTTTCTACCAAGCGAACATTGTTTATATCATTATCTCCAACGAGAACGTAGTTGTTTGGTCTGATAGGAAATTGAACACCATTTTGATAGAGCATCCAAGGCCAATATCCTTTCCTAATTGGTTTGTTCCAACTCAAGGTTGTAATATCACCCAAACCGTTGGAAAGTCTCTCTAAGTAGTATCTGGCAAGGATTTGCTGATAGATGTAGAGGTTCAGTTCCCATCTCCTTAATTTTAGTTTATCAAACATGTCATCTTTCATCCAGAATGGATAGTCAACATGGAAGTAGTAGTAATAAGTGTTAAGATCAATATCCTCAGTAAAGTATCTGAGCCTGTCTTCATCGTTAAGATAAACACGGCGGTCATAAATGTTTTCATCAATAACGTATACATCTTTATCAGTCTTCTTAATGCCGTAAAAATCGCAGAGCTTAGGATCGATTAATCCTTTCTTCATTTTAAGCATATAAGCTTTTTGGATGACATCAGCACGAACAAAGTAATAAGGATAGATTTCATATGGAGGAGGCAGAATAATGCCTTTGCAATCTTCACGGTGCCTGACAGCTACTGTTAGAGCGTAAACGAACATTCCTTCATTCATGTACAGACGCATCCAACAAGCAGTCTTGATAAAAGTGGTGAAATCTTTTGCGTAGTAAAGCAAATGGAACATAGATACCACTTCCTTTAGTTGTCTATCCACGTTGATGGTAAATATTTCACCGCGGGGCAACATTCCGATGTTAAAATTGTTGATAAATATTTTGACAACTTCGGTTCTCTGTAAATAAAAAACAAAATTATTATTAAGGTTCTCTTCAATTGTTCTGTCAAAATATTTGATTTTATAATACAAAAACTTACGGTAAAGAGGTTGACGTTTTCTTCGATCTTAAAGTTCTTGCCAATTTCTTCGATTTCCTTGTACATGACCGGTTCAGTTACATGGTTTAGCAATTTCAAGATGAAAACTTGCCTCTGTTTAATATCCATGTTAACTAGAAAAACGTTATTAAAACTTATAGTAAATTATTAAAATAGTTTAAAAATTACATATTTTAGAGATGGTCTTACCAAAAACCTGGTCGTCAATCTCAGGTCGAGCCGCAGCCAAGGCGGCAAGACCTAATAATAAAAATGCGATCCCCCTCATGGTGCAGCAGAACCGTTGCCAGTACAACTGTGTCGTTGCAACTTTGAACAACGCTTTTATACTAGACAGATAGCCACTATTATTGACCTTATATGCTGTTTGTATTCCCCTAGTGATATAAAGAAGGGCATTGTAATTTAAAAGCAACAATGTTGCACAATTAAAAACTTATCACGTTTAATAATGTTCGAATTTATACGTGGTATTTGGTTTCATCAAGCTATTTTTATGTTTAGATTATGTTCGTAGGTCACTGTAAACAGTGATTATTGTTACATATGACCTTAAAATATTACTTGTTAAATATTACGAGTTAAATGTACTTACCTAAGTAAAATAATTAAAATACAATGACACCATCTCATGTCCGATATGACACTTCAGTGATAAAATTGTTGAAATCGAACTAGGACTTTCTGGTCTTTCTCTTCTCTATTTATATTGATAATATAATATCTCACGGCGAGTAGAATTCAAATGTCGGCATTATTATATAGCATAAAATAATTTAGACAAAATAGAATTAAGATTTGATAGAAGATATGAAGAGAAGATTTGTAGAAATATGTAAGGCCAGAAATTGTTCGAAGTGATGTGACCACCATTTGTATTCTAATTTCCCGAAAATATTACCATTTTCTATTTTAGGTACAACAAAGAGTTATCCATTTATATTTCTTTCTATCTTAGATACCAACATTTTATCAATGTATATGAGACCACCTCTAAAGGATAACCTATTTTATGAAAAAAAATCAAAAAGAAGGAAACATCTGTTCGCAATTGACGATGATATTGCGTAGCATACTTAAAAAAACATTTTGAATGACGAATTGAAGATCTCTTCCATTTTTGAAGTCGGCTCAAAAACCTGACATAAATCCAAGCCTGCAAGGCTAAAATTTCAAAATAATACCTAAATCGTATTTGTTTTGCTTTCCATATTAACTTTAATTCAAAATAACATGTTATGTTACTTTATATAGCAAAACGGATATCGAAAATTGGAACTCTATCTGCAACGTATTTACATCAATATTTTTATTAATATGGAGATGATTCAAATATCTCGAGGATATAAAAATTTCTTATTTAACGTAACACTGATCTGAGAAATTAAAGATAAATTATTAATCCCGTAACACAGACACACCGTTTCCAATTTAAAACTAGATTTTACAATCCTTACATGATAATTATTTTGTTGAATATCCATTGACTCTACTAACTTTAGAGCACTTTTTTGTCATTCCATTGGTTTAAAAAAGTAACAAGCTCTAAATACTCCAATGCAATGCAAAGGCTATAAATTTAAATTATAAAAAGTAAACTTGAGGTTTACACTGTCCTGTTTTAGACTGTTCCATGGACTGGTAAGTCGGTAGTGAACAAAAGTTTAGGGATTCCGTGTGACGAATGAACTAATATATCTCCGAATCGAATAAGGGGTTTTAAAAGATCCTGGACTTTAATACTTTTTCCTAATTAAATATGTCCTGAGAATTATTGAAAAATAAAAGCATTTGTTAATACATTCCCAAGAGAGTTGAAAAACTATGCGTGATATGGAGAGAGGAACAAATAGGAATCCTATCATCAATATTACCTAACAGTTACTAGAAAATCGTGTTTAGGTATATATGTAATTTTTTTTAATATTTTTATATTTTATATAATTAA
This sequence comes from Parnassius apollo, assembly GCA_907164705.1. Taxonomy (NCBI): domain Eukaryota; kingdom Metazoa; phylum Arthropoda; class Insecta; order Lepidoptera; family Papilionidae; genus Parnassius; species Parnassius apollo. The sequence continues at coordinate 62,013 of CAJQZP010000312.1, read as the reverse complement.
TTTAAATTTTAATATTTTTTTATAATTAATTATTTACTTATACGTAATAAACCTTCAAAGACATTTATTTGTTTTCTCTTTATTAGTGTTACGGCTGGATTGTTTCGCAAAGTGGTTCATGGGTGCTTTTGGGAACCAGAGAACAACCAGACCAAGAATTGGCCCACCCGATAATCCCAATTGGGAAGTAAACGAAAATAGCTTTAGAACAAGGTAGATAAGGCAAGGATACTCACAATACTGGAGCACTCCTCGTGGTTATGGTGAAGACTAAATAATTATGCTGAAGTTCTAGTGTATACACAGACACCATACTGCATTTCGAATATATATGGACACGAGCAATTGCGCGATAGTCTTACAACTTTATTTATTGAGTATTTTTAAACGTGGGGTAACCAACACAGCTTATGCGAACGTGGCCATCTCGCTTCCTATTTTTATTGGCGATAGGTAGCGCACCATTCTTGAGTAGTGCGTATATAGGCGAGTCAGGAGCATCGAAAATACTTAGGGAAAGGATATTATATCGGGACTTTTCTGAACCCACAATAATTAGGCTTACCAACAATTGCTACGGGTAAAACTAAGATATCATGTTAATACAATAACTTAAAATATCAACAAACGTACTATAATTACTTATAGGTAAACTCCGACATAGCCCAAAAAATTAATCTGCATATTTGGAAGAGGCCCTTTTAGCCTCACCAACACCCTGCAACACAACACCCCAATCTTGGACGAGCCGTAAAGTGGACGGCACGTCTGCACCTGAACCAAAATTGGAACGTCACACCAGGGAAGTGACAGGAAAAAGTTACAGACAAACTTAGTGGGGCAGCACAGAAGCGGTACAGAGAGCAGATAGCAGCTGAGATATAGTATAGAGACCAGAATATCGTCCCTTGGGTGTCATAAGAGGCGATAGAAGGAAACAATCTAGGAGACGGGCAGCAGCATTTTCCTAGTGATAACTAAAAATAAAAACTTGGGCTGCCAACTCGCCTGCCTAACGTGGCAACTAAGGCAAATATCTATAAGCCAGTCTATTGAAGAGGCCTATGTTCAGCAGTTGACTTTTGATAGGCTGCGACCACAGATTACCTCCCTGCGACCTAAGCAAAGTAAACAAAAAAATACAATACGAAAAATAAGTGTAATTATTAATTTAGTTTGTTGTATTATAACATTTAGAATCATAAACTTGTCTTACTGGCATCGGAGTAAAAAGTTACGGTCTATAATACATCCCACGGCTGGGCACAGTCCTCATCTCTGAGAGGGTTTCAGGGCAAGAAAGTGTCTGCCGTGTTGTCCAAATGCACCTTGGCGGACATCACATGTATTCAAAATATTTATTTTTATTTCCCAGCCATGTAGGTTCCCTCACCATGTTTTTCTTCACCGCTTAGCACGTGTTAAATCAGTACTTAAAATTGCAAAAAAACAATTTCACTGGTGCCGACGGGGATTGAACCCGGTTTGCTCGCGTACTATGAAATTTAAAGCGACCCTTAAGCTCCTGAGCTACCATGGCTCGTTATCATTGGCGTAGAAATAGCACAATAAATATTTCTTGGTTTTTTTTTAATCATAACCATACCAAACAAAACACAACGAAGATTTAACACTATTTTCGTTATTGAGAAGGAAGAAGGAATTTTAATAATATTTTTTTGTTATTCAATAAAGGAAGTGAGTAGGTTTGAGATTAAAGTTATTTTTTACCAGTGCAATGGTCGCAAATAAAATTCACAATTTACGTTTTTATTTTTTAATGTGAAAGTAATTCTGAGTATCGATTCAATGGCACGTAACGCCATTTGGAATAATTTCATGTTATTAGTATCTACAGAGAAAAGCTTTTATTGGCTACAAATAATGGAAATTGAATTTTCTTATCTTCTAATAAAATTTGTTTTAATACGCAAAAAGAAAGAGTATTGATATTAAGTAAACTAAAAGTACTTACTGTACGTTACTATTGTTAAAGGTATTTCTTTTTTAGTTGTTAATAAAGGACGAAATAGATCTTAGAAAAAAATTAGGTTGCATTTAACCCCTTACAAATATATATAACTATATATAAAAATATTATATAACTGGCCCCTGACGATGTCGGCTGGGTGGTCTGTGGTTGTGAATAAATCTCATAAGAGAAACGAAGTCCAATTTGAAGCATCAATATTATATATTAATACTACTAGCGTAATTTAGTACTTAATAAATAGTACATTCCAATTTATACGTGGTAGAGCCATGCTGCAGTTATATTAGTAGTATAGTTGCAGTACGAATGGGTCGGGACCGGGGAAAAAACCACGCTCTCACAGAATACCGGTGTCAAATAGTACGAGTAGCTTAATGCTGCTGTGTTTCGTATGGTGAGTGTAGAGAACCGGAGAACCTTTTTACTGGAAACGAGGCATACTATCTTAGTCCTCACGGGTGACAACGCATCTGTATTTTGATTCGTAATCGAAGATAGATGTAAATGATGTCTATGGGCCACAGCAACCACTTAACATCAGGTGGACTGTGTGCTCGTATTGCCACTCAATCCTATAATTTTTTTTCAAATACGCAATAGCAAAGACGTCGTCGGTTATGTCGTTGATAATCAAAAATATTTTTATTAGTTTTATTTATTATGACTATGCTAAGCCCGTTAAAAGATTGAAGGGATAATTTAAACCATAATTCGAGTCACATTAAATTTTAATCACATTAAATTTCGGATAATTGCAAATATAAGTAGAAGGCCTGCTGGAAAAAATTACAATATGAAATAAGCAGTGCCTTTGTACAAAATATCTTTTTATTTTTCATTGTAACATTACTTAGTACACACGAAGTTAATTGTTAAATAAATAAATAAGCCTTATTTACACTAAAACAGTAAACGGACTAAAATAGTAAACGGACCGTACTGCCTGCTGTGAATTTATACACATACATTCATGTCCAACAATAAAACGCTTCTCAATCTAGTAATTCACTCTGTGGTGTGCTGCCTACTGTCGATATTTTTCATGATACTTTCCACAAATATAGGAAATATGGAGTAGATAACTATAATAAATGATTTGTGAATGATTTAATTATAATCTAATATCCATGTTCCTTACAGCTACCGCATGGTTATATGTATTATTTTTATTGTATCAGTTATATATTATCTTTAGATATTATTTTTTGTAACTTATAAGCTATTGTAACTTTGCTGTCTTAATTTTTATAGTATTTTGTAATGTTGTGTCACCTATAAGGGCGCACACATCAGTCCCTAGATTAAGCCTATTTTCAATAAAAATGTTATAATATGTGGCACTGCTGGTGTCTTATGAATAAATAATAAAATAAATGGATTTTTAGAAACTGTTTTACTATTTCTGTTACATAATAGCAGTGCTTGCACAGCTTTCTTTCAGTATTAAGGGTATAGAGAGCCCGTGTAATAAATGGCTGTGAGGCATTCCGTCTTAGTCATTCTTTACCAGTGACAATGTAGCCTTCTTCTTTTTTTTTTGATGTTGTTTACAATGAATAATGCATTTTTTCGGCAGTAGCCACTTATCATCAGGCTCGTTTGCTACTTCATTTTAATACAAAAAAAACACTATTGTTAAAAATATCGGGAAATTCTCCACTTAATATGGCAGAGTAAATGTATTTATAATTCTATTTTTTTAAATTCAGTGGCCTTACAAAGCAATGTCAACATCTATTCATTTAATAAAAATCATCACCTCAGTGTTTAAAATAAAAGACTTGGTCATCTTATCAATAACAGAGTTCAATATCCAGCTGAAGACACTTTAAAAGCTGATAAAAGAAAAAGAAACAAAGTAATCTCAAAAGTGTAGTCTATATCAGTGATAATTAAAGTTTTTTACAGCACGCTAAAATTTACGGTATTTAAAAAAGTTATGTGATGGAACGAAGTTCTCTTGAAAAAAGGCAGTTATTTAATTGTTTCTCTTAAACTTTTTGCTATCAATATTCATTCAGAGGGTATTTAAGCACCTCGTAAATCTTTCTAGCTGACTCGGCAGACGTTGTCGTGCCATTTCAGGAAGGTGGGGTGATAAGTTTTACTCCAAATTCTTCCACAATTTTTAGTGTTTATGTAAAATGTATTAATAAATCAACCACAGCGCCATTTGTGAATATGATAACGAACTTTTAACACTTACCTCCATATACTAGTGTGCTGAACTGGATTTAATCCACAAAAAGTGACTAAATTTGACATAACTTGCAAATGGCCGTTGTTTTGTTCAAAATGTCTAAGAGTATTTTAAAATTTTAAACTTGTAAAAGAAAGTGTGTTGTGTAGTTCTGTTACGTTTCATGTCAGCAATATAATAAAAAGTATTTAAACTAACAATGGTAATGTACAATTGGTTACCGGAAGAGGAGTATGGTAACATTCCACTAGTAAGGCGATTTATTTACTTATTTATAACTTTATGCACAAAGTTGTACATATGGCGGACTTAATGCCATAGGACGTTATCTCCCAGTCAACCATATAGACATATAAGAGACGATGCAGAGATACCCAAATTAGAAAAGGTAAAAAATTTATATAGGTAGATATAATTTCTTTATATGTATAAGTATATATTTATACATATATTTATTTATACATATATATTTAAACTTGTAAAAATATTATCTATGTCAGAACAAATATGAAATATATATGGAAATAAGAGCTGAGCTAGTTCAAACATGCATCGATTTTTTTACATGCTTACTTGAATTGATTAAAAAAACTTGTTGGGGGCTTTTATAATGTCAAGAGGGATATTTTTCCAGAGTTTCAATGCCGTTAGGTTGAAAGAGTGAGATAACCAGTACGGTGTAAAGGAATGAACAACTTAGAATTAGCCGAAGAACGAAGAGAACAATTATGAGAATCTCCCAGGTACTCAAATTTGGATTTCAGATGCTCGGGAGTATATGGATCGTTCAGAATTGTGAAAAGGGTGCAGAGTATTCTAACATATCTGCGCTGAAGGATAGGAACGCAATTTAGCAGAGTTACGAACAGAAGATGCAGTTGTTAAGCAGACAATTCAATGTATTAAGATGAAGTTGAGAGAGGTATGAGCAACACAAAATAAAATAATCAATAATCGATAGAATAAATGACTGAACAAGTAAAATCTTAATGTTGATAAAAATAATGATAATCAAGCTTTTTATCTGTCTCAGTTTACACAAAATTATTAGAAATGCACCAAAAAACCGTGTCAAAAAAATCAATAATGAAGCAAACTGGCCTATGTCACAGTTATGTGGCGATTTGAGGTCACCGCAGGTATTCTGCCACAGCTAACTTTAAAAAAAACATAGTATTTTAACCTTATTTTAGCATTGACGTGAAACAAAGAATAGACTGAAATACACACTCATATGTGCTATACAAATTTTGTTAAATTTATATATTTACGTAAAATAATTAATATCTGCCTCCAACTTATATTGTGCAAGTAACCACACTTTGTATTACTTTCTAAATAAATTTGTATTTATGATCTCCTGCAAAGGAGGAGTCATATTATTTCATATTTTGTTGGCAGCATATGTGAAACATTCTTTTGCTTTAACACGCTTATAAGTTGGAGCTATATATAATAGTTTACCCCTTAGTCTCAAACGTGTTAGTTGACATTTTGGAGATGATTTCATATACCTAAATAATGACGACATTGCGAATTATGAGTGTAAGTGTATGTTTAAGGAGGTCATAAATACAATTTTATTTAGAAAGTAATACAAATTGTAGTTACTTGCACAACAAAAGTTGGAGGCAGATATTAATTATTTTACGTAAATATATAAATTTAACAAAATTTGTATAGCACATATGAGTGTATATTTCAGTCTATTCTTTGAAATTAGGATTCAATAGACTCGTGAATCATCCTTGGAAAGAATCTGTCTTCTTTAGCCAGGATTCGTGATTTATCAAATCTGATGTATTGACGGAGGCGATCCTGGACGTGTTCACAGACTGAGAACTTCCTCCGTAAATCCGTAAAAACTAGTTTTATTTAATTATGTAGTATTCGCGTAAATATAAGAAATCATTATGTACGAATATGGGGGTACGAAACAAGCATATTTTAGTTTTCTGGTGTAACCTCTATTTAAAATATTTTTTGAGGTAGGTTAGTGTAAGGTATGTCAAAACAATAGCGCTTACACGCATTTTGAACCCTTTTATAATTTTCTTTTAGTTTTCTGTGAGCGGCAAGAACCATATACCAAGTCGCATTAATATATATGTGACACGTCCAGACTGTTGTAAAGACGGAGCCGGATTTTTGTTTTATAAAATAACGAATTTTGTAAATAAATTTTGTAGAACCAAAACATTTACCTATTTTTTGTTGTAAGTGTTTTACAAACGTTAAGCCTTCATCCATGTGAGTTACAAATGCAATCATCTCGAGGAATGGTTGCGTCATAGATCATGATAGTTGGATCAATTTTTTTTTGATAGATGCAACCTGGTGACCCATAACTATACCAGTGCTTTTTATAGGATGCACAAGTAGGCCATCAGACTTTGACTAACGTTCTATTAATTTTAGATCATTATTGAAGCTGGTTGCCGCTGTTGTAATACTATCGTTTGTTAATGACATATCGACGTACAATTGGGTGTCATCGGCATATAAGTGATATTTGGGGTGTTGAACTATATTTTTTTATATTTGCTGTGTATATGTTGAAGAGTTTTAACCAAGAATGGAACCTTGAATAAGGCCTTTAAAATTGATAGAGACTCCGAAATTCAGTATTGATGCATTTTAGTTTTGACCCCACCCGTAGAAGTATGAGTGAAACCACGAACACATGCCGTTTCGGAAAAATCAACGTTTTACATTTTATCAGTAAAAGTGGTATATTAACACAGTCAAAAGCCCGAGCAAAATCTAGTAGTACTATAAGGGTACATTTTCCATTATCAGCGTCGGTAAGAATATCTTCCGTAAATGTTATAACGCTGTAGTTGTGCTGTATTTTTGCCGGAAACCCAATTGAAAAACTGCAAGGATGGCATACTCTTTAAGATAGCTTAATATAGGATATAACACAGCAGTAATCTGTGACGGTTCACACTTCACAACTATTTGTGACTAGGCAGGTAATATAATTGGTCGCATGAGGTCATCAAAGCTGTCTAATATCTGTTTCTTCGGTAAGTGTATTGTGGTGAAGTTGGTGATAAAATATTAACTCACTGTTCACTACAACAATCTTTATTTCCCTTGTAACACAGCTCCACAATTCGCTATATATACAGATTACAGTTTTTTGACTATAATTATAAATGTTCGTAAATAGGGAATAATAAAACAAACAAGACATAGATTTCTGACAGAATACAAATGCTTTTAAAGTTACAGAGTAATGAGGTGTAATAATTATAACGTGTGAGAAGGCTAACACAATTTTTGCAAGAATTTAGACATTAATACTCAATTAGCAACTAGATTTTATTTTAAGGAAACAAAGTGCACATTACAGTTGTCGGTCAGAACTATATTTTAAATTTTTGATATATATTTATGTGGTTACGCCACAGGTGTAATCAATAAGCACTTTGATCAAGGAATACTCCTAACAATGATTTATTAACAATGGTATCAATGGCAATTAAAGAATATAATAAAGTAAGCTTAATCATTTTCATGCGAAATTTGATCACATCCTTTAGAATTAGAAAAAAAGGAATTAATAATCTTCTGTAGCTCTGAAGCCCACACTCTATTAAAATTGAACTCCGGTAAGTTCCTACTACGAATACCTTCAAAAATTTTAAACTGTTTTGAGTAAACCGATTATACAGGAATACTATTTATAAAATTTGTATTAAGTTTTGTGGTTTCCAAAAGATTCAGAAGTTGATTTATTAGAACCGCTCTTAATTGTTCAATTAATGTGACGCCACATTAAGAACGTATTATTAATATTATTATTTACAAATTTAGAAAAATTAGCAACTTTTTTTTAACTTTTCAACACGAGCAGCGCAATTATATAAGCGCCTACATACATCAAGAAAATCCAGGAATATTTTATATTTCACCAAATATCTAAAAATCTATGAAGAATTTCTGAAATAGTAAATGGAAGAATGATAGGTTATTTTAAGTTTTTTAATAAAATATAGAAACATTTCGTATTTTTTTTTGTTTTAAATAAAAATGTATATTTTATAATCGCCGAAAATTTTAAAAATAGTATATTATAGAAACTTGATTTCTTCTTATAAAACCCTATACACGTCCCTAATGCTGGGCACAGGCCTCCCCTCATTTCTGAGAGGGTTTTAGGGCAAGGAAGTGTCCGCCGCGCTGCCCCAATGCGTGTTGGCGAACTTCAGATCCAAATAATATTTTTTTTCTTGTTCCTCAGACATGCAGGTTTTTTTCACGATGTTTTCCTTCACCGCCGAGCACGTGGTGAATCAGCACTTAAAATTGCAATTAACAATTTCATTGGTGCCGGCGGGGATCGAACCCGGGTTACTCGCGTTGTTGATATTTGTTGATATTTATAGCGAAAGTCAACCATCTGGACTACCACGCCTCTCCGAGCGTGGCTCTTTTTTGAGATTTTTTTGAAGTTTTGAGATAATAAAGAAAAATTTAAAATCCTTATTTTCAAAAATAAATGTCGTTTGATACATAGTAAACTTTTATTTTAAGACGAGGCGAAATGATCCAATAAAATTTTTTTTCAATTTGCGCAAGAGTTTTTTTGGAGGTTGTAGATGAGATCGATAAGCGCGAAATAAACAATATAATAATATAATAAAAGAAAATTTACAACGAATTAAACAACTCCTTTATTACAAGATCCAGTGTGCCGCTATTCATATCTAGCTGATCTTATTATAATTTTTTTAATACTTTTCAGATCTCGTATTTCAGCAAATTTTTTAAAGTCCTCGTGAGTTAGACGTTTTGTTAGTTGATAGTCGCAAGTGAAATCCTTAAGCGATATGCTGTATTTGTTTAAGATACAGACTAAATATTTGAGGTGACATCTCTGTTGAGTTTTTGTGCAAAGCAAATTGTTTTAAAGGTGGTGACCTCTATATAGGTATAAAAATACGCTTTAAGGGGCATTGTAAATAAAATCTAGTAACAAGTACAACGTGTAATACCAGTGAATGACTTTCAATAAGTATTACTTATAATATATATTAAATAAAAATCTATTTCTAGTTATAATAATAACATCGAGATTAGAGACATCGTCCTTCACTGCTAGTATGAGAAAGTTTAAAGTCGCTCATCGAGCTATGGAGAGCAACGTTCGGAGTTTCTCTGCATGATACATTTTGTAATAAAGATATACACAGTAAAACCAGAGTAATAGGTATAGTCCAATAGATCAAGAAGTTGAGGTGGCAATGGGTCAACCCAACAATGGATAGGGATGAAAGGTTCTTGAATGACAGGCTCATAGATTAAGCGAGGCTAACGCAGCCCCACTAGACGGATTGACAACCTGGAAAGGAAATGCAGGAAGTAGATGGATGCTGGTGTCACAAGATACATTGTGGCATTTTTAGGTGAGGTCTAAGTTTAGCAGTGGACTTGTAATGATGACGAGAAAAAATGTTTCAAACGTCTTATAATGAACTTGCAAGTAATAGTATATCAAAACTCTCAATACTCGATCAAAACTTCGACTAGTTCAAGTCAATACTCACAGAAACTTGGCTTTTTCTATGGCATAGTTCTTTGTTTTTTAATTTCCTTGAATTATTGACTGGTTCAAGCTCGGAAACATGTTTAGATCTTAATAAAATTTGGTTCAAACGACGCAGAAAAATTTGCTGATTACAATTATATTTCAATATTGCCTGGGGTGTTGCTTAAAACATTTTGCTTTTCACTCGTTGATATAAATGCTAAATATATTATATTTGTATTTCGTATTAATCAAAAAACTTATTTTCTGAAATATTAATGAAAGATCGCAAAGTTTTTATTATCATCAGCTCGTAAACAGCCTGCTTCAGGAACAGCTTCTCATAAAGATCCGAGTTTTGGTTGTATTAGTCAAAATCTGCAAGTTGTTAAGTCTAGTAGTCTTTAAGTATAGTGGAACAAAGGGCACTCGCCTACAACCGTCACTGTCTAATCGCTTCCGCTGCTTAACGATGAGTGTAATCAGCACTGCTGAATGTCCATCCGCGCACTATAAGCTCACAGGAACTGCCGCTAAAAACTTTCAAAGAGTATATATTGAGATATACAGGAAATAGTTCAAACACACAAATAGATGTGGAATTGTGGGACATTAAGCGAACGGGAATGAATGATATTTCTTCTCGATCAATTCAAAATTCCGTAAGAGGCGTTCGACCACGAGACCATAAAACCAACCGATACACCCCGCCACATAACCAAGATCCCCTTGGTTAACTAATCCCTCAGATAACCTACATAACTTAGAAAGGGACCTAAGCAGAATCCCGTTCTGGGTCCTAACCTACGCAATTCTAACAATACCGTCTTTGCTGGGTTACAATTTTACTCTTCGACCCAGTTTCCAATGAAGAGACGGAACTTCCTCTTTAATCAAAACCAAATTGTCAATATTTGATGATTCAGTCAACGTCGTCTGTTTCGTGCGTTGCTGTAATCTGTGTAAATATTCATTTTTACATCTATTTCAAAATTTATGTGATAATTTTTGAGTTAACTGATACCATCTAAGACGGTACATATTTATTCCGGAACGGACGAGTGTTCCGGAAGTGCTACTAAGGGATGTCTAATCAAAAAATGACCCGGTGTTCTGACATCCAAATCAGCCGGATCAGTGCTAAGAAGACACAGCGTGCTAGAGTTCATAACCTCTTCTACTTAGGACACTCAATAAGTTTTGAGATATACAAAAAGTATTCTAGATACTATTTATATTTGTTTTACATCTTTTCAAAATATTATCCACCATGCTACACAAAGTTCCATTCTCCTAAACTAACTCTGAAAACAGTTTTGCCAGTCTTGATCTGACAGGTCGGAAATCGCTTCTTCGTAGGCAGCCACGGCTTCTTCGGCGCTTGAAAAAAAAACTAGCCTTTTATTTTTCTTTGACTCTTGGGAACAAAAAGAAATCACAAGGAGCTAAGTCAGAGCTGTAGGGTGGGTGACTTCAACACCAGATTCCTCAATAAATGCTTTTGTTCTAAGGAAGGTATGTGAAGAGGCGTTACCGTGATGCAGCATGATTCCCCGAAGCCCGGTCTCTGGTTTTCACTCCCGCACAAAAAACTCTTGAAAAGCTTTGGGTGATGCAACTGTAGTATACCATTCAGAGTTGACTGACCTACAATTTTCCAGCATTGACGTTAATAAAAATCCGCTCCGCGAAAAAAAACTAGCCACCATTTTTTTGCCAACGTTGCGAGGTCTTAGCAGTTTTGTCGGTAACTGTCCTTCTGAGTAGACCCATACCGATGATTGCCTTTTATTTTCCAGATCATATTGATAGATCTATGTCTCGTCAACAGTAACGATTTCGGAAACACGCCTAGATGCCCCGTTTTCAAAACGTAGACGTATTTCATGGCACCTATCTACACGAGTCTATTTTTCGCTTTCGGAGAGTGAGCGAGGGATCCATCGACAACAAAGCTTCCTCACTCAAAGATGTTGATGTAGAATGATATGAATGCTCCCCAAACTAATGCCTACAATCTTTTCTATATCCGTATATGTGATTCGTGTATATTCTCGCACCAACGTTTCAGTAGTCCATACATTTTCTGCCGTTACTGCTGTTTGCGGAATCTCGGTTCTTTGGTCATTTTAAGGTTAATTTTACCCCTTTTGAATTCAGCAAATCACCTAAAAATTATTGCGCGTGATGGAGCTGAGTTCCCTAATGCTGATTGTAACCATGGTATACTTTATTATTCGGTTAAACTAAATTTAAAATCATAATAGATCATAACGCGCAAATGTTCACGGTTAAGATCCATCGTTTTAAAAGAAAAGCGCGGGAAGGTAATATATTAATTTTGAAAATAACCGGGCAGATCCAAACGAAAGACCGTATAAGCGCGCAGATGTAGGTAAAATGCCACCAAGTGACTACTTTATCCGATGGTAGATTTAACTTATAAGTGAAACTATCCTTAACGGGATCCCATCGAATTGCTTAAGCCTTTATAAAATCCTGTTCGGATTCATCAAATGTTCGAGGCAACTCCATATGGTCCGAGGGTAAATCATTCAAAAACTTGAGAACGTTAGATGACCATTTACGTTACTCTAAAGCAGCGGTACTCATGAGATCGATCGATGTAACTAATATCCCTTAAAATTTTTGTCGCGTGAGAATACCCCTCTCTTTCACCCTCAGGTAGTTGTAGCAGACTCTGCTCAGATCTGCACTGGATCCGCAGAAAACCGTAAATCCGTAAAAATAACTGATACTTTCAATACAACGCATGTTTGACAAAAAATTATTCTAACATCCTTGGTAAAAACAAATGTTCATACCTAACATATTACATAAATACTCACGCCTGTTACCCAGAGGGGTAGGCAAAGACTACAGACATCCATTTGGCACGATCCTGACACGCCTCTCTCGCCTCCTCCACATGCATATACCTACGCATACATGCTCGTCGGTTAAGGGTACTCCTAATTTGGCCCATTTTTAATATATCGCCAATTTGTTTGGTAAACTTTTGCCTAGGACGTCCCTTTGCGACAAACTTTAAATATATATATATATATATATATATATATATATATATATATATATATATATATATATATATATATATATATAAAACTAAAATTTATAATGATCTCATTTTGTAAGTCGTTAAGCGATATGCCTTTACGCTGCCGTTAAAAGCTGCTCTTATTTTTCTCGAACCCAACTTAAACACGCCGTGGTGGTCTAAAAAATAATTCGTTATTGCTATTCGTTGAATTCTGATTTTTGCAATGTATAATGTATATATGTATAAAATGTATTCCTTAATAAAATGTACATATTTCTCCCGAAATCTTGACTCCCTTTGCATTCGTCTCCTTGGAATCACTTTATCTACTTTTTCAGTATCATACGCACAGGCTGATGAAGTAAATTATCAGTAAAAAATTCAGGTTAATCGCTTAACATACCTCGGAAATATCGGTATATTAAAGAACGAGATACAGTTGATCTGATAACATTCTTTTTTCTTGTGTGACGAACGAGCGCACTGTCAACCTGGTGTAAAGTGAAAGATATATAACATCTATCCTAGATTAAAAATTAAATTATAGATGTATTGTAACAATGTTGCCACAATGCCTCGTTACAAGTAAAAAAGTTCTCCAATTCCTATCACTTACCATACAAAACACAGCAGCATTATGCTACTATTTCTCGCTGGTATTCTGTGAGAGCGTGGTTCTAGTTAATTTCGTGTTAAAATGTATTTGCATGTTGAAGTATCAATGTAATCGATCTTAAAGCGACAGTAGCCTTATGGTAGGGCGCGAACCGCAAACTCAAAAGGTCGTGGATTCGAACCCGCCATTTTACTACTGTCATGATTCACTCCTAACACAAGCGTTTCAAGCTTACAGGTAGTGTTTAAAAGAAATATTAGTAGTGTTAATAAGATTCCTAACATTTTATCGAAAAAAAAATCGATCACGTTGTTACAAAAGCGATCTGTGTACTTGTATCCAAAAGCAGAGACTGAGTTTAGGCAACGTTAAAATAGTTAACTCGTATCCTAGTCGTGTAATGGCGGTGTAATAATTTCCATTATAAATACTCAAAATCATTAAATTCTGTGGTTGCCAATCCACCTGCCTAAACAGCCTGCCTGCTACTTGCAACTTGCCTGCAACTTGCCTGCAGGCAACTATGGCAAAATCCCACCTTTGAGACAATCTATAGGGGTGGTCTATGTTCAGCAGAGGAATTTTATAGGCTGTAATGGATGGAATGAAAGGATGGAAGTAGTCTCCGATTTAAATTAGAATCGGTTTATATTTATTATAAGTTACGTGAAAATATTCAAATTAAAATGTAAAATAAGGAATTTCACAGAAAGTTGCATGAAATGTATGGAATTTTACTAAACAGTGATCACTATACAACCTCGTATATTAATAATCTCAGGGTATAAAGAAGTCTTCATTACGTCTGTCAATTTTAAACCAAATGATTTCGTAATAAACTACTCGTAACTCTGGTACTACGAGTGGGTGTAATTTTATGTGAAAACATAATACCGCTTACTACAATCTGTGTTTCAACTTACAAAAGATATCAGTCTTCGTAATAGTTACGCATTCGAATTTTCCATCATCCTTGAATAAGCTGCGGGGAGTCTAGTCGGAGAGCTCTATAAATATATCTGCAAATGGCAGCTTCGTTACATAAATAATGTTGTGAAAAAAGAATGTGTTTACTATTTGTCCTGTCCGCGAAAAATATATCGTGTATAAAATTTCGTGTATATATATGGTTCATATATGGTTCGTGGGATGTAAGTTTATTTACTTAATGGCGACGATACTAATACAAATTATAATTTATAATTTACAAATGTAAATTATATATAACCAAATTTTTAGCATACTGTATTATGTCTGAACGTGTCTATGTATATTGTGTATATGTCAATGTATATTACTATTGAAATATTGTGATAGTTTCTTGTATAGGACATATGAAAATTAACATGCCTCGTTGATAAATTTTTCTTGTGGTATTTTTGTTGCTCAGTGTGATAATGATTATCAGAGTCTGGAGACGCCAGAGCAGCGTACCACTTATGTCGCGATTTTACTCTATTTTAAGTAGGTACTGACACGCGGCGCTCGCGTTGATGTATCTTCGTTATAATGAAATATATGTTTCGTAACTCTATCAAGCTAACAGTGAAAAATTAGCTGACACCAACGGAAGTCACATTGGAATTTGTAGTTAAAAACTTATTAAAAACTTTGTACCTCAAATCGGTTTTATCTATAAAAAACAAACGAGTTACTTTTATATTTATATCAAACTAACAATAAACATAACGAAAACAATGATAATTGGGTGAAAGGTCAAATTGTTTTGTTGATTTGTTCTTGTCCAAAGTAGTTTTACATAAGATGAAGTCACAGATTTTGTTGCTAGTCAGAAATTAAATTAGAGAAAGTCATCAACAAAACCGAAAAACATCGCCTTTGACAACCGGTAACTACATTCATGTTAGCGTAGACCGTACCATAAACTGTAGCGGTTTATATAGGCGAGATGAAATCAATGATTTTGTTACTAGTTATAATTGACATAAGAAATACACACATACTTTGTATTTTTACCCAATAAAGCCGTGAGAGTCATTGTAGGTCAGGGATTAAGGGCTCGCTGTAAATTTCACGGTACGCGAGCAATCCGGGTTCGATCCCCGCCGGCACCGGCGACTTTGCTAATTTCAATTTGAAGTTCTGATTTATCACGTGCTCAAAGGTGAAGGAAATATTGTGAAAAAATCTGCATGTATCTGCATGCATGTGAAGTTCGATGCATGTTTCATTAGGGCAGCGCTGCGGACATCCTCCTTGCCCTAAAACTCTAGTGTGATGTTTAATATGATGAGAAAACATTAGATAATTATTTTTTATATTTTGAAATTAATTTCTATTTCTTAACATTGCATAAAAATGAAAACATTGTTGTAACATAAGGCCGGCAACGCACCTACAACTCAACCTGTGTTGCAATTGTTCCATCATAATTCATCATAATTCTGCCCTTTACATTTCTCGCTGTTTCTCGAATGAAGCTCTGAGTGACCGACTGATGACGGTAAATCTCCTTAAAATGTTAAAAAAATCTTAACGGGAAAAGCATATAGAACTCGGTTATTTATTCACCAAACTGCCTCCTTTTTATAGGAAATCGATGGGAAGTGACTTCCGCCGCCCATGAACAATTGTAAAACCAGGAGAATAGCACATGTGTTACCGGTTTTTTAAAATTGAGTATGTTCTTTTCTAGGAGGTCAGGTAAAAATGAAAGGAGAAGCACGCCGCCGGCAGACCAAAGTTATCGACGTGCGCTGCCGCCGAGCAGTTGAAGCTGGATTTTAGATGTGATAGCACCCCTGTTGCAGTCGAGCCACAGAACAATTTCATAGTGACCGCTCGCTCGCTAATGCAATCTACATGTTTGCATTAGTACCCGACGAATTGCACTGAGTCCATTGAACGTTTGTCGTGGCGTTCAATGGTCAACCCCAGTGCATTTGTCGCCACACACCAACCTCGAGGCCTGGGAAAGAGGCCGCACCCAAGTAAGTGCCCGTTCGTATCTTGAGCTGTTCTCATTTGTTATTTTTTCTCACTGCAGCTCATGCTCTTGTAAATATAGTCAATTAGGTTATAGGTTTATTGTTAAAAATCCGCCACATGCCACATCCGCCATTTTGTTTGGGTTATAGCCAAGTACACTAAATACACTCCACTTGAGTTATTCTCGCACTGAAACTGAGACCTCGTGGCCCAGCCATTCTGTGGTTCCTTTGCTCCGGATACGAAGAGCAAGCTCAAGTTACTCCCACCATTTAGTGACCATCCGTTTCCGGATTTGAACCCAGAAACCCTATCGCTCCACCATAATGTAAATAAAAGTGTACAGGTATTAGAATTTTCCTGATTATTCTCTGAATTTCAGAATAATTCAAAACAGTCTAGACCGTATGAAAATATTTTAAACTAATTAGAAATATTTAAACACATTCTGGAACTTTTCACATCATTCTGGAAAACTTTAGAACATTCTAGAACATTTTAGGTTAATTAAAATTATTTCAAGTAATTATGAACATTGAAATATATTTGAGAACTCTCAGATCATTCTAGAAATTTTTAGAACAATCTAGACCTTTCTAGACTGATTAGAGCCAGTTCCATCAAATTCAGAATATTAAAAAATGTCTAAGAACTTTCAAATTATTAGAAAAATTCAGAATATTTTCGACAATTTTGAAGATAACTTTTGTCAACCCTCGTATCTGTTACACCCCTATATCAATCGACTCGCAAGACTCGACCATAGTGCTCGATGGAAAACTTGTAACTACTACCAATTACAAATATTACTCCCTTTATATATATATATATATATATATATATATATATATATGGGGGGTGTATGTGTATAATTGTATATGTATGTCTCCGGTTCTCTACACTCACCATACGAAACACAGCAGCATTAAGCTACTATTTTACGCTGGTTTTCTGTGAGAGCGTGGTCCTTCCCTGGTCGAGCCTACCCATTCGTGCTAAAACCATAATATAGCTGCAGCATACAAAAAAATTGCTTTAATAATAAAAAGAAGACGAAAACAAAAGAGAACACTTTGGGTGCATTCTATATTAAGTGACAGATTAGAATAAAGGAAAAAGGTATGATCCTGGCACTCTAAACTCGGATGTTACCCAGATATTTTCATGCTACAGGTGGTCTTTTGATGAGCTCGTATATCTAATCGGGCTAGCGATAGTCAAACGGGATACAACTTTCCGATTCGCTATCATCGTTGAAGAGAGGCTTGAATTAACTCCGTTAAGTATCTGCTATAATAGCTCACCACACTAGTGGTTGACTGGCAGAGAATGCCAAGAATCATTAAGTACGTCCATTGTTACTTTAGTTGTAAGGTTTACAATTAAGAATAAAAAAATAAAAAAGGGGGGGGGGCTGACGTGGAACCCGTCGGCGAAGGTCTAAGTCAAAAAATCCAACAATGATTTTCAAACGAGCCTTAGCACACGTCCACTTAACTTGGTGGAATTTTGGTTTGTTTGTTTGATGCTCAATACTTATACTCTGTTTATGTGACATGGTTCCTCTAGAAACCGAGCGGCGTAATTTTTATTTATTTTAATTTGCCATGTGTTATTTTTTATGTCCAAATATTTCACTTCTATTTTGAATGTTTTAATTTTTTGGTTATAATATATTTTTGTTTGTGCCTTCTACATTAAGGTCCGCCACATACATACGGAATTTCGTTTCGCGATTCAGTTTAGGAATTCAAATTCGGGATTCCGAACGCAGCAAGTCCATATACAATCAAGGATCCATCACACACCTACGGTAGTTTTCCGTTCGAAATTTTGCGGGCATAATGTCATTCCGTACGTGTGTGAACGCCCTTTCGGAATTCGGAATTTCTTTTCGGAATTAATTCCATATGTATGTGGCAGGCCTTACAAATATATTTCTGTGAACAAACTAACGGACCGTGTAGTGGTGGTAAAAAATAACCGTTACGCTATATCATTCCGTGGATATCGTAAGAGGCGACAGGGGGGAAAAAGTCAGGAGTTGGGTATGAAAAAAACTGCGGTTGCTAACCCGCTTTCCAAGCATGGTAACGATGATAAAAATCGCCCCTACGTGGTAATCTATGGTGCAGGCCTATGTTTAGCAGTTGACTTTAATAGGCTATAATGGTAACGGAACAATCTACCTTTTTTCATTAATAAAATTAGGCGAACGTAAAACTTCCTTAAAGTGATATCATATGTACATGTTACGTAATAATAAGGGTAAACTATTATTAATAAAATGTAAAAATTACAAAATAAAGAAAACCTAACAAAGAAGAAAGGTAACAAGTTAATTATTATAGTATTCAATTCAGTTGATCTACTGCAAATATTTATACTGGGGCGTGTATTTACCGCACGGAGCACAGAGTATTACCGTATAGAGCAGTGGCGAAGCTAGGGCTCCAAACTAGGGCAAGCCCAAGATATGGTTTTGTTGTTTTTAGCTGTTTAATAAAAATACACCAATTTTGAGCTGTCTCCACTCTTTAGTTTCATATTCAGTGCTGACAAGGACGTGTTTAACAAAGCACACAGAAAGCATACTACCGCTAGATAGATTGTATGACATAATATGCAATTTCACACCTTCGGTGGTTTTGAAAGGAGCCGTTTGGGTATGCTTGAGATATTTACAAACAATACAAAACATGAACAAACTACAAACAAACTATGTACAAAGTTAAAAAAAGGGATGCCTGGCAGATGTGAAACCTCGAAATTATATTTGTTTAAGTTCTATGCATAAAAGAGCAGATTACGACAGGAATTAGATAGTTATAATGAGAAGATAAAGCTTTGCTAATTTTTTACCATAAAATAATGACTATTTATTATAATTATTCATTTTCAATTCATAATAAACCGTACAAAATGATATTTTTAAAACTCATATATCACTATAAATTAGCCGATAGCGTATTTGTGCCATATATCGTAATCTTTAGGTACCATCGTGAGAATCAATCGTTCGATAAAATGACTTTACGTATAGAATTAAGTAGATGGCGCCATTAAAATTTTATATACTGAAAAGTAGACAGAGAAACCTAACTGGAAATAACTAAAGGGAGTACTATTCTTTAAAAACCTCAATACATTCTTCTGTATTCTTTTGATTTATTTAATTAAAATTTGGGCTTTACGTTAAAAAAAGATTGTAACACTTATTTCCTCTAAAATTAAACCTAGGTCTCATACTTTATGCTGCTGATCAAATTGATATTTTTGATTCGTATGGTAATATTAATATTGAGTTATTAAACCTTTAAATACGCCTAACTTAATTAAACTTTAATACTAAAGAGTCCTGTACCTATATTTAAAGTATGAATCAATGTTTATTGAATATTAAATTTCATTTTTAAAGATTTTTACCTTTTCTTCGCCGATTAGCACTTCAACACACTTATATTCATCACAATTAACACTATTATCCGCCCATTTTCTACTATTATTCTTGGAAAAAGCATAAATTTTTAACAAACACAACAAAAACAAACATAAACATTGAAATGTGAAGTGAACTTGCATACGAGGGGCCCGCAAACACTTCGCTAGTCGCTAACGCACTCCTAAACAACTTCATGGCAAAGCCAGGCTTGTTGGCTCAATAGTAATTGCTATATAAACATTTCGTAGTTATATTTCAGTATAGAATATTTTGCCATAGGTTAGAAAGAGAGCGATCGTCTTCTCGAAAGCCCCGTAAAAAGCCCACGCGAGTGAGGGAGACAACTAATCGCTCTATTAAAACTCACTTTATGACAGCAGCAGTATCGCCACAGAGTACCTTTGTATAAACGTATCGCTAAGGCAATACGAGGTCATCGGTCGACATGTGTCGAACAGTGGAGTGCGCGGGAAAATTGAAATAATTTGAAACAGTTTAGGAGTTATTTTATTGGTTGATATTATTGATTGATTCAGTTTTAATAAGGCAAGCCCGGCTTTTCGGCTTTAATGGAAGCTTTGCCACTGGTATAGAGTACCTATTAGTTAACGCCGCATCGTGAATAACTACGTCGTGCGTTGCGCTAAATTGCGTGAGGGGTTAACCTCCCCTTAAGTATGTCAATTTTCACACTCATCCGTGCGCGCAATATGCCTTAAAATACACGTATTAATATTAGATGCTCTGTGAAGAACAACTCGCGTGCGTAACAAATTTTTTTAATAAACATCTCTTTATGTAATCTCACAAAGATTTTTTTAATGTAATAATATCCATCCTTCATGAAGTATTTTATTATAGCTTATTATCTGAATATATTATGTATTATAACCACAATGTTTAGAATAAACGTGTTTAATTATTGCTGGGAAATAGCAATAATAGCCATCAATTATTTTCAATCTTAAAATTCATGCCGATTTTTTCGATGTCCTCAATACCAGATCAAATACAAGTCTCAGCAATTTGATGAAGAACGCTAGGCTTTGATTGATATCCATGTTAAGTAAAAAAACGTTACTAATCCTTTTAGTAAATAGCTAAAATGTTTTAAAAATTCTTATATTATTTGTTATGTATCAATATCCGGAATCCATCTTGAGTCAAACACTTGTCTTTCCGCCTAAAGTCAGCACTTCCGGCTACCTTACCTGCATGGAGGGAGCACCTAACCACTGTTTTTGCTTTGTTATTTAAATAGTGGTGAGCACCAGGTCTCGTCATTATAGCGTTGTTTTTCGCGCCTTTCACAAGTCAGCCTTTGTAAGCACGAAAAAGTTTTAATTTTACTAAAACTAAGTGATAAATAACTACCCTACTGATAAAATATGGAGGAACAAAGTGTCGACGAAGTTACATTATTAAATTCTCAAAAACGTGTAAGTACACTTCATCATCGAGTTCCGATAGCAGTGATTCGTCAGAAAACAGTGTTTGCAGTCAAACAAGGAGACACAAGAAAAGAAAAATGGATCAAACTGTGAGTAATGAACATTTTGAATTTTTATCCCAGCAAGTGGCCTTTTTAACTAATATTATTACAAACTCTAGTGAAGTTACATGCCAAAATCAAAAAATAGTCCCTTCACTTAATCTTAACTTGCATCGACCTACAACAGAAGGCGGTGACAAAATAAACCAGCTCAAGCTATCAGATTTGTGTACCACGGTAAAAGATCCTATTTATCCACGTGCGAATGAAATACATTTAAAGAAATTAGTTTCCCTCGACTGTGCTACGTGGTACTTCCCTCCTCCAATTCTCTTCCCCCATAAATAAGGATTATAGTCAAAAACATTACAACAACATAACCTCAAAATTAGATTTTTAAAAATTTGTAAAAAAAAATAAGCATGTCCGGCAGGATGTGAAAGTGGGGAGCGACTCTACAACTCCCCCGCCTCCCTCTCCACCACCTCCCATCCCCTTAATTCATTTTGAGTTATGATTTTGAGGTTAGTTCTATGGGATTTTCTTTTTGATTTTTCTCAAGAACGGTGCATTACCTTTTAAAGGGATTGGTATTATTATAGTCGGGGACCAAATCTCTACCAAATAAAACCTTACTCCCCCAAATTCCTGCCAAACGATTCTAAATTTCAACCAAAATCCCTTCTAACGTAGAAACTCTGTTCAACGACGATTCCATTCAGACCTACCTTCAGAAAATTGGAGGGGCAGATAAATTGATCACTTCATCTCAATCAGTGCCTCGTACTCAAAAATAATTTTTTTATGCAATTCGAAAGCCCTTGCCTAGTAAACAAGCTGATGATATATTTTTTCATCGACACAATCCCTCGAAAAGAGTAAAACGTGCACCCATGCCCATCCAACCAAGCGAATCAAGATAAATCGGGCAAAAATAAACAAAGAGGAAAGAAATCACAATCTCATTCTTCCTTTAAAGATGAGCGTCGTAAATGAATGTGAATAAAATTTCGTGGCGGCTGTCTGAGGCGATTTCAAAGTGTTTGGAGCAATTTAGGCGCACCAGAACAAATATGTAGACTATTAAGCGGCTCGTATACCCCATTCATACTCAAGCCGCCTCTAATACTTCCAAATCAAATTGTGATTCAGAGCTATAGAACCAAAACTTCCTTAAATATGTCTCGCCAAATTCAAAGTATGTTAAAGTTCGGAGTACTCGGAACAGGTGAAGCCGAGTTCCAGTTTCCTTTCAACATTCTTTTTGGTGCCAAAACCAGACGGCAGCTACCGTCCAATATTCAATTTGAAACAGCTGAACAGGTTCGTCAAAACGAAACCCTTCAGATTGGTCAGTCACTTTCGAGTACCTACCTTCCTGCAGCATCAGGATTGGATGGCAAAATTAGACCTAAGCCAAGTCTAATTTCACGTTCCGATTGCTCGGCGTCATCGAAGATACTTGAGACTAAATTATCACATCAATTCAAACCATCACCAACTGCTCCAGATGACCTGCTTACCGTTTGGCCTTTCCTGTGCACCGAGAACGTTTGCCTCAATAACATACTGAGTAGCAGAGTTTCTCAGGAATCGGGGCATCAGATGTGTAGTTTATTTGGACGATTTTCTATTGGCAAGCCAGTCGATGCAACAACTACAAGAATATATATATCATTAACGATAAAGATCATGCATCTACTTGGTTGGACAATAAATTTCGAAAAGTCCTTGCTGAATTCGACACAGTGCCTCGAGTTTCTCGGCGTAACATGGGACACAAAACTCAATACGAAATCCTTATTGGAGAAAAAGTGCTTAACGCTACGCAACGCACTTCAGCAACAGCTCTTAAAAGGCAAGTGGTTCCTCAACCAGTATCAGATCTTAATGGAGAGACTCGATTTTGCCACTTACGTAACCCGGAGAGGTCGGGTTCACTGTCGAACACTGCAATACTTCAGTCGACAGTTGTCAAAGATCCACCCTTACCGCCAAGTGAGTATGCCACTACCAGTTCGATCCGAGATGGAGTGGTGGCTACAAGCTGTAGGTCAATCTGTACCGATACACATGAATGCAGTAGTAACTCACCTTCTAACAACCGATGCTTCAGATATCGGCTGGGGCGCTCAACTCTGCGATATATGTACCGAGGGAACCTGGATGGACCGACAACTAACCTGGCACGCAAACAGAAAAGAAATGTTTGCAGTCTATGCAGCGATATCACACGACCGAAATCTGCTACAGAACTCACAAGTGCTTCTTCAGACAGACAATCGAACAGTGGTGTCTTATATAAACAACGAAGGCGGAAGCAAGTCCAAAAAGCTTCTCGGGCAAACTCTACAACTTCTTGCACTTCTAGACAAATTCAATATACACCTTCAGACCCAGTACTTTCCAGGCAGATTCAATGTCAAAGTGGACGCTTTATCACGCCAAAAGGCCTGCCCCGAGTGGCACCTCGCAATAGCGGCGACATCGAAAATATTTCGAATGTGGGGCACACCGGAGATAGACCTATTTGCGTCAAGTACTGCTCACGTGACCCCGAAGTATGTTTCAGTGAAATTCAGGACAAGCAAGCACAACATCACAATGCATTTTGTCACCAGTGGCACTAATAACTAGCGTGGTTATTTCCACCACCCAATCTTATTCCCAGAGTCCTAAACCATTTAAATCAAGCCAGCGGAATATACATATTAATTGCCCCGAAATGGAACAGGGTGTTTTGGCAAGCAGATGTTCCCCTCCGAAACGGCTTTAGTGATTTTTACCAAATTTTATATGCATATTCAGTAGGTCTGAGAATCGGTCACTATCTATTTTTAATACCCCTAAGTTGTTCACCCTTAAATTTTTTTTTAAATTTTTGGACAAAATTTTTGTTTTTATTTTTCTATAATGTGGCATTAAAATACATACAACCCTAAATTTTTACCCTTTTATCACCAACCCCTATTTTTTAAAAACCATTTTAGTAATTTTATCATTTTTCATCCCGCTCGATAACTGATCAATTATCGTCTTTTTTGTGAATATTTTTCACTGTATGTCGATTAAAATTCCCCTGAGCTTATGGCAAATCTAAAATTTTTTTATAAAAATAAACATTTATTTTTATTATTAAAGTTTATTCCTGATATATGCTTAGTGTTACCAATGTTAGATTTTTAAAATTTGCCGCGCTTTTACTGGTGAGTGAAATGCCAGCCTATACTGGTGTCACTTCTCAGTAAACGCACGGAGTAGGGCTGAGACCGAAGCCGGTCTCCTGTTTCTCTCACACAATAAGACTTCTCTCACTCCCTATACAGTTTTCGGCCATCATTATTGTTCATCAAGTGATCAATTCAAAAAAAATCAAAAAAGTAGTAACGTTTACAATTATCATTTTTCTATCTCAGTGTAACTCTCATATTAACTGTTAATTATTCCTATTTTATTAATAATAATAAAATTGTTATTATTCTGCACGATTAGTTAATCAAGTGATTTACATAACCTCAAAAGTACTCAACACTTGGCACGAGCTCTCACAAACAACGGCTTTTGTGTTGTAAGTATACTTTTTTTATTTATATCGAAAATGTTGGAAATAGTCAAAAAAGATTCGGTGAAAGTAAATTTTTATTAAAATTGGCCAAACTTTTTTTGTATTCATTTTTTTACCATTTCTAACAATATATTTTTGATATAAGTAATTATGAAAAATAAAATTTTTCGCTTTCGTAAAACAGTCTAATATTTAAATGAATATGTAAATGTATGTGTGTACATTCAAATATTAAATACATAACTAGGGCCAGGATTTTTGCCGTGATTTAAAAATAAAATTTTACAATTAATGTTGTCAAGTTTTTGACATTACGGCAAAAATATTGATCTTATAAAAAATTATTTTATTAAAAAAATGTCTCTTATGATTTTTGGACTTTAGGCTTTGGACCAATAGGAAAGCAGTAATTTACAATTAAGATTTTCATAGTTTCCAAAAATTTGAATCAATCATTATGAATCTTTATTTTGAAATTACGATGGAAATATTGATTGCATGAGAAAATTATAAGAGACAATTTTTTAGTAAAATTTAATTTTTTACCACTTTTGTTTCAATTTTTTTTTCATAAAACTAATATTTTTGCCATAATATCAAAAATTTAAACTAATCATTTCAAAACTGCGCCTCCCTATCCCTAATTATAACTATAACATATATCGTATATCATATATCTAGATCTCACCGAAGCTCATCTTGTAAACTTGAACGAAAATCAAAATTTCTGTATAAGATTTATATTCGGATTACACAAATATGACTAGTCTCTCTCTTTCCTACTAAGCTCAAGTGGTTGTCAATACGACTTCATCAGAATGCTCATACTATATTTCATCGTCTCTATAGTGTTCTCTTTAATCCTTCTAACCCTTCTTACCTCAAAAGTCGTTTTAAGTTTCTTCGTAACTCCCATTCGCTTAACCTGAGATGAGCAGAGACTATGAAATTTCAGTCAGTCTTTTACTGTACAGGCTGTTCGCTTATGGAATGAACTCGCATTTGCAGTTAAATGCGTACTATCCCTACCGATATTTAAATACTTAGTAAAGAATCATTACCTAGCACTTTAAATTGTAACTTCGCTCCCTTTCTAGCCATTAAGTAATATATTTAGTATATTGATTGATTTAAATATATATTTATTCTATTTTTGTATGTATTTCTGTTTGTAGTTTAGGTGTGTTTATTATATTCGTTGACGCCTCCTCTGTGTTTGTATTTTATGTAGTCAGGAATTGACGGACCGAATCATACGAGTTTTAGCCTTCCGGGGGAAAAATAAGATTTTTACTGGTATCCCAACCTATATGCACTCCCACTGGCAACACTATATACCTCATGTCATTATGAATTTTTCGCTTTGAGATGTTTCGTGCCGAATCAGCGAGTCGCGCAGGGGGGTGAAACTTCAATACAAACCTAACACCATGGAAATACATGTACTTCGTACAAACTGGAACCCGCACTCTCGAATGACATAAAAAATACAAGAAAACGACCTTGAAATTTTTCATTACCCCTCAGTCTCTTTCTAATTAGGGTGAACACAAAATACAAGAATTTGGGATATTATGAAAAAAGTTTATGTTCATTATTTTTATTTATTTTA
The DNA here is from genome assembly GCA_907164705.1 of Parnassius apollo. Classification (NCBI taxonomy): domain Eukaryota; kingdom Metazoa; phylum Arthropoda; class Insecta; order Lepidoptera; family Papilionidae; genus Parnassius; species Parnassius apollo. The sequence continues at coordinate 35,547 of CAJQZP010000312.1, read as the reverse complement.
TTTAATAAAGTTATATTAATAAAACTTTATTGTTCAAACCAATAAAAAAAGGTTACAAAGGGAGGACTTAATGCCAGTTAGCATTCTTTGCCAGTCAACCCATGGCGTGGTGAGAAATTAGTAGCAGGTGACTTTAGTAACTAAATACAATAAATTTATATAGATATAAATTTATTAAAAATTATATCCATTTATAAAATTTTAATTTATAAATGGACATCATTTTGGTCATGATGAGTTTATGGTTAAAGTTTTCGGGAGGATGTCTTTACATCCCTTATAAAATCATCATCATCATTACAGCCTTTCATAAGTCCACTGCACTCATACGCCTCCCCCAAGGAATGCCACAAAGCACGGTCCTGAGCCACCTGCATCCATCGACTTCCTGCATGTCTTACCAGGTCGTCACTTCATCTAGTGGGGCGATGCCCTACACTTCGTCCGCCGGTAATATAATATAATTTAATTAATTATATTTTATAAAACATCGTTAATTAATTCGATAGGGAAGAAAGGTTCTCGAGTGGCCTCGTACCGGTAGGCGAAGTGTAGGGCGACCCCCCACTAGATGGAGTGACGATCTTATAAAATAATATAAGGAAATAATAAAAATAAAATAACAATCGCTTTTATTTACATTTATTATTACAATAGCAATAGTGTTTACAAAATTGAAAGATACAATAATAATAATTAGAAGCCAAGGTTTTTACAACACAATTTTTTATACATGATTGAATAAAATAGTTTTGTGAAGTTTTTGGCGCTTGGTACGAACTACACTCAACTTTTGGTCCATACAATTTTTTAGATGCGTTCTGAGACGCATGGTCAAAAAAGAGTTTGAAATTAATTTTAAAATGTTGGATTCATGAAATTCAGAACAATTTATACTGTCATCCATAGGATGATAAAACATTTGTCGCAACTGTGGTGTGAAGTGTTGAATAATGATATTGATTAATACATTTATAATATTAGGTTGATCCAGACTATTCATATTTGATGCCCTTTTGAATATTTTATCCGCAAAAAGGACAATTTTGTACACCTCTGCGGATGGAAAATGCAATTTACCTCGATTTACAAATATTGTGAAGGATTGATATTTATTTACATTTAAAACGTATAAATGATCGGTTTGTGAATGATCTGCAGCAATTAGCAAATTTTTACATTCATTACATTTCAGCCGTTTGACAATATTTTTTATTATATATCCGGTAATATAATAAAGAATATTTTTTTGATAATCCGTATGGGTGTTTTGTGATTCTAAAGCCTGCAAGTGGTTTTCGATTTCATCATCAGTATCTGTATTATCAGTATTTGAGATCGGTTCTACTAGGGATGATTGTTTAGTGCCGAATTCAAATACATGCGTTGCGTCGTATGTATGATCAATGCAATTTCCATTAATTGAGGGTTGTACAGAGTTTCGATATAACAATTTTCTTAATCTATGTCGGAATTCAAAAGGGCTGGGGTTATCATTTGTTCGACCCCGGGCTCTAATACAAGAAAAATATGTTTCTAAATTATCCTGCGAACATTTAAATGTTAAAAGATATTTAATGGGAGGAATGACGTTTAATAAATCGGCAAAAGTAATGGAAAATTTTCAATGTTCATTAAAAAACCTAGAGCAAATGTTTTGCGCCCGTGGTTTAAAATACTTTTTCCATTGATACTCAATGATTTTAAATATTCTTTTGTATGTTGCAAATGATGTGGTTGAAAACCCACTTGATGATAATATTTCATGTTCTGCTAGAACATTACATGCCAGTTTCAACAAGTGTGCGGCATCCAAAAAACAATAAATTTTGTCGCTACCATTTGGGTGTGGAAAATATGGCTGAAAATTTTCTTGTTCTAGATAACAGCCTAAAAATTGGTACGCTCGTATATTCGATGGAGCGCCATCGCATGTCATTGAGCGGACTGTGATTCCAATTTCGTTAAGCAACAACACAGTAGTATTTAATAATTCTGCTAAAAGTTCACCATGCAAACTATTTTTGATAAAAAAATAAGCTATCGGGCACTTGAAGTATGTAGTGTAGGACACGATTTGAAAGACTAAGGCTTCAGTAGCTATTTCTTCCGGATCGCTTACGACGATTTTACCGAGATCGACATAGCCAAAAACTTTATTAAGTTTTTGATCGTAGCATAAATCTTGTTTTAATGCCATCCCATTAAATATTAAGGCAACATTTTTTAAAAAACTTTTTTCGGGTATTTGTACTTGTTGCTTCAAATATTCTAGAACTTGGGACAAAAGCCCCACATTGCAATTAAAAGAGGCCAATGAACGTCTTAAGGTCTCGACGTGTGGCAAAGATGCATATTGTTTAATAAACTCGTACGCTTTTGACGAATAAAAATGTAATGTTAAAGTGAAGGATTTCACTTCATCGCTATACCTCACACCTTGTGTTTTTGTTTTTAAATTATTTACATATATTGGCAAAATTTCCTGATATAATATATTCTATCTCACTGTTCTCTGTATATCATTTTACAATTTTATTATTAAATATTTCAAATTATTAACAGTTTTGTTGAGCCGAAATACTTTTTGAACTAATGATTTGTTTCTTTCATTAGTTTTTTCGTGATGATTTAATCCTTGCTTGTACACTCGTATTTTATCGAGCGCAGTAGATTTGTATGGGAGAAGTGCTTTTGTCCGTGACCTAAAAGAGTAAAAAGCTGTTAAAACGATTATTTTTATAATGGACTAGTTAGTTGTGAAAATGCTATAGTCAGAACTAAAATCACAATTCAACTTAAAAAAATTAAAAACTGAAAAAATTTTGACTTTGTAGTTAACAATTTAATAGACCAACAAAGTATGCTGATGAAATTAAAATGTCATTACTATTTTGGATGTTATAATATCGTCGATATTCATATTTTCCCTTTCCGTTTCCAAAATGTCTCGAAGTAAAGACCGTGATTTTTTACAAAGAGGAATATTTATATTTTCTTTTGTAGCATCACGCAGCGGCCAAGATTCCTGAAAAGACACGAATATATGATTTTCCAAGACTGAATAACAATACGTGTATTACACATTAAGATAACAATTTAATAATAATAATTTATTTCAGGCATTACATGATGTTAATTAATGTAAATAGAGGCTTATAGATAAATACCTTATTGACTAAAATACATATTTATTATAAAAAATTAAAAAGACGTTAATGGCTAATTGTGTTAATTAAAAGAGCACTTACATGACTGCAGGATGGCACGTTTAACATAATTTTCCAGGTTCGTTTAGAAGCTGCCTTAGTTGCATATTTTTCATTTGGCTGCAAATATAATTAAGTAAGTATTAAATTAAACCTGCGAAGGTGTCTTTTCATCGTCACTTTAAAAATATACATACTTTTATTAAAATATTCGAATCTTCATCACCCTTAAAGTATCAGATAAATATGATGGTTGATTTTCTTTGTTTACTTGTGTCTGAAATCAACAATATAAATTTGGTAAACAAAAATATAAAAATCATAGGAAGTAAATTAGAACTACATTTAAATACATTAAAACCAAAATTGTAGATGACATATCTGAACATTTATTTCTAACTATAGCAATTATAGAGGTGTAACAAAATTATCAAAAAAATTATTATTTTTCTGAGATCATATATTTGATTAAATATGTGTACATTTTCATTTAAAAAATTTAATACAATTAAAAAATTAGAAAAATATTGTACAAAAATAGCTTTTAAATATTTTGAAAAATTATAGACGAGTGTTATAACATAAGCTGTTCCAATTTTCTAGGTGAATGCATTTTTATTTTTTTCTCAAAAAATTATCTAGAGAAAAATTTTGTAATTTTAAATTACTTTTCTTCCCTTGGAAACAAAACATCGCATGGAAATACGAAATAACAAGTACCTAACAAAAGTTCATACCTGTACCAGAGAACAATCTGCTATTTCATTTAAAAACGGTGTGACTCCTTGTCTCAGTCGTTTCCCCGTAATCATGTAATCGGTTGATTTGAAATGGAGGTTACAAATCTTTGCTTTTTCAAAAAAGGGTCTTTTTAGTTCCACATTATTTAACCATTTATTACGTTCTGTTAGATTGGAAGGAAACCTGCAAAAAATTAAGTTATAAAAAATATAAATTTATTTTAATTGTGATGTTTTAGTGTATCGTCATTCGTGTAAACAACGTTTCGAAATTTTATGCAAATCGAGCAGAGTACCATTCGAGAAAACCTTTTCAGTTTCTAATTAAAATGAAAATACATTCACAATGTATGGTCACCCTAGTCGTAGTTATAATACAAACATGAAACGTTAATTAGTAAGCAAATAATGAAGTTAAATTGGAAATAGCGAACCATAATTAACATCTCAACCAAAATAACAATTTTTCTATCCAGAAATAAGAGCAATTAAAGTCGAAATATCACTAAACAATTTCACATGACGCGCAGTATTTGCATTGTGTTTTGTACTTACGAATGAAATATAATATTACAACCTGGATGCCATTCACTTTTGCAACCGCGCACAATACATTTAATGACCATTTTACTAGTTTTGGCCTCTGGATTATTCCAAAATTCAAAAACCAACTTGCGAAAAAAAAACTTTTTATTTGAATAAAAATATTGACAAATAGATTTTGGGTTGACATATAACGGCTTTTAAGAATAATTATAAAATAGGGGAAATATTGGGAGGCTAGGCAAATAGTTCATCGTAAATCTTTATTTAGTGTTTAAAAGAAAAAGCAAATACTTGCGTGAAAATCGGTTTAGTCAAGTTTTTTTATCATTTTTGACCTATAATTCTTGCCATACAAACAATTAAACTTATATTGAAATTCATAATCGCTGTCAATGGGGTAATATCAGCCGTCACGTTGGCTATCCTGTAGGGAAAACAGGGGTTATTTGAGGTCATTTCGATATTCCTAATGTTGATATTAGGAGTGTGGGTTCCAAGTTTGTCTATACTTCCGTGCCTAATACTGAAATTTTGTGTGACGCCTGAGCGCCATCTTTAGGACGCCGTCATGCAACTTAATATTATACAAAATTCTAATAGATGGCGGTGTTAAAAGGGTTGGGTGGCCATATAAAGAACGTGGTAGAATTGGAAGTATTATATTAATTGTGTTTTGTTTTGATTTTCAATTATTGCAAACTTTACAATAAAACTATAAATAAAAATATAATAAACTATAAAACTACTCTTCAAATGTTATTAAAGTCTTTTTGGTAGTGATTTTTTAAATGTTTTCAAATGTTATATAAGGTAATTAAGTAATTTGTAATTCTGGTTATGGCAACTTTTGACATTGCAGGCCGGTACCCGGTAGAAAAGTTTTGAATTTTTTCTGACCATAGATTACTGTATATATGTTCTGACTTTCTGCGTTCTGTTTTGGTGTAAGTGGGTGTAAGTTTGCATCATGAAGATTGTATTACTGAGTTACTTTATTTTAACGACTTGGTATTACTTACGGACTCTGGATTTTTCTACTGTATCTATAAACTCGGCACCCAATACGGACTTTGGATTTTCTACTACTACGCACGACATTGGCATTCAATATTCATTACGGATTTTGGTTTTTCCTTTAATTTATACGACTGTTTTTACATTGGAATACGCAATGCCTACGAAATTGTGTTATTTTGGCTGTAAGCTAGATGGTAAGTATTTGCGTAAATAAATATATATCATATTTTAAGATTACAATAGAAACATGACAAACCCATTTTGTTTTTATTTTCAGTACCTATGCATCGCTTTCCAAAACCTGGCTATTATAAACGAAGCTAGATTTAATGTGTGGTTGGCAGTATTGTCTGAGGAAACGAAACTCAGAGGAACTTCATATATATTAAGAAATATCTACATATGTGACAGGCATTTTGAACCAAAGTTTCGCACTGTTGGAAGAAGGATTGCTGCTAACTTTAATTTAGATTTATGTAAGTATATAGCAGTATGTTGCTTGCTTTCTGGGTAAGTAGGTATGTAGTGCAGAAGTGTAATTTCTATATGTAGTAGTAACATAGGAGAATCTACTAACTTTGTATAATAAGAATCTGCCACCCGCCAAAAACTCATTGGTATAACACCTCTGAATATAACCCCAAGAATAAAAGTTATTTTTTATAGGCAGGAAACTTGAACTCAAACTCCTCATTAAATGAAATTTTGTTAGACATTAGATTTTTTTAGGACAAAAAAGCAATTTGTCAATAAATTTTGAAAATTTAATATGAAGAATACTATAATTCTAAAAAAGTAAAGTAACAGCCTATTTAGGTCCTACTGCTGGGCACAGGCTTCCTCTCACTTCTGAGAAGGTTGTAGGGCAAGAAAGTGTCCTCCGCGGAGCCCCAATGCATGTTGGCGGACTTCAAATTTCTTCGAAATATTGTTTTTCATTTCTCAGACATGCTGGTTTTCTCACAATGTTTTCCTTCACCGCAGAGTATGTGGTAAATTAGCACTTAAATTTGCAATGAACAAATTCATTGGTGCCAGCGGGGATTGAAACTAGGTTGCTCGTGTACTGTGAAATTCGCAGCGAGCGCTAACCCACAGAACTACCACAAATTCTAAGAAAATGAATTTTAAAACTTGCCTGAATTATCATAGAATAATAATTTTACATAAATATGTAAGCTTCCATTAAACTGAAAGTATTCTGAACATTCATACATAAACAATACCAGAAAAAAATATGCTAGAATTTATTGCAAACCTGAACTTATTATCTTCTCTTTAGTAGAATTCATATGTATTAAAATTATTTCAGCTCATCAATATAGATCTTTGGACAGTGAAAACTCCGAAACTGCAAGTTCTACTGAAGGTAAATATTTAAATATAAGAATTAAAAGCATGCCTCATTCATGATAATATCTTAGGTTGATGTATTATTAGGGTTGAACCCAGGGAGTACAAAATTTAATTATACATATGTTTATACAATATAATTTGGTTTTTAGGAATGGTTTCAATTGAATTTTCGATGATAAATATACATACTGAAATTTCACATGCTACTGAAGGTAATTTTTTTCATTTAAAGCTTGTTATTAGTTGAGTACACTTACGCATGCCTGTCATACACTGAGAGTGCCTGGTCCTGGTTATGTGTAGTGTTCTTGATTATACCCCCTTTTCTCCAGCCACATATTTTGCACTCAATATGGCAATGTGTTTTCTTCTAAATGCTCGTGGGCACATACTTTAATGTAATTGCAACTGAGTGACACTATTCTGATCTTGAATGTTTCAATTAATGAGTATTTAATCCAAACTTGCATGACTCAATCCTTTTTTACAGGATAAGGGTGACAAACGAGCACACGGTCCAACTGATGGTACGTGGATGCTGTGGCCCATAGATATCTACATTCTATTAAGAATCAAAATTCAGATGCGTTGTCACCCCTGAGGACTAAGATGGAATGCCTCAATCCCAGTGAAACGGGTCTCCGGTTCTCTACACTCACCATACGAAACACAGCAGCATTAAGCTGCTATTTTACGCTGGTTTTCTATGAGAATGTGGTCCTTCCCCGGTCCAGCCGACCCATTCATGCTACAATCATAATATAGCTGCAGCATGGCTCTACAATGTAAAAAAATGAATGTTATGTACACTTGTTATTGATATACATATCAGAGAGTAAAGAAATGTGGATATTTTCGTGATTATGTAAGTGTACTTGTTAAATAAAATAATAATAAAAATTAATTAATAAAAGCATTTGTCGACTAACAATTTTGGCATCTTTAACTCAAGCATAATGATACACCATATTTTTTCAGAAACTCCAAAGGCCTCTTCTTGAAAGGATGCATATCAAATTAGAAAACAGTCTAAACCTGAACAACAAAGAGGTAAGTAAAATCATATCAAGTTATATGTATGTATTATTTAATTGTTGCTGAATATAAATTGGCTGTTTTGTCAAATATTATCTTATAATAACATAAAATAAATTAGATTAGAACATATTGTGTTTATCGAAGCGAGTTCCACCTCAGTGTCTGGTTCTTTTTCTATTTTTGATGCTTATATACAGTGGCCTATTACTAAATGTAACTGGGGTCTGAACTAGTGTCCCAGCCAAAAAAGTTTCAAAATGCAAATATAAGTTTTGTCGAGCAACTTAATATATGTACAAAATGCCATACTGTATTGTGAAAACATACAAAAAGTATTTATATAAATTTTCCATAAGAACTACTAATATTTAATCATTTAAAAGTAATATTATGCATAGATATGTACATAGTATTTAATTTAAATTCATATTAATTGTAAAACAATAACCATACCGATAAATTTCACTAGAATCTTCATAAGTTAAAAATAGTGCAACCTCTGGTCGAAATCAATAGGCTGATAAATTGTCACAAGTAAAATTGAGTAGTTTTATAATGACTATATGGTTTGAACTAGGATGTTATAGTTTTTAATATTTCTATATGTGTGCCTACACATAATATCGGTTAACTGGGACACATTTTTCGTGAATTTTGTTATATTAAATTAGTAGTAGTATTTAATAGTTTTTATTCCAATTAACTGTACAATTAATTAAAATAATGTCCCAAAAAATACTAATAGTGTAGGTTTTGACAATGTTTCCACTAAGATTATTAAAACAGTAGGGAATATAATAGCTCACATCTTGTGCTACATTATAAATTTATGTTTAGAACAGGGAATATTTCCAGATATATTGAAATTGGCAATTACTATCCCAATATTCAAAAAGGATGACAACAAGCTGTTAAAAAACTATCGTCCTATTTCACTAATTTCAATATTTTCAAAGTTAATAGAACACATTATATATAAAAAAATAAACGATTACTTTGAAACCAATAATCTATTTTCGAAGCATCAATACGGCTTTCGAAAAGATAAATCCATTAGTATGGCTATATACGAGTTTTTGGAAAGAGTCGTAAAAAACGTTAACAACCGAAAGCCTACACTAGCACTATTTATGGATATGACCAAAGCATTTGACAACATTAATCATAAAACATTACTTAACAAACTAGAAAGGTATGGTGTAAGAGGCAACGCCCTTAAGCTAATCGAATGTTACTTAAGTAATAGAAGACAAATTACACATATAACCAAAATTGACTCTAATACCGGTGAAAATAAAATATACAGATCGAAAGAGCGTCAAGTAAACTATGGAGTACCACAGGGAAGTGTACTGGGCCCTCTCCTTTTTTATTATCTATATAAATGATTTTCCTAATGTAATCAACCATCATATGACTATTTTTGCTGACGATAGTACTGTTTTATTTACTTATGATAATGAGAATAATATAAATATTGACATTAATAATACATTGACATCTTTATTCAAATGGCTGACATTAAATAACCTAACAATTAATTTGACAAAAACTCATGTAATAAACTTTAAACAAAGAAATAATTATCCTTTAAATTTTGACATTAACTACTCTGGAAATTCAATTAAAGAGGTAGACACTACAAAATTTTTGGGTTTGACTATAGATAATAAGCTGACATGGAAACCTCATATTAATAATCTAATTAAAAAACTAAACCAATTCTCTTATGCCCTTTATAAACTAAGGAAGGTTTCCAGTGTTAAAACTCTTCTAACAGCCTATCACGGATATGTTGCATCAAACTTAAGGTATGGAATAATATTTTGGGCCAACACAACTGAAAAACAAAGTGTCCTCAAAGCGCAAAAAAAGTGTGTTAGATCGATGTTCGGTCTAAATCAGGATGATTCATGTGAACCGTACTTTCGCAAATATAAAATTCTGACTCTACCGTGTATGTATATATATGAGGTTGCAAACTTTGTTCGAAATAACCCAATTTATTTTGATATGAATACTGCCGGAAGTCGTCGTGAAGGAACATTGAAAGTTAATCACAAATGCAAACCACTTCTTCGAAGAATGTGTGTAAATTGCATGGCACCAAAAATCTATAATAAAATCCCGTTAAATATACGATTAATTAATGATATCAAAAGATTTAAAACTGCGCTCAATGGCTTCCTTGTTGAAAAAGTGTACTATGACATAAGAATATTTTTTGATGACAAAATGTAAAAATATACTTCAATTTTGTTCATATACCTCTAAGGTGAAACATGGCTGTATCTTATAATAATTTTATATGTGACATCCTGTAATAACCATGCTTATGAATTAATAAATGTTTGATTTGATTTGATTTAAAAAAAAAAAATTTAAAATAGGCTACTATAACAGGCACATGAACTAGGATAAATCTGTGTCTCAAGTGTATGTGCTATAATAGAAACATTAACAAATATTTTTCGTTTCTTATATAAAATGAATAACATATTAAAAATGATAAAGGTTATTTCGGTAAAATATATTATCATTAATTGACTAAAGTCAATTTTTTTTAAAAAATCAGCAACTTTTATATATCATTGTTTGACAAATTTTGTAACCATGTTTGAATTACATTTTTACAATCTGCCATTTTTAATGGATGTATACAAATTTGCATTGACTTGATTATACAGAGAAAACTAAGGGAATATAAAAAAATCTATCGCATTCCATTAGATTAAACAATACTATTATCCCATACATACATGGTGGCACTACTCCAAAGGCGTGGAGCAGAAGTGCAGTGGTCTTGTTCTTCAAGAAAGGTGGCAGCGCCCTCTTGAAGAACTACAGACCGATATCCCTTCTGAGCCGCGTCTACGTGCTGTTTTCGAGAGTCATTACGAATCGTCTCGCACGCAGACTCGACGACTTCCAGCCTCCCGAACAAGCCGGTTTCCGAAAAGGCTTTAGTACCATAGACCACATACATACCCTTCGGCAAATTGTACAGAAGTCCGAAGAGTACAATCTGCCACTTTGCCTGGCGTATGTGGGCTATGAGAAAGCCTTTGATTCCGTCGAAATTTGGGCGGTGCTACAGTCTCTTCAGCGGTGCCAAGTTGACCTACGATGGCTATCCGAGTACAGAACCAGAGTAGGAAACCTATCCAACTGCAGGGAGGTGTAAGACAGGGTGACGTTATTTCCCCGACTCTTCACCGCTGCATTGGAAGACGTTTTCAAGCTACTGGACTGGTAAAGGATACGGTGTTAACATCAATGGCGAGTACATCACTCACCATCAATTTGCCGACGGTATATTCCTTATGGCAGAATCGCTGGAGGACTTAAGCACTATGCTCAATGACCTCAATAGTGCCTCCCAATGGATAGGTCTTAAGATGAACATGGACAAAACAAAGATCATGTTTAATGTCCATGTCACACCTATGCCGGTAGTTGTTGGGAGCACTAAGCTCGAAGTTGTTGACGAGTACGTTTACCTGGGACAAATAGTCCGACTAGGTAAGTCAAACTTCGCCCGAGAGGTCAATCGACGGATTCAACTCGGCTGGGCAGCGTTCGGGAAATTAAGACACATCCTCTCGTCAGGTATACCTCAATCTCTGAAAACTAAGTTGTACAACCAGTGCATGTTGCCAGTGATGACTTACGGAACTGAGACGTGGTCCTTCACTGCTGGCCGTATGAGGACGCTCAAAGTCGCTCAGCGAGCTGTGGAGAGGGCTTTGCTCGGAATTTCTCTACATGATAAACTTAGCAGTACAACCAGAGTGACCGACATAGCCCAACGGATTAGTAAGCTGAAGTGGCAATGGGCCGGCCATATAGCGAACCGAACGAAGAACCGACAACCGTTGGGGAAGAAGGGTTCTCGAGTGGCAGCCTCGTACCAGTAGGTGAAGTGTAGGGCGACCTCCCACTAGATGGAGTGACGACCTGGTAAGACATGCAGGAAGTCGATGTATGCAAGTAGCTCAGGACCGTGCTTTGTGACGTACCTTGGGGGAGGCCGATGTTCAGCAGTGGACTTGTGAAGGGTTGTAATGATGATGATGATTATCCCATATTTATGTATAAATAAAGTTAAATTAACTGATTTATTTTAACATATTATTAGCTATTGAAGTGAGAAACATGGAATCTGTATAGTAGAAGCTTTTTAGCATAAACTCCCACTAGGAAGGATTTGATGGAATAGGGAGTATGATCGTGCCTGAGAGTCTCATCATTTTTTAAAGCAAGAAATGTAGTTTGATTTGATGAAGGCTTTTGTTTAGAAATACTGAACATGGTAGAGCCACGTTGCAGCTATATTTATGGTTGTAGCACGAATTTGTCAGCTCAATCAGTGTATGACCACGCTCTTATAATAATAGCGTGAAATAGCAGCTTTATGCTGCTGTGTTTCGTATAGTGACTGAGAACTGGAGACTCTTTTTTACTGTAAACAAGGCATTTCATCTTAGTCCTCAGGGGCGACAACGCATCTGCATTTTGATTCTAAATTACAAATAAATGTAGATGTTTATGTACCACAGCATCTTCTTCCTATCAGGTGGACTGTGTGCTTGTTTGCCACCCTTTTTCTATAAAAAATCTACTACTGTCTGAGCTAAGCTGCTGGCAATAGTTAGTATATTTTATGAAAGGAAATTGAATGACTGACAGTTTTTTGTATATCTTTTAACAGAAAAATATAATTTTTTATTTTGTTTGCTTTCAGCTGGAGGTAAGAAGAAAGTTTTCTACCTGAGAAGATTTAAAATTTTAAGATTTACCAACAATTAAAAACGAGGCTGTTGAAATTACAAAGTAAGTGCCAAGATATTAAAAAGTCCTATAGTGTAGCAGAGATGGTAAGCGGAAATGAAAGCTTAATAAACATAATTGATAAGCTGCCAAAAACAATATCGACTTTAATGAAACTTCAATTGAAATCTCTACATAAACCATAAGGCAAAAAGTTTACTCTAAAAGAGAAAATGTTTGCATTATCAATTTTAAAACAAAGTTCTAGGGCTTATAACTTTTTAACCAAAGTTTTGGTACCATCATCCGAACGTACTCTACAGAAAATCCTTAAAAATATATTGATTGAACCAGGATTGAATGAAAATATTCTAAATAATTTAAAGAAAACAAATGTATAAAATGAATGACACCTGAACAAAAGCTATGCAACTTAATGTTTGATGAGATTGCCTTAACTCCTAGTTTATATTATAATAGGAGTATTGATTAGATAATTGATTTTGAAAGAGATACTGAGAAAATTGCAGACCATTGTCTTGTTTTTACGATAAAAGGGATAAAGAGCAAATACAAACAGCCATTTGTTACCAGTTCTGACAAAGTGGAACTAAAAGCCATATGTTGAAAGCATTAATTATTGATATAATTAGAAGATTAAGAGAATGTGGCTTAATTATTGTCGCTACCATTTGTGACCAAGACACATCTAATGTATCTGCAATTAACTCTCTTTTAAAAGATACAAAAAAAAATGTTTAAGCACAATAAAGTCTACAAAAGCAGTATAATAGAAATTGATAATAAACCTTTATTCCATATTTATTATCCTCCCCATTTATTATTTTTTTATTTAAAGGGACTAAGAAATAATTGGATTAGTAAAAATATAAGATTCATATTCAATGGGGCAGTCATGATGGCAAAATGGGAACATTTGAAAATTCTTTTAGAAATTGATGTTGAAGATGATTTAAGAACGTTAAACAAATTAACAATTCATCATGTGCAACAAGATAAATTGCCTTAAATGAAGGTGAAGTATGCACCTCAAATTTTCAGTCAAAGAGTTGCAGCCACAGTGAATTTTTTAGTAAGTAAGTTGCTTATAGTTGTTTTTTTAAACATATTATATTATGAAGGCAGTTTATAAACATGAACTGCACAGGAAAATACATTCAGACCCGGTACAATTATTTGTAGGCTTGTTCCGTGTGGGATTCGAACCCGCGGTCCCCAGCACAGTATTGGACCCCGGCCCCCATGGCCCGCGGTCCCCAGCACAGCCACTCATTGCTAAGCCACTAACATAAAATAACATAAAATACAAGAAATAACATAAAATATTGCATTTGAATACCATAAATATAAAATGTTATCTTATTTAATTAAAAGTTGTTATTTATTTGAGAACTGTTGCAAATACTCTTGAATTAAAATAATAAGATATCCATTTTTTATGTTTAAAAACTGTATCTATAAGGTTAATTTAAGACGAAAATGCAGTTTGTATAAAAAATATTATATTGAGATGCACAATCCATATTACTCGATTATAATTATTTATATTATTATATATTATGTACAAACTGTACACCCTATTTCACTATATTAGTGTGAATAGGGTATACAGTTTGTACACACTTTTCACTTTATGAAGCTATTTTATATGTATATGTTAAGATTAGTACAACTAGGTAAGTCCAACTTTGACCGAGAGGTCAATCGACGGATTCAACTCGGCTGGGTAGCGTTAGGGAAATTATGACACATTTTCTCGTCAGATATACCTCAAACTCTGAAAACTAAATTGTACAACCAGTCAGTGGCGAAGCAGGGCTCCAAACTAGGGCAAGCCCAAGATATGGTTTTGTTGTTTTTAGCAGTTTAATAAAAATACACCTATCTTGAGCTGTCTCCACTCTAAAGTACAAACAAACTATGTACGGCCTGGCAGATGTGAAACCTCGAAATTATTTTGTTTAAGTTATATGCATAAAAGAACAGATTACGACAGGAATTAGATAGTTATAATGATAAAGCTTTGCTAATTTTTTACCATAAAATAATGACTATTTATTATATAATTATTAATTTTCAATTCATAATAAACCGTACAAAATGATATTATTAAACTCGTATGGTAATATAAATTAGCCGATAGCGTATTTGTGCCATGTAGCGTAATCTTTAGGTACCATCGTGAGAATCAGCCAATTTTCGTTCGATAAAATGACTTTACCTATAGAATTAAGTAGATGGCGCTATTAAAATTTTATATACTGGAAATAACTAAAGGGAGTATTCTTTAAAAACCTCAATACATTCTTCTGTATTCTTTTGATTTGCTACATTAAAATTTGGGCTTCACGTTAAAAAAAGATTATAATACTTATTTCCTATAAAATTAAACCTAGGTGTCTCATATTTTATGCTGCCGTTCAAATTGATATTAGTTTATTATTATGTTAATTTATTTATTATTATGGTAATATTAATATTGAGTTATTAAACCTTTAAATACGCCTAACTTAATTAAACTTTAATACTAAAGAGCCCTGTACCTATATTTAAAGTATGAAGAAATGTTTATTGAATATTAAATTTCATTTTTAAAGATTTTAAGTACCTTTTCCTCGCCGATTAGCACTTCAACACACTTATATTCATCACAATGAACACTATTATCCTCGAATTTTCACTAAAAATCTGTTTGTTATGTTTGTTAAAAATCTTTGAATTTTTACAAACATAACAAAAACAAACATAAATATTGAAATGTGAACTGACCTTGCATACGAATAGCTCGCACCCATTCGCTAGTCGCTAACGCCTGCTTGTGGCTCAATTGTATATAAACATTTCGTAGTTATATTTCATTATAGAACATTTTGTCATAGGTTAGAAAGGGAGCGATCGCCATCTCGAAAGCCCGGTAAAAAGCCCACGCGTGCGAGGGAGAAAACCAATCGCTCAATTCAACTCTCCAATGTATGACAGCAGTATTCGTAAGGCTACGAGGTCGAACAGAGTGCGCGGGAAATTTGAAATAGTTTGAAACAGTTTACAAGTTATTTTATTACTTGTTATAATTGATTGATTCATCTTAATGAGGCAAGCCGGGCTTTCGGGCTTGTATAGAAGCTTCGCCACTGCAACCAGTGCGTGTTGCCAGTGATGACCTATGGAACTGAGACGTGGTCCTTCACTGCTGGCCGTATGAGGACCCTCAAGATCGCTCAGCGAGCTATGAAGAGGGCTATGCTCGGTGTTTCTCTGCGTGATAAACTCAGAAATGAAGATATCCGCAGTAGAACCAGAGTGACCGACATAGCCCAATTGATTAGTAAGCTGAAGTGGCAATGGGCCGGCCATATAGCTCGAAGAACCGGTAACCGATGGGAAAAAAGATTCTCGAGTGGCAGCCTCGTACCGGTAGGTGAAGTGTAGGGCGACCCCCCACTTTATAGAGTGACAACCTGGTAAGACATGCAGGAAGTTTATGGATGCGGGTTGCTCAGGACAGTGATTTGTGGCATTCTTTGGGGAGGCCTAAGATTAGCAGTGGATTTATGAAGGTCTGTATTGATGGTGGTGATTACTCTGGTCGGGCTAAAACTGAGTACTCCAGATTTCATTAATATTGTATTCACTACGGTAATCAATACTCTGTGTTTACTATTACGTAAATGGTGAAATATGACAACTATTTTCAGGATATGTTCTTATCCTACAAATCTTATCTTATGTAATCAATCTGACAATGACATTTTGCTTAATATATTTGACATGTAATCTATTTGACTTCTAATCTATTTGGCATGTATTTTTTTTTGTATGTATTTGATCTATTGGACTGCATAATTGGATTCTTTAATTTGTTTGACCTTTTGACACGTATCTTATATTATTACTATTATTTACAACTGCAGAATAGTAGCTTAATGCTGCTGTGTATGTTCGTATCGTGAGTGTGAGAATCGTAGATCCTTTTTACTAAAAACAAGGCTATCTTAGTCCTCACGGGTGACAACGCATCTGCATTTTCATTTGTAATCGAGGATAGATGTAAATGTATATGGGCCGGCCGCAGCAACCACTTACCATCAGGTGGACTGTGTGCTCGTTTGTCACCCTATCCTATAAAAAAAAATAAAAATATGTCTTCGAAATATATTTTTCCTATTTCTTAGACATGCAGGTTTCCTCACTATATTTTCCTTCACGGCTGAGCACGTAGTAAATCAGCACTTAAAATTGCAATTGACAATTTCATGCTGCTGGCGAGGATCGAACTCGGATTGATCGCGTACTTTGAAATTTATAGCAAGCGTTAACCATCTGAGCTACCATGTATTATATGTATATGTATGGTGAAAATTATTAAACGAATTTTGTTACTTGAAAATTGGTTACGTAACACCGCGGGGTGAAAAGCTAGTAGTATATTTTATGTATTACAAGTACTAGTACTATAGTCAACCAAATCTAAGAAATATTGAACCTTAAACAGTAATTTAAAAAAAGCTAAAGGCACTCCGGGTTTAACTATGACATCGGGACGTCAGTCACCTCAGTCCCCCGTGACCATGGGTGCTGGAAAGCACCCGAAACGTCGGGAATTAAAAATAAAAATAATTAAAATTAAATGCGATAAAATCCGTAAAAGTAGTTTTAATTAATGTCTTGTTAAGTCATCTTTAAAAAATGTTTTTTCTTCAACTTTTGCCAAATGATCCTTTGTGATATGGGCACATGTTTCAACGAATTTAATAGAATAGTATAATTTTTTATTCAATATAGATTACAAGTAATTCTTATTGAAAGTCAATATTTTACGTTACCACTTGCTCGAAAAAAACTTCTCTGGGAAGAAACAGCAAGAAACCCAGCGAGACTTTTTTTAATAAATTTCAATGTCTAGGGTCAAAAATATTTACAAAATTATTTTAGAAACAGCTTGGAAGCGACCACCCTATTCCCATGGGTTATTATCAACCATGTATTCATTTATATTATAATAACCCTTTTTATATAGTTTTTGTTTAATTAAATATTTAAACTTGGTAATAGAGAGACCTTGTATATTTTCTGGGACTTTGTTGTAATAGCGTATACATTGCCCCAAGAATGAATTACTGACTCTGTAAAGTCGAGAAACTGGTAGCACCAGCATCAGCACAAGTTTCTCGACTCCTTGTGTTAGTTCTTAGTGTTAACAGAGTGTATATCACTTTTTTTTACTAAAACTACCTTTATTTTTGTGATCATACATCAAATTTTCATAGATTTACTGAGAGGCCAAGGTTAATATAATCTTTAAATTTTTCTCTAAGAGACTCTTGGTTTAAGATTGTAAATAGCTCTAATGGCCTTCTTCTGCAAAAAAATTCTGAATACATATAGAAGAAACAGTCCAAAAAGTTAAAGCCGAACCACAAAATAAGAAGACAAACACAAAATCACAAAATTACGCACAGTAAGCTTGCATAATGGCGGGATATTGAAATTACGTAGTGGTTTTTTCAGCGCGGCCCTATGGCCCTATGGCCTATGGTTTTTTGTTTACACAAATTTACGTAGACAAATTAAAAAAAAAACTTGTTTTATTCATGATTCATGTAATTTAAGGAATTTTAAAAGAAAAAATTAAATTAAACAAATAATACATTATAAAATTAATGATTCGATTATTTAAGTATTTTAACCGATTATTTGAATATTTTTGCCGATTATTCGCATAACAATGAATTTTAATCATTCAAACACTACGGTAATGTACATAGCGACATATCATTGAAACGACGTCAAGTAAAAAAAGTTGATACTGGTTATTTTTTTAATATTTTGCTTTGTTTGAAAGATTCAAATTTAAATTAGTGATAAAAACCTATACGCGTTGTAATAAAATATAGATAACTTCATAATTCTTCGGATTTGCGTAAAATGTTATTTTAAATAATGTGAGTACGCTTATGCAAAGTTATTGCGGAATGATTAATGTGAAACGTCAAAAGGTATTTATTAGATTTGGTTGACTATAGTAATACATAATATATACTACTAGCTTTTCGCCCCGCGGTATATATTATACCAAATACATATAAGTTATTGTTTGTTCGTATTTTATGCGCTGTCATACGATTCATCGGATTGCGCTAATACTTTGTTCAATTTATGGTTTGCACTTTTGCGAAGTTTATGGACATATTACAATTAACAATAACTTACAATATGTGATGCGCGTATCGTTCGTACCCACAAATTTATTTGAAAGTCATATATTCAATTTCAACTTGTGTAATATTATTCCTAATGAAACAATATTGCTCTTCCAAATTTAAAATAATATTTTTAGAATTATTTCCTCCGCGGCTGCAACACGCCAGGTGCTAGCTTAGTATATTAATTATTACATGTAATATATATGGCTGGCTACTGTAGTTTAAACTAGTCTCTGTATTTATAAGCAAACGACAACTTGTTAAAGTGGCACTATTGTTAATACTGTTTTTTTACAGGAAATAAAGCATTGCCGGATGAATGCAGAGGGACATCTTTATAAATATGATTGATCAGCTGTTCGACTCATTCAACGGATCAAAGTACAAGGACGACGCAAAATCTTTAAAATAATGTCTAAAAAGAAACTGCGCATTTTTAGAAGTGGAACGAATTTTTACCAATTTTGCGTTCAAAAGGGTTTGAAACTGTTCATAAGCAAAGAGGTGAGACTGAATTTATAAAATATGTTCAAGTTCCATCTTTAAAAAAATGAATCAAAAATAGTGAAAGCAAGAAAGAAATATTTCTTTTATTAAATAAAAAATATTATGTACAAACCTTATCGACGCGAAACATAAATCAAGATCTTTTGGAAAAGTTTTTTGTTGTGTACGGTGTCATGGTGTCAGAAATATTTCACCCACTTGTAGCCAATTTTGTAATGCATATAAATCGTTAATTATTAATAATTATACATCACATCATTCTGTTGGGGCAAATTGTAAAAAGGATGGAAATAAACTATTGCAAAATTATAAATCATTAGTTGTGGAACACAATATAAATCATGAAGAAAGTGATGATAATATCTACTTGGATCCGTTAATTAAAGTATTAAATGAGAATAATGACAATATGAGCCAGAAAGAATCAAAACAATATGTACCTGGATATGATAATAAAATGTAAACCGATTTTTAAATCTTGCAGAAGGTGTAAATATGAATTAATTAAGAAACATGATATATCCAGCTACATTTATGAAAGGGTTTATACAAAAAATCATTATTTTCTCCCAGTGAAGCGCTGTTAAATGAAATTAATCACATACACACATTCAACATTAAAAGATTCTCCTGGTATTAAAAATGAAAAAGAATAACGGACCTTGCAACAATTTTCTGCAATCCATCTTTTTTGTCTGGTCACATACATAAAAATGATTTGATTTTTTTTTTATTAATAATCATAGTATATGGTTACTTATAAATAGTTGGTGTACAAATATAAATTGTACATTGAAAAGAAAAATGATGTGTTCTGACAACCACGACTTGGTAAAATTACAAGCTATTGTAAAACTGATTAAATGCAATAAATAACAGCTTCGTATTTTATTACAGGTTGAAGAACTTAACTTTTTCTTCAACATTTACACTCAAATACAGTTTAGTTAAATGAATAAATTAGATACTATATAGTTACGCCCTCTAGTGGGTGACCATGTAAAGAATCAGCGCCATCTTCAGAAGGTAACTTGTAATCAATAATTTTAAACCTCAGCGGCGTATCTACTTGCGATTATACTAGCTTATCTATGGAGTCGCGTCTTCAAATTAAAATGTTTAAGATTGGTTTTAAAGTAAATTTCCGAATTTTATTATTAGTACAAAGTGAAAATTTATTGAATCACTCACAAACATTTGGAAGATTGCAACATATATAATTTTTGCATTTAAATAACTTGTAGGGTAGATTAGTTATAATGCGAAATGTGAAATCTATAAATTAAAAATATAATAATACTAGCTTGCCAGGCAGACGTTGTTCTGCCCTTTTCGTCGACAATTTTTCATATCCTATTAAAAATCCTTAAATTCGCTAAAAAATTGTGGGCAAAAAACTATCCTATCTCTCAAGTTGGACCAAACTGCACGCTGTGCAAATTTGTATTATTATGGATTGATTTTGTGAAAAAATAGAATACTAATTATATTTTTAAAATAATCGAGATTTTCGTAGATATGTATAAACACCAATTTTAAAATAATATATTAACTTGTGACAGTGGATTTGGGATAGGCTGCAATGATGATAATAATGGAGAATGATTTAAATTACTATGGATGATATAGCAGACTTAAATGTTTTAAATAGGCAATACTGTAATAAAATTGAAATAAGTAGCTTCAAAACGACGATCCGGTTTTCAACCGAAACGGCACCCGAAACGGACTGTAATATTTTTATATTTACATACAAACTACGATGGATCCGTGTCCGAAAATTTTAGCGATGAATAATATGGTGACGTTCACAGCATAGTATATTAAATCAAATAATTAAAAAAAGAGAAGAAAGCATTGCTTATTGTAGAAATAGTTGTAAAATAATTAACGTAAAAAATATTTTTGTGTAAAGCTTGTATTAGCCAGCAGGAAAGACCAAGGTAAACTTCATGTTCTCTTCATTCCACTCTTCTTACACACACACACACACACACACACACACACACCACACGACGACGAGAACACGCACAGACAGCAAGACGAGCGAGCACGCACGCACGCACACATGCCCGCACACAATTACGCACGCACACCTAAAAGCATCAGTATTATATTTTTATAAGTATCTCATTTTTTACTTAATGGCACGCTTTGACTAATCTTAATAATGAGTTTGACATTTTAAAGTAAATTGAATTAGTAATGATACAGAAAAAAGGTTATAACGATTTAAGTAAAACATATGCAAAGTACTAAAACGATCTTTGGCGAGTGTGCCTGTGGCTTACACGAGGCATTTGCGTCTTTGTTTAATTTGTTCCGATACGACCTTGAGTTTGCATTTGTCGTCCGTGATCATGTTTGCATTATCCCTGACCTATAAACCGAATTGGAAAATTTTGAGAGTTCACGATTTACTGATGTTCATTAATTATTTTGTTTTATTTTTCGTATTCACTTGCAATAATGGTCACTTGAAATGACGACTATGATTTTTAAAGGTTTTCTTTTTTTGTAAGTGGGTTACACACTCCAAAATGTATCAGATAGAATATCCGACTTTAAGTTCCAATAAATATTAAATAAATAAATAAATAAAAATCAAAAGACAGTAAGATTAGCGGTTCGCATCACCTATAAATATCTTAAAAAGTCTTTACGTAGTATTCAAAGCTATTAGGTGGCATTTTACAGCACCAACCGACATAATAACAGTTATACTGTTATACTCCATGCACAACTATACTTGCGTGTTATATTGAGAACTTGTCCTGGCGTGAAGTACCGTTACATCTTAATTTTTTTTTATTGTTTTTCTCAAAAAATCTACCCGCAATTATCGAAGTCAGTCTATGGTTTCCAGTGATGCAACTCGAAAAGAAAACGCCAAGATGAGCTGCCTCCATTCTGTGATGAAATCATAAGTTGTGTTTTAGAAACGTACGGTACGTGGTTAATAGTGCAAATCTCACTAAAGGTACGATATTATACCTTAAATGAGATTTGCATCTTTAACCATAACTTCTTTTTCAGATTAGAGTTAACCACGGCAGTGTCATGATTCTGTCCAATATGGTAGTTTTTTATGATAAGTTTTTTTTTATATATAGGATAGGGTGACAAATGAGCACATAGTCCACCTGATGGTAAGTGGTTACTGTGGCCCATGGACATCTACATCTATCCTCGATTACGAATTAAAATGCAGATGCGTTGTCACCCGTGAGGACCAAGATGGAATGCCTCGTTTCCAGTAAAAAGGGTCTCCGGTTCTCTACACTCACCATACGAAACACAGCAGCATTAAGCTACTATCAACAAAGTTATGCAGCGATGAGGCTGCCTATTTTTTTTTTATAAAACTGAAATGAAAAACGAACTTATAGTCTCCACATAATGATAAGCAGCTAATGAGTGTTAACTTGCAATTAACTTGAAACAACAAAGGCTATAGACGCGTTGTCACTTCTAGGACTAAATATAAGGTCGGGAAAAAAGTTTTTTCGTAATGATTTCTTATATTTACGCAAACACTACACATTTAAATAAAACTACTTTTAACTAGTTGTTGGATTTTATCCCGATGTTTCGCGCAGTTTACAGCACCCATGGTAACGCAGGGGGGGGGGGCTGAGACTCTGAGTAATTACTTAGAGATAGTAATTATCTTTAGTAATTGCATAGAGAGAGTCTTAAAAACCGAACAAAACCTCATGTAACCGAACTCTTTATGCATATGACATTTCCTACAGGATAAAAAAGATAGTTATATGAATGTCATCATCTCTCCTTTACAAGGTTGTAGACGTTTTTTTAGCTTTTTATCACTGACCTCTATATATACAAGTACGCTGGACTGGCTATACACCGCGAAATGACGAGGCATTTTGATTTGCGCCATTTTGGCGCTGACAGCAGAAGTGCACGTCCACGGAACTTATAATAGTGATAATACAGTGTGACAAAATATATCGATAAAAATTTTATACCCTACCTATACCTAAATAAATAGAATGGACTCTATGGATAGATGGACTCTACCCATAACATCCATTCTATTTATGTATCATATTAATATAATGCCATTATCATTCATCATCATTAAAGCCCTTAGGAGTGTCACAAGTCCCCCTCAAGGAATGCCACAAAGCACGGTCCTGAGCCACCTGCATCCGTCAACTTCCTGTATGTCTTACCATGTTTTTACTCGAGAATCTTTTTTCCCCATCGGTTATCGGTTCTTCGAGCTATACGGCCGGTCAATGGCCAATTTAGCTTACTAATCCGTTGGTCAATATCACTCTGGTTTTACTGCCGATATCCTTATTCCTAAATTTATCCTCCTAAGCTTTCCAGCTTCGGCAGTGCCACGTATTCTAGGGGACTTGACATATCGCAATCCATGGGTTCTTGATCGAACACTTAATTGCCTTTGTCGGTGGATCTTGCGCAAGAGGAAGCTGCCAAAAACCGTGAATGTAAACGATGGCCAGAATTTGTAAATAAGAAATAAACTAAAGTAGGGCCACTACGAAGTTAAAGCACAAATTATAAGATTCAAAATCTTGAGACTTGAGAGAAAATTTAATCTTCTAGACTTACACTTGCGAAAACCCCATGGTGTTCTACCTCCGCCGCAAATTGACAGGGCCACGGAAACACTTTCGGATACCAATTAAGGGAAGACCTTGTACGGACGAAGTGTTCAGCAATGGAGCTTAAAAACGTTTGATTTAGAATCAATTTTGTTAAATTTTGTTTCAATTTGGGTGAATTTAGTAATTCAGATCGATCGTGCTGTAAAGTTAAAATATATTATAAAATCCACTAACAAACATTCTGTTTGCCAAATTTGACAAAGCTTTTTCGTCAGCTTTATATTACTTAGGTGTGAGCAAAATGACACGAATTAAAAATTCAAACATAATATTTATTTGCCCTTTACAAAGAAAATAAAACCAATTTAACTATATTAAAATAACTTTTAAATTGTTTATTGTATCTTATACGTATATCTATATTACTCATTTTATTTAGTTAAATCTTTATACCTGCCACAGTTTTTTCAAATTGTCCAGGGTTAACTGGTAGAGAATGCCATAAGACAATAAGTCGGCGTTATATATCCCTCATTATACTTGTCTATTGGGTTGAATGGTCAAAGCTATCCTCTAATGACCTTATTCATTATCGTTCATAAAAGATAGCTTGATCTCTGCGACAGCTGTCAGTAAAATCAAGTCCTGAATTTCTTAGTAGTATAGACAGTACCTGTCAATGTCATACTTTATGGGCATGCCGACCTATATCGGTGCAAATAGATCTACATTTCTTTATATTCCTATATATTGTTCCCCAAAGTTATAATTTAAAATACCCACTATACCTATAGTTCATAAAAGATAGCTTGATCTCTGCGACAGCTGTCAGTAAAATCAAGTCCTGAATTTCTTAGTAGTACAGACAGTACCTGTCAATGTCATACTTTATGGGCATGCCGACCTATATCGGTGCAAATAGATCAACATTTCTTTATATTCCTATATATTGTTCCCCAAAGTTATCATTTAAAATACCCACTATACCTATAGTTCATAAAAGATAGCTTGATCTCTGCGACAGCTGTCAGTAAAATCAAGTCCTGAATTTCTTAGTAGGACAGACAGTACCTGTCAATGTCATAAAGTATGACTTAAAATTTGATTCAGATAAAAAATATGCAACAGCTCATTAAAAATTCAAAAGATCGATTACAATCGATTGGGCAAACTTAAAAATTTTTCGACACTATTATGATGTTTAGCAAAGATGGTGGTGATTAATGTTATTTATTAGTCGAATATAATACTTTCTAATGTTCATGCAGCTAGTCCGTGTTATAAAGTATTTGCAACTGATATAATAAAATAGACTATTAATTATCATGTATGTCCGATGATTTTATTGCATAGGGCGATTCCGGACATTGTCCTTTACAGAGATACTTTATGGTTGTTATATTAAATATCATGGAAGTCAGACAGACCTACAGAACCCACTCAAACTTATGTGTGAGTCAAACCAAGACGAAGAGAGCGCTTTAGAAAACAGCAACCCGTCAAACAATAATTGCAAAGACGCAATGCTGTAAAACGCAACAATCATCAAGACGACTATCTTTGGGCTTACGCCATCCCAAGGTCCCCAATATGATCCCAGCAGGCATCCTGCATACCTTCATCGACCAGAACTACAAGATGCGTATAATCTGGCGCAGTACACCCACAGGTCCATTACAAGACATCATAACGTAAGTAGGAGTAAACATCTATGTTACTATCATACGGATGGCGGCCCCCTAACAACGTACCTAAATGATCCCGACCGACTTTGGTAAGAAAATTGTTATTTTTTATTGTAGTCCCGTTTTCTCTTTGAGTATTCACGTTTTCTTATTCCAAAAATAAGGATACTTTGCTGTGATTACTCATATTGCATTGTATGTGCCATAAGAAAAAAATACATAGGATATGAATTTCAACAAATAAATATTGGATTAAATTGTGAACCACGCTTTTTTCTAATAGCAAACAGTAAATCATTTGAAGAATTATTCCCTGTTTAGAATATTTTCTAGGTTAGTAAAAGTAATATAAATATTAACGAATTGGAAGAAATCTTGGCGTTTAAGCTATTCTTCACCATACCTGTCTCAAAGACTGATTCTTTATAAAATCTATTTTCTTCGTAATATTTTTGAATGATGAACGTACTATTGTGTAACGTGGTAAGGCTGTACTACTAAGTGCAAAGGAAAAAGAGGATACATATGTTTGATGATTGCGCATTTCAGGAGCGAAAAATAATAAACCTAAAACAAAAAAGTCACGGAAAAACACAATTGCTAAATTGTCTTTTGGTGTGCATGATTCGCAGGATAGGCAAATAAATTTGCATGTTAAAGAACTTTAGGGGCGAATAAAAACTGTTTGCGAAAACACATTTTTTCTTTTCGCTTTTTTAAAGCATATGTTATTATGCTGAAAATGAGAAATTGTGTTGTTTTGAGCCTTATTAGCCCATTCCAAAGGGTTAAAAATATTATTTTTTAATTCTTCATAGTCAGCTTTTACTAATTATTAATATTTTTTATTTATTTATTATATATTTTATTTATTTTTATTATGCGCTTAGCATTCTAAGTCGCCTAAATAGTTACATTAAAACTTCATTCCCTTTTTTACCACCCAAATTTTTAAATAATTTTGTCCAAATTTACACGGAATCACTTTTGAATTATAAAAACCTTTGGATTAAAAATAATCAATAAAATCTCTTCACTATAATGGAAAATACAGCCGATTTGAGAACCTTTTTCTTTTTTGACGTCGGCTTAGCTGTTTTGTGTTGTGTTAACTGTTGCAAATTTAAGAGCGAATAATAACGCTTTTATAAGAAACAGTATTTTTATATTACTGTTAAAGTGGTTACAAAGAAACGGAAAGAACACACTTACGGCACACTAACACAAACTAGGGGTACCCTGTTACGGGTGGCGTGACCCACCGAGATGTCCGCATCAGCAGAACATTTTGAATGTAGACCATAGGCATATGCTGAGTGGGCAAGTGGAAACTGCCGGGCTCCTGTGTGGACTCTAACGCACGTGTTAAGCATAGAATTTAAAGTTAGTTTTAAGCGAGTTCTTATACGATTAAACATCTTTTAATTAATAAATTAGTATTTATAAAAAGTCCTTCGGCCCCTGCCTAACTTGATTGGCGTATATTGCACTCTGGGTAGGATTTACGCATCGCGTATGCTCAAAATTCAGTTAAATACGACGAGTGTTTTCTAACGTTTTTAACAAAAATCCACGAACCGAATAAATTCATCGAGAAGAAAAGCGTTGAGATCGTCATGTTTCAAAACTAAGACTAGACCTATACCATTTCCATTTGCATTTTCCAATCCTATTACATTTTATTTACAAGTGTCTAGAAAGTGGTGAAGCAATATTTCCAAAATTTTAAGTACTTTATTTTATTTCTTTTATTTAGAAATAAGTAAATTAAATTAAATTCTATATTAAACTTTCAACCCCTAGCGGTTTCATGAGGTCGCACCCAAGTAGAAAAGTAGTCTCTAAATATTAGTTTTAATGGTTTAAAGTGTTGTGGGTGGGTGCGGTCGCATGCGACCGCTCGGAATTTGCCGGGCGCATGTGACTGCATAGGATTTTTATGGCGCTTGAAGGGTTAATAAACAAAAATAAAATATATTTATAAATTATTATACATTTTATAAATTAATAGTATTCAACTAAATTAATAAAAAAATATTAAAATAAAAATGCCTAATATAACTCAGATTCCCAAGAAACTTTTTAGTATTAGTCCAAAATTTAAATTTCAAGTAATTACGTAAAAATTAGTGGGCAGAGCTACCGCTCTTATTAGTAAAAGACCAGTCATTAAAACCACGGATTTCAATCACCTTGAAAGCTATAAGGGTGCAGTTTATACAACCGTACAGTTGAATAATCTACACTAAGAAGATTAATTTACTCTCCGAGGCTTGCAATAATGAAATAGCAAGACAGAAGATAAGGCACATATATTTTAACGTTAACTGTGCAGCCAAAATCAATGATATTAATCTAACAAGGAACCCTATGGAAACTGAAAGCATTTAACCCCCTATATTACCTATAATTATACTACCCGCAATAAACTTATCTCTTGAGTTATTAGCCCCGGTGCAGCTGAACCACTGAAGTAATATGTACTGTACGAACTAGAACAGCTATCTCAAACAAAAAATGTGCGCTACTCTGTGTTCGCGCGGTTGGTTTTTTTATCATAGAATAAACATAGGTAGAATGATCCGTAGGTAAATAGTTGGTTGTATTGTTAAATAGGTAAATTATATCGAGAACAATATTTAAATTTTGTTATTTATTTTGTATAATAATATAACTATACACAATATATAATGTAATTGTGATATAATATCTGTCAAGTCAAACCCCATAATATGGCGTCGAGTGATAGCAAACTATTTGTAACATATATGTGATATATATTTAACATACATATATAACATATATATCTGTTATGCATAATCTGATAGCTTATTTAATAACGTTTCCATTGGTATATGATTTCAATATACTTACTTAGTATATATATACATATATACTTACTATACTTGTTATATATACTAAGTACTTCGGAAAGTGCTCGACAGATGCACCATATTGGCCAAAATGACCCCGACATTCGAGTGGTTATATCACAATTACATTTTAATGATATTTTATATGAATATTTTAAAATGTATCTATGTCAAATATAAAAAACATACTAAATGTATGTTTATCAAAACTTATTAACATAACATTTAAATTACAAATATATTTATTTAAATAAGAGTAGGGGTCGTTCATAATTGCTGTGCGTGCACGCGAGAGTTAAAAATGGACGAATTTATTCCACCTTGACTTTAATGTGGAAACCTAAAAATAAAATAAAAGAATAATAAGCAAGAGTAATTTAGCCTAATTATAATAATTTACATATGTTTCTACAAAAAAAAACGTGTATAATAATATATTATTCGTCCTATAATTAAGTACCCACAGATATGTCGTATCTGAACATATTAATTTCATAATCTATATTCCATGACACGAGATGGCGTCTTAGAAATAATTTGTTTTATTATTAATCTATAATACTTTTTTATTGATTAAGTATCTTATTAACCGATGAAAAGTAATTCCTTGGTTTTTACTGACATTTCTTGAATTATTTGTGCAATATCTAAGTACACACGACGGCATATTTTTATCAAGAGTTTTTTTTTAAATCAACACAACACGTGACAACTCCACAAGCGCCTAGCGAGTGACTGATTAAAGTGCGGTGTATGCACCGCAGTTGAGTGGAACAGAGTAGCTGAATGCAGTGTCGCCTATAGTACGTAGTACATAATAGCTCAATGAGCTGAACCTAGAAGGAATAGATCTTATGGGCCTCAAAAGTCTATCAGCTTCTTTAAGAAAAACTTAAATTAAAAATAGTGAAAGTGAAAAGACAGTTGTGGCGATTTAAAGTGTTAGCTTATAGATAACTTTATTATATAGACTGTTAATATTAGCATACATATAGGTTACAGCACTTAAAACCATTAAAACTTATATTTAGAGACTACTTTTCTATGAAGAAGTTTGACATTATAAAATCTATAAAAAATTCTCTATATAAAAGTTTGGTTTTACTTCATTACAAAAGGACTATTGTATTTTGTTAACAAAAATAAAACATACCAAGTGAATGTCGGCTGAGTGAAAATTACAATTATTTCAATATATATTACTCGAAATTATTTACGTAAAAAGATAAATTATATTCACATAAAATACTACACTAAAACACTAGAAAAATCCAAAAATCAACACGCGGTCGCATGAGCACACGCGGTGCATGCGCCTGGCAAATCCCGAGCGGTCGCATGCGACTGCATGGGCTTTTTGTTGGGATTAAGGGGTTAACCATAAAATTTTAAGTTACTCTTAAGCGAGTTCTTGTAGCGATTAAACATCTTTTAGTTAATAAACTAGTATTTTTAGAACGTCCTCCGCCTTCTGCATAACTTGGCTACCCTTTCAGTTATTAATAAAAAATAATATTTAATAGTTTTGTTAATTTTTATTCGAAGGTTACGTGATTCAGGAGGCCGGGGAATAGACCTCTTCGTGAATGGGCTGCCGCTGACCAAGAACAGGATAAATAAAACAAACTGTCGTCGCCTGAGGAGCCGCTTCGAAAGAAGCAAATGTTGGACAATGGCTCGGATTAGCTCGAGTATGGAGACTAGCGGGGCAGCTGCGACTCAAAAAGGAACAAAGCAGGGGCCCATTTCAGACTCGACCCCAGATGATACGACTCAGCCTAAGATACCCAATGCCAATAAATGAACAGTGGCGGAAGTATGCGATTTTATCCGTAATATTATAAGTTCCTTATGCAGGAGTTGTACAGAGAAGCGCTGCTCTTCATCAGGTCTGAGTATTTACTGGCACTCTACATGAAGCTAGAACCGGCGATCAAAACCGTCGCCTGCATAGATTCCCTACGTCCTGACAACGTCCAACTCAACAACGATCACGACTGAGAGGAAAGTAAAACAGGAGATGGGCAGCAGCATCTTCCTCAACTCAAATTTATAAAAAAACTGCGGTTGTCAGTCAACCCGCCTGCAAAGCTTGGCAATGCTGGCGAAATCCCCCTATAAGGTTTAGGGGAGGCCAATGTTCAGCAGTGAAATTTTAGAGACTGTAATGAATATTTAGCAAATTGCTATAATACTTTCGCTAAACACTTAAACTGTAACTATGAATACTTGACTAAAACGTGATGACATTTGGAGAAATAAAACATAAATTTCTTACATATAAAGATATATTACGAATACTAATTTCTTTTAGTTGCGTGAGACAGATTTTCTGCCTTTTCTATTAAATTATTGAAAATGTTAATTATATTTTCTATTTAATTTTCATGGTGTTTATAACTTTCAGGCGTAGAAGGCGTCTCATGAATAACGAATGCATCGGCATTCATTAATTATTTACCAAGTAGAATTTTAATTTGAAACGAAATTTATCTGTGTTTTAATTTATGTTCGAGCTCGAATATCAAGCAAACAGTTAAGTCTGACATGCTGGGCAGATTTTTAGATTTTTAGATTACTCGGTCCACATTTAGCCAAAAATATTTATTTGGATTAAAGATAATGAAATGAAGTGTACATCTAGCTAGTATATCGCTTACGCAATCAAAAACCCAATATCTCATTCCTTTTTACGACTTACTACACAAATAACATAGTTTGTACATTTTTTTGGTTATAAGTCCCACATGGGTCATTAATTCCGTACCGTACTAGCATCAAAATATTTGATTTTGTAATTTGGTTCGTTCAATTCTGCCGAAAGATTTATAATTCTTTAGTAAATTGTACTAAGAAAAGATATGATATAGATTTTTTACTATTACCGTTACAGCCTTTCTATTGGTGAACATAGGCCGCCCCCATAGTCTATTTAACTCACTTGTTAGGCAATTTTAATAGTGAAAAATCATTTCATTACTCTCAAAAACAGCACATAGACGCCTCTTAGAAGTAAAATCGGTCTGTAATTCTTCGATAGAGCATTGTCACCTTTCTTGAAGAACAGGACCACCGCACTTCTGCTCCACGCCTCCAAAGTAGTACCACCACAGAGGACGATTAAAGAGCTACTGTAGGACCCTAAGTACTAGTTTTTCACTCGCTTTCGTAATCTTCATTGTAATTCCATTCTCGCCCAAGGCTTTGTAATCTTTTAGGTGCTGGAGAGACATTTATTCTCGCTCCAACCCGTTTGGGATGCCGCTCCAACCGAATGGACAATTTCCACAAGATTGTCATTCATATCGTCCACTGTATTGTAGCCTTCTAGGCACTGAAAACGGTTTCGTAATTAGAGTTGAAAGTTTCCGGGGCTTTGAATTACAGCATGTTGGAGATAGAGTGTTGATTTCATTAGACGTGACCTCTCCAGCTTAACATTAAGCTTCAATGTGCTTCTAACCATTCAGTGACCGCTACCATTTTCACCCTCGCGATCACTAAGACATCACTTAACATTTGCTGTCTAATCGCCGTAATGAAATTCTTGTAATTTTTTCAGAAGCTTTGGTGTTTGACCAGATTTACACTGTGGCCCCGCTTCTGGAAGAAATAAATCATCATGAAAAGTCCCTCTTCCTCACCTTAGGTTCCGTTGCCCTATTCAGAATTTCCCTACCTTCAGCTTATTGTATTCTCTTGTGCCCAGTTTTGCGTTGAAGTCCCATTTGCATCTTATAGTGGGTTTTGGAGGAATACATGACATCGGGATATGCCGAAGCTTGTGCATAAACTTATATGACCTTTAACGAATACCGTTTGGTAATTCTAAGTATAAGGCACGCACTCACAATATTTACAACGCTGTTAACAAGAGATTTTTTGTTGATAAATGCGACAACTTATTGAACAGATAATCCCGGAGAATAACCCCCCCCCCCCCTCGGTAATAGAACAAGTTGACGGCAACACACCTGCAATTCCCCTGGTGTTGCAGTTGTTCGTGGGCGGCGGTAGTCACTTACCAACAGGTGAGCCGCATGCACGTTTGTCCCCTCTTGTATAAAAAAAATTCGAGAATTATTGTGTCCTCCCCCTCTTATGCCAGCACAACCTGTTTTTCTCTCTTCCAGCTCCAGTATCTTCTTGTCAATCCTTAGGATGCGTGCATGGAACGTTGGCTGGTCGAGTCATAGGCTACAGAACCTCTACTGGAAATTCTAATCACCTCCTTCACCGCCGTTATCATAGTTATCATCGTATCCGGGAATGGAGGGCCATCGGGGATTAGACACCGTCTCTTAGTACGTTTCGTTATCCTGACAACCGCAGTTCTTTTAATATGTATTTTGCTGTTATCATAAAGATGCTGCTCCCCATCTCCGGGTATGTTTTCTACCGACGCCTCTTACGACATCCATAGGATGATATGAGTTAGTAGATATTCTTACACCACATGGTAAAATAATATTAATCATCATCATTATAGTTCTTCACAAGTCCACTGCTGAACATAGGTCTCCCCCAAGGAATACCACAAAACACCATTCTAAGCCACCTGCATCCATCGACTTCCTGCAGTCTTTGCTGCCTGTCTTACCAGGTCGTCACTCCATCTAGGAGCGGAAACGCTCCCGCAGAACACTTAGCCTACTGGTACGATACTGGTACGGCTGCCACCCGAGAACCTGCTTTCCCATCGGCTGTCGGTTCTTTGAGCTACTAGACTTCAGCTTACTGATCCGTTGTGCTATATCGATCGGCGGATATCCTCGTTTTTAAGTCTATCACGTAGAGAAACCCCGATCATAGTTCTCTATATGGAAAGCTCGCTGAGCGACCTTGAGCTTCCCCATTCGGCCAACAGTGGGATGAAATATTAACAAAAAATTTCGTTAGAACAAAACTTAATCAAGTATGTATGAGAGTAGCGAGTACACTCCGGCGTTGTAGATCTACTAGATAATTCAATGGCTATTGGGTTTTGAAAAGATGATTCCTGTCAAATTGCGCGAGCAAATTCTGTTTATTGCTTAGTGCAAGATAAACTTGTTGCGTGATAACATGGAAAAAATGAATTTTTCAAGAAATGAGCCTTAGCTAGATCAAATTTTTGCACTCGTAAACCCCTGTATTGTAAAGTTCATCAAAAAAATAAATCGTCAGAGCCATTTTCGAGAACCGTTTCCGTTTTATTAAGAATAAACAAAAATTTACAAATATATGAATATTGCTCGTATAATAGTGTTATAGGGAAACTATTGAAAACCTTAGAGAGTAACATTTGTGAATAGATTTAATCTTATTTCATGTTTCGAATAATTATCAAACAGAAGACAGAATATTTGCTTGTTAAACAAAAACAAAGTGTAACGTAAAGAAACTTAATATTATGTTGGTAATTTGATTTTTTCAAAACCAACTTAAATTATCATCGGATCTGGTAAAAATCTTTAGGATCAATAAAAAAAAGCTATGCTGATCGAAAAACTTATATAGGAGTTTCGTGCTGCATATATTAAAAATCTACAGTTGAGTGGATAACTTCTCTCTTTTGAAGTCGCTTAAAAAATGAATGCCTTATTTGTTACCGTACAACAATACAGTACTTTTATCTATGACAGTACCTACTTACGAAAATACATCAATCGAAAAAGAACTACAGATTTTTTTAAATAGCTTAGGTTGTAAAGGCATCTATTACCATAAAGCCAATAAGTGGTTCATACTTACAATGAATTGTTGGTCGTTTTTACTTATTCCATAAAATGTCATATAATTTTGAATTCATTTACACATCATAAAAATTAAATTAAATCTTGTTAATTAATAATACAAGATCTAATGTTCATACCATAAATAAAAAAAAAGGTAGACTTTGAGGTACTAGCAACAGCAGTAGTTATCACGTTTTAGTAATTGCATATTATCAATGTGATAATCAAATATTATCAGATAATCAAATACGATATCAAAAAAACCTACATATTATTCTACATAATTGTTATTCATTATTATTATTCCTTACAAGAGTAAAAACCTTTAAATTCAAGCACTGATATGCTTCGATAGTTTCACTGTAAGTAATTTTAATTTAATAAAGGTAAATTAATGTTTTAGTTTTGATAACTTCATAAAATATAAAAATTTGTGCAACATTTATTAGTATGGATCGTAGTAATTGACTAATTTCCCCTGGGTTAAATTTGGTTCAATCATGGAAATGGATCCGCGCAGGTGAAATGTGTCTCAAAGTTGGTGTTTTCATGTGTTTTGACTTCACAGAAAATCAAGCTTTCGACATAAAAAAAACTTTAGTTTCGAAGTCGAAGTTTACTTTTGGTAATGATCATTAAGATTAGATGTGGCAAAAAAGGTAGATAATCGAATAAAAATAGTAATTCTAAATTATTAAATAGCTACAGATAATAAAAGAAAAATTATTATCTGTAGCTATTTAAAAATGTCCCTCTCCAGACCGAATTTCGGTCATAGCAGCCGGGTTCAACGCAGAACAGGATTACAGTGCACGCAACCGCATTTGCACTCTCTATTTACACACACTCATAGTCCGATGAGACGGTAACTCGACAGACAGGAGAGAAATCAGGAGCGGGATCACGTCAGGCTTTACGTGCTTTGCGAGGCACGAGGGTGAAACGGTACTAAAATTTTCTTTACAGAAAAACCCATTTACTGATTTTTCGCCCGAGCCCCCTGGGTACCAACACAAAACCACGTGATTAGCAATCGCGTTCATGACCACTCGACCAATAAGGCAGTCAAAAGGTGTTTATAAACATTCCATCAATTGCGTAATAATTGTTAACATTGTAGAATGTTGTGCCAGCCTATTAGGGCACTGGTGCATTGCAAGGTAATTTCACCGTCCGGAATTTTCATTTATATGGGCCAATGCAGCAGACCAATGCAGATTCCATGTTATTTGATTGTGTACAGTAGTCCGAGTTTTATTTTATT